>OZ043935.1:9938003-11138003 GCA_964056405.1 Acronicta alni
GCTATGATTGGTGGATTTTTCAACGTTCCCAAAATTGACCAATCGTGGCTCATACTAATAGTTAGGAGCCAATAAACCATGTCGCACTAGAAATAGGCCACACCTCCGCGCCCCTGCGCGTACGCGACCGCTTTCGACTACTTCCGAGTTTTTCCGTCAGTCTGTCATTAACAATTGGAGTGATAGTGTTGTGTGCGTGATTGCAAGTGTGCAAAATGGCGCCTCAATTTATTGACGTAAGTCGAAAGGGAGAACAATTCTGGACTTCAACAAAGTGGATGCCGGATTATACAGACGGGGATAACGGTGAGTAGTATTTTTAATAATTATAATTTTTAAATTTTAATAAAGAAAGGCTAATAATGAAAAAATGTGTCAATGGTGATTGTTTGTCAACAATGTTTCTATAGAATTTACGAATTATGTAAACAAACGGGATCTTCTTTCATAACGAGTCCCCGTTAATGTAAGTTTTTAACTTGGCGCGCTGTTCCACGCGTCATTTAATATCTTTTTAAAGCTACTTTTATTGAATTTAATAAATTACGCATTTAGGAACTTTCTATAAGCCTGTTGTAACATTGCAAGATAAGGCCTTTTCAGTGATGTTTGTGTGCAAATAAATAATTAAATAATAGTAAGCTAGCAATTTTTGTAGAACTATAGACAATAGCCTAATCCCTCTCATTCTGTGAGAGGATAGCCGTGCCCAGCAGTGGGACAGTATATGGGTTGATGATGAATAATTATTGCAGATAATCATATATCTATTTACGTATTAATACATCTTTGCCTAATGAGTCATCAATCATCATCAACCGATATACTGTCCCTCTGCTGGGCACGGGTCTCCTCTCAGGTGAGGGATTAGGTTATAGTCCACCACGCTGGCCTAATGCGGGTTGGCAGACTGCACACACCTCGAAAATCTCTAAGGCATGCAGGTTTCCTCACGATGTTTTCCTTCACCGTTTAAGCGAGTGATAATTAATTAATAATACGCACATGGTTTTGAAAAGGTCTTGGATTAACTCGAGACCTGTCTTGCCCGGCCAATTTTCATACCATTAGGCTATCACTGCGTATGTCTAATGAGTAAAAATGTGCAAATAAACTATAGCAATTTGTTTCGTTCTAGAGTTCTGAACTGTTTACTTCTGGCTTCGGCGGTGGCAAGAAAGCGGAACCCATGAAGCCCACCCCCGCCAAATACCTATACGCCAGAGCTACGACGGCGGCAGACGAACCTCAACTTCGTACAGGGTCAGTCCCTGTAAGTATACCTTGTTATCACATAATGCAACTTTATCACTACCTACCTATATCTATAACAGAAAATCTGCACTGACCGGCCGAAATATAGATTACGTAAATTGAAAAACAATACCAATAGTTACATAAAAACAACATTGTCAAGCTACAAATAAAAATATTGTAAAACTATTATTGATAAGTTAAAACGATCTATATTAAGTCGAAAATAAATCTTAACAGTAGCATAATAAAGCTGAAATTTGAATGCATCGCATCGTCTAGGCATGATTCCGAGAACGCGTGGACGAGGCTTCCGAGAATTAGTTAAGTAAGTATGATCTATGCGCGCGCGGTGAGGTGATGATCTACCTATCAATATCTATAAACAGTAGTAGGTATTAGCTATTGCATTTTTAAATGATATTTATAATTATCGAATAGGCAGGTAGAAGTGTTAATTTTTTTATCGATAAATTTATTGGTTAATGATATAAGTATCATTCGCTAATACTTGCTATTAGATAATTAAGTATTCAGTTCTTTACTACCTACCTCATAAAAGGTGGAAGTTCTCAATTAAGTAAACAAAGTCCCATACTCATTTAGTTAAGTTGGCCCGCAATAGGTAGGTATTTCATAATAAAGAACGTTACGTAAATATTGAAATTGACAAAATTTTCTTTGTTTTAGATATCAATGGACACTGTCAGAAGACACATAAAAGATGCCGGAAGAAATACTGCTGCCCTGGCAAGAAAATACTAATGAACAAGTTTGCCAAGTTTCACTAAAATATGTTCAGCCGTTAAGGCGTGATAACAAACGGCCATCCATTCTCACAAAGTTTCGCATAAAAATATATTAGCACAGTTTACAATCTATAAGTAGTAATTTAATATTGTTATTATTTTATTTATAAATATAACGTTATTTAGATAAGTATACCTAAATTTCCAACCACTGCTTGTCAAAGGATTACTCTTCCATTGCTCGATTTTGAAAAGATGCCAGACATGTCGTTCGTTGATGTTTTCATAATAAACTGGTTTCCTCCATGCCCTTCCCCAGGCTTCAAACTATAGGTATCCAATTATTTTTCATCACAAATGCCCAGCGGTTTGTCCGTTTAGGAGTAACAGACAGTTACTTTCGCATTTATAATATTAATATGTTTATTTAGAAAAGGAAAAATACGACCGCGGGCAGGATTCGAACCTGCGTCTTCTGGTTCGGTACACCAGACGCTATGACCACTAAGCCACCGCGATACCTACCCGTCATGTCGAATTTTTCCTTCACATATTGAATTTACGTCTTTATGGTGACGTCAGTAACACCTATTGAAATGCAAGTTTTTGCTTTTCAACCGACACAACTTACTTTACAGTTAGTTCAATGCCGAACGATGCTACCTTACCTTCTAACTATCTTTTTGTATATTTTTGGCTTTTCCATGCTAAGATTTCAAAGTTATTTAGAAAAGGAAAAATACGACCGCGGGCAGGATTCGAACCTGCGTCTTCTGGTTCGGTACACCAGACGCTATGACCACTAAGCCGCCGCGATACCTACCCGTCATGTCGAATTTTTCCTTCACATATTGAATTTACGTCTTTATGGTGACGTCAGTAACACCTATTGAAATGCAAGTTTTTGCTTTTCAACCGACACAACTTACTTTACAGTTAGTTCATTAGTTTACAGTTAGACGTTCATTAGTTTACATTTACTTTACAGTTAGACGTCACCATAAAGACGTAAATTCAATATGTGAAGGAAAAATTCGACATGACGGGTAGGTATCGCGGTGGCTTAGTGGTCATAGCGTCTGGTGTACCGAACCAGAAGACGCAGGTTCGAATCCTGCCCGCGGTCGTATTTTTCCTTTTCTAAATAACTTTGAAATCTTAGCATGGAAAATGCCAGAAATATACAAAAAGATAGTTAGAAGGTAAGGTAGCATCGTTCGGCATTGAACTAACTGTAAAGTAAGTTGTGTCGGTTGAAAAGCAAAAACTTGCATTTCAATAGGTGTTACTGACGTCACCATAAAGACGTAAATTCAATATGTGAAGGAAAAATTCGACATGACGGGTAGGTATCGCGGTGGCTTAGTGGTCATAGCGTCTGGTGTACCGAACCAGAAGACGCAGGTTCGAATCCTGCCCGCGGTCGTATTTTTCCTTTTCTAAATAACTTTGAAATCTTAGCATGGAAAATGCCAAAAATATACAAAAAGATAGTTATTAATATGTTTTCTTTTTGTAATGTGATATATTATGTAGATAATAATTTTAATAATGAATACTGTAAACTGAAATTGTATACCTACTTAATTCTTTTCGCACAATTATTGTTATATTCTTGAGAATTTTTCCTTTGCTATTGTAATGGTGATAGATAATTTAAGTCAGCGCAGTCAAATTATACCTACTAATCTACGTAAAAGGTTACTTTTGTTTGGTGGCAGTATTTAATTTTATTTGGTATTGGTAGATTTAACTGTATACTTATTCCGCTATAAATATTAATAAAGCAGTGTTAAATAAGATTCAAAATCATCTATAACTATAAAAAATCCCTTGCCGTGCCGCCGCCGTGCCGCAAGTGGGTGCCGGGCCTCAGCCCAGTCAAATTACTAGTCTAGATAAAAACTTACTTTTGTTTGGAGGCAGCATTTAGTTTTGTTTGGTAACCAATTGGTAACTGCATAATTTTTTTGCTAAAAATAAAACCTGGTTATAAATAAATATT
Source organism: Acronicta alni (assembly GCA_964056405.1). Classification (NCBI taxonomy): domain Eukaryota; kingdom Metazoa; phylum Arthropoda; class Insecta; order Lepidoptera; family Noctuidae; genus Acronicta; species Acronicta alni. The sequence continues at coordinate 9,942,012 of OZ043935.1, forward strand.
ATCTACTTGTTTTTAATCTTTTATATACTTCATAGTTTAGTTTTATAAATTCTACTGTTATCTTTTAATCTAGAGTAGGTATTTGTTTTAAGTTTTTCATTTTATCATTATGTTTAAAAATAAAAAGATTAAGATTATTGATTTCACGTCTTATTTTGATATTTTCTACCAGTTTCACAAGCGTTCCCGTAGGAACCTATCCTATGTCCTTTTCTGAACCCTTGACAATGTGTAAGTAGGAGGAATGCAAAAGGCCGCTGCCGGCCGCTGCTTTCCCGGTGTAAACTGAGGCTTACGGGTAGCTTCGCCGCTGCGTGAATGTGTAACAAATAAACAAACTCACTTTCGCATTTTAAATATAATGCGCCTTCACCAGAGTTCTTATAGGAACCTATCCCATGTCCTTTTCTATATCCCTGATAACGAGTTACTTACTCACATGCAAAATTTCATAATCGTGCTTAACAAACTAACTCATATCACATTAGATAATAGTTAGTTAGGTAGGTATGTAACAGACACATCGCTCTCATGCAAAAGTGAAGATACCTACGCTATAATAGCCAAAATTGTATTTTAGTAATAAGATTGAATCGCGGACGAAATGTTAGGTAGTAGGTAGGTATCAAAAAGTTTGGACTGAAAAGTCTTTTGAAAGTATAATACCTATTAATTGAATAAACTTGACACACGGGTGTCGATTTTATGGATTTTCGACATTAAATTTTGTAAGAACACAGTAGAATCGAAAAGCAAGGAACGCACGAAAACAGTTCTGTTGACCGCCAGCCCGCCAGTAAGTAGATAACAAAACCCGGAAAAGGTAATTGAAATCTGCTTGAAATTTATAATTAGGATTACCTAATTATAAATTTCAGAAATATAGTAAGTAGGTAAACCTACTTGATACTATGAGTAATTTTCAAACAAATGTGTAAACTGAAGGAATACAAATAAAAGATAATTTAAATAAAAAAATGATTATAAGCTGTCATAGGTATTTTAGTTTTTACGCGGGCGCGCCCGGCCTGATTTTATTACCATGCCATTATTTCGTTTCGATTCAAGTATGCAACCCGCTATGTTATAAATTTAATTTTCTTATCGCTTAGTATCTTATTCTACACTACGACGCGCATAACGCACACACGCTCACGACGCGCTGCAGCACGAAACATTACAAGTGAGAACGGCATAAAGATATTTATCTCTTTCGCACGATTCTCGCTGTATCTGCTTATAACGCGCTCAAGGTCAAAGTGTAGTAACTTGATGTGCTGTTGACTGTACAACAACTACGTAATACGAGGTACATATTATAGATAAGGAGTGTCTAATGTTAGATATCACCACTGGCTCGATATTGTGATGGTATAATTATTTTGTTTAGTCTTCATTCTCATAACCAACTTTGCTTAAACTTTTCAAATTACCATCATATAAATAATTGTAAACTGAATGTCGAAGCTTGTTATTCGCATTTATTGATCTAATTTAATAACTATTTGTATTTAGGTGTGAGCTCCCCAAATAAAATAAATAAAATTATGTACTCATTGTGTACTCCTTATGTAATCGATAACGGAACAAAGGACCAAAATCTAATGGGGCACAAACACGTACCTATCGAAATAATAGCGGACGGCGGTTGGGGGATGCGTTGGGGGATGTGATGGGGTGGGGCGGATGTTGAATGGGGGATGGTTGTGGTGATGTGGGGCGCGGGGGCACGGTGGACGGGGATGGGGGGGGAAGGGGGGAAGGGGGAGGGGGAAGGGGGAAGGTGGATGGGGGATGGGGGGATGGGGGGATGGGGGCATCGGGGGCATCGGGGGCATCGGGGGATGGGCTCGTTGTTTGCTGTATACTATTTATACGCGCGAGAGTTACACTTAAGTATATGACGACCGCTGCCGATGGGATCAATATCCAACGCAGCAGTGGTGTGATGCGAAGCTACGCCTTTACGGCGGAGCGCGCGTTGCGCTGGCGCACATGTGCGCGCTGTGTGTTTGTGTGTGTCACACGTTCACGTGGTTTTGTGAAGAGCGATAGGTGCGTCGTCGTTTCCATATATCTGGAAACACACCCTCATACAAGCACGCGGAGTACATCAGTAGCATCTCCCTCCCGCTAACTCTCCACGCGTGCTTGATGATCCTGGATGTGAGACCGTCTATTCCGGGGGCAGTATTCGGCAAGTTCCTAACTATGTAATCTAGTGCCTCACTGCTGGGTGGGGCAGAATCAGTGCCCGTCGGGGCGCATGCACCTAAAATACGGACCTGCCGGTGGTACGCGTCATCCCTACTGGGGTCATCATCCGGGCATAACGTGCTAAGGAGGCCTGTCATGGTCTCCTTAGCCGTGGCTGTTATGTGCCCGTCTATCAGCTGAATGCCGTGCATAACGTTAGATGGGGGGCGTATTCTGCCTGATGCAGCGCGGTACGCCATACCCCATGGGTCGTCATTGCCCGACTCAGCAATCGATCGGAAGTATTTAATTTCCGTGTTCCTCATAGCTGCTTTATATTGGTTCCTTACTTGACGTAAGGAAGCGTGCAGGTCAGGTTCACGGTCACTGCGAGACTTCCGCGACTGCTGCCAAGCACGACGTGCATTATACACGGCTCGACGCAACGCGTCTAACTCAGATGACCACCATTCGTACCCACCGTTGTCCTTTTTCTTACATTTGCCCAAACAATCATTAGCCGTGCGTACTAATATACCTGTGTATTCAACGCTCAATTCTGATGCTGACTTCCATGTCCTAAGTCTACCTACTCTGTGATGCAAAGTGTTCTTGAACCGTTGCCAATCTACGCCGCGTTCACGGTATGAAACCGTGGTCGCGGACTGCTCCTCAGCATGACCCATTGTACGCGCAGAGTCTGTGCCCAGCTCGAAGGTTATAAGCTGATGGTCGCTTATACTGGCACCTTCGAGCACTCTCCAATTTGACACTGGTACTCCTCGGTTGGTCAATGTCAAGTCGACATTGGAGTAGCCGTTGGGTCCGTGGAATGTCGGTGGTTGGCCTTCAGCGTTATGGATAACGAGTCCACGCCCCAAGATGAAATTCTCCATCTGGGTCTTCCTGTACTCGGTATCGTGGCCCCTGCCGACATATTGGCGGCGTTCACAGTGCCATAGTGGAGAGTGTGCGTTACTGTCCATATCTACAAGGATGTGGTGTCCTGCCAGTTGATCAAGCACGTGCGAAAGGTGTTCTAAGTGCACGGCGATATCGTGACTGTACTGGCAGTACATGGACACCACAAATAAGTTCCTACCTGACACAAGACAGTTAACGTTTGCCACTGCGCAGTGGTCGTTGCTGAGGTGGTCCAAGAAGGTTACGCCTAAGTCTGCGTTCACTACCAGTATGCCCGCCTTGGAACTGGGCCCGTACTGAACGATCCTGGTATGGCAATATTGCTCCTGGATTAGTACGAGGTCCAGTCCCAGCGTTTTTGCTATCACTGGTAGTTCAGTCGTCGCAGTTGCTGAGCCTTGGAGATTCAACTGTCCTACACGAAGTACTACGCACTCAGCCATAGTGCGTCATATTTATTTGCTGCTGAACAGCATACAGACGTCCCGGACAGTCCTGCGCCGCGGTTTTATGGCTGGCCGCCTCTGGGCGCTTGAAGCGCTTGCAGGTGGCACAGCATTGCGTGCTGGACTGGCATTCGTCCGCCTTGTGGCCGTTTTCGCCACACTTGCCACACACCATCGTAGGCGCCCTACAGTGTTTGTCAGGGTGCCCATACTGCTGGCATTTGGTGCAGCAGGTAACGCGAACAAAGTCGCAGACCTCTGCTACCTCCCAGCCGATGTACACCCTACCTAGCCCTACCAGCTTGTCCCGCAGCTCCGGTGTGCACTCCAAAACATAACTTGTGCGGTTGCCGTCACGCCATCCCTTCTTGAATGCAACCTTGCATTCGGCCATGACCTTCGCCCGGGTCCAAGTAGGGTCCTCACTGAGGTTAACCCTGTGGAGATCGTCCAGCAGCTCCTCATTTTTCGGTTCCGCCCTGAGGTTCCTTATCTGCACCAGGGGTCGGCGCAGCTTCGGGTCAGTCGCCTTCAGAGACGGTGGTGCCGCCTCCTTCAGCTTCCGAGCCGCCTCGGTGGAAGCAGTCTGCACTGCTATGCCGGCATTTCCGATGCGCCTTACAGCCTGGACCTGGATACCACTCGGTCCCGGCTGTACGCATTTCTGCAGTTCCTTTTTTGTTTGGTCTGAAGACTTAATGTCTTCACCGACCGGGTAGAAAAGGACCGCTGGTCCTTTCTGCTCCACTACCAAAGGGGGTTTACCCTTTGGCAGTTTTAAGGCTCCCGCATAGCTGGCAGAGCTGGGCTGCTGGGGCTGGCTGACTGGTGCAGCAACAGTTCCGCTGGTGGCCATCTTCAGCTCCATTGAGGCGACCTTCAGCTTCATCTCCGTCACACTGTGTTCAGCCTCGGCAAGTCTGACATTGAGGGCCGCAACGACCGCCAATATGTCTTGGCTAAATCCGCTGATGGCGCCTTTATCAGCCATATTCAGTTTGTTGGTTGCATTCGCAACCGAGCTGATGCCCTTTATCGCCATGTACGCCATGTCGATCAGGCCAACCTTATCGAGGGCACGAAGTCCCTCATCAGTTCTCGTTTGTTCTCGTTCCGCTGCCTTCGCAGTTGGGGTCGGCTCAGCTCTCGGGCCGACGGCTAAGATGCCGCTAATTGGTGGGGGCATTTCCTGGCCGGTCCTACGCCTAACCGTTTCCTGTACCTCCTGAGGGGAGGTAAGCGGCCTCTTACCAGAGGCAGCTGCAGGCGGCAGATACTCCTCCCTAACCGGGGGAGAGCTGAAGGCTCCAGGGGGTGTCCGAGCGAGGGACTTGCGCGGCGCAAAACCGCTCATGCCCGCACTCAGGTCCTCCAGGACCTGCAGCTCTGCCTCCTTCTTGGCCATCTCGGCCTCTATGGCGCGCCGGTAATTGGCGGAGTCCTCGTCCTCGGCCATCCTACGATGGAACTAGTGGCGACACCTAATCAACAAATGCCAACACTACTCAACCCTACCGAATAAGTTTGGTGCACTGTACAGGCAGAAGGCCCGCTATCTAAACAAACTAAATCGCTGACGCTGTCACCAGACAGTGACACTGACAGCCGTCACGCAACCTATGACAGCGACACTGACAGATACCTGACAGATGTCACCGGCAAAGACACACGACAGCGACAGATGACACCTGTCAACTGACAGCTGTCAACGAGCACGCGGTTAACCTCAACTTTAAGGTTAACCACGCGGTCCTATTTAAACAGCCCTTACTTGTATAAAATATTAGGCACAGTACCTTAACTAAGTAAGTACGCAGTCCCAACGGTGGCTGGAGTACAACCCCGCGCTGCTACGCACAGGATTGAGCCACAATCACCACGATACAACACAAACTCACGAAAAACTATAGTGTCACAGATCACTGGCACAAATCACAATAAAAATATACAAATATAAAAAATAGTTCGTGTATTACTAGTGCTATGCACCTTAGAATACCTAAATATCAACTAAATAACACCTAGATAAACCTCGATACACACACAGGCAACACACTGAGAGCGCTCGTTCGCACGTCCGTCCTCTAGCGCGGTCGGGCGCGAAGTGATAGGGACAGTGGGAATCTCGTTAATCCATTCATGCGCGTCACTAATTAGATGACGAGGCATTTGGCTATTTAAGCCGGTCATGTGCCGTCGTCCTTAATGACTACTAACATAATCATCATGGATTGTTGTGGCGGGACTCCCCCTGTCCCCATACCGCCACCCAGACCTAACATTGCGCCGGAGGGATGAGCGTGGGACGCAGATGTACATGAAATAAATGGGAACGCAATTAAAGGGCATTTCGCGCTGCCCCTTAATTGGGCTGGGGAACGGTCCCTGGGCCCGACGGCAGCCCCTTCACAGGAAGCTCGGACCCTCGTTCCGCGCCTCAACCGATCCGAGTGGTCATACGGTTGAACCGTGTCCAGTTCATGTGCGACCCCCTTAGGACCAACGCCGGAAGCGTGGACAGTACACTTTTATCAAGCCCGACTAGAGTCTTTAGGTCCTTAAATGAACCCAGACTCCATACCCCACGCCAAGAAATGGTGCAAGAGGTGGCGCGGACGCTCTCTTTACAAGGCAGTCCTAGTATGTCCGCGACCTTCTCAACGAGCTCCACGTGATTCCCGTATTTATTACGTTTCTCACGGTGGAGCTCATCAAGCGGCCGCTGACCCGAGACCACCTGCGCATCCACGATCACTCCCACACCATTCCTTGCCGCGATTATGTCGGGCTTTCTGAGGCCCATCGAGGTTCTGACTTTTGGCTCCTTCACCACAGTCCACCCCTTCTCCACCATTGCCGAGCTAACCACGTCCACAATGCAATTGTGGCGTTCAATACGGCCCCCGTGTGTTCTGTGACACTGCTGGATGGTATGCGCCGTCGTCTCCCTAACCATGCAACCTGCACGGCAGTTCAACTCCGACGACATACCCTCCCTGCGCCCACGCGTACTGCGAACCCGTGATGGGAGCGCATTGACATGGGTGTGCACGAACTGCACGAAGTCACGGGTCGTGTGCTGCATGCTGCGTTCCCTTATCCACTTCGTGGATGCGGGAACCCGTGGCGATTCTCTCAATTCGAATCCGTCCACGGAAGCATGCAGGGCTTCACGCCAGTATGCTGCGGTCGAGCGCTCAGCGGTGTTGGGATTTTCTGCGGTGAACTTCCGGAGTTGCTTCTCGGCCCACTGCAGCTTCCTTCGGATCTAAATAGTTTGCGGGTGGGAGAATTGACTATGCAACAATTAGAGGTTCTCGATAGCCGCAGAGTTCCCTTAACTGGGCAATTTGATGATGGTGAAGCCAACAGAATCTTTCCCACGACTAGACAAGTTCAAATATATAACACGAGCATGACCGATGAATTAGAAAAAAGGGCAAAAATATTTACAGTTGATGCAGTTGATACATCTATGGAAGCAAAAACTTATGGACAGAAACCAAAACAAATTTTCATACCGGATGATCCGGATGATGAATAAGACTGGAGGAATACTGTCTACAATTAAAATTGGAGAAGGGTCTCGAGTCATGTTGCGCAGAAATATTAATATCAACAGAGGGCTTGTCAACGGAGCCATGGGTGTGGTGAGAAAAATCGAATGGCCAGCATTGCGTAGAGATCAGTTGGAGTCTGGAGAGTTACCTAGTGCAGTATATATCGAATTTGACGATAATACAACGCCAGATAATGCTCCAAGTATTGGTGTAAAGATACAACCGACGACTGAGGAGTTTGATGCTTTACGAGGTCAAGGGAAGGTGGAAAGGCGTATGCTTCCTATTATATTATGTTGGGCAGTAACAATCCACAAATTACAGGGGACTACATGAGATAGAGCTGTGATTTAAGTTGTAATTTATTTGCCAAAGGCCAAGCCTATGTTGCCCTAAGTCGAGTGAGGACGCTTGAAGGCTTGGCCATTAGTACGCTAGATCCAAGAAGACTTCTGAATAACCCTCATGACCTCAATTCGTTACAAGAATTAAATCGTTTGCAAAATCTTGCACAAGTAAATAACACACCTTAGTTTTAAATTAAGCGTCTGCAGATTTTTCGTAGTTTTGCACTAAAAATCCGGAAACAAGTTACGTAATTAAAATAACTAAAAAACCCGACTGCATAAAAACACAAATAATAAATTATAACGTAGAATAAAGTCAATCTTGCCGTCGGGACCCATTCAAAATCGTGACCGTCTCTAAAATTCCCAGTAATGGGTCTCGACTGCAAGATTGACTTTATTCTACGTTATAATTTATTATTTTATGTATTTATCGATCATGAAAACATTTAAATGGTGTAGTTATTCAATATTACTTTACATAGGTCTGGACTACTAGACTTGTTTTTGTCTTTTTAGTTTTTTTAAAGTCGGGTTTTTTAGTTATTTTAATTATTACTAACGATAACAGTTCCTTCCAAATACAGAGTGCTAGCTGATGGCAGTATGTATAAGTCTTTAAGGTTAATAGGTATACAGATTTCATCATTTCTGTTGAAACTCGTCACATAAGGCTTGTAGGAATGAAATTCGATTCCTTCTATGGTGTTATCGTAAGTTGGAGCAGATAAAACATCTAAGATATTCATTTCAGCAATTTGATCGCTCTGAGGAATGCTTTATTGTCTTTAGTTAATTTTATTTTCTTTTTAGAGCAAGGTCTTCTTTGGTATGAAGCTCGAGTAGAACTGATATTCTTGACGTACATTTTTATTGTAGTCAATCATGGTTTTCTTTTGAGATGTAAATACAGCTGCACTTCTTCACCACGCAAATTAATTAAGTTATTGTTTATATCTAATAGCTTGATATTTATGCAGTTTATATTGTTTTGATTGATTGGAAAGTATATTGCGTTCTTTGGGATTTCTATGATCCTGTATCCAGATGGTACGTTAAGTGCAAATTCGTGAATAATATGACTTGGTTTTGGAAAAAAGTATATGGATGTTATTAAACCTCTATTTAAATTGCCAAACGATTTTGGGGAAAAACAAAATTTACCTAAAGGAAAAGGGTTGCTAATGCTGAAAAAATTAAACAAAGATGTTGATTACATATATTGGGATGATCCTAACGAGTTAGTTGAAAGATTAAAACTTCTTATGGCATCTCGGGAAGCTAGAAATACAGGAGTAGATAACGAAATAATAATATGTATCATAGAGGAACTACGTGAAGGTCAATTTATAAGTTAATAAATATCTTGATAAACAATTATTCTTTTCATTTTACTTATAGCTTTCTTTCTGTCTACACATCATGAATATAGATAAATTTGGTCATCATGTTCATAAAAGAATGCGACTATCAGAACTATTTGATTTTAATGAAAAGGCATTGTTATAATCAGAAAATGGAGATTTTGACGTTAAAACCTTGAGGTTGAGATGAATTAGATCTCCTATAGAAGCAGATGATGCTGTGAACAAAGATTATGTAGATCATTTGGATGCTAATACGATAAAAGAATTTAATAAAATGATTGGTTTATTGCGTTCTCAAATCATAAAGGATGCTCGAAGCGCAGTTCAAACTTCTTTAAAAGCAAATACACCTGAAGTTTTAACTCATTTGCAAGAACAGTTTTACACCAAAGCAGAAGTAGATAAGTTATTTCTAAAAACTAAAACTCCATAATGGCAAAACAGCAAATCGTAAATGAAATACATAAAGCAGCACGACGAAATTTTCTCCAACGTCATGTTATTTTGAAAAGAGTCCGCGACTTGTGGCAAGCAGATTTAATGGATATGCAAAACCTGAGAAAGTATAACAAAGGCTACAATTTTATTTTAGTAGTGATTGACTGCTTCTCAATGTACGCCTGGGCTGAACCGTTAAAATCGAAAAATAAATTTGATGTTACTCGTGCATTCGAACAAATACTGTGTAGCAGTCTTGAAAATCCCGTTAACTTACAAACTGATAAAGGAACAGAGTTTTATAACAGCACTTTTCAATCTCATATGAAAAAGTACAATATTAACCATTACTCATCATTCTCTACTAAAAAAGCATCAATAGTAGAGCGACTGATTAAAACTATAAAGAATAAATTATATAAACATTTCAGTCTCAATGGAAATTATAAGTGGATAGGTCCACCGTTGAAAGATATATTTATAAGATACAACAATACGAAACATCGTTCTATCCGATTTAAACCGATCGATGTGAATAAATCAAATGAACCAGCGATAAAAGAAAATTTAAAAAAATATACAATAATGATTTTGCTAAGGGGAAGCCTAAATTCAAAGTAGGTGATTATGTTCGTATCAGCAAATTTAAACATAATTTTGAGAAAGGTTATACTCCTAATTGGTCAACTGAATTATTTAACATAAAAAAGATTAATAGTACCTTATCAGTGACTTACTACTAGAAGATCAACGAAAACAAAACATATTAGGAGCGTTTTATGAGCAAGAACTTCAAAAATCTAGCTATCCTGATATTTACTTGGTAGAAAAAATTTTAAAAAAGAAAGGAAATAAATCATATGTCAAATGGTTAGGTCTTAATAATGGTGAAAACAGTTGGATTGAAAAAGCTGCCATAATGGGCTAAGATGTTATATAACCTTTTAAAAAAAAGAATCCACTCATTATACTTTTAGTAATGCAAGGTGGTGGACTAGTTAATATAGTTAATAGCATAATTAATAATCTGCCATTCGAAGCTCATTTACCAGGATATAATTATTGCGGACCAGGAACCAAACTTTCAAAACGGTTGGCGCGAGGTGACCGAGGTGTAAATAAGCTAGACGAAGCTTGTATGCATCACGACATTGCATATGCAAACCATACAGACTTAACAAATCGTCACAAAGCTGATTTACAACTACTTAATATGGCTAAACAAAGATTGAAATCAAAAGATGCAGGGAAAGGAGAAAAACTAAGCTCATGGTTAGTGAGCAAAGTCATGAAAGCTAAATTGAAGTCTGGTTCCTGGATTAAAATATTTAAAAGTTTAGTCTCTAAAATAAAATCAAACATTAAGAAACTCAAATATAGCGACAATAAGTCTTTAATAAAAGCAGCTTACTTAGTCGCAAAAAAGTTATTTCCAAACAGCCATCATCGAATTCGGGTGCCACGAGTAATACCCATACCAAAGACTGGAGGAGTTCTGCCTTTGATTCCAATTTTAGCTGGTTTATCGGCTTTGGGAACTTTAGCTGGTGGTGCAGCTGGCATTGCAAAAACCGTTAATGACTACAAAGCAGGTCAGCAAAATTTGCGAGAGTCAGAACGTCACAATAGGGTTATGGAGGCATTAAGTGTTGGGCAAGGGTTTATACATTAAACCGTATAAAAATGGTAATGGATTGTATGTTCATTTTTCACAAAACTGAATAAGATGCTACCTAATCGACCTCTAACTAATGTAGACATCCTTAAATATTCAAAAGTTATTGAGAACTTTTTCGTACCCACTAAACAATACATAAAAAAAGAAAAATATAAATGGTCATATGTATGAATTTCACATCTTAAAACAAAATACACTAATACATGTGGGACGTGTGAGTAAATAAAATTTTCATAAGTATAGTTATCTGAGTTTAATATCTTCCAAGAAAAGTACAATTTTACTCCGGAGCGCACGCACATTCAACTCACCGCAGCCATTACCCAGAAAAAAGAGACAGAACACATCCACTTCCGTCCCAGCTAAAATATTGTTCGGATACATGTCAGGAATTACAATTGTTACTAATTTAGCATCTATGATGATCAACATGATCGGATACAACTAATTACTGACCCTACAACCCGGCCATCCTTTAAGAGTCTGGCCTCAGACTCTACCTAGTTACATTACTTAACAACTTTGACACAGAAATCACCTTGACTCTTACACATCAATTAACATGAAAATACAAAATTGGTAAGTACACTAGTTAGGTAAACAACTACTTTTCAATTTTAATTTTACCTTAAGTTACTTTAAGTTACACACAAATAACAAAACAAAATGCTAGTACTTATCACTAGTTTTGCCCCAAAGATGCAACGCTATACAGAATGACAGACTATATTAACATATAAATAACATTACTTTATCATAATTTCAGGGCAGGGCAAGGGTAGTTAGTTATAATATGAAATATTACCTCAACCTGGCCAGCTTTTCATGTGGTCATCAGCAGAAGTAGTCTTTATAGCTCCCTCTGCAGAACTGTCTGCCTTCACAACCTATATAAATATAGATCGCTATATAAATATAGCGATCCCGCCCTAGTACCTTTGTCACCTTGTATGGACCAAGGAACTTTGGTTTCAACTTCATGTGAGTACCAAATTGAGTCCTTTGTATGGCTACATAATCTCCAACAACGTATTTCTTACTATCCTTCCTTTTTCTGTTAAAATTTTTCCTATTCTCCTCCTGTATTTCGTATATTTGAGATTTAGCCTTTTCTCTTAACTCATCCCTTTCCCGCACAAAGTTTTCTTTATATTCTTCTTCCAACATAGATAACAATTCTACATCCTCCTTTATCTTCATTTTACAACCGGTAAGTAGTTCAAATGGGGACATTCCAATGCTTCTTTGGTGTGTGCTATTTATTGCTCTCTGTACTTTACTTACATGACGATACCACAGCTTACCATCTTCCAAGCACAACTTGGTTAGAACTGACACCACAATTCTATGTATTCGCTCTACTTGGCCATTGCCACGAGGCACTCCTGTTGTTACTTTTATGTGTTGAATGTTTTCCGTTGCACAGTACTCAGCAAAATCATTACTGATGAAAGCTGCACCTCTGTCCGAGATTATTCTCTGTGGATTTCCCCAGGTCTGCTGATGCACCTTTAACTTCTCAATAGTCTCCTTAGAGTTTGTAGTTTCAGTCGGAAATAACCACACAAACTTGGTGAACCCATCTACTACAGTCAATATGTAGTTATACTGTTTGGAGGTCTCTGATAGGGGTCCTATGTGATCGCAATGCATGGAATGCTTCCTTTATCAATGCTATTCAGAAAGCCCTCCTGCTTTCCCACCTTCTTCATTGCCAACAAGCATGGAATGCAAGAGACTAATACTTCTTCTATCTTCTTAGTCACATCCTTTATGTAGAAATCCTTATTTATCAATTCTAACATCTTTTTCTTTCCAAAATGCCCATTTTCAAGGACATTTCTCAAAATTTCATATTCCAAGCCTTTAGGTATAACCAATAATCCTTCTGCTCCTTTGTACAACAAGCCATGTTGCTCATAGTAATCCAGATAGGGTTTTTCCTTTACTATGTCCAATATCGCCTTGATACCATCATCAATCTCTTGTGCTCTCCTTATCTGATCATGGATCTTTCTAGTAACCACACCTACATAGGGATTACGGCTGAGACCATCCACATGCCTCATTCGGGTACCAGCTCTATGCTCCACTGTATAATTATATTCCTGTAACAATAAAACCCACCTAGCCACTCGTGTAGATAAATCCTTTTTTTTTAATGTCATTTCAAATGCTAGGCAATCGGTTACAATCTTAAATGGTATACCCAATAAGTATCTCCTGAATTTTTTTACACCTTCCACCACTGCTAAAGCTTCAAGCTCATAACTCGTATATTTCTTCTCAGCATCTGTTGTCTTCTTACTCATGTAATGCACAGGGTGGAGTTGTTGATCATTAGGGTCTTTTTGCAGTAAAATAGCGGAATATGCTTGCTGTGAAGCATCTGTATGCATCTCTGTATACAACCTGGGATTGAAAATTCTTAAAACTGGTTGTTCAGACAAAATGATTTTTAATGTTTCAAAAGCAAAGTGGTGTTCATCTGTAAATTTAAATTGACAATCCTTCTTTAACAGATCCGTTAGTGGCTTAGCTAAAGCAGCATAGCCCTCAATAAATTTTCTAAAATAAGAGGTCAGGCCAATAAAACTCTGTACCTGTTTCACTGACTTCGGTATGGGATATTTCATCACAGCATCTACTTTATCAGTTGACGGTCTGACAGTACCATTCTCCACAATGTGACCTAGGTATTCTACCCGTGTAGCTAACAGTTCACTCTTCTCCCAGTTAACTATTAAACCATAGTCAGCTGCCACCTGCAAAACCTGCTTTAATCTATCAAACCCTTCCTCATATGTCCTAGCTGAAATAATGATATCGTCAATAAAAATTAGTAAAAACCCTTGTGGTAACAGCTCACGAAATATTGCATTTATAAATCTGGTGAAATAATTAGGACATATAGCCAAACCAAAAGGTGCTCTTGTGAATTCATATTGTCCTGATTGAGTTACAAAAGAAGTATATTTAGTACAATCTTCCCGTATTTTTAAATGAAAAAATGCATCTTTTAAATCCAGCTTGCTGTAAATTGTAGCCTCTGACAACTTGTCCAGATGGTCATCTATGATGGGCAAAGGAAATTGATCCTTCACCATTTTCTCATTAATTTTTCTATAGTCTACACAAATTCGTAGTTGACCATTCTTCTTCTTGATTAACACTAAAGGACTAGCATACTCAGAAAAACTAGGTTTCACAATACCTTTCAGTAACCATTCTTTAACTTGAACATCTACCACCTCCTGTTCCTGTACTGACAAGCGCCTTGGCCGCTGCGCTACCGGAATGTTATCCTTCAGCACAATGACCATTTCCAACGGAGTTTCCTTGACTTGACAGGGTTTGTAACTATCCACCAGGTCCTGTGCAGCTGCTCGAAAATCTGCAGGAACATAGCTCAATGGAGTGGAATCTATATCTGAAAGCAAACAACTCAACATTTCACCCTCGCCCTGAGGCATTATGTTTATAACCCCCTTTTCAATTACAACCCTGACAAGATCTAAGAAAGGTTGACCTAAAATCATATTATATGGCATTGCATCTCTAGGCACAATATAAAAAGTTACATTATATGAATTCTCATCAATTTTTACATCACTTTTGAACTTTCCAACCGCTGTTACCTTGGTAAATCCTAAACCTGTCAACACTAGGTTTTCCTTAGAATACAAACAGTCATTAAGTTCAAAAAATAAATCCTCAGTTACAAGGTTGAGATCACTGCCCGAATCAATTAAACTTTCGACTCTAACACCGCTAATTTCTACACATTTCACTGATTTACGCGCCTTGTTTACGTTTAGAACACTTTGACATATTGCATCATGGCTGCCGCTATCGCCGTCAGTGCTGCCAACATCACATGCCAACTTCGCCGTCGCACACAAAGACTTTTGTCTATTCCCGGCGCTCCTACTGCCGTGTTGTTCTGTTAGGTTGGTAGTGGCCGCCTTGCACTGGGGGGCCACGTAACCAAATTCACCACATTTGAAACACTTCGTTCCTTTCGAACACGATGATGCGATATGATTCTTATCACCACATTTATAGCACCTCCGCTCGAACCTTTCGCCGCGATCCGATGTCGAAGGGGTCGGGGCTACGTGCCGCTTGTCCGTCTTCATGGCATTTTTCCTCATAGTTACATACACCATCAGCTTTTCTTTTAAAACACCGTAGGTAGTGACTCCATACAACACAGCCTTATTACTCTCGTAGTCCGTTATGCCCTCGACGATGTACTGTGTCGCTACGTAATCCGCGATTTTGCCTCTTTTAGCCAATTCCTTCATAGAGAGCATATACTCGTAATAAGACTCATCCTTACGTTTTTTTCTCGAGGACAGCAACTCATGGGCTTCTTTAGAATAAATGGGGTCTGGGAATTCTTTGATCAGAGCAGATTTCAGCTCTTCAAACGTGCGATGTATTTTTTCAGTTTTAAGCCACATCGCCGCCACGCCAGTGAGCGATCGCCTGGCCACAATTAAAGTCTGCGTTGGCGTCCATTGCAGAATCTCCGCATGGTCTTCAACATCTTGCACCCACTTACTAGACGTGTACTCCTTACCCACGCCATTAAATTTGGGCACCAAACCGTCATACCACGACGGCGCCGCCGCCGCCGGCACCGCCGCCGCTTCCATGGATTTCGACATCTTGATCTGTTACACCTCTGCACCTCCGTATTTCACCTTTATTACTCCTCTGCACCTTCGTTTTCCTCTTTTATTACTCCTCTGCACCTTGCGTTTTCCACCTTTCGTCATAAGAAAATTTCTTCGCCGCCATGTACCTACTCACACGTGCATTATGCATGAGATGGTGAAATTCTTTCTGTATTCACCTGTTCTCATCCCGGACGAGCCCCCAAAATTTGTGGGACGTGTGAGTAAATAAAATTTTCATAAGTATAGTTATCTGAGTTTAATATCTTCCAAGAAAAGTACAATTTTACCCCGGAGCGCACGCACATTCAACTCACCGCAGCCATTACCCAGAAAAAAGAGACAGAACACATCCACTTCCGTCCCAGCTAAAATATTGTTCGGATACATGTCAGGAATTACAATTGTTACTAATTTATCATCTATGATGATCAACATGATCGGATACAACTAATTACTGACCCTACATACATTCAAGTAGAATTGTAAATATGGCTCCCTTCGCAAAAAAAACAAAACAATTTCACATAAATGATTAAACAGCATAGTTCTTCCAAACAATTAAAAACAAACAGGCGTCTACATCACGCAACTAACGGAAGTATTATGTAGGTGAAAACAGTATAAAAAATTAAATTTTAAATTATACTTATTCTGTGACTGGCAGCAGACATAACTTTGAAGTTGAACGTTTGATCGTTGTGCCCTTACAGAAGATAGTAACAACGCGCGTTATGTTGTCCTTTCCCGGATGGACTTGGACAATCCTACCATACAACCATTTGGCTGGAGGTAAGTTGTCCTCTTTTATTAGCACGATGTCATTAATTACGAGCATTGCACTTATTGTTGTGAACAGACGTGTCGCATAAATTATTAAATAAAATAATCACTCGTTGAATCGTGACCTCGTTTTTTACGCAACATCAATAACTGTGTCATACGTTAGGTATATGTAGAGTCAGTTTGTGGAAATGTTCAGTAACAATTAAATAACTTGTTACGCCATGGAAAACAGTCCCTTCAACCGGAGCGCCAGGACGGTTCGCACGCCACCTCCTTCTCCCGCTCCTAGAGCGCCGAACGAAAGAGGCGATGTCCCTGAACTTATTCCAACTCCAGAAATTCAACACTGGATGTCGTCCATCGAGCAGTACTTGAATGAAGTATGCAACATTGCAGCGGAAAGCAAACTGAACTCGGAGCAGAAACTGCGAGTCAGTACTTTATGCCGGAAAGTTGGCCATAATACAGCGCACATGGCAGTGCAATACCAGTCCCTTAAGCTGAAAACCTTTCAGGCGTATTCCTCGATCCAAACCCTCCAAGACCAACATGATCTGTCGCAGCGGCTCAAGGACCTAAAGTCTAGTATCGAAGAATCGTCAAAACCTGCCGTGGTTACCTCATTTGCCGACATGGTTAAAAAAGGTTCCAATAACTTCATTCAGCCAAAAAATTTAAGTTCAGTGGCCATTTACCCCAACGATAAGTTGAAGTCAAGTGAGGACACTAAATCTCTTGTCCAAAAAATTATCTGCCCTGAACAGATGAAGTTACACGTAAGAGGTATGCGAAAAACAAGGAACGGTGGTGTCATCATCAGCACAGATACAAAGGAGGACATTGAGAAGCTAAAAAAATCAGAACAGCTGACTAACTCAGGCCTTACAATCGACGAACCACACAAACGGAAGCCTAGAGTAGTTATTATCGGAGTGCCCAATGTTATGCAAGAAAAAGAAGTATTTACGTGTTTGTACCATCAAAATTTAGCCGACCAACTTCAAGATTTTACCCTCGAGACGTTTTTGACATCAATTAAATTAAGCCATAAATCCGGCAAGAAGGAAAGTGAGACCTGTAATTATATATTAGAAGTATCTGCAGCTATTCGCAAAGCCCTCATAATAAAAGATAGAGTTTTTGTAAACTGGTCATCTTGCCCTGTGAGAGACTTCACTTTGGTCACAAGATGTTTCAAATGTCAGCAATATGGCCATGCTGCTAAGTCATGTCGCCAGTTAACCAATATCTGCAGTCACTGTGCTACTCAAGGACATTCAACAAAGGACTGTCCGAAGAAAGGAGAGGTACCAAAATGCGCTACTTGCTCTCACTTCAACAAGCCAAGTAATCATATTACAGGTGCCACGGAGTGTCCGGCGAAACAAATGGCTGAAAAGAGGTATATAAACTCTATTGACTATGAAGGCGCCTGAGAGCGCCATTAATCAAGGTTTTTTCTGACCTTTATTTTATTTTTTATTTTTTTGTTTTTGCTTATTTTTATAGAATATGATTAATAACTTAATGAATGACCTAGATAATTTCTCTGTATCAGAGTCTAAGGCTTGTGAAGTGGAATATTGCAAACAATATCTTTCGTCTTACTGTAATCCATTAACAATTCTAACCCAAAATATACGTAGTATATTTAAGAATTTTGGTAATTTTAGTACTTTTCAACAAAGACTAAACATAAATTGTGACATTATTGTTTTAACTGAATGTTGGCTTGCTAAGCAATATAACGTGCCGCTAACGCCAGGCTATAGTATGTACAAAAGTAATCGATTTTATAATCAAAACGATGGGGTGGTCGTTTATGTAAGAAATCATCTAAATGTTTCAGTCGAGGAACCAAACATGGACGATTGTAACTGTTTACTAATTAAAATGGGATCCGAGTTTGCAATATTAGCATTATATAGACCCCCTTCTTTTAGAAATATTAACAATTTAACTGACTCCCTGAATGATACCCTGCAAAACTTATCCTCTTTCAAAAACGTTATATTAATTGGAGATATTAATATAAATATTCTTCCAGAAAGTCTCGAAGCAGCTGCTCATGACTACCTCAACCTATGCTCCTTTCATGGCTTGCTCCCCGCGCATACGCTTCCTACACATCAAAGTGGATCTTGTTTGGACCATATCCTACTCAAATCAAACTTTCCTTCACTTGCACTAGTAATTAACTCGTCAATAACAGATCATAATGCTGCCCTACTAACCTTAAATTGTAAATTACCTAAGCATGACATCATTCGTACAATTCCTAAATTAAACATAAATAAACTTGAAGAGGATTTATGCAACATTGACTTTGACCCCATATATAATTCCGCTGACCCGCAGTTTTGTTTGTTATATTTAATAGAGAATGTTCAACATGCAATTCAAGTAAATACAATACATATTCGTTTAAGCAACAAAAATTATAATATAAAACCGTGGATTACGCCGGGTCTTATTCGGTGTATGAAACATAGAGATAAATTGCACATGAAGGCCAAATCTAATCCTGAAAATGCAATACTGCAAGTTTCGTATAAAAGATATCGTAATTTTTGTAATGATCTCCTTAGAAAAGTAAAAATCAACTACGATAAAATTGCACTGGAAAAGGCTGGAACGAGTAGTAAAAAAATCTGGAAATATATTAAGAACGTAACATATTCCTCAAAACAACATGAAGCCTCTTCAGGATTATTAAAAGCACACTCATCACCGTTGACATCTGCTAACATCGCAAATAATTTTTTTGTCAATATTGGTAAGTGTCTGGCAGAAAATGTTCAGGGTCAATCACAAAACATGACTAGCACTACTTTTACGTGTAACTCTACCTTAACATCATTTGCGTTACTGGGTACTGATCACATTGAGGTAGATAGGATAATCATGAGTTTAAAAGATGACTGCGCGGTTGGTTGGGATAACATATCGACTAAAATTATAAAACAATTTAGGCATATTTTGGTTCCACCGCTAACTTATATTTTCCAAAAATGTTTATCTGAAGGGCACTTTCCCAAGTGTCTGAAAAAAGCCGTCGTTGTCCCTGTATATAAGTCAGGCAGTAAAGAACTAGTGACAAATTATAGGCCTATCTCTTTACTGCCTTCTATGTCCAAAATTTTAGAAAAAATTATAAATAACAGGTTAGCCAAATATTTGGAGGAAAAATCGATTTTGTCTAAGACGCAGTTTGGATTTAGACGTAATGTATCAACTGCCGATGCCGTACATCTTTTAACTGACCATCTTGCACAAGAACTGGATAAAGGGAAGCACACGGTGGGAATCTTTCTGGACCTGGCCAAAGCGTTTGACACCGTATCTATCCCTATTCTGTTGCGCAAGCTTGAGACGATAGGTATACGAGGGACTCAGCTGAAACTTTTCACAAGCTATCTAGAAAAGCGATCCCAATGCATAAGGATAGGTAGTGTTCTCAGCGGTGATCAGAAAAATACTTCCTTTGGTGTTCCACAAGGAAGTATTTTAGGCCCTACTCTGTTCTTAATCTACATAAATGATCTTTGTAATCTAGAGCTAGATCATGGCATGATCATTTCATATGCTGACGACACTGCTCTACTTTTTGCGGCAGACTCAGAACAAGAAGTCTATAAGTATGCGCAACACGGTTTTAATATTGTTAATAAATGGCTTCAGCATAACTTATTGACACTAAATGCAGATAAGACAAATTATATTAACTTCTCAATGCGCAAACTAACAACATCTCATAATAACTCAACATTGTATGCTCATAACTGTCGACAACCAAATGCTAACCAATGTAGGTGTCCTGAGATTCGAATTGCAAATAAAATAAAATACCTGGGTATTATATTGGACGAAACTCTTTCGTTCAAACAACATATTGAGGCTTTAAATAGTAAAGTTAGGAAATTGATATTTGCTTTTAAAAAGCTACGTTATATTACTGACTCAAAAATACTAAGACAAGTTTACTTTGCTTTATGTCAATCAATTTTGACATACTGCATTACCTCATGGGGTGGAGCTGGTAAAACACTGTTGCTAACAATCGAAAGAGCTCAAAGAGCAATTCTCAAGGTGTCTACTTTCCGTCCTTTCCTTTTTCCCACTAACCTCCTCTATAAATCTTGTAATGTACTAACAGTTCGACAGTTGTTCATAATGAGCATAGTACTAAAGCAGCACGCAGCACTTCCTTTCAGCACTGAATTCACTAACAAAAGACGGAAAGATATAGTTTGCCCTCACAATATAAGAATTAAACGTGCTTTTACGTCAAAATTTTTTGTGTTCATAGGTCCGCTACTCTACAATAGAATTAATGCAAAATTAAATATCTACCCCCTCAATTTCAGTAATTGTAAAAAAATACTCCAGGAAGCCCTTCAAAGTATGTCCTACGAAGATACAGAGAAGTTATTAGTTGTGTTAAAGTAAACATCATTTGTAATAGTGATTCTAATTAGTTTTTATTTATACATGTAACAAGTTATTTTTGTTAATATCTCTGTTTTACCTATACCTTGATTAATTTATAATTATTTGTGATTATTTTAGAATTTGTTAGTCCCACTCGCCTGAAACACAGGATTACCTAGTTCAGGCATATGTATTGTATTATACCTAATTTATACTTTGTTTTGTCTAGTTAAGTTGTCTTAAGCCAAAAGTTATTTGAATAAATTTATTTATTATTATTATTTATTTATTATTATTATTAATTTTAAAATCAGGAGTTCGATCAACCCATTTATGCCGCTGGAAAAAATGAGTCTAATATTCCTGGTTCCATCGGCGCCAAAAACTCTGCACCATCCTTTGCACTAACTGCCACCTACGTAGCGTACCCATTTCAGAGTCTTCATAATTGTAGTCAGGTGCAACTACTAAAGGATGACCTACTAAAAAATGACCCGGAGTAAGAGGTGCAGAATCTTCTGGATCAGAGCTACTCCGAGACAGTGTTCAATTTGTGCGAGCACTGTGGACATCTCTTCAAAGGTGAGTGTCGAATCTCCAACAACTCGTTTTAGGTGGTGCTTCACACTCTTAATTCCTGCTTCCCACAGTCCGCCGAAATTGGGAGCGCGGGGAGGAATGAATTGCCATTCTGTCTGAGTGTTGGCAACAGCAGCAGCGATTTCTTTCATCATCGTGCTTTCTTGAGAAAATAATACTTTCAACTCTTTGGCGGCACCGACAAAGTTTGTGCCATTGTCACTCCAGATGTGGTTGCAATGACCACGCCTGGCGACAAATCGTTTAAAACAGGTCAGAAAACACTCTGTAGTCAAATCTGAAACGACTTCAATATGAATGGTTCGCGTAGCCATACATATAAACAAACAAATGTACCCCTTGTAGGATCGCTGACCACGTCCTTTGGAAACTCGTAAGTTAATTGGGCCTGCATAATCAACACCACAATTCAAAAACGGCTTGCTGGGGTTAATTCGACATGCTGGAAGGTCACCCATGAATTGGTGCGAAGCTTGGATGATTGGTGCTTAAGGTCAAGGGAGGGGGGGTGCCCTCCTAACATCTTTCGAATGCTGGCGGGGTATTTTGTGAACCATAGGGTTGGTTTGTTTGTTGGGGGAGAGATCGTGTGGAAGACCTCGACCATGGGTTGCCCACAGGGCTCTGTATTGGGGCCGTCGCTTGGAATGTGCTCATGGACGACCTGCTTCGGCTGCCATACCCGACGGGCACAAGGGTGGTTGCATACGCGGATGACCTGACGATCCTCATCGAGTCTGATTCTCGAGCTGGCATAGAGGCCTCGGCTTCCTGCGCCTTAGGGCTGATAAACGCATGGGGGGCGCGTAACCGACTGGACTTCTCCCCCTCGAAGTCGCACTCCGTGACCTTGAAGGGGGGTCTGCTCGGTCGTGCCCCCACAATCAGGCTCGATGGGGTCTCCGTCAGAAGCGTGCGCTCGGCCAGGGTCTTGGGGGTGGTGGTTGACGCGGGTCTGTCCTTTGGGGAGCATGCACAATGCATCGGAGAGTGCGCGGCCGCAGCTCTGGGGAAGATGTCGCGAGTCTCCGCCGCATCCTGGGGCATGCGGTACCGGGCCCTTAAGGTCCTGTACAGGGGCATTTTTGCCACAATCATAACTTATGCGGCGGGATGCTGGTGGAGGCGAGCTTTCAAAAGTTCAAAACAGGAGTCTGCAATAGTCCCGATGGCTTTGTGTTTGAGGACTTGTACCTTTGGCAGGTGGCGCAGGTCTTGATATAGTCAGTAATGACCCTACGCATAGCTGGCAGGATTGATGACATACGTAACTTACCGCGAGACGAGTTCAGGGCCGGCAGGAGGGCTATCGCGGACGACATTATGAATGTCTGGCAGCGTAGGTGGGAACAAGATTGTAAGGGAAGGGAGCTGTTTAGGTTCTTCCCGGACGTGGCGGTCAGGGCAAAGGCCACCTGGGTCGAGCCTGACTACCGGGTCTCGCAGATCCTGACTGGCCATGGCTGCTTCAGAAAGAGACTGCATGATATGG
Source organism: Acronicta alni (assembly GCA_964056405.1). Classification (NCBI taxonomy): domain Eukaryota; kingdom Metazoa; phylum Arthropoda; class Insecta; order Lepidoptera; family Noctuidae; genus Acronicta; species Acronicta alni. The sequence continues at coordinate 9,964,959 of OZ043935.1, forward strand.
GGTTATGCGAGGAAAGTGTGTGCTACTGCGGCGAAGAGGATGAATGCCAGGACCACATCTTGTGGCGATGCCCCATGTACGAGGACCTGCGGCGAGAGATGATGGACGGGATCACTCGGCTGGAGGAGGGTCCGGTGTACTACGGCAAACCTTGTGGCCTCTGAGGCTAACTACCTGCGGCTCAGAAAATTCGCGCAGAAATGGCACGCCATCAGGTGCAAGTTACAATGAGGAAGAGTCAAGGACGGGCAGCGAAGGCATTGTTATTGTGATGTAACCCGAAGTGGGGTATGGTTTCGCATTTATGCCGCCCCAGAAAGGGGAGAAAGGCAACTTGGGACAGGACGAAGAATTTTTACAAGGAGTCAAGAAGCGCCTGCGGTGATAGTTCACTCACGAGTGAACTATGTCCGCAGTCGCCTCCTTGAGTTTCGGCCCATATGACATGATGTCGGTGGGGCCATGGGAGGTGGAGGGTGTCCCTATCTACTGGACAACACGGGTATATGGAAGAGGGACAGGATATAGATTCTTGTAGGAGTGAAGAAACGCAACCTGGGAAAGAGCACTCGCAAGTACCAGGTGCTTCTCCAACGATTAGGTCCGTATGCCGAGAGGCGGGAAGGACTTTGAGGAGGAAGGTGGGTTTGTCTCTCTACCCGTTCGTCGTTCTTCGTCATTGGCCTTCGTTGAGTGTGGACGTACGGAGATGCTGTGCGTGGCGTTTTTGATTTGGAGCCTGTGATTGGCTGTTCGCGAGTGTCGGTCCTTCTCGTTTCTTCTTGGGGTGACCGCGGTATAGGCCCGCGGCTATCTTGAAATTAGAGCGGGTGAGAGCGATATTGGGAGGAGCCAGTGATTGCGTGACAGAGTTTGGTGACAGTAACGTTTGTGGCACTGACGCTTTAGCGGTGGTGTCATCCGTGACAGTGACGTTTGCGACAGTGACGTTTGTGACGGTGACGTTTGTGGCTCTGACGCTGAGCGAAGTAAACTGAATAAGGAAGAGATTGCGGTGATCGGCTCGCACACTGAGCGATTGAGTGCGGTGGTGACGCACCTCATGCTGCGGCTGGCTGCCGCGGAAAACCGCATCAGGTTGGCGGAATTAAAACTGGCGGCCTGCACCTCGAACGGCGCTCAGCAGCAACAGCAGCAGCAGAAGACGTCGTACGCCTTGACCTTACGGCTGCCGCGCCGGCAAGAACCGGTCACCATCGACACTACGCTTGGGCCTACGTTGGTCTTTCACCCGGCGGATGAAAATGGCGCCATTAAGACTGCCGAGGAGACGAAGACGGAGCTTAAAAAGGCGGTGGATCCAACTAAGCTCTGGGTACAGGTGGCCAAGGTGCGCAAGGTTGACAACGCTGGGGTGTTTGTCGTGACGACCGACGCGGAGTCAGCAGGTAGGCTTCGGGCAGCGATCCTGTCCACTCTTTGGGTGACGGAACCCAAAACGAGGCAGCCCCTGGTATGCTTCAACAGAATAGATGGGGACCTCTCGTTCGAGGACATCGTACTGGCGCTACACGAGCAAAATTTTAGAGAGGATCCTCAATGGCCACTAGAAAGGGTGCAGAAGGAGGCCACTGGCGCGTTCAAAAAGAACAGAACGCGCGATGCAGCGCCGGCGACCGCAGCGATCTTTGCCTGTTCAGCTGAACTAATTGAGGCGCTACTGAACAAGGGACAAGTCTATGTGGGGTGGCAGGCAGTGGAGGTCACAGACTATGTAGACGTGACGTGCTGCAACAAATGCCAGAAGTACGGGCACCCCGAAAGATACTGTAGGTCCAAGGAAACAACGTGCGCGCGCTGTGGAGTGACGTCACGGACAGTTGTCAGTACACATCAGCTGATTAGTTAAAGTTGCAAATAAAATAATAAAACTTGCTACTTCGTGATAATAATTTTTTACTCGTGTGGACCAAAGTGCAAAATACAAGTGACATTGTTATAAAACACTTACATAGCATAAAACACTGTAATATTGTGAATTACAATTTAGCACTAACATTTAATTTTCTATAACTGCGGTCAGATAAACACTAAGTGTCAGTGGGTGATTGCGTGTACCTCCCTTGGCGTATTGTCATTGTGTGCTGTGTTGCTATCCTCCGGATCGGAACAACTATAACTTTCATATTTTATAAACTTTGCACACTAACGCCATCTTACAGTGCGATTATTGATTTCCGTCCTGACATCTATCTGTTGCTCAAGGAACTACTTACAAAGATGGTCAAGTGCACAGCCTGCGGTAGATATATTGCTGCAAAAGGTGGCGCCACTTGTTGTAAGTGCACAAATAAATACCACCTAGCTTGTGTTCAGCTATCGGAGACTGCCAAGGTGAACCCTGATTGGCGTTGCACGACTTGCAGGACAAAGAAAAGTCCTGTCGTGAACACTCTAGGCTGTGGAGCTCACCATTCAAGCCCGTCTGGCACTTTTGAAGATGCTTCAGAGGAGGGTAATGAGCAGGATAGCCAGGGCAAGTGCATTATGACGGAGTCAGAGATTGTACAGGAATTAAGGATGCTCAGACTAGAAATTACTGCGAAGATGGATGAGCTGAAGGGTGAATTGGAGGAATATCGCTGCGAAATGGGTGAGCTGCGAAAAACTGTTGTCGCCTGCAGCATGCGTGTCGATAGCATAGAGAGTAGGCTCGCAGTTCCAGAAAATAGAAATGCGGCATGCACTTCTGAAGGAGTGGCAGAGCAGTTGGAGAGCACAGTATCGCAGCTTAAGCTTGAGCTCAACGATCGCGAGCAAGAGTTGCTGTCATCCGACCTTGAGATAGGTAATCTTCCAGAGGAGAAAGGAGAATTATTTTTTAATTTAATTTAATGGCAATAGGTTCGCCCCCTATTACATGGGACCTAAACATACCGGCGAAATGTGGGTGTACATTAGTACACCTCTGCCTAACCCTTCGGGGAATCCAGGCATGATGGTATGTATGAGAAAGGAGAAAACGTCCTTCATACTGTCGAGCTGGTGGCAAAAAAGCTAGGCGTGACTCTTCAGGCCAGCGATATTGTGTTTGCTGAGCGAGTGGGTCCTAGGTTGGGGCGCGCAGAGATCATGGGCCAGGCTGTGGGTGTGACTCCGACGGGAGAGGCGGAGCGGGAGCGGCGCATAGTGGTGCGGCTGGCACGACGACAGCTGCGCGACGACTTGCTGCGGAGTGCGCACGTTAGGTGCGGCGTCACCTCGGCTGACCTTGGGTTTACTGATGCGCGGCGACGCTTCTACCTGAACGAAAGGCTCACCAAGGTAAACAAGCAGTTGTTCTACCGTGCTCATCAAGCCGCTACTCTTCATGAGTGGAAATACACGTGGACGAAGCACGGCAGAATCCTCGTTAAGCAGGGAGATGGCAAGCGCACGTATGGCTTCCGATCTGAAACTGATATCGTATTTTTGGAAAAGTTTCAGGAACCAACAATAAATAATATTTTATATTTCGTTGAACCTATAACTTGTCTTAATTTGTGTTATTCCTATGATAACTGTTATTTGCTTTGTGTGTTTTCTGTTGAAAGGTGCTATATTTTTATAGTTTATTCTAATATGATTAATTGTGCGAAGTCAGTGGGTGCCCTTACTGAGTCTGTTGTTGAGATATCAATCATTGACCGGTCAGTTTGTGTAAGTATATTTTTTTTATAATAATGACACATTTACATAAGCCCTTATTTGTTTATATTACACTATATCCTAACATATATCTACATACATCGCTTACACGTAAAAAACAACAATATATATTATACAAAACATTCCCTAAGCTAGCTTATACTCTACAAATTAATTTATTTACATATTTTAATATTTACACAAAGAATACAAACAAAAATGAACAAGAATAAAAAATTAAAGTTGGGACTTTTCAATGCTGGATCACTTGGCTCACGACACGAAGAGTTTCTGGTGGCCATGGATGAACACTCTGTGGACATCATGGCTATAAATGAGACTTGGCTTAGACGATCCGAGGAAGGCCGAGCCCCTAAGGTTCCCAACTATAGGCTACTTCATGTGCCGCGTCCAACCAGTATCTGCAACGGGCGTGGTGGCGGGGTCGGTTTCTACGTGCGGCGGGGCGTCCGCGTTTGTACGGTTCCGCACCTTGTTGCGCCAACAGTTGAGCAGATGTGGCTCAGGCTTAACGTAAATTCGCTCTCGTTAATTATTGGAACGGCTTACAGACCACCGTGGCTGGACGTGGGCACGTTTTTTGATGCTTTGACTGAATTTTTCTGAACATTGTCTTCTTTCTCTTACGCAGACCGGGTCTTGTTGCTCGGTGACTTCAACATTAACATACTGAACACAGCTGACAACAAAACTAAGCTTCTTAACTCCTTCTTAGACTGTTTCAACATCAACAATGTAGTTAATGATCCTACGCACTATACAGATCATAGCGAAACCCTGATTGACATAATATGCACAGATGCTCAAGTGAGAAATGTAATTGTTTCTCACATACCTGAGCTTGGCCAGCATGCTATGATTTCGGTGGAGTTGAACTTAAAAACTGTTAAACCTCCTTCATATTGGATTGTGTTACGTTGTATTTTTTGTACCTACCACTGGTGGGTGGTACACAGTTTCGTTTTAATAAATAGAGTGACTTTAACCTGAAAACATAATTCAGACAATACGAAGTTTCCGAGTTTGGTATTTATTTGTAATTTGTGCAATTGAATCGTTCCTTCAGCTGCCATTCGTTACTGGACTCTTTATCTTACACTTTATAACAGTGAACCACTATTTAATTCAAAATACTGTTGGGTTTGTGAAATTAATTAGATCAACAAGGAAAGTAAGTTACGATTGTTTACATTATTAATGGCACTCAGATGTCACTTGTCGATTGTCAATGAGAAACGTCAATTTCAGTTGGCGAGCGGCATCTGGTGGCATCTATTCACAGATCGTAGTTTTAATCGATAATATTTAATTTTTGGAATATTGATTGTAAACCTTCTAAATAATATCATAAAAAATTAATCCTTAATAATCTTCAGTTTTTGAAAAAATAGATTGTAATAATCAAAAGCGGAAATGAATTCATTAGTTTATCATAGACTTGCATTCTCGAAGGTTCGATGTCAAGTAAATCCATAGTTCATCGGGAGTTGTCAATTTTCTTTCTTCTCTCTGACGGCTGAGAACTCGCGCGGCACGCGCGTTGCATCTTCTCAAGTTTATTTCCATATGATTTAAAGGTAAGGATCTACACTTTCACACTAGACTACACACGCAATGAGTTCACAATTTACCCTAACATTATTTTATTCATAGATCACTAAATAAACCCTATAAAATTAAACACCATTTTTTTTAATTGTTTGGATGCCAAGTGAACATTGACATTGTGAACATGCAACTCTCGTCTCGCGTCCTTTGTCATAGACAAATTAAGTGGAGACGTGAATGAGTTGTTGCGCGTGTGGCACAGATTACGCATATGTATATGCGCTATCTCTAATTTGTGGAGAGACATGAGACAACCTGTCTTGAATTTAAGGCTACCAGTTGAAGTAGCGATCACCCTATTTTTGAGAAATATATAGAGTCAGTGAGTAAATGTGAAATTTGGTGTTATAAGTAGTGAAATATATCGATCGCCTCGATGCAAGCGAAGTGAGACGTAGGAACGGCAAGTAAGTCTAGTTTTAAAACAGAAACGTTGAACGGCGCCCATTCCGTAGGATATTATTGGGCTTTCTAATCTGGAGGCTATGCGTATAAGGCATAACAAGAGCTGGGTTTAGACCGTCGTGAGACAGCTCCAGCTCTCGTCAGACGCGCCTCCGTCTGGGCGAGTAGCTCAACCTCTTCCTCGAGCCATCTCCGCTTCGTCTGCGGCGGAGCGGCTTCGGCATTTGCTTCCACGGGGTGAGCGCGCCTCTTGTGCACACCTAACCCCGTTTTGGTCCCAAATGTCCGCTCACACACCGGACACGTCCATCCGCCCACCGGGACCAGCGTCCGAACTAACAATTAGAGTCGCTGCCCTTGGCTCCTGTGGGAGACCAAGGGGACGACTATTTACATTCTCTATATTGTCAAAAGCGCCTTTAATTGTTTTCCTTGGTGGCCAGGCTGCTAACCTGGCCACCTAGATCCGCCCACAACTCTCTTTAAGGCCCCAGCCGCGCGAGTTGTTTGACTTGAGGCTTTTGGCCTCCACGGGGCAACTAAGGTATCTCAACCCGAGCTGTCCTGGACTTTCACCACCACATATGTAGCGGTGTTGCGCACCTTCCTTCTCGACCAAGGTATCCGAGGCTCACCATTTCCCCGGACGATCCAGATTTAACTCCTTCAACGTCAATGGCGGGGTGGTATGCGCATTGCCCCTCTGATTTGAATTAGGGTACATACATGAGAGGACTCTGAGGTTGTGTTACAGCTATCCACTCCCTCTTTGTGTACGTTGCCCCCACCCCCCTTGTTTGCTATCGCAGCGGCGCCACGGGCAGGCCAAGGGTAGGAGTTGATCGTCATCGTGATGTTAGGAAAGGTCGACATCCATTCACGGATCCATTGCCGTATGTGGACTACTCTTCACCTCCCTTACGATAGCTGCGCCTGGGAGTCCGTACATCCACACACGTGAGTAACTAGTCTCGTTCAGTCGTTAGACCACTGCGGGATTATTGTCTGACTTAATTTTTACAAGCGCGTCCACCCGACGCCCGCAATCGAGGACAGGCTTCGCCCGCCCGCACCGCACCCAGCACGCCAGGCGTGCATATGTGCGGGGAGCCAGTACCCGCGTGGTGTCACGATAGTGACATCTGTGACTTTGACGTTTGACACTGACATTTCGTGTTGGTGACGTTTCGCGATAATGACGTTTGTTGCGGTAGTGACGCTTGTGACAGTGATGTTTGTGTTAGTGATGATGGAGACATTGACACCGGTGCTCTGGATGTGAAATGTGCGTGTGACAGTGACACTTTGATGTAGCAAGGGTGAGTATTGTTTTTCCCCTTTTAGAAAATTTTCAACTTAAATTATTTTTTTTTGGACTGAAAAATTTTTATGCCCGTCGCCGGCCGACGCGTGCATATATACTGTGAACCGCAAGGTTGATCCCTTCGGAGACGAGTTGGTGACCAGTTCGTGTATCATTATCAAATTATGGAAACCGGAGTTCGTGAATTAAATATTAAGGGTAGGACACTGCCCACTGGGCTTGCACGGGCGTAATGGCGGACGAGGAGGAGGCTAGAGGCGGAAATAGAACGCAAGGCGGAGGAGCTGCGTGTTCTAGCTGAGATGCGTCTGGAGGGCGGTGCTGCCTTCACCCCTCGCGCCTCTCTTGCGCGCACGCCGCCTGAAGCTTACAGGACCCCAACGGCCAAGGCTGCGGAAGCTGATGGCGCTATAAGCCGTGAAAAACGACACCTCAGCTCACCCGAGGAGGTTCAGGAGGCTGTTCGGCGCAGACTGGCGACCAAGAGGGCGATAATCCCGGATGCGCCCCCAGTGGGTGGCATCTTGTCCAGAGTGACTGTCGCTCCACCGACTCCACCTGTCAAAGGGCCAGTGGCAACGGAGATGGCCGCGGAGGGTGCAACGAAGACGCAGCGCGGCGACCATCTATCTACTGCCAGCGTTGAAGAGCTCGCGGAGTTTGCCACCGTCTCAACTCGCGGAATAATGGAGGCAGTGAGGGCCAAGACCGCCAAATTAAACAAAGACGAGGTGGCGGCAATTGGAGCCTTCACTGAGCGCATAGGCTCAGAGATTACCCACCTCAGCCTTCGCCTTGCGGCGGCAGAGAGCCAGGGCCAGGATTGCGGAGATCTCGGGCAGGGCCTTGAGCGCGCAGAACGCTGTGTCACTGCAACCTACTGGCACGTACTACTGGCACGTACGCGTCTGCGCTAAGACTGCCGCGCCACCAGGAGCCACTGTATGGTTGCTCACCTGCCGTACATCGACGTACATGTGGTGTCGCTGTACTGCCAGTACAGTGAGCCTGTTGAGCATTACTTGCACCACCTCGAGAAGGTCTTAGAGGCGCTGCGTGGCAGGCGCGTGTTGATATGCGCCGATGCCAACACGCACTCGCCAATGTGGCATAGTGATCCGCGCCACTATACCGGACGTGGCCGTGAGGCCGAGCAGAGGCGAAGGAGCACGGAGGCCTTCATTGTGGCCCATGGGCTCACCATTCACAACGAGGAAGGCCAACCGTCCACCTTCAGTGGCCCGAACGGCGAGTCCAATATTGACCTAACACTGGCCACAAGAGGCCTCAGGGTAACGCAGTGGATGGTGCATGCAGAGGCGAGCAGCAGCGACCATAGGCTAATCACCTTTAGGTTAGATGCAGCCAGTGGGAGAAGACTGAGCGCCGAGCCGCCCAAAGCCGAACTGGAGCCGATGCGCTTTCGGGATCACGGGGTGGACTGGTCACGCTTCCAGCAGGCAATTCATATGCGCATGGGTGGGCTTGACTTCTCAAAGTCAGCGCCCCTAGTATGTAGAGCTTTCACAGGCATTCTTATCAAGATGGCCTGTGAATGTCTGGGCTTGAAAGGTAAGCAGAAGAGCGAAGGGTATGAGTGGTGGAACCCTGAGTTGGATAGACTCAGACGGATCCATGGCAGAGAAAGGAGTAAATGGCAGAGTGCTAGGAAAAACGGGGGCCCGAGAGAGGATGCTCTGAAAGTGGAATTCCATAGAATACAAGCGCGATATAGGAGGATGATGGAGGAGGCGGAGCTTGCACATTTCCGTAACATCGCCGAAATGGGCAACAACGACCCCTGGGGGCTGGCGTATAGGGCTGCCAGTGGCAGACTACGGCCTCCCTCCGGGGTAATTAACTGCGCGAAGCTAACGGAGGGGTATGCGGGCACTGTGGGCGAGGCGATGACGAGCATTGTACGTGCGCTGTGTCCAGACGATGATCTTTCTCTGGACTCCCAGCATCACAGGCAGATCCGTGTCGCCGCCTTGCTCAACCCGTCAGGCCAGGCTGCGCCTCCTCGTGTCTCGTGACGCCCTGGGTGGCATAATCAGGTCCCTGCCTAACACTGCTCCGGGATTCAACGGGATCAGTGCGCGCATAATGAAGCATGTGTGGAATACCGTACCCGCTGAAGTTACAGCGGTGTACGGCAGGTATGTCAGTGAAGGAGTGTTCCCTGACATATGGAAGGAAGGCCGGCTTCTAGTTATGCCTAAAGGGAATGGCAGGCCACTGTCAGACCCCAAGGCCTACCGCCCCATCACGCTTCTCTCTGTCTTAGGCAAAATTTTAGAGCGCGTAATATTGAAGTGTGCTCCCGCGATTGTTGATCGGATCTCCGCTGCCCAGCACGGATTCTCTCCGGGTAAGTTTACCGTCACGGCCCTCAATGACATCCTGAGGGCCGCAAAAGAGGGATCGGATAAATACGTGCAGGCCATCTTTATGGACATCTCGGGCGCCTTCGACAACGCCTGGTGGCCAATGATCCTGACGAAAATCAAGCGGGCGGAGTGCTCTCCAAACGTCTACAAGATGTTGGTGGACTACTTCGCGCGTCGGCGAGTCGGGTTGTTTGTTGGTGACCGGGTAGTGTGGAAGGCGTGCACCATGGGATGCCCCCAGGGGTCAGTTCTGGGTCCGGCTCTGCGGAACCTATTAATGGACGATTTGCTTCGGCTGCCGCTCCCGGCTAGCGTCCGTATGGTTGCGTACGCCGACGATGTGACGATCCTGATCGGGGCCCAGTCTCGGGCAGGAATCGAGGCGGCTGCCAGCACGACTCTGGACCTGGTTGAGGCGCAGGGTGCTAGAAATAGGTTGGGGTTCTCCCCTGCGAAGTCATCCATGTTGACGCTCAGGGAAAGGCTCCAGCGGGCCCCGGTTGTCAGAATGGCTGGGGCCCCGGTCAGGAGCGTCGCGTCGGCAATGGTACTGGGGGTGGTAATTGACGCAAATTTGTCGTTCGCACAGCATGCGTTGTCGATTGGAGAGCGTGTGGCCAAGTGCTTCGGGAAGATGGCGAGAGTGTCGGCATCTTCCTGGGGCATTGGATATCCCGGACTGCGCGTTCTCTACAAGGGCACGTTCGTGGCCACGATAACGTATGCTGCTGCTTGTTGGTATAGGTGGGCAACGCTTCACGTTGTCCGCAGTGCGTTGCTCAGGAGCCAGCGACCGAGTCTGATCCAGCTGACCAAGGCCTACAGGTCAAAAAGCACGGCCGCACTTGCGGTACTGGGTGGGGTGCTCCCGGCGGACCTGGAGGTGATCCGTGCGGGACGGTTGGATGAGGAGCGCCAGATCGCGGCGCAGACAGAGCCGAACGTGCGGGTGCAGAAACTGGCCAATAGCAAGGAGGTGATTTGGAAAGAGACAGTAGACGCACGGCAGATAAGATGGACGGCTGAGGAAAAAGGACGGGAGCTGTTTCGGTCCTTCCCGAGCGTGTCGGGGCGACTCAAGTCTCATTGGGTCTCCCCGGATTACCAACTATCCCAGATACTCATGGGACACGGATGCTTTAGGAAAAGACTGCGTGATATGAACTTGTGTGTGGATGGCGTATGCTACTGTGGTATGGAAGAGGAGGACGTACACCATGTGCTATGGACTTGCCCCCTGTATGAGGACGTGCGGTGGAAGATGATAGATGGAACTAGTTGTGTGAAGGTTGGCCCAGTCTATTACGGAGATCTTGTTAGTTCACCGGCGAACTTTGGCAGGCTGCAGGAATTCGCGCACGCGTGGCACGCTATCCGGCGCCGACTTGAGGATGTAGGCGCCACAGAATTGGACTGATGCGCCCAACGCCGGCGACGAAGTACCGTATGTGTGGTGTTCACGCCCAATTGGGAGAGGTGCAAAAAGGGACACATGGCTAACTTGTAGAGATCAAGAAGCGCCTGCGGGCAATAAAATAAGATTGCCAAAAGAGCTATGCCCGCAGCCGTCTCGCGTTTCGGCCCATATAACATTTATGTTGGTAGGGCCATGGGAAGGTGGAGGGTTGTCCCTATCGACTTCGCGCCCGACCGCGCTAGAGGACGGACGGGACGTGCGAACGAGCGCTCTCAGTGTGTTGACTGTGTGTGTGTATCGAGGTTTACCTAGGTACTATCTAGTCGGTATTTAGGTGTTCTAAGGTGCATAGCAATACACGACATGACACATAGTAATACACGAACTATTTTATATTTGTATATTTTAATTGTGATTTGTGCCAGTGATCTGTGACACTATAGTTTTTTCGTGAGTTTGTACTGTTTTGTGGTGATTGTGGCTCAATCCTGTGCGTAGCAGCACGGGGTTGTACTCCAGCCACCGTTGGGACTGCGTACTTACTAAGTTAAGGTACTGTGCCTAATATTTTATACCTAGTAAGGGCTGCTTAAATAGGACCGCGTGGTTAACCTCAAAGTTGCACGTTAACAGCTGTCAGTTGACAGGTGTCATCTGTCGCTGTCGTGTGTCTTTGCCGGTGACATCTGTCAGGTATCTGTCAGTGTCGCTGTCATAATTTGCGTGACGGCTGTCAGTGTCACTGTCTGGTGAAAGCGTCAGCGATTTAGTTTGTTTGGATAGCGGGCCTTCTGCCTGTACAGTGCACCAAACTTATTTTGGTAGGGTCAAATAGTGTTGGCCGTTATTGTTAGGTGTCGCCACTAGGTCCATCTTAGGATGGCGGAAGATGAGGACTCCTCCAATTACTGACGAGCAATAGAGGCCGAAATGGTCAAGAAGGAGGCTGAGCTGCAGGTCCTGGAGGACCTGAGTACGGGCATGAGCGGTTTTGCGCCGCGCAAGTCCCTCGCTCGGACACCCCCTGGAGCCTTCAGCTCTCCTCCGGTTAGGGAGGAGTATCTGCTGCCTGCAGCTACCTCTGGTAAGAGGCCGCTTACCTCCCCTCAGGAGGTACAGGAAACTGTCAGGCGTAGGACCGGCCAGGAAATGCCCCCACCCATTAGCGGCATCTTAGCCGTCGGCCCGAGAGCTGAGCCGACCCCACCTGCGAAGTTGGCAGCGGAAACGAGAACTGATGTGGGACTTCGTGCCCTCGACAAGGTTGGCCTTATCGACGTGGCGTACATGGCTGTAAAGGGCATCAGCTCGGTTGCGAATGCAACCAATAAACTGAACATGGACGATAAAGGCGCCATCAGCGGGTTTAGCCAGGACATATTGGCGGTCCTTGCGGCCCTCAATATCAGACTTGCCGAGGCGGAGCACAACGTCACTGAAATGAAGCTAAAGGTCGCCTCAATGGAGCTGAAGATGGCCACCAGCGGAACTGTTGCTGCACCAGTCAGCCAGCCCCAGCAGCCCAGCTCTGCCAACTATGCGGGTGCCTTAAAGCTGCCAAAGGTTAAACCCCCTTTGGTAGTGGAGCAAAAAGGACTAGCGGTCTTTTTCTACCCGGTCGGCGAAGATATTAAATCTTCTGACCAGACAAAAATGGAGCTGCAGAAATGCGTACAGCCGAGACCGAGTGGTATCCAGGTCCAGGCTGTAAGGCGCATCGGAAATGCCGGAATAGCAGTGCAGACTGCTTCCACCGAGGAGGCTCAGAAGCTGAAGGAGGCGGCACCACCGTCTCTGATGGCTACTGATCCGAAGCTGCGCCGACCCCTGGTGCAGATCAGGAACCTAAGGGCGGAACCAAAGAACGAGGAGCTGCTGCCTCCCCGGGCGGCGGAAGTCCATGATGGATTTTCCACACGCTAAGCAAAAAAAAAGGCGTCTTTCGTGGAACGTTGGCGCTATCTTGGAGTGGACTTCAAGGCATCTGGATGCGTGACGTTAGAGCACGATATCAAAGAGGCCCTAACTAACATCACAAGGGCCCCACTTAAGCCGCAGCAGTGGCTTGAATTGGTTAGAACGCACCTAATTCCGAGATTTCTTCACGGCCTAGTGCTGGGGAATATCTCGGATGACAGGTTACGGTTGCTCGACGTCCAGATCCGGAAGGCAGTGAGGAACTGGCTGAGGTTACCGAAGGATGTGCCGATCGGGTACTTCCACGCAGCAACCACGGACGGCGGCTTGGCGATCCCATCGTTAAGGACATGCGTGCCGGATCTCATTCATAAGAGGTTCGGTCGCCTGGGCTCTTCACGGTGGCCAGTGGCCGTAGCCGCCGCCAGATCTGAAAGGATCCGAAGGAAGTTGCAGTGGGCCGAGAAGCAACTCCGGAAGTTCACCGCAGAAAATCCCAACACCGCTGAGCGCACGACCGCAGCATACTGGCGTGAAGCCCTGCATGCTTCCGTGGATGGATTCGAGTTGAGGGAATCGCCACGGGTTCCTGCATCCACGAAGTGGATAAGGGAACGCAGCATGCAGCACACGGCCCGTCACTTCGTGCAGTTCGTGCACACCCACGTTAATGCGCTCCCATCACGGGTTCGCAGTACGCGTGGGCGCAGGGAAGGTATGTCGTCGGAGTTGAACTGCCGTGCAGGTTGCATGGTTAGGGAGACGACGGCGCATACCATCCAGCAGTGTCACAGAACACATGGGGGCCGTATTGAACGCCACAATTGCATTGTGGACGTAGTTAGCTCGGCAATGGTGGAGAAGGGGTGGACTGTGCTGAAGGAGCCAAAAGTCAGAACCTCGATGGGCCTCAGAAAGCCCGACATAATCGCGGCAAGGAATGGTGTGGGAGTGATCGTGGATGCGCAGGTGGTCTCGGGTCAGCGGCCGCTTGATGAGCTCCACCGTGAGAAAAGTAATAAATACGGGAATCACGTGGAGTTCGTTGAGAAGGTCGCGGACATACTAGGACTGCCTTGTAAAGAGAGCGTTCGCGCCACCTCTTGCACCATTTCTTGGCGTGGGGTATGGAGTCTGGGTTCATTTAAGGACCTAAAGACTCTAGTCGGGCTTGAAAAAAGTGTGTTGTCCACGCTTCCGGCGTTGGTCCTGAGGGGGTCGCACATGAACTGGACACGGTTCAATCGTATGACCACTCGGGTCGGTTGAGGCGCGGGATTAGTGTCCGAGCTTCCTGTGAAGGGGCTGCCGTCGGGCCCAGGGACGGTTCCCCAACCCAATTAAGGGGTAGCGCGTAATGCCCTTTAATTGCGTTCCCATTATATGTATGTATCATCTGCGTCCCACGCTCATCCCTCCGGCGCAATGTTTGGTCTGGGTGGCGGTATGGGGACAGGGGGAGTCACGCCACAACAATCCATGATGATTATGTTAGTAGTCATTAAGGACGACGGCACATGACCGGCTTAAATAGCCAAATGCCTCGTCATCTAATTAGTGACGCGCATGAATGGATTAACGAGATTCCCACTGTCCCTAGCTACTTCGCTGCCTGCGCTCGGTGCGTGCGGACGTGCGGAGGAACTGTGCGCGAATTTTATTCATAAAGCCCTGTGATTGGCTGCTAGCGATTATCGGTGCCTCCCGTTTCTTCTCGGGGCAATTACGGTATAGGCCCGCGGCCATATTTAAATTGAAGTGAGAAAGGGCGATCTTGGGAGGAGCTAAGTGACGTGACGACAGTGACGTCGATGACACTGACGTTTGTGTCATTGACGTGTGCGACAGTGACGTTTTAGTGATAGTGACGTTGGCGACAGTGACGCTCCTGCGACAGTGACGTCAGCAATAGTGATTGGTGTGCACGCGACAATGACGCTTTTCAGTGTATGTTTTAAAGGTAAGTGATGCAACTGTTGGACTTAAGAAAATTTGGTGTCCCCGATCTACGCTTGCTACACTAACTGCGGAACGTAAGGTTAATACCATCGGGAAGGCCTTGGTGACCGGTTCAGGTATTAAACACACTTCGGCTCGCCCACTGGGCCAGCGCGCCTAAAATGGCGGACGAGATGGAGGAGGCCTTGCGCCTTCAGGGGGAGCTCCTGGAGGCCGAAATGGAGAGGAAGGCCGAGGAGCTGCGCATCCTCTCTGAAATGCGCATGGAGGGAGGCGCGGCATTCACTCCGCGGGCGTCTCTTGCGCGCACGCCGCCGGATAAATACCGCACCCCATTAGCCGGGACCACTTTGTGGAAGATAGACCTACGCCACCGGCAGAGACCACCCAAAGCGGCCGTGAGAAGAGGCTGCTCAGCTCACCGGAGGAGGTGCAGGAGGCGGTGAGGCGCAGACTGGGGCCGGAAAGGCAAGTGCCGCCCATGGGAGGGCTACTAACTACTGCTCCGGCCGCGGCACCCACCAGTCAGCGGGATAACGCACTGACCGGCGCGCTTAACCAGCCAGGGCAAGAGGAGGCAGCGGTGGATTCGTTGGCGGCGGCACCGGTAGAGAAACTGGCAGGTCTAGCGTCTTCGTGCACAAGGGGTATAATGGAGGTCAGAGCCAAAACGAGGAAATTAAATAAGGACGAGATCGCTGCAATTGAAGCTCACACCGAGAGGCTTGGTGCCGTTATCATGCACCTACTTACACGCCTGGCGACACCTGAAACCAAAATGGTGTGCGTACCGAGGGAGACGGGTGTAATGGAGCGCGGCATACCTGAGGTCCAGCATTCCTTTGCGAACGTCTTAAAGCTGGGCGGGAGGGCTGCACCCATTCCGATTGAACGTCCAGCGGGCCCAGCAATTGTGGTGTATCCGGCTGAAGACCAGAGGGACCAAATAAAGACTGCGGAGGACACCAAGACTGCACTACGCGCGGCTGTTGACCCGTCAACGATTGGGGTCCAAATTGCGGAAGTCCGAAAGGTCGGGAACGCCGGAGTGGTAGTGCAGACGACGTCGGTGGCGGCGGTGGAGGCGATTCGCAAGGCAGTCTCCCCCACCCTCAGGATCACTGAGCCCCGGGAGCGGCAACCCCTGGTCTCACTAACTGGGATAAACAAGGATATTACCATGGACGAGCTCGTCACGGACCTTAAAATACAAAACCTCCAAGAATGGGACAAGTAGACTAAGGATCGCCTAGCGGGGGAGTTAAAGCCCGTGTTCAAAAGAGACCGGCGTAACAACAGGACCAAGTGGGTGGTGCCAGTGCACCCAAGAGCTGCGGCGTGTGCTGTTGAGCAGAGAGAGGGTGTATATAGGCTGGGACGTCGTGGAGGTGGGAGACCACATCGACGTGATCTGTCGGACATTTGGCATTGGTTGCGACCAATGCCAAATGTACGGGTACCCCGAGAAATGCGTGGATGCGATGCACAAGCGTGCTGAGTGCCAGGCAGTGGCCCCAACATGCGCAACCTGTAAGAAGTTTGGGCGGAAGGGTGCGCAGACGCACCGTACGGCATCGCGCGACTTCCCCGCCCGGGCGAACGCGGAACAGCGATCGGTGAGTGACATTAACTATCATGCTTAGTCTCCGGGTTGGGGAGCTCAACTTACAGGGCTCAACGGTGGCGACAGCGGAGCTTCCGGCCATAGTTGCACAAAAGAAGCTGGACGTGGTCCTGGTGCAGGAGCCATATGTGGCGGCACGACCCTCGGAGGCCAAAAGCCTCAAGTCAAACAACTCGCGCGGCTGGGGCCTTAAAGACAGTTGTAGGCGGATCCATGTGGCCTGGTTTGCAGCCTGGCCACCAAGGAAAACAATTAAAGGAGCTAAAGACAATTATATAGAAAATGTAAATAGTCGTCCTCTTGGTCTCCCACAAGAGCCAAGGGCAGCGACTCTAATTGTTAGTTCGGACGCTGGTCCCGCGGCTCTGCCGAGCCGGGGGGTGGGCGGATGGACGTGTCCGGTGTGTGAGCGGACATGTGGGACCAAAACAGGGTTAGGTGTGCACAAGAGGCGCGTTCACCCCGTGGAAGCAAATGACGAAGCGGAGATGGCTCGAGGAAGAGGTTGAGCTACTCGCTCAGACGGAGGCGCGTCTGACGAGAGCCGGAAGCAGTGGGACCCACATTAATTTAGAATTGAGATGCTCGCCTCTGAAGACGAGCCAGTTTCTGTTAGTCTGCCTATTCCGGACCTGCCTACAGTTCCAGACCACGCGAGAATTGTGGATGAGCTCATTGCGAGTGCAGAAGCAAGGATGACGCGGGGCGCAGGTGGCAGGCGGAAAGGGAGACGGCGGACGCAGGCTGGACACACACCGGCGGAGGCTCAACCTGCAACGGTCAGGTTGTCCACTAGAAAGCGGCGTAGAATTGAGTACGCGCGGGTTCAGGAGCTGTACAAGTCTTGCAGATCCAGAGCAGCTGCGGAAGTGATCGACGGCCACTGCCGGGGTGTCAAGCATAGTCTTGCTGAGCTGGAAGCCTACTGGCGACCAGTGATAGAAGCTGTGTCGAATATCCCTGGGCCCACACCGGAAGCTTTGGGTGGCCCTAGGCACGCAGAGCAGTACGGGGGCAACCGTGATTACTCGCAGCTGTGGTCGCCTTTCACCTCTGAGGAGGTAAAGGCGTGCCGGGTGGACTGCAAGTCTGTTCCAGGCCCCGATGGGATTCTCCCGGGGGCTTGGAATACAGTTCCGTCTGAAACGCAGGCGGAAATATTCACCGCATGGATGATGGCTGGCGAGGTTCCTGACAAGCTTAGGAGATGTCTCATCGTGTATTCGTTCCAAAGACCGAGAATCCTGCATGCCCGGCGGAGTATCGACCGATTTCGATCTCGTCGGTGCCCCTACGGCACATGCACTCGGTTTTGGCACGAAGACTGGAGGCATGCTGCCCTCCTGATGCACGACAGCGTGGATTTATCTGCGCCGACGGGACACTCGAGAATTCGGCTGTGCTGGACGCTGTGCTCGGAGACTGTGGGGAAAAAGCTGCGTGAATGCCATGTTGCAGTGCTGGATTTTGCCAAGGCGTTCGATACGGTGCCGCATGCGGCCCTTGTCGAACTGCTGAGGAAAAGAGGCCTGCCTGAGGGGTTCTGCAGCTATGTTGCAAGGCTGTATGCCACTTCCGAGACTATCTTTGTACGAGCAACCTCGACATTACGTTTTGCTGACATCGCGTAAGTGCGATGCCTTTACAAGACATGTATTTCTTTAGTGCAATAAACACGGTTAACTAGATCGGTTGGTTTTATTGTTAACTCACTTACAAACAATTCCGTGTAGGGACGACATTGCCCCTACATATTTTGGTCCTTCGAGCCGGATGAACAGTTTTATGGATTGAACAGTTTTTTGTGATTGAACATTATTTTGGTTTGAACATTTTTGGTGAAGTGTAGTTTGTGATTTTGCTGCGATAGCGAATCGGTTCAGTTGGTCTCCCAGAAGCGGGTCGCCACAGCTGGATTGAGAAGGCGCACATATCAAGGTAATATCACACGGAACATAACTTGTTAACAGTCATGTTCTGTTTAGAGCTATCTCCGAACATTAGAACATGGAGGCTCTTTTGCAGCGTCAGCAGATTATAGCTGAAACAATTAGGAAGATACATGTGAATTTTAAGAAGGATTCGGCAGGTCGCAAGACAGCGGAATACCTCAAAAAACGTCTCGAAACTCTTCTTACATTGTGGAGTGAGTTCGAAGAAAATCATAAACTTCTGGAGTTTGAAGATAAATGGACATCGCACCTTTATTTTACTTCCGATACTTACAAACTTGTGAGACAAGAGTATGAGTCATTAATGACTATGTTAAGGTCCTCTAAGCCATCGTCAGCTGAAGAGCGAGGTGTACTATCGAAAACGGATGAACTCATCAGCCAACAGAATACCAACTTTAGAGCCCTGTCAAGATTGATACCAAACATGAATATTGACCAAATTACAGAAAAGTGGGACATCGAAGATAATCTGAATATGCTGCAAGCCCGTTGGAAAACAATCGACGATAATCATTGGCAAATTGACAATCTTCTGGTTGGTTCTGATGTAGATTATGAGCTCGAATACACGAGACATGAAACCATTTTTAAATCTACGAAAAGGCAGCTCAACAGCAAACTTAACTCTGCTGTCCATCAATATCGATCAGTTGCGAAAATAGAAATCCCTACATTTTCCGGAAATTATACTCAGTGGCCAACATTCATGGACTTATATTCGAAAGCGATTCACAAAAACGCACTCCTAACTAAAACCCAAAAGATGCAGCACCTGAAAGGTAAGCTTCGTGGGGAAGCGGAGCGGATCGTCCAACATCTAACAGTGTCTGCTGAAAACTATGATGCCTGCTGCTGGGAAATACTCACCCACCGGTATAATAACCTTCAATTGCTTTTCACTAAACAAATACAGATATTCATGAATCAATCTACCATGCACACGCAAAATGCTTATGAACTTAAGCGACTGCATGATACGAGCTTAGAGACCATACATGCGATCCATAATCTAGGAGTGGACACATCAACATGAGACCCTATCCTAGTTCATATTTTGAATGGGAAAATGGACCCCGAAACTTATTCCAACTACATGGAAACAAGGAAAGCGCCACGAGCTTTGCCTACCTTCAGTGAACTGATGGAGTACTTGGAGAACAAATTTACAGCGTTAGAACCTGTGAATACAAAGAAACAATACAATAAACCTAATATTCAAACGTCAGCTAAAGACGCTCAAACAAAACAGCAACAACAAACAACTGGGAAATTCGAACAATATCCTCATAAAACTTATCATACTAGTATCATATTTTAATTCATTGCAAAATATTTGAAAACATGTCCCCAGAAACAAAACTCAAGACTTTAGAGCAAAGGGACATATGCAAGAATTGCTTATTTTCCCACGACGGCAAGAAATGCTATTCCCACAAAACTTGCAAGATTTGCAACAACCCGCACCACACCGTACTTCATGACATGATACATGAAACCGGTTGCGCGCAAACAATCGCTCAAATGAACGCGAACAACGCGACACCGTCGACAGCAACGTCAGCATTACAACCCAAGGCTAATCACGCAGCTGGAAACAACAAACTTTTGCTTGCTACTATACTGCTTAAAATAAGAGCTGCTGATGGAATGTACGTACCACTAAGATGCTTACTTGATCAGGGTTCACAGATTAACCTAATTACCGAGGCTGCCGCTCAGCGGCTTGGGTTGCAGCGCCGTAAAAGAAACGCAACAGTGTCTGGTATTGGGGCGTCTAACAATCAGAGTCACAGTCTCGTACAATTGATATGTAAATCGATTTATGATGACTACACGTTTTCAACTGAAGCCTTGGTTATGACCAAGATACTTAGTAATCTTCCGAACTATACCTTTGAGAAGGAGCACTGGCCTCATTTACAAAACATAAATTTGGCTGATCCAGACTATAACGTTTCAAGACAGGTCGATGCCCTTTTGGATGCAGGAACGTATGCCGAAATAGTCTTAGACGGAATATTGTGTGGTCCTGCAGATGCCCCCATCGCACAACAAACTAAGTTGAGATGGGTGCTGTTAGGTAACTTTAGAACATTTAATTGCCATGCGGTACTTAACAACATTGAAATCTCCCAATTTTGGGAGATGGAGGAAATAACAAATAACAAACGTGAGCTCTTATCCGCTGAGGAAGAGTATTGCAAAACCTTGTACAACAATACAACAACAAGACGATCGGACGGACGATATGAGGTCAAAATTCCTATGAAACCGAATTTTGAGTCTAATTTGGGCGCATCCAAACCACAAGCGGTCGCTCAAATTAAACAACTTGAAAAACGTCTGAACAAGGATCCGTTGCTTTCTGAGAACTACAAGAAACTTATTTATGATTATTTGAACCTTGGACACATAAAAATGTGTACTACTGTACAACAACCCAGCTGTTTCCTACCTCACCATGGTGTTCTCAAGCCAGAATCAACAACAACAAAACTGAGAGTTGTCTTCAACGCTTCGTCCAAAACAACGTCAGGCTACACCCTTAATGAGTTAATGGAAGCTGGAACAAATCTCCAACAAGACCTTCAAACATTACTCCCTGGGCTGGAGAGCTTACCAACACGTGTACACCGCCGATATAGAAAAATTTTATCGGCAGATTTTTGTGCAAGAAGCCGATCAACAACTGCAGAAAATCGTATGGCGTACCACTGATAAAGACCCTATAAACGAATACCAACTTTGTACCGTAACATATGGCACAAAGGCCGCTCCATTCCTGGCAATGCGTACAATAAGACAATTAGCCAAGGATGACGGCCAACATTATCCTTTAGCTGTGGATCTGTTAAATAACCAACTGTACATGGATATTAGGGGGAAACAACAGCATACCCGAGGCTCTGAAAGCTCAAGAACAGCTGATCAACATAGCATAGATCAGCATAGCATAGCTGGTGGTGGTTTCAAGCTCCGCAAATAGGCTAGTAATACAACTGAATTGCTTACAAAATTACCTGAAGAATTAATAAGTCTAAACATGTTAGACTTTAAGCATGCGGAGTCAAAACACTAGGAATTACCTGGAATCCGCGAACCGATCAATTTACTTTTCACCCAACGCAAACAACTAACACGCATGACGTCATCACTAAGCGAACATTGCTATCAGATTTAGCTAAACTGTACGACCCACTCGGCTGGCTATCTCCTGTAACAACAAAAGGAAAGCTTATATTTCAACAAGCATGGATATCAGGAGCCAACTGGGACGACGCCCTTTCTGAAAACATACAAACGGATTGGACCCGATTTGTTCAAGATATACACAACATAACAATATAATACATGGCTTTAGTGATGCCTCTGAAAAGGCATATGCCTTTTCAGAGGCATCATTTCAGGGGGCGTTATCTACTGCAAATCAATCAGCCAACGTGGTGAGCCGATCATCGAAATAGTGGCCGCCAAAGCTAAACTTGCACCACTTAAAAAACCTATATCTCTGCCTAGACTCGAACTGTGCGGTGCCTTGTTGTTATCGCGACTTATGAAGAAAGTCATAGAGTCAATCAAAGTACAGACTGTCCAAGTACATGGATGGACCGACTCAATGGTCGTATTAGGTTGGCTGCAGGGCAACCAAAACGAGGAACTTCTACACAAACATAGGTCTATGTCACGGGTAACCCGAGTATTGAGTTGGATATTGCGCTTCATAAACAATACGCGAAACAAAAGCGATGCCAACCGACTGTCGCACTTAACAGCGAGGGACATAGAGGTGGCTCACAATCTGATTATAAAAACTGCACAAGACAGTGACTTTGCCCATGAAGTTTTACAATTAAAGAAACATAATCGAGTGTATCCGACAAGTAAAATTTTGAACTTGAACCCTATTTTGGACATGGGCAACATATTAAGAGTCGGCGGAAGATTAGAACACGCTGACTTGAGTCAATCTCAGACACATCCGATTATTTTGTCTAATAAGAACAGATTAACCGAGCTTTTGATCAAACAAGCACACGAGGCTACTCTACATGGGGGGGCCAGGTTGACTCTTGCGCATCTTCGAAACAGGTATTGGATCATTGGCGGCATGAACACTATAAAGAAGCAGCTGATTAAGTGTGTTCGATGTCACCGATTTAAAACATCAACAGAAAATCAACTAATGGCCAATTTGCCAAGACCCCGAGTAACCCCGTCACGCCCATTCACCCATACTGGGATGGATTTCACCGGCCAAGTCGAAGTTAAGGCTAATAAAGGCAGGGGAATCAAGATCACAAAGGGTTATGTCGCCATATTCATATGCTTAGCCACCAAGGCCATCCATTTGGAGTTGGTCTCAGATTTAAGTACACCCGCTTTCATCGCCGCCTTGAAACGCTTATGTGCCCGTCGAGGAACACCGAAACACCTATACAGTGACAATGGCACAAACTTTGTGGGAGCGGCTAAAACATTAACAAAGGAACGCAAGGCAGCGCTACAGAACTACGTTAACAACGAGTTCATGGACAGCATTTGTGAGTCTGGCATAGAGTGGCATTTTAACGCCCCTAGCTGGCCAACTGCAGGCGGACTGTGGGAAGCCGCGGTGAAAAGTATGAAACATCATTTAAAACGTGTTCTCGGAGAGCAAAGGTTAACGTTTGAGGAGTTCACCACCCTCCTCGTCCAAATCGAGGCCTGTCTCAACTCAAGGCCGTTGGTAACATTAGCCAGTGATGTTGAGGATCTAGACTGACTTACACCAGGACACTTTTTAGTAGGTGGACCAGTGTTATCGCCTCCATTGTCAGCTGACCTTGACAATAGAAATATTACAACAAGATGGAAGTTAACTGAAAAAATGCATCGTGATTTTTGGAAGAAGTGGTCAAGCGACTATCTCCAAACATTGCAAGGACGCGCAAAATGGCATTATCCCACAAATAACCTTGAAATCGGAGATATTGTACTCGTAAAATAGGAAAACTTACCACCCGCAAGATGGCTTCTTGGAAAGGTTATAGATACACACCCAGGTGCAGACGGTCGTGTGCAAGTGGTCACACTGAAAACAAAAAACAATAAAAACTTAAAGCGTCCTGTAACAAAACTTTCACGGCTACCTATTCAGAAAGACCCATCTTTCTGAATAGGTAGCCGTGAGGAGCCAAGAGGAACATTTGACCAATTTTGAAGGTGAAACAACTACAAGCAAACCTGTCAGAGGTCACAGGAACAAACCCTTAAGAAGTCTATTTAGTCACTATTTATGCATATTAATAATGTTCGTAGGAATATGCATAACACCATCCACTCAACAGTTACAAAACATATCTACTCTGGACCCTGCCAAGCTTATATATGGATAAAATAGCGGATTTGCAGTTAATACAAGAAGAATGGAAGATGGTGGTCTATTATAACATGTCTATTTATTGGCAAGGCCTAGCAAATATTGAAAAATATGTCACATACCTGAATTGTCTCTGCAAAACTGAGGTTTCACTATTAACAATAGCAGCTCAGTTTAAACATGATCTGTGTTCAGCGCCATCTGTTTGCAGGGGCGCGCGGTTGTGTAGCGGTGTTGCGCGCGTTCTGCAGACAGATGACGCCACGAACTTTAAATTATTATTGATTTGTATAAAATCATGCATTAGCTATCTATATTATCTGTGGCAAGAAAAAGGCGCCCGGTCTCTCTCTTTGCCTTACAACCACGACACGAACAACGTCTTTATAATTTCACGAATATTTGTAACTTATATTTATTTTTACGATTATACTTTTACTAAAACACGATCTTTAATTTACAAAACGACGAAACGAAAACATTTTGGTGACCCCGACAAGAAAAAATAACCTGAACACGCAACAAAAATTTTCGCCGCCTCGTGCTTCTCTTGAACTAAAGGAAGTCGAGACGAGAGAGCTGAAGAGGAGATTGGAGCCGCTGTACAAAACACGAAAAACTGCCCGGTGAGTGAGCTGGCTTCCTCTCATTTTCCTTCCCATAACCCTTTCTTTTGAGTTTCATATTCCGCCATCTTGTCGACACCGTTTGAGACCGCGTGGCGTACCTCAACAATGTCGAGCGTTGAGGGAGAAGCGGCGCTTAGGCGTCAGAGGCGTGCCCTGAAGGGGCGCCTCACGGTGGCCCATAAATATGTGGTAAATTTAACTAGCGATACTTTAAATGCCGAACAGATATTAGATTTAGAAATGCGAACTAATAGTTTAGTAGCCACTTTTACAAAATTCGAAGACATCCAAGAGCGATTGGAAATCATAAGCACCGATATGGATGCTGAACTATTAGAGCGTAATACCTTCGAAAAAACATACTACGAGACGATGGCAAAGGCCAAACACATACTAGAAAAATTCAAACCTAATAACCCAGAACCTGCTCTTAACCAGACGCTTGAGATAGTGCGCTGTCAGGACCCCCAAGATATTAAATTACCAGAAATAACAATACCTCAATTTAAAGGGGATTATAAGGAATGGTTAGAGTTTAGAGAGACTTTCGATGCCCTAATAAATCAAAGTTCTTTGAAAGCAATACAAAAATTTAAATATTTAAAAAGTTGTTTACGGGGTAATGCTCTAGAAGTTGTTGGCTCGCTGGAGTATACAGCAGATAACTACCCAATTGCTTGGCAATTATTGTTAGAGAGGTATAATAACCCACGACTATTAGTTTTCCATCATTTGCGAGCATTATTTGAAATTGACTCAGTTTCTAATAACTCTATGGCTATTAGGTCTCTTATAGACAATATATCTAAACATGTTCGCTCATTACAATCTCTAAAAGTACCCGTTGAAAATTGGGATCTTATTATTATTCATTTTATGTACAGTAAACTTCCTAAAATATTTCAGAATAAATGGGAAGAACAACAAAACTCAAATGTGCTGCCTACGCTGCAAACTTTTAAAACATTTCTACGGGCTAGAGCAGACCACTTGGAAGCTATGCTAGCTCAAGGCAACAATGAGGATGAGGAACGACCAAAGAGTGTGGTAACTGCGTCCTCGTCTACTAAACCAAGTCGTGGCCGAGGTACTGTATCTTGTCAGTTGTGTAAGGGTGGTCATTATATCAACCAGTGTTCACGATTTTTGGCCCTGAATGCAGGGCAGCGCCTTCAAGTAGCAAAACAACATAAGCTTTGTACAAACTGCTTAGACTCATCACATATTACTTCAAATTGTCGGTCCTCGAATTGTAAGTACTGTAACGGGAGGCATCACACACTACTACACATAGATAGGGAAAATTACCCACAACCAAACAACACACGTGCCTCTACATACCAGTCACTTGAGGCAGGTGCAGTATCTAGGAATACAGCTCAGGCCTCTCCTGCGCAATCGAGCGCTGGCCTCAATGTTACTAGAACACACACAATCACAACAAGACCGGTGGATAATAAGAATACTATTCTATCCACGGCACTTATTTATGTATATGACAGGTTCAAAAGGCAACATGTATTGCGCGTTCTTTTAGATTCTGGTTCCCAATCTAACTTTATAGCACAGCGTGCTTTCGATTTACTAAATGTTGGCAAACAATTAGCTAACATTAATGTTATAGGTTTCAGTGGAAATTCTACGACGATTACTTATAAATACAATATACAAATACAATCACGCAAGCAAGCGTTTGGAACGGAAGTGTCCTGCCTAATTGTACCATATATTTGCTCTTTACCTAATTACAATATTGATACCAATTTATTAAACATTCCGCAGCACGTGGAGTTAGCAGACGAGCACTTCCACTCAGCTGGGGAAGTCGATATACTTCTTGGTGCAGAATTATTTTACGAGTTGTTATGCGATGGCCAGATACGACTAGAAAGGGGATTTCCCATCCTGCAGAATACACAGCTGGGATGGGTGGTGTCAGGAGGTTTCTATAATATGCCTAACAAACAAGTAAGGTGCAATTTATCTTTAAATTCTCAACTCAAAAAGTTTTGGGAACTAGAAGAATGTAGTAATGATTTAAAGATGTCCGATGATGAAATTGAGTGTGAGAGAGTGTTCGAGACACATACTCGCAACTCTGAGGGCAATTTTGTGGTAAAGCTACCTCTTAAGGCTCCAGTCTCATTATTAGGAGAGTCGAAAGGGATAGCTTTACAACGATTTAGGGGTTTAGAGAAAAGATTTAGTCGTGAAGGCCTAGTCAAGGATAAATATGTTCAATTTATGCAGGATTTCGAGCGAGCCGGACGTATGACGATAGACAAATCGGAGTTCGGCCCGCGTAACTACCTACCGCACCATCCGGTTATTAATTTAAATAATAGTACAACCCCACTGAGGGTGGTGTTCGATGCCTCTCAGCGTACATCTACCGGTGTTTCGTTAAACGATATTCAATATAAAGGAACAATTAAACAGGACGATCTCACTGATGTATTGATACGATTTCGATTATATAAAATTGTTATTA
The DNA here is from genome assembly GCA_964056405.1 of Acronicta alni. Lineage (NCBI taxonomy): Eukaryota > Metazoa > Arthropoda > Insecta > Lepidoptera > Noctuidae > Acronicta > Acronicta alni. The sequence continues at coordinate 9,991,706 of OZ043935.1, forward strand.
ATGCAGATATCGAAAAAATGTTTTGTAATATTATTGTCTCACCCGAACAGCGACATCTACAATGTATTCTATGGCGTGACGAGCCGACACATAGACTTAAAACATACGAGTTGACGACACTTAGTTTCGGGCTGAAATCCGCCCCGCATATAGCCACACGATGCTTATTAGAACTATCTAACGCAACTTACAGAGAAATACGAGCACAGTCCGCGGTCCGTCCTGCGACTGAAGCGGCGGTGGAAGCGATCGCCACTAGCTTCTATGCCGACGATTTAATATTTGGCGGGGATAACGAGAATCAGGTAGCCGAGACAGCGCTAGAGATTTCCCGAATCCTAAAGGGTGCTCAGTTTCACCTTCGTAAGTGGAAGTCCAATTCCATCAATTTGCAAGGTAAATTAATAAAATTAACTTCTCAAACGGGCATGCATGAGTCGAATACTTCGTCACTAAACATACAATTTGGTGATAAAACCCACAAAATTTTAGGCCTTGAGTGGCTCAGCTCTGATGATATTTTACACTATTCTATTAATGTACAACCAGTGTCACACCCAGTGACCAAACGAAAGTTATTATCTAAGGTTTGTAGTATTTTTGATCCGTTAGGCCTCATTGGACCGGTACTGATTCTTGGAAAATGTTTTATACAGTGCTTATGGCTTGACAAATCCGGATGGGATGACCAAGTTTCTCCAGAGTTGTTAATTAAATGGTCAAAGTTCTACGATAAACTAACACATTTAAACGCAATACGCATCCCACGACGTTTTGTTATTGATAACCACACACATTTGGAATTGCATGGATTTTGTGACAGCTCAAATACGGCTTACGGGGCAGCAGTGTACGCTCGCACCACTGACGCGCATGGCAATATTACAGTCAAATTATTATTTGCGAAATCAAGAGTTACACCGCTTAAGACACAAACAATTCCAAGATTGGAATTATGCTCTGCACTTTTGCTAGCTAACATTATGCATAAGGTAAAATCAGCTATAAAATGCAAAAATCATTCTGTTTTTTACTGGTCGGATTCAAGTGTTGCTTTGGCATGGATTAAAACAGAACCTCATAAATTAAATACTTTTGTATCAAATCGCGTTTCACAGATTCAATTGCTTACTAAACTCGAGGACTGGCACTGGGTTTCGACTAACGAGAATCCTGCTGATATGTTGTCGAGAGGAATGCCTGCCGACAAGATAGCTTCTTGCTCGCTTTGGTGGTATGGGCCAGCATGGCTCTCGAAACACCTGCAAGAGTGGCCACGCCGCAATTGCAGTGCAAACCCAGTTCCAGTTCCCGAGCTAAGAAAATATAAAACGATTTGTAACACAACACAACTAGGTAACAAGGATGACATTTTCATACATTTTATTATTTCTAGGTGGTCGAGTGATATTAAGTTATTTCGAATATTTTCAATTATATTAAGATTTATTCATAACTGTCAAAGAAACAAATCTCAAAGGATGAAAGGTAGCATTACATGTAAGGAAATAAAAACTGCGAGAGAAACTCTAATTAAATTTACACAGATGGAATCCTTTCCAAATGAGTATAGCCATTTAAAAAATGGTAAGCAAATACCTAAAAATTCAAAATTATTAAGTTTACATCCATTTTTTCAAGACGGGCTTATACGTGTAGGTGGTCGAATTAGTCAGTCTTGTTATAGTTTCGACAAAAAACATCCGATTATATTGCATAGTGAACACATACTCACCAAACTCATGTTGTTAAACGAACACCTACTCTTACTACATGCTGGGCCACAGCTACTGCTATCTACTTTTCGAGAAAGTTATTGGCCTATACAAGGTAAAAAATTGGCGAATAAAATAGTACGAAACTGTGTTGTCTGCTTCAGGGCCAAACCCGTGAATACGACTCTGATAATGGGCAACTTGCCCGGTAATAGACTCAACCCAGCACCTCCCTTTCATAATGCGTGCCTCGACTATGCTGGTCCGTTTCTACTACGCGACAGGCGGGGACGCGGTTATAAAACTTATAAAGCATATGTAGCTATTTTTGTTTGCTTTGCGACGAAGGCAGTACACATTGAGTTAGTTTCAGGTCTGAATACTGAGTCATTTTTAGCAGCTCTTCGAAGATTTGTTTCGCGGCGAGGTGAACCACAAGAAATTGTAAGCGATAATGGTACCACCTTTCACGGAGCTAACAATCATTTAATCGAACTTAGTACATTTTTAGCTGAATCAGACAGGGAGCTGACAACTTATTGCGCAAACCAAGGTACAACTTGGAAGTTTATTCCACCATACACCCCACATATGGGTGGGTTACACGAAGCGGCAGTTAAAAGCTGCAAATACCATTTAAAAAGGGTTCTGGGGGTAGGCCTCCTTACCTACGAAGAATTCTCGACGGTGTTGATACAGGTGGAGGGGATATTGAACTCGCGTCCTCTGTGTCCCCTCTCACCATCCGATAATGAGCCCCTCCTTGCCCTCACGCCAGCTCACTTTCTTATCGGCAGGTCAACTGTGGCTCTGCCGGACCAAGACCTCGAAACCATAACATCGAGCAAGCTGGGACACTTACAGCAGCTGCAGCAGATGCAACAACACTTTTGGCGCGCATGGTCGCGCGACTACATCGGCGAACTGCAGCAGCGCACGCGCTGGCGCAGCTGCAAGGGGCCTGGCCTGGCGGCCGGCACCGTGGTGTTGCTGAAGGACGAGCGGCTACCTCCCTGCCAGTGGCGGCTGGGGAAGATCGTGGAGGTGCATCCCGGCGGCGACGGCATCGTGCGGGTCGCCAGCGTCAGAACAGCCAACGGTGGAAGAGTTATAAAACGCGGGTTTAACAGTATTTGCCCGTTACCGATGTAATAGTTTTCTTTTCAAGCCTCATAGGCACATTAGTTTTATTTTAATTAACTTTCATGTTGAAATTTATATTTCAAGGTGGCAGTATGTTCAGCGCCATCTGTTTGCAGGGGCGCGCGGTTGTGTAGCGGTGTTGCGCGCGTTCTGCAGACAGATGACGCCACGAACTTTAAATTATTATTGATTTGTATAAAATCATGCATTAGCTATCTATATTATCTGTGGCAAGAAAAAGGCGCCCGGTCTCTCTCTTTGCCTTACAACCACGACACGAACAACGTCTTTATAATTTCACGAATATTTGTAACTTATATTTATTTTTACGATTATATTTTTACTAAAACACGATTTTTAATTTACAAAACGACGAAACGAAAACATGTTAAACCACTATAACAACATCCTACGGTCAGAGCATGGGCAACGAGGAGAGGAATTATAGACGGTGGATACGTGGCGAACTATTTATTTGGCGTCCTTGATGAAAGATTCGCCGAACAATACGACAAGGACATTAAAACTATCCAAGAAAACGAAAACCATTTACTAACCTTGTACAAACAACATACTTCAATTATAGAGGGCGAATATAACCTTTTGAAGCGAAACAAAGAAATTATGAATAAGCAGTTTACGCTCATCAATCAACACCTAAAGGAAACCGAATCCCGAATCAAACAGGATTGTGAAACTATGATGTACATTACGACCACAGCACTCGCGGCAAATATGATAATTTCTGATTTGAGAAGAGTACAGCAACTATTATTGAACTTAGTTACAGATGTAAGAAGTGGTCGAGTTGACACTCGCCTATTGAAACCGGATGAATTCGAGCATGAACTAAATATTGGAACGAAGTTCCTTATCGCGCGTTGTGAAAGGGGGCTAGACGGAAAAAAATCTTACGAAAAGTTGTCACGACACTTTTTTCGAAATTCAAATATTGTTGACAAGCATTCAAATATTATTGAGTGAATGACAATATTTGAATTTCGCGCGTTGTGAATTGTTGAGTGTATACAGGTTTTTTTATTTTTAATTATTAAATTTTAATGAAAGGAACTTCGTTCCATCCGGGTGTCCCTTGACACCTCTCAAGTTTTTTTATATCGGGACAAATTCCTAAGGGATTATCGCTGCCACGTGTGAACAGTTACATCTGCATTATTAGAGAAATGTACAAGTTGTCACGAGTACACGTAAGGTTAACAGAAAGGTTTCTACTATTTGAAGTAAAGATACCACTTATTAACGAGGAACAATATGAATTAGCACGTGTGATTCCGATTCGCAAGATAAGAGGAAACCTTATGGCTAGTATTATACCTACCACGGATTACTTAGCCACGAATCTGAAAAAAGACCTATTAATGTATCTTACAGCTGAAGATATATCATCTTGCATTACATTGAGCGAACATCAATTGCTCTATTAACAAGTCGATCTATGACATAAAGGCCACCACATCAACGTGTGAGGCCCAGATAATAAATCATAAAAACATTTCAAGCTGCCGAACAACACTATCGCATTGCTTGGAAGAGTGGATCGGGTTACACAGTCGAAGCTCGTGGCTGTACACCTGTTGTGAAAAGTGCACCGCGCGCACTTTCTGCTCGGCAAGAAAATAATGACATACACATTGCATGGCACTGGAATTGTTTCACTTTCTGAAGGCTGTGTGTTGAAAAGCGATCAGCTGATCATTCACCCGCGCAAGAGACTGCAGAGCAATGTATTATTAAATGAAGAAGAAACATACATACCGGACTCGGGAGTAAATAGCGTTATTAACAGTAGCGACATGTTACATTTTCAACCGGAGAATCATGAAGAACTGTTTAAAATACTCCACAGTTAAATTGAGCCAGTGAAGAATCAGCAGACTACATTAAGTCTACAGGCCAACTATACAGATACCCATCACTATATAATGTACGGTATCGTCACCATCGGTGGCCTAGCTGTCAGTGGTGCTCTTTGAAGCTGAGGCGGCGTTATTGTCGACGCCAGGATCAGAACATACGAATAGAACAGCGGAACCCGAAACGTCCTAATGAAGATATATCCAGAATATGTAGTGAAATTAGGACTGAAACTTGTAAGCCTGTACAAGCTGTCCGTTTTACTAAAGTCGATACAGCTACATCGCCTATCATTTAACTGTACAATTTTGATCATTGTTTTTATGTTTTCTCTTTTTAAATTGGCAGCATGTACGAGCAAGCTCGACATTACGTTTTGCTGACATCACGTAAGTGCGATGCCTTTACAAGACATGTATTTCTTTAGTGCAATAAACACGGTTAACGAGATCGGTTGGTTTTATTGTTAACTCACTAACAAACAAACAAACAATTCAGTGTAGGGACGACATTGCCCCTACAATCTTGGTTGTAAATGGAGCCCGCAGCAAGCCCGCAAGAGTTGGTCAGGGAGTTCGCCAGGGAGATCCGTTGTCACCATTACTATTCAACATGGCGATGGATGTGATTCTAGCGTCCCTTCCGAGGAAAGTTGGTTACAGGTTGGAGACCGAGCGTGTCTCGGCTCTGGCTTATGCCGACGACCTAGTCCTGCTTGCAGGTTCAAAGGTTGGGATGCAGTCCTCCATCGACAGTGTTTGGGAGCATGGAAGGACGATGGGCCTCTACATCAGCCATGCAAAGCGCAGTGCTTTTAATGGTGCCCTATGGGAAGCGGAAGAAGCTGCTTCACCTCACCGGTCGCACCATAAGGGTGGGGAGGCGGTGGTTGAGGCAGGTGTCTTGCGTGGAACGTTGGCGCTATCTTGGAGTGGACTTCAAGGCATCTGGATGCGTGACGTTAAAGCACGATGTCAAAGAGGCCCTAACTAACATCACAAGGGCCCCACTTAAGCCGCAGCAGCGGCTTGAGTTGGTTCGAACGCACCTTATTCTGAGATTTCTGCATGGCCTAGTGCTAGGGAATATCTCGGATGACAGGTTACGGTTGCTCGACGTCCAGATCCGGAAGGCAGTGAGGAACTGGCTGAGGTTACTGAAGGATGTGCCGATCGGGTACTTCCACGCAGCAACCACGGACGGCGGCTTGGCGATCCCATCGTTAAGGACATGCGTGCCGGATCTCATTCATAAGAGGTTCGGTCGCCTGGGCTCTTCACGGTGGCCAGTGGCCGTAGCCACCGCCAGATCCAAAAGGATCCGAAGGAAGCTGCAGTGGGCCGAGAAGCAACTCCGGAAGTTCACCGCAGAAAATCCCAACACCGCTGAGCGCACGGCCGCAGCATACTGGCGTGAAGCCCTGCATGCTTCCGTGGATGGATTCGAGTTGAGGGAATCGCCACGGGTTCCTGCATCCACGAAGTGGATAAGGGAACGCAGCATGCAGCACACGGCCCGTGACTTCGTGCAGTTCGTGCACACCCACGTTAATGCGCTCCCATCACGGGTTCACAGTACGCGTGGGCGCAGGGAAGGTATGTCGTTGGAGTTGAACTGCCGCGCAGGTTGCATGGTTAGGGAGACGACGGCGCATACCATCCAGCAGTGTCACAGAACACACGGGGGCCGTATTGAACGCCACAATTGCATTGTGGACGTCGTTAACTCGGCAATGGTGGAGAAGGGGTGGACTGTGGTTGACTGTGTGCGTGTATCGAGGTTTACCTAGGTATTATGTAGTTGGTATTTAGGTGTTCTAAGGTGCATAGCACTAGTTAATACACGAACTATTTTATAATTGTATTTTTAATTGTAATTTGTGCCAGTAATCTGTGACACTATAGTTTTTTCGTGAGTTTGTATTGTGGTGATTGTGGCTCAATCCTGTGCGTAGCAGCACGGGGTTGTACTCCAGCCACCGTTGGGACTGCGTACTCACTAAGTTAAGGTACTGTACCTAATATTTTATAGTAAGGGCTGCTTTAAATAGGACCGCGTGGTTAACCTCAAAGTTGAGGTTAACCGCGTGCTCGTTGACAGCTGTCAGTTGACAGGTGTCATCTGTCGCTGTCGCGTGTCTTTGCCGGAGACATCTGTCAGGTATCTGTCAGTGTCGCTGTCATTGGTGGCGTGACGGCTGTCAGTGTCAGTGTCTGGTGACAGAGTCGGCGATTTATATTTGTTTAGATAGCGGGCCTTCTGCCTGTACAGTGCATCAAACTTATCTGGTAGGGTTGCTCAGTGTAGGTTCTTGTAGTTAGGTGTCGCCACTAGTTCCGTCATAGGATGGCGGAAGACGAGGACTCCGCCAACTATCAGCGTGCGATAGAGGCCAAAATGGCCAAGAAGGAGGCTGAGCTGCAGGTCCTGGAGGACCTGAGTGTGGGCATGAGCGGTTTTGCGCCGCGCAAGTCCCTCGCTCGGACACCTCCCGGAACCTTCAGCTCTCCTCCATTTAAGGAAGAATATCTGCCGCCAGCGACTACCTCTGGCAGGAGGTATATCGGCAAGGCGTAGGACCGGCCAGGAAATGCCCCCACCCATTAGCGGCATCGTAGCCACCGGACCCAAAGCTGAGCCGACCCCACCTGCGAGACCGGCAGCGGGAAACGGGACGGAAACGAGAACTGATGAGGGATTTCATGCCCTCGACAAGGTTGGCCTTATCGACATGGCATACATGGCGGTAAAGGGCATCAGCTCGGTTGCGAATGCAACCAATAAATTGAACATGACCGATAAATAAGTATGTGGGCACGTCAATGAAACACGACAGCTCAGTGCAGACTGGTTTATTGTTCACAGAATACGTAACACTTTTCCCTCTCAAATTAAACACATACATAAAGAATGATAAACATATACATATATATGCTGTAACGGAGTTTATCTCTTTATAACCTTATAGATAAATCTACACACTACAGTTAAGTCTATTTATTATTGTTGACATTTATTATTGACATTCAAGTCAGACGGAATACTTATGACGTTATAAAAATAACACTATACATTTTTAAACACTTAAAATATTATATTCTACTTAAATAGTAGTTACAGCTTTTCTATAATTGTGTCAGGTGAGTAACATCTAACAACTAACCTAACCCACAACAATATACAATAAACAACAAATTACATAGATTTGAGCATCTCCTCACAAAGTATAGCAGCCTTCCTGCGTACGCGAGTATTGTTATCAGCCAGTGGAGAGGGTAGCGAGACCGAAGATGACTGCGGCGTACTATCCGCTTCCTCCCCCACACTATCAAAGAACTCATCCTTGCCGTCAGAGTCTGTTATAATACCCGAGGAGTCTACGCAATTTTCATCTCTTATCACCTCTTTACTTTGATAATCAGCATCGTTGATTGCCCTACTCAAAGAATGACGCGATTTACGAGTTATTATTTGATCAATATGTCTTTTGTGAATTTGTCCATTATTCGCTTTAATTGTATAAGAAACCGGCCCGGTACGTTTAGTCACTACACCTTCTGTCCATCTACGCCCGGATTTCGTATAATCACGCAACATAACCGGCTCGTCTTGAGCTAGCACTCTCAGCGGGCGAGCACTGCCACCGCTATCAGCGTGCTCGCTCTGCAGCTGGTCATTGCGTACGCGTTCGGCAGCGTCAGGTCTAAGTAGGTCAAGACGTCCGCGCAGTCGTCTGCCTAGCATAGCGACTGCCGGTTCCCGTCCGGTCGTACTTTGTTCCGTATTTCTATACGTAAACAAGAATTTATTTAATGCCGTACTATAATCCTCTCTCTCTAATTGTGCCTTTTTCAACACTCGTTTAACCGACCGCACAGCATTTTCTGCTGCCCCGTTGCTAGAAGGATGGTACGGTGGTATTAAAGTTTGCTTAATACCGTTACGTTCCAAGTATTTAGCGAATTCATTGGATGAAAACGGTGGCCCATTGTCGCTGACTAAGCGCTTAGGTAAACCAAAACGTGCAAATAACCGTCGCAAACAATCTATAACAATGGTTGCTGATGTCGTCCTGACTTTTTCGGCCTCAATCCATTTAGAATGGGCATCAATAATGACAAGATAATAATCGTTATTGAAGGGACCGAGAAAATCTAGATGCAGGCGCGACCATGGCTCGGCGGGCCACGGCCACGAGTGTAGTGGTGCGGCGGGCGGCGCCGGGCGCAGCTCCCTGCAGGCGGCACACTCCCGCACCACGCGCTCAATATCAACGTCTATGTTTTCCCACCACACATAATTACGTGCAATTTGTTTCATTTTAACAATTCCCGGGTGGCCGTCATGAATTTCACTCAGAACTAATTCTCTTAACGATTTTGGCACTACAATGCGATAGCCCCATACAATACAACCTAGATCAATATGCATGTTCTCTCTTTTATCATAATAAATCTTTTCTATTCCGCTAATTAATCTATCAGTTGGCCAGCCGTACATTATGAAACCGTATATTTTGCTTAACAATGCATCTTTTCCTGTTTCAGTTTTAATGTCTTTAAAACTGATCGGAAAATTGTCTTGTGCATAGTTTAAATAGCTACATTCTCGGTCTATCTTTCTGAGTTGAGTATTGGGCAACTCTAGAGGAAGCCGTGAAAGCGCATCAGCAAAACAATTTTTGGTCGAAGTTACGAATTCGATGTCGAAATCGTAAGCTGCTAACTTAACTGCATAACGTTGTAGGCGGCTGGCAGCCGTCACCGGTATCCCTTTATTTTTACCAAAAATGTAACTCAAGGGCCGGTGATCGCTGCGAAGTGTAAAGTGCCTCCCATAAACATACTGGTGGTGTTTCGATACTCCGAATATAATAGCCAACGCCTCTTTGTCTAATTACGAGTAATTAATTTCCGCCGAGTTTAGTGTTCTCGAAGCGCAACTAACCGGTCGCTCGGTGCCATCTGCACACCGCTGAGTCAACACCGCACCCACTCCATATGCACTGCTATCAACTGATAATATTAACGGAAGGTTCGAATCATAATGAGCTAATACAGGAGCACTGCTTAACATTGTTTTAATTTTTGTAAAGGCCTTACTGCAAGCGTCCGTCCATTCCCACTTTACACTTTTCTTTAATAAGCCGTAAAGTGGCCGTAGTATATCACTCATATTAACACAGAACTTCGAATAAAAGTTCACAAGACCCATGAAACTTTTAAGCTGTGAAACATTGGTAGGGGCTGGTGCTGCTACAATAGCATGAATTTTTTTAGTATCGGTATGTAATCCAGATTTATCAATTTTGTATCCCAAATAAGTAACACTGTCCTTAAAAAATTTACATTTAGTAAAATTTATTCTCAACCCATTTTCATCGAGCCTTTTAAGTACGGCTTTCAAATTAGCTAAGTGTGTAGCCCTATCTTTACCGGTAATACAAATATCGTCAGCAAATACTGCCGTTGATGATAATCCACTCAACGTTTCCTCCATGATTTTTTGAAAATTTTCTGGTATGCATTTGATACCAAAAGGTACTCTTTTATAAACGAAGGTACCTACGTGAGTCGTGATTGCCGTCATCGGCTGGGAGTCTGTATGTAAAATACACTGTTGGAAAGCGTTAGATAAATCTAGTTTCGTGTACTGTTCACCACCCCCTAACGTCGCGAACAAGTCCTCGATCCGTGGCAGCGGGTAATGGTAATCTTTCAACAAAGGATTGATTGTTATTTTATAATCACCGCATAATCTAATATTACCATTGGCTTTTACCACCGGTACTATAGGAGTACCATAGTCTGACCGTTCTACTTTATATATTACCCCCTCTCGCTGCAACCGATCGAGCTCCTGCTCCACCGGCTGGCGCAAAGCCAAAGGTAAAGACCTCGCTTTCACAAAAACAGGTGTGTTGTCTTTTAAATACAACCTAAATTTAGTTTTAAATGTGCCTAAACCTTCTGCAAAAACACTCGGAAACTCGTCACGTAACGCTGTCGCCATCGAGTCGTCGTCGGTCAAATTGTAACATTCTACAACAGCCAGCTTCAAATTTCTTATCCAAGTACGACCCATTAGTGGAGGTCCACCATTCTCAATAACAAATAACTTTAGTCTTGCATGATGTTTACCGCAAATAACATTGACAAAAATGTAACCGATTGTCTCGATGACGTCACCCGTGTATGACTTTAAAGTTATTTCATTCGCTCGGATCTGCTCGACGCGCGGACGTGTGTGGTCTTGTACCTGCTACCGAAAAACCTAAATCTACCGACTAGTTATAAAAAGATTAAAAAATATGGTGCAGTGTAAAAAATGTAAGTTATTTTTGTCAATGAATAAAGACGAAGTGCTAAAATGTAAAGGAGCGTGCAGTGGAGTATTTCACAAAAAATGTATAAAAAATGTTAAAAAATTTATGCAAAAGGAGTTTTGTGAAGAGTGCCTTAAAGAAGATGTCTCACCTAAATCTCTAGAACAGAATCAAGATTTTGAGGATTGTGAGTCACCAAAACAATCAATAATGAATTTGGAAAAAATGTCAGTGGAAAATGTACTAGGAGAAATGAATAGAAAGCTAGATATTATACATAAAATGGAGAAAGATATAGAAGAAATTAAAAACACAGTGACCTTTTATGCGGAAAAATATCAGGAAATGTTTGAGTTTAAAAAGCAAGCTGAGAAAAAAATAAAAAACTTGGAACAACAAAACACTTACTTAGATAAGTGTAACAAAGCGTTGGAAGAAAGAATAGTTTTGTTGGAACAAAAAGAAAAAGATAAAAATATTGAATTAATTGGTCTACAAAAAAGGGAGAAGGAAGACTTAATTTCAGTAGTAAGTATCCTCGCAAAAAAACTGAATCTTAATCCGAATGACATTGAAGAAGTTAAGAGGGTAGGTGTAGAAAAAACTATCGATAACAAAGTAAAACCTCAACCGGTAATTGTACAGTTACGCACCAAAACAGCAAAAGAACAATGGATCAAGATGCGTAAACAACGCATCAATAATGGCAGTGTATATGGAGATAATAATGAGAGCAATATTTACATAAACGAGGATCTCTCCAAATATATGCGCCAATTATTTTGGAAAGCTAAAAAAGAGCTAAAAGATGCCTATAAGTACGTGTGGATACAACATTCGAGAATTCTGGCAAAAGCTAATGATAATGAAAAAAAAATTCATACAATCAGATGTGAAAATGATATCCACCGTCTACTTGAAATGAATACAGAGATTTATGCACAGTAATGCTAGCAGAACGTTGGGACACACTACGTGATTTGAGAAATTAGTAAAGTTCGATGTTACAATAGACGCTCAAGATTATCAATTCATAAAGTGTGACAATATTCAGATATGGAGTACATTTATAAATACAAAGGAAACTACAGAGTTAGATATTGTACACTTAAATATAAGGTCTTTAAAAAAACAATTTAATCAACTTTTAGTGCTTCTGAATACATGTAATTATAGAATAGATATAATAATACTTACAGAAATAAATGTTAAGTACGAAGAACTGGGTTCATTTATGATAGATGGATATAATACTTGTGAGTATACACGACATAATAAAAGGGGAGGAGGAATACTAATGTATGTAAAAAAAGAATTAAGCTTTGTACAAGAGAGAACATTTCATGCCGAAATAGAATCGTTACATGTGAAAATCGGTATCGGAAAATGCATCGTACACATATTGGCAATATACAGACCACCAAACAAAAATAAATTAGAATTTATTCAATATATAGATGAGACATTGGAGAGAATACCAGGACAAGAAAATGTTGTCATCACCGGGGATATGAACCTGAACTTGATGTGTGACAACTATAACCAAACAGTAAACAAATATAAAAACACCTTGTGTGGACACGGCTTGCAAAATGTGATTCCTAGAACGGCGATAACGCGCGAAGCAATAGTGGACGGACAAATACAGAAGTCATGCCTTGATCATGTGTGGGTGCGTGCGGCGGCGAGCGGCTCGATCAGCTGCGTCGCTGCGCACACATTTGCATGTTTGTTATCGGACCATCATATGACAGGCGTTAGGCTTAAGTATGAATCATGCAAAAGAACGACTTATAATAAAAACACGACAAGGAAAGTGTTAAGTAATAGTGTAGTTAAAGAAAAGATTAAAAACATTGAGTGGCGGGATTTATTGGTGATTAAGTGTCCGTTACAATTGTATAGTGAGTTGTGTATTGTTTTTCGCAATATTTACATAGATTCTTTGGTACAGAAACCGTTTAATAGTAATAAACGATTAACGCAGCCGTGGGTAAGTAAAAAGTTGATAAATATGATGGCAAAAAAGAATGAGTTATTTAGGTTATGGAAATCTGATGTATCTAGTATGAATAAGAGATTACAGTATACAACATTTAGAAATAAAGTTAATAAAATAGTGAGTGCTGCGAGAAACAAATATAGGAAGGATGAAATAACAAAATGTAAAGGGGATTTCAGAAAGATTTGGTCTAATATAAATCAATGGTTGGGTAGGACAAAGGTCACTATTGATGATACAGTAAATAAATATCTAGGTAAGACAGATAATATGTATAATATTTGTACAAAATTTGCTAATACATTCACACAAGAAATTACAAAAATTAAACACCAGTGTAACCACAAATTTTTAGACAGAAACACATATGTAAATAAAAGCTTAGTGTCATTTAGGTTCAAAAAAGTGTATCCTAATAATATTGAAAAAATAATAACAGACTTAGATAATGACAAATCTCCAGGTAATGACCAAATAAGAGTACAGGACCTCAAAATTGTTAAAAAGGATATTAGTTCGATACTAGCTACATTCATAAACAAGTGTGTCAGTACTGGTGTATACCCAGATGAATTAAAAAAAGCTATCATTAGACCTATTTATAAGCAAGGGTGTCATCTAGATTATTCTAATTATAGACCAGTGGCAATATTATCTGTAATTAATAAAATTGTTGAAAAGGTTATTGTCTCACAAATCAGTGATTTCTTAGAGAACCATAGGATTTTGTCTGATTGTCAGCATGGGTTTAGGAAGGAAAGGAGCACTAATACTATATTAACACAGTTTACTGACTTTATTAATGAGGAACTTAATGACAGGAATCAAATTATAGCCGTATTTATTGATTTTAGGAAAGCATTTGATACGCTTGATCATCATCAGCTACTTCAAGCCATGGACGAATGTGGTATTAGTGGTCCTATAAATAATTTCCTGGGTTGCTACTTGAGAAATCGTAAACTTTGCACTATGGTAGACGGGACGAGCGGAGCTGACGCGGCCATTACGTTGGGTGTTCCGACCGGATCGGTGTATGGTCCTGTAGGCTACATAATGCATGTAAACAGCATGGCAAACGTGGTGAGGAATTCTAGGATCTATATGTATGCTGACGATACTTGCTTATTAGTCGCCGGGAGGAACTTAAAAGAGCTAGAAGTTCAGATACAATCTGACTTTGATAACGTTACCAAATGGGCACATGACAACGGCATTATACTTAACACTAGCAAAACTAAGTGTATGCATATATGTTCACCCTATAATAAAGGATGTGGACAGAGACATACCATTAGAGTTGTGGGGCACTCGTACGAATGCTTACATAATAATCAACTAACCTGTAAATGTAATCAATTGGAAGTAGTGGAATCAATAAAATATCTGGGTTTAATTATTGATAACAGATTTAATTGGAAGCCTCAAGTTAATGCAGTGTGTAGTAAACTACGAACAGTTCTTAGTAAATTCTATAACCTTAAGAAAGTATTGGATAGGCGAACATTGTTTATTGTGTATCATGCGTTGGCAGAGTCACTGGTTAGTTATGGGTTAAGCTGCTATGGCTTAACTTTCAAAACATATTTAGATGAAGTTAAAAAAATTCAAATAAGGTTATTAAAAATAATAGTGGATAAGAAAACCAAAGATAAATGTAAAGACGATTACAATCGGTTATTTAAAGAATGCAGCATGATTCCAGTAGATAAAAAAGTAAATTATTTAATAGCATTAGAAACATACGACATAGATAAAAATAAGATTAATAAAACTTACAAGTACAGTGTTAGATCTGTCAAAAAGGGAAGACTAGAACAAAATAAAAGTATTAACTATTATGGTGAGAGAACACGTAAATATCTAGTACCAAGGTTGTTTAATAAATACCCGTTGTTAAGAGATGGTGAGAAGATTAAATGTAAAATGAAACTGAAAAGAGTTATTAAGGAACTTATGACCTCTTAATCACTTTTTTTTTAGATATTAAAATAATGTTATGTGTAGAAAAATAAGATAAGATGATGTGTTTATTAGGTAGTGTAAGTTTAAAATTGTAAAAGAGCAGAACGCCTACAAACTGCTTAGCAGTTTGGCGATGAAAAGTTTGTGAATATGTATTACTTACCTATGTATATGATAAAATAAATAAAAAAAAAAAAAAAAGTTATCGTTTTATTTTCTATTGGAATATTAGAGAAGTGGCTATTGTAATAATGTTTCGAAATAACAGAAATTTTACATCCTGTATCAATCTCAAATCTACATTTAATATTTTCAACAGTTAAATTTGTATAAAACGGCCCATCGCCATCATTTTTAACTACTAAATTATAAAAATTACAACTGTCATCATCCGTATCGGATTCGTTTAAAAAGAACTGACCTTTGTAAGCTTTTGCACTCTTGTTTTTCCTGCACACTACTTTTAAGTGACCTTTTTCACCACACGAATCACAATTATATTGCTTGAACCGACACTTGCCCTCTGTATGACCCGTTTTACCACATCGCGAGCACGTGCGCTGCGCACGTCCAGAGCCGCTGCCACCGGCGCCGCCGCCGCTGGCGCGCGAGCCGCTTCTGCCCATGCTAATCTGATGCAAGCCGTCGTCGTCCTGCTGTGTCTTACTAAGCCTCGCACTGGTCGAACCAGCCGAAGCGCACGCCGTAGCCGCGTGCCGCTCCGCCGCCTCTAACGCCAGTGCTAACTCCACGGCACGCTTGTAATCGATACCTCGTTCTGCAAAGATTCTTGATCTCATGTCTTCATCGACTAACCCCGAAACGAATTGATCTCTCAAACACACTTCTAAACAGGCGCCAAAGTTACAGGTCTTTGCTAAATGTTTTAGCGCTTGAAGGTATTCGCGAATATTTTCACCTTGCCGTTGTATTCTCTGTCGAAAAATATGCCTTTCTGCTATTTCCGACCTGTCTGGTTCTAAATGTTCCTTCACTAATGCAACAAGTTGATCATAAGATTTTGTTTCCGGGGTGTCTGGAGCACATAAATCACACATTAGTTCGTAACATTCCGCGCCTACCACCGTCACTAATGTGGCTACTTTTAACGAGTCATCAATATTGTTCAAAGTAATAAACTGATTGACCCGTCGTACATAAGCGTCCCAGTTGCTGTTTCCTACATTATAGGGTTCTATACGTCCAATAGGCATTTTAACAATATTTGCACACGCGTACGTAAGTAGCTCCTCGTCGCCAGTGATAAGTATGTGGGCACGTCAATGAAACACGACAGCTCAGTGCAGACTGGTTTATTGTTCACAGAATACGTAACAGGGGCCATCAGCGGGTTCAGCCAAGACATATTGGCGGTCTTTGCGGCCCTCAATATAAGACTTGCCGAGGCAGAGCATAATGTCACTGACATGAAGCTAAAGGTCGCCTCAAAGGAACTGAAGATGGCCACCAGTGGAACTGTTGCTGCACCAGTCAGCCAGCCCCAGCAGTCCAGCACTGCCAGCTATGCGGGTGCATTGAAACTGCCAAAGGGTAAACCCCCTTTGGTAGTGGAGCAAAAAGGACCAGCGGTACTTTTCTACCCGGTCGGCGAAGACATTAAGTCTTCAGACCAGACTAAAAAGGAGCTGCAGAAATACGTACAGCCGGGACCGAGTGGTATCCAGGTCCAGGCTGTAAGGCGCTTCGGAAATGCCGGCATAGCAGTGCAGACTGCTTCCACCGACGGCTCGGAAGCTGAAGGAGGCGGCACCACCGTCTCTGAAGGCGACTGATCTGAAGCTGCGCCGACCCCTGGTGCAGATTAGGAATCTTAGGACGGAACCTAAGAACGAGGAGCTGCTGGACGATCTCCACGGGTCAACCTCAGTGAGGACCCTACTTGGACCCGCGAGAAGGTCATGGCCGAATGCAAGGTTGCATTCAAGAAGGGACGGCGTTACGGCAACCGTACAAGCTATGTGTTGGAGTGCACACCAGAGCTGCGGGACAAGCTAGTAGGACTCGGTCTGCGACTTTGTTCGCGTTACCTGCTGCACCAAATGCCAGCAGTATGGGCACCCCGACAAACACTGTAGGGCGCCTACGATGGTGTGTGGCAAGTGTGGCGAAAACGGCCACAAGGCGGAGGAATGCCAGTCCAGCACGCAATGCTGTGCCACCTGCAAGCGCTTCAAGCGCCCAGAGGCGGCCAGCCATAAAACCGCGGCGCAGGACTGTCCGGGACGTCTTTATGCTGTTCAGCAGCAGATAAATATGACGCACTGTGGCTGAGTGCGTAGTACTTCGTGTAGGACAGTTGAATCTCCAAGGCTCAGCAACTGCGACGACTGAACTACTAGTGATAGCAAAAACGCTGGGACTGGACCTCGTACTAATCCAGGAGCAATATTGCCATACCAGGATCGTTCAGTACGGGCCCAGTTCCAAGGCGGGCATACTGGTAGTGAACGCAGACTTAGGCGTAACCTTCTTGGACCACCTCAGCAACGACCACTGCGCAGTGGCAAACGTTAACTGTCTTGTGTCAGGTAGGAACTTATTTGTGGTGTCCATGTACTGCCAGTACAGTCACGATATCGCCGTGCACGTAGAACACCTTTCGCACGTGCTTGATCAACTGGCAGGACACCACATCCTTGTAGGTATGGACAGTAACGCACACTCTCCACTATGGCACTGTGAACGCCGCCAATATGTCGGCAGGGGCCACGATACCGAGTACAGGAAGACCCAGATGGAGAAATTCATCTTGGGGCGTGGACTCGTTATCCATAACGCTGAAGGCCAACCACCGACATTCCACGGACCCAACGGCTACTCCAATGTCGACTTGACATTGACCAACCGAGGAGTACCAGTGTCAAATTGGAGAGTGCTCGAAGGTGCCAGTATAAGCGACCATCAGCTTATAACCTTCGAGCTGGGCACAGACTCTGCGCGTACAATGGGTCATGCTGAGGAGCAGTCCGCGACCACGGTTTCATACCGTGAACGCGGCGTAGATTGGCAACGGTTCAAGAACACTTTGCATCACAGAGTAGGTAGACTTAGGACATGGAAGTCAGCATCAGAATTGAGCGTTGAATACACAGGTATATTAGTACGCACGGCTAATGATTGTTTGGGCAAATGTAAGAAAAAGGACAACGGTGGGTACGAATGGTGGTCATCTGAGTTAGACGCGTTGCGTCGAGCCGTGTATAATGCACGTCGTGCTTGGCAGCAGTCGCGGAAGTCTCGCAGTGACCGTGAACCTGACCTGCACGCTTCCTTACGTCAAGTAAGGAACCAATATAAAGCAGCTATGAGGAACACGGAAATTGAATACTTCCGATCGATTGCTGAGTCGGGCAATGACGACCCACGGGGTATGGCGTACCGCGCTGCATCAGGCAGAATACGCCCCCCATCTAACGTTATGCACGGCATTCAGCTGATAGACGGGCACATAACAGCCACGGCTAAGGAGACCATGACAGGCCTCCTTAGCACGTTATGCCCGGATGATGACCCCAGTAGGGATGACGCGTACCACCGGCAGGTCCGTATCTTAGGTGCTAGCGCCCCGACGGGCACTGATTCTGCCCCACCCAGCAGTGAGGCACTAGATTGCATAGTTAGGAACTTGCCGAATACTGCCCCCGGAATAGACGGTCTCACATCCAGGATCATCAAGCACGCGTGGAGAGTTAGCGGGAGGGAGATGCTACTGATGTACTCCGCGTGCTTGTATGAGGGTGTGTTTCCAGATATATGGAAGATAGGGAAACTTGTGGTGATGCCAAAGGGCAACGGTAGGCCGCTCTCGGATCCGAAAGCGTATAGACCGGTTACGCTACTACCGATTTTAGGTAAGATACTGGAACGCTTAATCGTCGCGTGCGCTCCCTGTTTGTACAGGAACATATCGCCGGCACAGCATGGCTTTACGCGTGGAAAATCTACGGTCACGGCGATTAACGCAGTTATGGACCGAGTTACGAGTACCGCGGAAAGTTATGTTCAGTTTATCTTGTTAGACATCTCGGGGGCCTTCGACAACGCTTGGTGGCCGATGGTTCTGACCAAGGCCAAACAGTGCGGATGTCCGCCTAACATCTATAGGATATTGGTTAGTTATTTTACTAACAGACGTGTCGGATTACTCATGGGCAACCAGGCGGTGTGGAAGACGCCCAACATGGGCTGCCCCCAGGGATCAGTACTTGGACCGACCTTATGAAACCTCCTGCTCGACGACATCCTCAGGCTGCCGATGCCAAATGGGGTTACCATGATGGCATACGCAGATGACGTCACGATCGTGATTGAGGCGTCCTCTAGGGCGGCGATTGAGCGTCATGCTCAATCAGCGCTCGAGGCGGTTTCCGCGTGGGGGACACGGAACCGCTTGTCTTTCTCTTCTGCGAAGTCGCAGACCCTTACGATGAAGGGTAAATTCAAACGTCCCCCTACAATTCGCATGAATGACGCCTCAATCACGCACGTGACTCACGCCAGATTATTAGGGGTAGAGATCGACGAGGCTAGCTCCTACGTGCAGCATGCTAGTTTAGCCGGCCAGAAGGCTGTGAACTGCTTCGGGAAGGTGTCGAGAGTATCGGCATCGACCTGGGGCATACGGTATCGCGCCCTTAGAGTCCTGTATTCAGGGACCTATGTGGCAACGTTGTCTTACGCTGCTGCCGTATGGTGGCGACGCTCGTCCCACTATGCAGTTAAAAGCGCATTGTTGCGGACTCAGCGCCCGGCACTGGTGCTGCTCACGAAGGCCTACAGATCGGTTAGCACCGCAGCGTTACCTGTGCTGGCGGGGGTTTTACCGGCCGATCTAGAGGTCGTTCGTGCAGGACGAATCGCGCAGGAGTGTTGGCACCTTGACGGTAGGGAACGAGGCACAGCGATAAGACGGATCAGGGCGGAGGTTCTTGCTCAATGGCAGGCGCGTTGGCACACAAGTGTAGACGGTAGGGAGCTATTTGTTTTCTTCCCAGACGTGGGAGTTAGAATGTCGTACTGCTGGGTGGAGCCGGATTATGTCGTGTCGCAGTTGTTAACGGGACATGGGAGTTTCAGGCAGAGACTGCACGCGATGTCGCTTTGCGACACCGCGGAATGTTTCTGCGGACAGGGTAACGAGACTCGAGACCATGTGTTGTGGGAGTGCGATTTGTACGGTGAGGAGAGACGCGAAATGCTGGCAGACTGGTGTGGGCCGATAGCCGGCCCGGTCTACCATCACGAGTTGGTGTCGAGTAGGTTCGGTTATGATAGGCTGAGAGCTTTCGCTCACAAATGGTACAGAAAGCGGAAGGAAATGGAGGAATGACATTGTGCTGTTCGGTCGCGAAGTAACGTACTGTGTACGGTAACATGCCCCATATAGGGGAGAGTGGGATAAGGAAGAGGGACAGGATAAAGAATCTTGTAGGAGTGAAGAATCGCAACTTTGGGAAGGACTAACTAAAGGATTGGCTCTGAGGACCGGGGCGTGTCGGGTTTGGACGGGAAGCGGATGCGGCCGGTGCCGGGCCTGGTCCATGCTCTGGCGTCTCTCAAGGGCACGGACAAGGGGAATCCGACTGTCTAATTAAAACAAAGCATTGCGATGGCCTTCGCGGGTGTTGACGCAATGTGATTTCTGCCCAGTGCTCTGAATGTCAACATGAAGAAATTCAAGCAAGCGCGGGTAAACGGCGGGAGTAACTATGACTCTTAGAGGATATGGTTGACCCCGTCTTCCCGCTCATATGCACGCCTGCGTGAGGAGCCCGGGTACGGGTGAATTACCTGGCGTGCTGGGTGCCTTACCGGGTGAATTACCCCGCCATTGACGTTGAAGGAGTTAAATCTGGATCGTCCGGGGGAATGGTGAGCCTCGGATACCTTGGTCGAGAAGGAAGGTGCGCAACACCGCTACATATGTGGTGGTGAAAGTCCAGGACGGCTCGGGTTGAGATACCTTAGTTGCCCCGTGGAGGCCAAAAGCCTCAAGTCAAACAACTCGCGCGGCTGGGGCCTTAAAGAGAGTTGTGGGCGGATCCAGGTGGCCAGGTTAGCAGCCTGGCCACCACGGAAAACAATTAAAGCGCTTTCGATGAATATATAGAAATTGTAAATAGTCGTCCCCTTGGTCTGCCACAGGAGCCAAGGGCAGCGACTCTAATTGTTAGTTCGGATGCTGGTCCCGCGGCTCTGCCGAGCCGGGGGCTCGGCGGATGGACGTGTCCGGTGTGTGAACGGACATTTGGGACCAAAACGGGGTTAGGAGTGCACAAGAGGCGCGCTCACCCCGTGGAAGCAAATGCCTAAGCCGCTCCGCTGCAGACGAAGCGGAGATGGCTCGAGGAAGAGGTTGAGCTACTCGCTTAGACGGAGGCGCGTCTGACGAGAGCCGGATGCAGTGGGACCCACATTAATTTAAAATTGCTAGGGGAGTTGCCCCAGTTGGGGCGCTTCCTGGATGCAATCAAAGGGTAGCGGAGGAAGGAGACCTACAAAAGCAGGGTACAAGCGTCCCTAGCGGAGGCTCCTCTTTCCGGTGCCCAACTTGGGGAGGCAATAATGCCTGGGGGCACCCCTAACAGGGCCACTGCGGAAGCTACGTCGGAGCAGCCTTCGGGGGTTGAGATGCTCGCCTCTGAAGACAAGCCAGTTTCTGTTATTCTGCCTATTCCGGACCTGCCTACAGTGCCAGACCACGCCAGAATTGCGGATGCTCATTGCGAGTGCAGAAGCAAGGATAGCGCGGGGCGCAGGTGGCAGGCGGAAATGGAGACGGCATACGCAGGCTGGACACACACTGGCGGAGGCTCAACCTGCAACGGTCAGGTTGTCCGTTAGAAAGCGGCGTAGAATTGAGTACGCGCCGCACAGTGGGCTGGGATTACAAGGTTGGGTCTTAAGAGATCAGATGTATTTTTTTGGTATCTAGGCATAAATTTAAAACGTTTTTATTCTTTGACTTTTTTTAATTTAACGAGTACTTTCGGAGATATAGCCATATCAAATTTGTATGAAGAGTCATGTTATTTTAGTTAAGCAATTTATTCCAATTAAATTGAAATTTAAAATAATGTATACTAAACGGCCTGAAAACCTCAATACCTACTTAGTTCTTAAAAAAAAAACAATGTTCGACATTTTCCACCACCATAGGCAGGTATGACGTAATTTGTTTTGAGACTTATTTCCGGGAATCAAGGGATAAGAGTGCGCGAGCGCAACAACAAGTTATGACGTGTCGTAACGTGATTGGTACAATGATAGGGTACCTACGGAATGTTCGGTTGCATTCAAAAGTACTTCAGTGTTCTATTACCCACCATAATAGACGCACTACCCCCACACATTCATTACTTACTTATTTGTTATTTTGTATTTGTGAAAATGTTTGAAAATTTAGTGACAAACCTTGATCTTTTCGTTATTTTAAAAAACAGTGGCAGTATTAAAAATAATGACAGTTTGTGTAGTGAGATAAGATCTAAATTTTTAGTCGAATTAAGTGATGATCACGAAAAGACCTTAAAGTTGTTTTGTGCAAAATTTTGTTATAATTTAAATAGAAGATGGGAAAACGCTTATCGTAAAGAAAATATATTCAGAACTAAAAATAGTGAATGGTTACAAGAAAACATAATATGGCCAGACATTATTAAGTGTTTAATAGGCAGTAATCAAGGTCAACCAGTACCGAGTACATCAACTCAGTATGTATCACCATCAAAAGTTTCTGTCGGTGTCTCCACCGAACAAACCCCAAGAAAACCTTTTTGTGAATTAGCGCCTAAACAGAAAAAAAGACGTGCAGAAAACTTTCATTTATCTTCGGACGAAATAAAATATGCATATTTTGAGCAGTTGAAAGCGGATGGGAATGAGGAGGTTGCTAAAATACTAGAACATTTACTAAAGAATCCCCTAGATGTAAAAAAAGTTAAAAAGTGCATATCTGTTAAAGAAACAAAACCTGTGTTTTCTCCGGATGAGGCTTTAGGGTTATTTTTATCACTTAAGCTGACCAAGTGGCAATACAATACTTTAAGAAAAAGTGTTAACGAAAAAGACAGTAATATATTTCCATCTTATTATCAAGTGCAACATGCGAAACAGAAATGCTATCCACCAAAAGATGCTATTACAGTGACAGAAACCTCAGCTAAAATAAAGTTACAAGCTCTATTGGATATAACGACAACAAGAATAATGACGTCACTCGTCATAGATAGTGGTTGTAAAGAATTTACACTAATCAGTAAGTGGGGATTTGACGGTGCTTCTAATCAAGCCAATTACAAACAAAAAATGCAAACAGACGATGAACAAGAAAGTCAACTTGACGATTCAAGCATATTTATGGGTAGTTTAGTGCCAATAAAATTAGTGTGCGGCGAACAAGTTATCTGGCAAAACGATTCACCAAATTCATCTTACTGGTGTCGTCCAATCTTTTTCGAATTTGTGAAAGAAAATAAAATAACGATATTGCGGGAAAAAAGTGCTATTGAGGAAGAGATTGTAAATTTAGTGAAAACAGAAGTTGGAGAAATAAAAATTTCACACTCTTTATTAATGACTATGATAGACGGAAAAGCAACATCAATTTTATGTGATACTTCATCTCAGAGATGCGACATTTGTAAAGCCACTCCAACAGAGATGAATAATTTGCCCTTAATTGCATCAAAACCGACTGATCCAGATCTCTGTAAATACGGATTGTCATCATTGCATACCTGGATACGAATGATGGAATGCATTCTGCATATAGCCTACAGATTAACGATACAGACATGGACAGTAAAGGGAGACAACAAGTGCATCATGGAAAGAAGAAAGATAGACATACAAGACGCTTTTAAAAATAGAATGGGACTTCTGATTGATGTTGTTAAACAAGGGCACGGCTCCACGAATGACGGAAATACTGCTAGAAGATTTTTTGCATATCCAAACATGACTGCTGAGATAACTGGTGTTAGTGAAGAATTAATAAGGCGATTTGCAATCATTTTAGAGGCAATTTCATCAGGTTACCACATTGACACAGCGAAATTTCACGAATATGCTCAAGTGACCATGCAACTGTATTTGGAATTATATAGCTGGTATTATATGCCTTCAAGTGTTCATAAAGTTCTTATGCATGGTGCAGCTATTATTGAAAGTTTTGGTCTAATACCAATTGGAAAGCTATCTGAAGAAGCTGCTGAAGCTAGAAATAAAGACTTTCGTAGATACCGCCAACACCATTCCAGGAAATGCAGTAGAAAAACTACAAATGAAGACATTTTAAATAATTTATTGACCAGCTCTGATCCACTCATCTCAGCGAAACGTCACAAACTTCGCAGAAAACATAAAACTTTGTCAGTAGAAGCACAAAGTTTATTAATAATTGAACAAGCGGAAACATTTGATGATGACGAATACGAAAATTTTGCATTCGTTAATGTGGATACCCTTGACAGTGATTAGATTAAAACAGTGCAGTGGCCAGTAGTGATTGTGATTTTTACTTATTTATTTATTTTATTAGTCCTTAGTGGATTAGGCCTAAAGGGGAGACCACTACATAAAAAAAACGCGCCTAGTTCTTAACCTCTATGGTGGTGTGGAATAGAGAACAAAATTTGAAATTGCGACCAAATCGCAGAAAATCGCAACCCGAGAATAGGCGCTAAAATAGGACAAATATACGTACTATGCATACGTAGAGTCAATTCTTTGAGAAAATTTGAGAATTTCGAGATTTTCACATTTTTTTCTTTTGCTTCATACAAAAATTACTTTGGATATTTATAACTCTGGAAATACTAAGTTATCTGAACGACCCTCATAGAAATAATTACTTATAATCGATAGAAAAATCCAACACAATATTTAAAATTTCAGAAAAAGAAACTTTTTTTTTTTAAATGCTAAGTCCTTTACCGGCCCGTTTCAGCCCACTGTGCGCCGGTTCAGGAATCAGTTCATGGAACAGCAGATCCAGAGCAGCTGCGGAAGTGATCGACCCATTGCTGGGGTGTCAAGCATAGTCTTGCTGAGCTGGAAGCCTACTGGCGACCAGTGATGGAACCTGTGTCGGATGCCCCTGGGCCCACACCGGAAGCTTTGGGTGCCCTTAGGCGCGCAGAGCAATACGGGGGCAACCGGGATTACTCGAAGCTGTGGTCGCCTTTCACCTCTGAGGAGGTAAAGGCGTGCCGGGTGGACTGCAAGTCTACTCCAGGCCCAGATGGGATTCTCCCGGGGGCTTGGAACACAATTCCGTCTGAGACGCAGGTGGAAATATTCACGACATGGATGATGGCTGGCGAGGTTCCTGACAAGCTTAGGAGATGTCGTACTGTATTCGTTCCAAAGACCGAGACTCCTGCATGCCCGGCGGAGTGTCGACCGATTTCGATCGCGTCGGTGCCCCTACGGCACATTCACTCGGTTTTGGCACGAAGACTGGAGGCATGCTGCCCTCCTGATGCACGACAGCGTGAATTAATCTGCGCCGACGGCACACTCGAGAATTCGGCTGTGCTGGACGCTGTGCTTGGAGACTGTGGGAAAAAGCTGCGTGAATGCCATGTTGCAGTGCTGGATTTTGCCAAGGCGTTCGATACGGTGTCGCATGCGGCCCTTGTCTAACTGCTAATGAAAAGAGGCCTGCCTGAGGGGTTCTGCAGCTATGTTGCGAGGCTGTATGCCACTTCTGAGACTGTCTTGGTTGTGAATGGAGCCCGCAGCAAGCCCGCAAGAGTTGGTCAGGGAGTTCGCCAGGGAGATCTGTTGTCGCCATTACTATTCAACATGGCGATGGATGTGATTCTAGCTTCCCTTCCGAGAGAAGTTGGTTATAGGTTGGAGACCGAGCGTGTCTCGGCTCTGGCTTATGCCGACGACCTAGTCCTGCTTGCAGGTTCAAAGGTCGGGATGCAGTCCTCCATCGACAGTGTTTGGGAGAGTGGAAGGACGATGGGCCTCTACATCAGCCATGCAAAGCGCAGTGCTTTCGATGGTGCCCGATGGGAAGCGGAAGAAGCTGCATCACCTCAATGATCGCACCTTCAGGGTGGGGAGGCGGTGGTTGAGGCAGGTGTCTTGCGTGGAACGTTGGCGCTATCTTGGAGTGGACTTCAAGGCATCTGGATGCGTGACGTTAGAGTACGATATCAAAGAGGCCCTAACTAACATCACAAGGGCCCCACTTAAGCCGCAGCAGCGGCTTGAGTTGGTAAGAACGCACCTTATTCCGAGATTTCTGCATGGCCTAGTGCTGGGGAATATCTCGGATGATAGGTTACGGTTGCTCGACGTCCAGATCCGGAAGGCAGTGAGGAACTGGCTGAGGTTACCGAAGGATGTGCCGATCGGGTACTTCCACGCAGCAACCACGGACGGCGGCTTGGCGATCCCATCGTTAAGGACATGCGTGCCGGATCTCATTCATAAGAGGTTCGGTCGCCTGGGCTCTTCACGGTGGCCAGTGGCCGTAGCCGCCGCCAGATCTGAAAGGATCCGAAGGAAGTTGCAGTGGGCCGAGAAGCAACTCCGGAAGTTCACCGCAGAAAATCCCAACACCGCTGAGCGCACGACCGCAGCATACTGGCGTGAAGACCTGCATGCTTCCGTGGATGGATTCGAGTTGTGGGAATCTCCACGGGTTCCTGCATCCATGAAGTGGATAAGGGAACGCAGCATGCAGCACACGGCCCGTGACTTCGTGCAGTTCGTGCACACCCACGTTAATGCGCTCCCATCACGGGTTCGCAGTACGCGTGGGCGCAGGGAAGGTATGTCGTCGGAGTTGAACTGCCGTGCAGGTTGCATGGTTAGGGAGACGACGGCGCATACCATCCAGCAGTGTCACAGAACACACGGGGGCCGTATTGAACGCCACAATTGCATTTCGGACGTCGTTAGCTCGGCAATGGTGGAGAAGGGGTGGACTGTGGTGAAGGAGCCAAAGGTCAGGACCTCGATGGGCCTCAGAAAGCCCGACATAATCGCGGCAAGGAATGGTGTGGGAGTGATCGTGGATGCGCAGGTGGTCTCGGGTCAGCGGCCGCTTGATGAGCTCCACCGTGAGAAACGTAATAAATACGGGAATCACGTGGAGCTCGTTGAAAAGGTCGCGGACATACTAGGACTGCCTTGTAAAGAGAGCGTCCGCGCCACCTCTTGCACCATTTCTTGGCGTGGGGTATGGAGTCTGGGTTCATTTAAGGACCTAAAGACTCTAGTCGGGCTTGAAAAAAGTGTGTTGTCCACGCTTCCGGCGTTGGTCCTGAGGGGGTCGCACATGAACTGGACACGGTTCAATCGTATGACCACTCGGGTCGGTTGAGGCGCGGGATTAGTGTCCGAGCTTCCTGTGAAGGGGCTGCCGTCGGGCCCAGGGACCGTTCCCCAACCCAATTAAGGGGTAGCGCGAAATGCCCTTTAATTGCGTTCCCATTTTATGTCATGTATATCTGCGTCCCACGCTCATCCCTCCGGCGCAATGTTTGGTCTGGGTGGCGGTATGGGGACAGGGGGAGTCCCGCCACAACAATCCATGATGATTATGTTAGTAGTCATTAAGGACGACGGCACATGACCGGCTTAAATAGCCAAATGCCTCGTCATCTAATTAGTGACGCGCATGAATGGATTAACGAGATTCCCACTGTCCCTCTCTACTTAACTACTTCGCGCCCGACTGCGTTAGAGGACGGACGTGCGAACGAGCGCTCTCAGTGTGTTGACTGTGTGTGTGTATCGAGGTTTACCTAGGTACTATCTAGTTGGTATTTAGGTATTCTAAGGTGCATAGCACTAGTAATACACGAACTATTTCATATTTGTATATTTTTATTGTGATTTGTGCCAGTGATCTGTGACACTATAGTTTTTTGTGAGTTTGTGTTGTATTGTGGTGATTGTGGCTCAATCCTGTGCGTAGCAGCACGGGGTTGTACTCCAGCCACCGTTGGGACTGCGTACTTACTAAGTTAAGGTACTGTGCCTAATATTTTATAACTAGTAAGGGCTGTTTAAATAGGACCGCGTGGTTAACCTCAAAGTTGAGGTTAACCGCGTGCTCGTTGACAGCTGTCAGTTGACAGGTGTCATCTGTCGCTGTCGTGTGTCTTTGCCGGTGACATCTGTCAGGTATCTGTCAGTGTCGCTGTCATAGGTTGCGTGACGGCTGTCAGTGTCACTGTCTGGTGACAGCGTCAGCGATTTAGTTTGTTTAGATAGCGGGCCTTCTGCCTGTACAGTGCACCAAACTTATTTTGGTAGGGTCGAATAGTGTTGGCCTTTGTTGTTAGGTGTCGCCACTAGTTCCATCTTAGGATGGCGGAAGACGAGGACTCCGCCAATTACCGGCGCGCGATAGAGGCCGAAATGGCCAAGAAGGAGGCTGAGCTGCAGGTCCTGGAGGACCTGAGTGCGGGCATGAGCGGTTTTGCGCCGCGCAAGTCCCTCGCTCGGACACCTCCTGGAGCCTTTAGCTCTCCTCCGGTTAGGGAGGAATATCTGCCGCCTGCAACTACCTCTGATAAGAGGCCGCTTACCTCCCCTCAGGAGGTACAAGAGACAGTAAGGCGTAGGACCGGCCAGGAAATGCCCCCACCCATTAGCGGCATATCAGCCGTCGGACCAAGAGCTAAGCCGACCCCACCTGCGAAGTTGGCAGCGGAAACGAGAACTGATGAGGGACTTCGTGCCCTCGACAAGGTTGGCCTTATCGACATGGCGTATATGGCGGTAAAGGGCATCAGCTCGGTTGCGAATGCAACCAATAAACTGAACATGGCCGATAAAGGCGCCATCAGAGGGTTCAGCCAGGATATATTATACTTGCCGAGGCGGAGCACAACGTCACTGAAATGACAATGCTCAAGGTCGCCTCAATGGAGCTGAAGATGGCCACCAACGGAACTGTTGCTGCACCAGTCAGCCAGCCCCAGCAGCCCAGCTCTGCCAGCTATGCGGGTGCCTTAAAGCTGCCAAAGGGTAAACCCCCTTTGGTAGTGGAGCAAAAAGGACCAGCGGTCCTTTTCTACCCGGTCGGCGAAGATATTAAATCTTCTGACCAGACCAAAAAGGAGCTGCAGAAATGCGTACAGCCGGGACCGAGTGGTATCCAGGTCCAGGCTGTAAGGCGCATTGGAAATGCCGGCATAGCAGTGCAGACTGCTTCGTTACGTCAAGTAAGGAACCAATACAAAGCAGCTATGAGGAACACGGAAATTGAATACTTCCGATCGATTGCTGAGTCGGGCAATGACGACCCATGGCGTACCGCGCTGCATCAGCCAGAATACGCCCCCCATCCAACGTTATGCACGGCATTCAGCTGATAGATGAGCACATAACAGACACGGCTAAGGAGACCATGACAGGTCTGCTTAACACGTTATGCCCGGATGATGACCCCAGTAGGGATGACGGTACCACCGGCAGGTCCGTATTTTAGGTGCATGTGCCACGACGGGCGTTGATACTGCCCCACCCAGCAGTGAGACACTAGATCACATAGTTAGGCACTTGCCGAATACTGCCCCCGGAATAGACGGTCTCACATCCAGGATCATCAAGCACGCGTGGAGAGTTAGCGGGAGGGAGATGCTACTGATGTACTCCGCGTGCTTGTATGAGGGTGTGTTTTCCACCCTCCAACAGCAATAATTGTTGTATAGTTGGAAACGTCTTTACCATATAAACAATATTTACTATGGCCACTAATAATAGTCCGTTCGGAGATATCGCGTTACGAATATGTGAAAATATAAAAATATTTTTGCTATTTTAGTCTATTTTTATTTAACTTATGCACTTATACTAAGCTACTCTTGCAAGAAAACCCCTCCCCTTCCTCTTCGATTCGTCACAGGACAGTGCGCGCGCCACGGTAGCCGACGCCAGTCGTTCAGTACCTCTAGTTTCGTTGCGTCTTTACAGTTTGGCTAGTTTGAAGATATATTCCTGTTTTATTAACCTCGGCTTGCTCACGGACACTGTTTGGATGGCACATACATATTTGTCGCAAACATGTCGTTTCCGGAACGCCAGCGCCATCTAGCCGACGTTGGTTGCAACTCGCTGTTACGTCACACATCGCGTGATGTAGAGTGGAGGTGCTTAACGGAGTCGTGTCGTTATCGGTCGGGAGAGTGCGGCGCACATTCGTTGCCTGCCTCTGGTCCGAAGTGGACGCGCAGAGCGGCGCACATAACACATTCGTTGCCTGACTCTGGTCCGATGCCGACGCGCGGAGCTGTCTCACATTGGTTACCTGACTCTGGTCCGATACAGACGGAACTGTCTCACGTTTCGTTGTGTTAAAGTGACTAAAGCAAGTTGGCCTATCTACGTCTATCTATTCTGTCATAAAAAATATCTACGCCAACATAATGTCCGACGGTGATGAGTCTACCCACGCTTTTACCTTCTGTTCCGACATCAACAAAAGTTCCAACTTTTTATTCCAGCGGCAGTCCTATAGTTTACACAAGTTTCAGAACTTACTAAACACATTTTTAATGTTATGCACGGATGGCTACATTTTAGATTGAAATAAAACTACTTTTTACGGATTTTATCGTCCATGGTCACGGGGAGTCTACCCGTGACCGTGAACGCTGTAAAGGGTCCGAAACGTCGGGATTAATAATATTGTTAGGATAATCAAGGACCATTTACTGCATTTAGTGACGTCATCTCACGATTCCTATATAAGCGAGGTTAGCTCGCAGTACAAGTCATTTGCTGGTTGGCTTTTGTACGGGAAGGTAGTCGTGAGGTGTCGGCGCTATTCGCAGTGAGTCATTCTTATAGTGTATACCTAATTGTGTTTTATTATTTTTGTGTAATTAACGGCTGTTTGTCAATTACGATTATTGATATAGCGTTTCTTTTATCACCAAATTAAATCTGTTTAAATTAAAATCATTAGAATAAATTATTGTCGCTCGTTTGTTCCTTTTTTTTAATAAAATCCGACTTCTGATCCTAAAATCAGAAGTGGGATACGCCTACATACCCACATAAATTAAATTACCACATTCGTCTGAAAAACAGCCGTTAATTTATAATTGAAATGCCTCGTTCGCGACATGATTTGTCACCGGGCCGTAAAACAAAGTGCAACCTTAGCGAATCGCGTCGGCACCCTCACAATTCTCGCTCTCGCCGCGATTCTCGTTCTCGCTCTCGCCGCGATTCTCGTTCACGCTCTCATCGCGATTCTCGTTCGCGCTCTCGCCGAAATTCTCGTTCGCGCTCTCGGCGCAATTCCGTTGCGCGCTCTCGGTTACGCTCCCGTCGCAATTCCAAGTCACGGTATACACGCTCCGGCAGCCGCGATGGCACCATTGGAGTGGCGTTAGCAGCCATAATGACTCGATTAGATGCGATAGAGGGAGGCGCGGCTAGCACATCACACACGCCTCCACGTGCTGATCATAACGCCAGTCTTCGCGGTGGTAGTGACGTACCATGCGCGGCTGATACGCTAGCTGATGCCCTCAACACGGTGATAAATAAAGTAAAACCGCTTAACTATTACGTGTCGAATTTTGATCCGGCGGTTCACAATTTCGAGACATGGTGCGACGAAGTTGAGCGGGCAAAATTAACTAATAGTTGGGGTGAGTCCGAATGTTTATCGCGGGTAGCTCACTGTTTAAAAGGGGATGCCAAGACCTGGTTGAATGAATGGATTACCAACGACCGTTCTTGGAGCAATTTTATCAAAGAATTTAGATCTTTATGTCCGCACAAACTTGACTACGCGAATATACTCTTTGAGGTTATGAACACGAATTCTAATAAATTCAATACGTATGCTGAGTACGCTCGACGGTCGCTGCTACGACTCCGCATTGTAAAAGGTCTAAGCGAAGAATTGATGGTTCAAATAGTGATCCGAGGTATCAATGACGCCCAAGTCCGAGCTGCGGCAGCGAACGCCGAGCTAACTATCGATAATTTAGTTACATTCTTGGCAATTTATACCAAACCGAGTTTTAACAAATCTGACAATCGCACAAGTTCTAAGCCCAACCTATTTAACAAACGGAACAATGTACCCTCTGGTAGTTCGTGTTACTCATGCGGTAAAACCGGACATTTGCGGGCCAACTGTCCTAAGCGTAAACCCGACGAAAAACCTAACACAGTGACATGTGCTTTTTGCAAAAAGGCCGGACACGCCGAGAGTGATTGTTATACGAAGCGACGCGTCGAAGCTTCGAATAGCAATCAACGGAAGGTGAACCTTTGCAAAGGGGTACATGGCGCTTCTGGGGCTAGTGATATTACTACCGCCGTAATTCAGGGCATTCCGGTCGACGTCTTGATAGATAGTGGGGCGCTTGACGTGTCTTTAATCTCATCAAATATCGTTAAACATTTTTCCTGTTCACGAAAGCCAACCTATCGTATCCTAAAAGGTATAGGTAACAACGGGATTGTTGCTCATGAATATGTCACTCTAACGGTTGAGTTCAGTAAAATCTCGCTTGAAATAGACTTCGTTGTGGTACCGGCATCATATATGAATACGCCCATAATTATTGGAACTGATGTGCTTAACCGAGATGGTGTTACGTATATTAGAACAAAACACAATCAATTTCTAGCGCATGCCTCAAATCCGATTTGTGCAATAAATACTGTCAGGACGGTCGAGCTCTCCGATATCAATACACCTCTTCAAGGTGAAGAATTAAGCCTGTTAATTGAAGCAATAAAAGATTTTATACCATTCTTCATATCTGGTACCGCCACCACAACGGTAACTACGGGAAAAATGCAAATCAACTTGACAAGCGACGTCCCCGTGGCATACCATCCCTATCGCTTGTCATATCAGGAAAAACTTAGGGTCCGGGAAATAATAAACGATTTGTTGAGCAAAAATATAATCAGGGAATCTAAATCTGAGTATGCCAGTCCTATCATCCTGGTCAAAAAGAAAGATGGTACAGACAGGATGTGTGTGGACTTCAGAGCGCTCAACCGCATTACTGTCAAGGACAGGTACCCCCTACCCTTAATAGAGGATCACATTGACCGTCTAGGGTGCTCGAGGTTTTTCACAGGCCTCGACATGGCCTCAGGCTTTCACCAGATTTTAATAGACGAGGCCTCAGTCCACAAGACAGGCTTCGTAACCCCTGAAGGACATTACGAGTACCTTAAGATGCCATTCGGTTTGTGCAATTCCCCAACCGTCTATCAACGCATAATTAATAAAACCCTTCGAAGATTTATCGAGGCAGGCCAGGTTCTCGTCTACATTGATGACGTCCTTATTATAAGTATGACAGTCTGCGAAGGTATCAATTTGTTACGAGAAGTTCTAAAAACTTTAACGGAAGCTGGATTCTCGATAAATCTCCGTAAATGCTCGTTTCTAACCACTGAAGTGGAATATCTTGGCCGCGTTATAACTCATGGCCAGGTTAGGCCAAGTTCTCGCAAAATTGAGGCTTTAGTAAACGCCCCCGTACCGAGGAACGTAAAACAGGTTAGGCAATTCCTGGGCTTAGCTGGTTATTTTCGGCGATATATTAAAAACTATGCCACAAAAACTGCAAGTATCTCTCGTCTGACTAAGAAAGATGTAAAATTTGAATGGGGTAGTGAACAAGAACAAATCCGTCAGGATCTAATAAAGATATTAACTAATGAACCCATACTTGCAATTTTTGACCCTAAGCTAGTAACTGAACTTCATACGGACGCTAGCAGCGCAGGTTACGGTGCGGTCTTGATGCAAGTCCATGACAACGGCAGCAAACGTGTGGTGGCTTACTTTAGCAAGGTCACTCAAGGCGCTGAGAGCAGATACCACTCGTATGAGTTAGAGACGCTGGCGGTCGTCAGGGCATTGCAAAACTTTAGACATTATTTGATCGGTATCGAATTCAAAATTATAACTGATTGCAATGCGCTGAAGTCCACCGAGCGTAAAAAGGATCTGCTCCCACGCGTTGCACGCTGGTGGATTTATTTGCAGGATTTCAATTTCTCTATTGAATATAGAAAAGGTGTTATGATGTCTCATGCCGATTACCTGAGCAGGAATCCACCAGCGACGCAAGTCAACAACATAGAAAAACCGTTAAATTGGGCCCAGATTGCACAGGCTGCTGATGATGAAACGCAGGAGCTTCTGCAAAAGCTCAGAGATGGTGGCCTTGACACGCGACGGTATGTGTGTAAGAACGACCTTCTCTACTATCGTTACTCTCCAGTTGGTGAAGAGTCGAGGCTTTTATGTTTTATACCGAAGGGACATCGACTCAGCCTTTTGCGCATTTTCCATGATGAGCATGAGCATATAGGAGCTGAGAAAACATTGAGCCTCATTCTCAAACATTTTTGGTTTCCCGGCCTTAAACAATTTGTTGATAAATATACGTCTCACTGCCTAGTGTGTATGTCCAAAAAGAGGGTTCCCCGAGCTCCTTGTCAACCCATCACGTCATGGGAGAAACCTGATGAACCCTTCAACACCATTCACGTAGATGTGTTGGGCCCATTGCCCGAGTCAAATGGTTTTAAATTTGTTTTAGTACTTGTAGATGCATTTACAAAATTTTGTCTTCTTTATGCATTGTATCGCCAAGACACTAGCGAACTCAAACGTGTATTTGAGAACGCAATATCGCTTTTCGGTGTACCTAAATTGTTAATTTGTGATCGCGGCCGAATGTTTGAGGCTTCTAGTTTTACAGGATGGGTACTGGGAATGGGTTGTGACATTCATTATGTAACGCCTGAAATGCACCACGCAAACGGCCAAGTAGAAAGATATGTTCGAACAGTTTTAAATCTTATTCGTGTTGAGAGTAACAATAAAAATACTACCTGGTCTGATGCGTTGTGCAAAATTCAGCTTGTATTAAACATTACTAAGCAAAAAACTACCCAATTGTCTGCTTTAAATTTGTTAATCGGATCCGACGCGACCACTCCCATTATTCGTATGCTCGTTCGCGATGTGGCAGTTGAAAATGCACAACCAAATCGTGAGGCATGGCGAGAGATGTGCAGGGATAGAGCTAAGGACCTGCTGAGGAAAAATCAGAACAAGCAGGACTCTCATGTGAATCGTCATCGGCGCCCTCCCAGGACTTTCCAGGTTAACGACTGTGTATTTGTCATAAAGTACTCGCAATCCACCGGAAAACTCGATTCAGGGATGAGAGGCCCGTATCGAGTAACCACGATACTTCCAAGTGGCCGCTATGAGCTCAAATTATTGGGTGGTGCTCGTGGGAAAACCACACAAGCAGCAGCGCAGTACATGGTACCTTGGAAAGGGGAGTGGTGTCCCGAGAGTTGTGCGGCTTTCTTTGAAAGTGAGTACCTACTGCCTAACAAATGTCTTATGTTACAGCTTTTAGGTATGTTCCGTGTAAATGTATGGAATGTACGAGGACTTGCCTGGTTATGAAAAATCGGAGCGCTCAAGGAGAGGTTCTGAAAGCAATCCTGGCAGACATATCGTGTGATATGTATGGGTGTTTACCCGGCAGACACGCTATGCGTGTGTGGGCTCTGTTCCGGCAGACACGTTTTACGTGTGGGGTGTTTACCCGGCAGACACGCTATGCGTGTGTGGGCTCTGTCCCGGCAGACACGGTTTACGTGTGGGATGTTTACCCGGCAGACACGCTATGCGTGTGTGGGCTCTGTCCCGGCAGACACGTTTCACGTGTAGGGTTTTACCCGGCAGACGCACTTTGTGTGTGTGGGCTTTGTCCCGGCAGACACGTTGTTAAACGTGTGGACTTCGGTCCGGCAGACATATCATGTGATATGTGTAGGCAGTGACGTAAGAGAATGCGAGTATGTGATCAAATGGGGATGTATGTATTGGATGCTTGCTAGAAGTGACCGACGATTCTCATTTACTCGTATGACTCTATGACAGAGGGCCTTGGTAGCGCGAAGTATGAAAGTGTAGGCAATGTTTAGCGAGTTAACAAGTTAATAAGCTAACTTGTTTTTCTTTTAAGGCGCAGAGGACGGAAATGATGACGATGAGATTGCAGGACCCTCATCAGTGCCTGCGAATACCTCGCCTGCCGCTGAAGATGTCACTGAAAACGCCGCTGAAGACGTGCCCGAGGACGGCGCACAGTCAGGAGAGGCCGTGTTAGGATAATCAAGGACCATTTACTGCATTTAGTGACGTCATCTCACGATTCCTATATAAGCGAGGTTAGCTCGCAGTACAAGTCATTTGCTGGTTGGCTTTTGTACGGGAAGGTAGTCGTGAGGTGTCGGCGCTATTCGCAGTGAGTCATTCTTATAGTGTATACCTAATTGTGTTTTATTATTTTTGTGTAATTAACGGCTGTTTGTCAATTACGATTATTGATATAGCGTTTCTTTTATCACCAAATTAAATCTGTTTAAATTAAAATCATTAGAATAAATTATTGTCGCTCGTTTGTTCCTTTTTTTTAATAAAATCCGACTTCTGATCCTAAAAATATCAATATACGCGATAAAATCCGTAAAAAGTAGTTTTATTTCAATGTATAATATTCGCGTAAATGTAAAATCAAATCAAAAACCGACGCCAATATAATGAGCGACATCATGAATAATGAGGAAGATCCACTACATTGGTTGCTGCAGACCGATGATGCATTTATATTAGACAGAGGGTTTAGAGACAGCCTAGGTGGTGTCGAAGCGTGTAGATACGAATCCTATGTGCCACCAACAAAGGATAGAAACGAAACACAGCTGACTGTTGAACAGGCGAATGAATCTCGGGCCGTAACAATATGCCGATGGGTCGTGGAAGTGGTGAACGGAAGATTCAAACGCGATTTCAAACTCTTGCGGCAAACATATTTTATTAAAACACTGCCATACATGTTTTGTGATTACAAAATCGCTGCAGCGCTTTTAAACCACTTCCACGTACTTATTACAGCCAGCAATTACGCTGAAGCCTAACTAGACAGGATCAATGCTAAAATAGATACGCCTAATCTACTACACAATTACTGGAAAGAAATCGATTAAAAAGTCGAAGAGTTGTCTTTCAGAGAATAGAGGCGAGCAAAATAGATTTTTTTCCGCAAATGGCAGAAGATCAGGTTATTATTCTGGCTCTGGGCACATATCAATTAAAGCTGGCAAAATAACGCAGAGAACTGCGCAGAGCATTTGCAAAACGGGCTCTATAATATTGAAGTGTACTATAGAGAAAAAACCCTCGCCGACTTGCCCGATTATGGCATCAATGAAAATACGTGGCTTCTACGTGGACCTATTCAGTCACGTCACGTAAGATCAAAAGTGTACTACTCATCCATTCTGATAAATAGTAACCACACAGCAGAAGATGTCATCTTACAACACTGCAGCGCGTGTTTGACGGGAAGAGGTACTGTAGGCACCTGTGCACACATTATATTAATTATTTGGTATAATATATGCCAGACGTGAGGGTTTCCTTGCTCCTGCAATGTTTTTAAACTGATGCATTTACGAACACTTTTCATGACCAATGGACTGGAACCCAACTTCCAACCTCCAACCAAGGCTCTGAGGACCGGGGCGTGTCGGGTTTGGACGGGAAGCGGATGCGGCCGGTGCCGGGCCTGGTCGATGCTCTGGCGTCTCTCGGGGCGCTGGGGCGGAATCCGGACCCGCGTTCCGGCCTTCCGCGGATCTTCCTAGCCGTAAGGCCGTGTCGGTTTCGTCTCGTGCGCGATCGGCGCGGTTCTGTACGACCGCCGTTCAACGGTCAGCTCAGAACTGGCACGGACAAGGGGAATCCGACTGTCTAATTAAAACAAAGCATAGCGATGGCCCTCGCGGGTGTTGACCTAACGTGATTTCTGCCCAGTGCTCTGAATGTCAACGTGAAGAAATTCAAGCAAGCGCGGGTAAACGGCGGGAGTAACTATGACTCTCTTAGAGGATATGGTTGACCCCGTCTTCCCGCTCATATGCACGCCTGGCGTGCTGGGTGCGGTGCGGGTGGGCGAAGCCTGTCCTCGATTGCGGGCGTCGGGCCGGACGCGCTTGTAAAAGTAAGTCAGACAATAATCCCGCAGTGGTCTAACGACTGAACGAGACTAGTTACTCACGTGTGTGGATGTACGGACTCCCAGGAGCAGCTATCGTAGGGGAGGTGAAGAGTAGTCCACATACGGCAATGGATCCGTGAATGGATGTCGACCTTTCCTAACATCACGATAACGATCAACTCCTACCCTTGGCCTGCCCGTGGCGCCGCTGCGATAGCAAACAAGGGGGGGGGGGGGCAACGTACACACAGAGGGAGTGGATAGCTGTAACACAACCTCAGAGTCCTCTCATGTATGTACCCTAATTCAAATCAGAGGGGCAATGCGCATACCAGCCCGCCATTGACGTTGAAGGAGTTAAATCTGGATCGTCCGGGGGAATGGTGAGCCTCGGATACCTTGGTCGAGAAGGAAGGTGCGCAACACCGCTACATATGTGGTGGTGAAAGTCCAGGACAGCTCGGGTTGAGATACCTTAGTTGCCCCGTGGAGGCCAAAAGCCTCAAGTCAAACAACTCGCGCGGCTGGGGCCTTAAAGAGAGTTGTGGGCGGATCCAGGTGGCCAGGTTAGCAGCCTGGCCACCACGGAAAACAATTAAAGGCGCTCAAGATATTATGGAAAATGTAAATAGTCGTCCCCTTGGTCTCCCACAGGAGCCAAGGGCCGCGACTTTAATTGTTAGTTCGGACGCTGGTCCCGCGGCTCTGCCGAGCCGGGGGGTGGGTGGATGGACGTGTCCGGTGTGTGAGCGGACATTTGGGACCAAAACGGGGTTAGGTGTGCACAAGAGGCGCGCTCACCCCGTGGAAGCAAATGCCGAAGCCGCTCCGCCGCAGACGAAGCGGAGATGGCTCGAGAAAGAGGTTGAGCTACTTGCTCAGACGGAGGCGCGTCTGACGAGAGCCGGATGTAGTGGGACCCGTGTTAATTTAGAACTGCTAGGGGAGTTGCCCCAGTTGGGGCGCTCCCTGGAGGCAATTAAAGGGTACCGGAGGAAGGAGACCTACAAGAGCAAGGTACAAGCGTACCTTGTGGAGGCTCCTCTCTCCGGTGACCAATTTGGGGAGGCTATAATGCCTGGGGGCACCCCTAACAGGGCCACTGCGGAAAGTTCTTCGTCGGAGCAGCCTTCGGGGGTTGAGATGCTCGCCTCTGAAGACGAGCCAGTTTCTGTTAGTCTGCCTATTCCAGACTTGCCTACAGTGCCAGACCACGCCAGAATTGTGGATGAGCTCATTGCGAGTGCAGAAGCAAGGATGGCGCGGGGCGCAGGTGGCAGGCGGAAAAATTCTTATGAATTTTTCAATTTATATGTGCGTGAAACTCTGTCAACTTAATATAGTTTATTGAAATAGGTAATAATAAAACATAGATAAAAGCAGGGATTTTACAATCTGAGTATTGTGAGGGTAAAGAGCGCTGATTATTATCTATCAACATTCTCCATTTGCATACCTACAAGTTACGAGGAATTGGTGGTGCTAGAAATCAAATACAATATCGACTGAGACATGCAGACTCAGATTATCAGCTTTATATATTTTTAACTAGCTCTCGGACCAGTTTAACTTCTTCGAAATCTCTAATAGCAAGCAAGCAATGTGCTTACTTGTAACAATTACAACATTATACACAGTGACGATGTTAAGACTGGGACGATGTAATGACATTAAGACTGGGATTGATCAGTATTCTTTAGTACAATGCTGATGCATTATACTAAAGAATCCTGATGATTAGGAACTTAATTACTGATGAATAGGATGATTCCTACGACTCCAATCATCTTCTAACCATCAACTTTAAAACTATCACAACCACATGACACTACTATTCACAATAACTGTATAACTTTTTGTCCGACCAGAGCGTCCAACAAATGTATAAAATTAAATTTTGTCAAGTTACAACCGAGTACGATCTCTTATTTAGTCAATAAAACAGTTTCATTTTATCACTTATGGCAAATTTCTATAACAATGCAGAAGTCTTTTGGACATCAACAACAGCGGTTACAAGTTTGCTATGGCTATTAATTAACCTCTCAGCTGGCTGAGCCTGCACGCGTTTAAGACTTCCCATGTTTCATCATCAACCCATATACTGTCCCAATGCTGGGCATGGGTCTCTCATAATGAGAGGGATTAGGCTATAGTCCACCACGCAAGCCTAGTGTGGGTTGGCAGACTTCACAAACCGTCGAGAAAAATCTCTAAGGTATGCAGGTTTCTTCACGATGTATTCCTTCACCGTTTAAGCAAGTGATAATTAATTATAAAATTCCCATATTTATTTTCTAAAATCATTGATAGCAACGTATTATTATTCAGTCGTAAAGGATTTGTTTTTCAAGTTTGGGACCAAATGTTTCAAAAAGTCCTGTACAGTTCAAGCCCCATTGCCTCGAAGAATACGTAAAACAGCCGGTGCCAGTTGCAATACGAACATCTATTGAGTCATTAGTGGTAGTGAAACAACCAAAAACCTTGTCAACCAGTCAATCCTCAGGATATCGATATTACTCAGAAATCTGGATTCAGAGGTATGATGGCAGTCAAGGGATTTTAAAATTTGAGGAGGTTGTGAAGGTAAAGTGACAATTATAATTATTATAATTTTTTTATTATAGGCATTATTTTTTGTCGAAATTCGCGACTTGCAAACTCACGAGAAATTGGTGGTGTTACCAAATCAAATACAATTATGCATAGAGACATTCGGAGTCAGAATTCTCAGTTTCATATATTTTAAACTACGGCGTGTGACTGACAGCTGTTTATTATTGAAAAAGTATTTCACCATTTTAGAGACTTCATAGCGAGCAACACTTGACTGACCGCACAACCAACTCTCGGACCAGACTAACTTCTCCGAAATCGGTGATAGCACTGTTTGCTTACTTGTAATAAATACAAAATTATGCACAAGGACGATGTTTTCAATGCATCATCCTACGACTCCAATATAAACTATTGCTATCATGAGAAAAATAACCAACAAAAAACTTTTAACCATTAACTAGGTATAAAGCTATCTTAACCACAAGACACTATTATTCATGACAATTATTGTAGGTATAACCTTGTTCGAACTGGGTGTTCAACAAATAATTTTAATTACATTTTGTCAAGTTGCGACGACTATCCATAATTTCGTGAATCAATCAAACAATAAGACTTCCTAATGCAAAATTCACCTAGTACACAACATCATAATAATAGGGGTTAATATGAAATTGCCGTTTTATTGTAATAGGTACTTCGAATTGACATAGAACCTACATGGTTTGAGATTTTTGAGTGAAACTTTTTTCACATGGTACCTATAAAGTTTTCTTTTAAAAAATGTACAACATTCGATTATAGACTTTCAGTTGTTTTTTTTATTTACCTTAGACAAGAAAGATAGATACTTCGAAAATTCGAGTGATTTTTGAATACGAGTTCCGACGCGGAACTAACGCGGCACAAACAGCTCGCAATATCAATGTTGCGTTTAGAGAGGGGACTGCTAATG
Organism: Acronicta alni; assembly: GCA_964056405.1. Classification (NCBI taxonomy): domain Eukaryota; kingdom Metazoa; phylum Arthropoda; class Insecta; order Lepidoptera; family Noctuidae; genus Acronicta; species Acronicta alni. The sequence continues at coordinate 10,033,326 of OZ043935.1, forward strand.
AACGCACCGTGCGATTTTGGTTTAAACGCTTTCGAAGACCGCCCACACAGATGAATAACAATGATTTGAAATAGATGGTGGAAGCCGATCCGAGCCAAACTACCCAGGAATTAGCGGCATGGTTTAACATTACCTTACCAATAATATTGACTCATTTGCATCAAATCAATAAAATAAAAAATATGAAAAATGGGTGCCTCATGATTTGACTGATCTGCAGAAAGAAATGCGTGTTGAAACTTGTGTTGCCTTGTTAAATCGATACAGAAATGAAGGAATATTGGATCGAATTGTGACATTTGATGTAAAGTGGATTCTTTACGATAACCGTGAGCGAAAAATGCAATGGCTGATACCTGGTCTAACGCCGCAACAGTGTCCTAAAGCATAGCTTACCAATAAAAAGGTAACGGCACTTTTTGGTGGTCTCAACATGGTGTTAGTCACTATAACTTTCTCCGATCTGGTCAAGCAATAACGGCAGATGTCTACTGTGCCAAACTCTGAACAATGATAGCAAAACTAGCAGAGAAACAGCCCCGTCTCATGAATCGATCTTCACCATTATTGCTCTATGATAACGCAAGACCTCATACAGCACGAGAAACCATTTTAACTCTTCAGGAACTGTATTAGAAACCATTCGTCACCCTCCGTATTCGCCAGACCTTGCTCCAGCGGACTACCATTTTTTACGTGATTTGGTCAATTTTCTACGTGATAAAAAGTTTTCTTCCCAGGAGGCAATACAAAACGTTAAATCATGTGTGATTTAACGTGGTTTGTCGAATCTAGATCACCAGAGTTCTGTCGCAGATCCATAAATGACCTTCCTATCACATGGCAGCAATGTATAGATAATAATGGTGATTATTTTAATTAAATAAATATGTTAAATAAAAAACGTATTTCAATTTTTTAGTACAAATCGGCAATTTCATACTTTAACCCTTAATATTACAATTTGAAGTATTTTCGTCGAATATGAATGAAACAGAATTTCAGATTATACAGCTAAAATTTTGAAACAATGAACAATGTAGTCGATGTCGGTGTCGAACAGAGAGTCGGTTGATGCGGTCTGCGCAAGATTTTCGACAAATTTCTATACAACGCAGAACATGTCAGTGTATAAAACTTGACAGACTATTTGACACCAACAAATGTATATTAATTCACTATAGTTATTACATAAATCAAGCAACGCATTTTCACTTCCATTTTCAACCATTGGTATTGGCCCTCATATTTATAGCGAAAAGAGTTTCATTAAAATAATGAACATCAGCAAATTGTAGCGGAAATTTATATAACAACGCAGAACTTTCTAATACCAACCACCAGATAATATGATCAAACCATTGCCACGTTATCCCTTGTTTTTTTTATACTGATGCATTTACGAACACTTTTTATGACCAATGGACTTGAACCCTACTTCCAAACTTAGACGTTTTTTTTTACAATCCTTTTTTTACAGTACCCAACAACCTTCCTATTTATGTGCCCATGGGAATGACAGAGACAAACGAGTGATGTTTACGAAAATTTCTACAGACCTTAACCACCTTTTACCGACACATCGCGATACATTATACATAGAAACATCTGCTTTTATGTCTGTTTTATTTTAATCTGAGGAAATCGAAATTAAAAAAGGACCACTGTAAAAAATAAATTATCGTAATTATTTAGAAATAGACATTTTTATAAATAATTATGTAGGTGCTACATACATGAAATACGGCACCAATGGGCACCTTTGTTGATCGAGTTAAATCGATATTTGTTTACTTGTAGATTTTAAGACCTAACCGTGAGTTTTGTAAGCGATAGTTCCACAAGTAGCCAAGCCAGAGGCGCTATACGGGTTTCCCATATTTCTTTATTTTTTATCTAAATTTTACGGAAATATTTTTATTTCAAGTATTGGCGGAGTAATGAGTTCAAATTAATCTTTACAGCTCTTTTCTTGAAATATCATCATCATCATCAACTGTTCCACTGCTGGGCACGGGTCTCCTCTCAGATTGAGATTGAGGATTAGGTTATAGTTCACCACGCTGGCTGAAAGTGAAAATGTAAGTTGCAAGTGTTGTAAGTGCGTGGTGAAAGTCCAGGACGGCTCGGGTTGAGATACCCTAGTTGCCCCGTGGAGGCCAAATGCCTCAAGTTAAACAACTCGCGCGGCTGGGGCATTGAAGAGAGTTGTGGGCAGATCCAGGTGGCCAGGCTAGTAGCCTGGCCACCACCGAACACAATTAAAGTTGCTCAAGATGATAATAATGAAAATGTAAATAGTCGTCCCGTTGGCCTCCCACAGGAGCCAAGGGCAGCGACTCTAATTGTCAGTTCGGACGATGGTCACGGATTGGCGGATGGACGTGTCCGGTGTGTGAGCGGGCATTTGGGACCAAAACGGGGTTAGGTGTGCACAAGAGGCGCGCTCTCCCCGTGGAAGCAAATGCTGAAGCAGCTCCTCCGCGGGCGAAGCGGAGATGACGCGAGGAAGTGGTTGAGCTACGAGACGGAGACGCATCTGACGAGAGCCGGAAGCAGTGGTACCCATGTTAACATTTAGTTGCTAAGGGAGTTTCCCCAGTTGAGGCGCTCCCTGGAAGCTATAAAGGGGTACCGGAGGAAGGAGACCTATAAAATCAGGGTACAAGCGTACCTTGCGAAGGTTCCTCTTTCCGTTGCCCCAGGAGAGGCACAGATGCCTGGAGGCACCCCTAACAGGGCCACTGTTGCAGTGCTGGATTTTGCCAAGGTATTCGATACAGTGTCGCATGCGGCTGTCAAACTGCTGAAGAAAAGAGGCCGGAGAGGGGTTCTGAACCTATGTTGCGAGGTTGTATGCTACTTCCGAGACTATCTTGGTTGTGCCCGCAACAAGCCCGCAAGAGTTGGTTAGGGGGTTCGCCAGGGAGACCCGTTGTCACCACTGCTGTTCAACATGGCGATGGATGTGATTTTAGTGGCCCTTCCGAGGTAAGTTGGTTATAGGTTGGAGACCAAGCGTGTCTCGGCTCTGGCTTAAGCCTAGTCCTCTTTGCAGGGTCAAAGGTTGGGATGCAGTCCTCCATCGATAGTGTTTGGGAGAATGGAAGGACGATGGACCTCTCATTAGCCATGCGAAAAGTGAAGTTGGCGCTATCTTGGAATGGACTTCAAGGCGTCTGGATGCGTGACGTTAGAGCACGATATCAAGGAGGCCCTAACCAACATCTCAAGAGTACAACCTAAGCCGCGGCAGCGGTTTGAGTTGGTAAGAACGCACTTCATTCCGAGATTCCTGCACGGATTAGTGCTGGGAAATATTTCGGATGACAGGTTGCGTTGCTCGACGTCTAGATCCGGAAGGCAGTGAGGAATTCACACAAACATTTTGTAATTTCATACGACAATTTTTACGATATTAAAAAACCATTTTTAATACAAAACCTATAAATACTGTTTAATATTTTATGTACGAAGTATTTTTATTTATTTGAAGCTTTCAATTTATGTGTGCATGGGACCTCTTATCACCTTGATAAGATTTATTGACATAAGAATAAAAAAAGACATAAAAGCAGAGATTTTAAAATCTGAAGATTGTGATATATTTGCAACTACGGCGTGTGGCCTGACAATTGAGTCAACTGACCGCAGAACCAGATTAACTTTTAAATCTCTAATAGCATTGCCTGCTAACTTGTAGGAAAAAATAGAAAATTATACACAGTGACGATGTGGACCTTAAGACTAGGATTGATCAGTATTCTTTAGTTCAATACATCATCCTACGACTCCAATCATTTTCTAACCATCAACTATAAAACTATCACAACCACAAGACACTACTATTCACGACCATAAAATTATTGTATAACTTTTTGTCCGACCTGGACGTCCAACGAATGTTTTTAATTAAACTTTGTCAAGTTGCTACTGACTTATGTATAATTTTGTGAACTAAACACACAAGAAAACCTCATTAAGACTTTCCATGTTTATTTTGTAAAATCATTGATAACAACTTATTATTATGCAGGCGTAAAGAATTTTTTTTCACGTTTGGGGCCAAATGTTCAAAAAGTCCCGTACAGTTCCAGTCCCCATGCCTCGAAGAGTACATAAAACAGCCGGTGCCAGTTGCCATACGAACATCTATTAAGAGTCATTAGTGGTAGTGAAACAACCAAAAACCTTGTCAACCAGTCTATCCTCAGGATATGATATTACACAGAAATCTGGATTCAGAGGTATGATGGCAGTCATGGGATTTTAAAATCTGAGGAGGTTGTAAAGGTAAAGAGTGACGATTATAATTATTATAATTTTTTTATTACAGGCATTATTTTTTGTCGAAATTCGCGACTTGCAAACTCACGAGAAATTGGTGGTGTTACCAAATCAAATACAATTATGCATAGAGACATTCAGAGTCAGAATTCTCAGTTTTATAAATATTTTAAACTACGGCGTGTGGCCTGACAGCTGTTTATTATTGAAAAAGTATTTCACCATTTTGGAGACCTCATAGCGAACAACACTTAACTGACCGCACAACCAACTCTCGGACCAGACTAACTTCTCCGAAATCGGTGATAGCACTGTTTGCTTACTTGTAATAAATACAAAATTATGCACAAAGACGATGTTTTCAATGCATCATCCTACGACTCCAATATAAACTATTGCTCTCATGAGAATAATAACCAAAAAAAACTTTTAACCATTAACTAGGTATAAAGCTATCTTAATCACAAGACACTACTATTCTCGACAACTTAACCATTAATTTGTGCAACTTAACAATTAACCAAAGTGGACGTCTAACAAATATTTTGAATTAAATTTTGGCAAGTTTTCGCAACTTGACTCGACTATAATAGAATAGCTATAATTTTGTAAATCAATCAAACAGGTAAATCCCAAATACTATCAAACTACAGTTTTATGGGGTTAAATTACTAATAATAAAATGAATAATGTAGGAATGTATAGCGGAAATTTCTATAACAACGCAGAACGTTTTAGTACACAAATCTTTTACATAAACAACTGTATATAAGTTTGCTATAGCTATTAAATAAACAAGTCAACGCATTTTCACGTTATCTATTGGCATTGACCCTCATAACTAAAGCGAAAAGAGTTTCATTAAGACAATTAATGTTAAAAATTACTGAAAAAATGCTGAATTTTTTAGCACCAACTAACTCATTTTTTGATACGAGTGCATGTCCACGTTATCCATTGGTATTGACAGCCATTTTGATCTTTATCATTTAACAGCAAAAAGCCGACAATCTCACTCGTCCATCGCACAGAACTGTGCTTCTTCTTCACATTTCTAGTGGGATTGGACAAGTTTTCATTCACACAAAAGTTTTGTAATTTTATACGACAATTTTTACAATCTTAAACCCATTTTTAATACAAAACCTATAAATAATGTTTAATATTGTATGTACTCAGTTTTTTTTATTCCAAGCTTTCAATTTATGAATGCATGGGACTCTTATCAACTTGATAAGATTTATGACATAAAAATAAAAGAAGACATAAAAGCAGGGATTTTAAAATCTGAGGATTGCGAGGGTAAAGAGTGATGATTATTTTCTGTCGACATTCTACTTAAGCGTATTCACGAGGAATTGGATGTGTTACAAATAAAATAGGTACAATTATGGACTGAGACATTCACTCAGATTTCTCAGTTTCACATATTTTTGAATACGGCGTGTCGACTGACACTCAGCTATTTATTATTGAAAAAGTATTTCACGAGATTTCATAACTAGTAACACTTGACTGAATACACAACGAAGTCTCAAACCAGATTTACTTCTCCAAAAACTAATAGCATTGCTTGTAACAAATACAAAACTATGCACTGTGACGATGTAGACATTAAGACTAGTATCGATTGGTATTCTTAGGTTCAGTGCATCATCCTACGACTCCAATATAAACAAATACTCTCATAAGACTGAAAACCAACAAACATCTTTTAACCATCAACTATAAAACTATCTTAACCATAAGACACTATTATTCATGACAATTATTGTAGGTATAACTTTGTTCGAACTGGATGTTCAACAAATGTTTTTAATAACATTTTGTCAAGTTGTGACGACTATCCATAACTTCGTGAATCAATCAAACAATAAGACTTCCCAATGTAATTTTAGAAAAAAATATTAATAGTAACGTAGATGTTATATTTCAGGCAGAATTTTTTTTCAAGTTTTTGGATTCAAATTTTATAAAAATTCACTTAATACACATTTTATACAATTTTAACTAGTTTCGGCGAATATTAATGAAACAGAATTTCAGATTATAAAGCTAATATTTTAAAACAATGAACAATGTAGGACCGCAGTGAGGATACGCAGACTAAATACCAAATACGATCAGACTACAATTTTATGGGGGTTGAATTACTAATAATAATATAGTATACTTAATACAGCAACGTGTAGCACAAATTTCTATAACAACGCAGAACTTTTTAGTGCATAAAACTTGACAGACTATTTGACACCAACAAATGTATATTAGTTTACTATAGCTATTACATAAATCAAGCAACGCATTTCCACTTCCATTTTCATCCATTGGCATTTATAGCAAAACTAGCTGACCCCACAAACGTTGTTTTGCCATAAAAAAAAAAATTGGGGTATGAAAAATAGATATTGGCCTATTCTCAGACCTCCCCGATAAGCACAAAAAATTTCATCAAAATCGGTCAAGCCGTTTCGGAGGAGTATGGCAACGAAAACTGTGACACGATAATTTTATATATTAGAAGAGTTAAATTAAAATAATGAACAACGGCAAATTGTAGCGCAAATTTCTATAACAACGCAGAACTTTCTAACACCAACCACTAGGTATTAGATACGATCAACACTTTTTATGACCAATGGACTGGACCAAGTTTGAGCCTAAGACGTTTGTTTTTTTTTTTACCAACCCAACAACTTTTCAATTTATCTGCCCATCGAAATGACAGAGACAAACGAGTGATGTTTATGAAATTTCTTCAGACCTAACCACTCTTTACCCACACATCGCGATACATTATACATAGAAACACCTGCTTTTATGTCTGTTTTATTTTAATCTGAGGAATTCGGAATTAAAAAAGGACCACTAAAAAATAAATTATCGTAATTATTTAGTAATATATTTTTTTATAAATAATGATGTAGGTGCTACATACATGAAATACGGCACCAATGGGCGCCTTAGTTGATCGAGTTGAATCGATATCAGTTTACTTGTAGATTTTATGACCTAACCGTGAGTTTTGTAAGCGATAGTTCCACAAGTGCCCGCCAGAGGCGCTATACGGGTTTCCCATACAGAATACTTAGTATTGTGATATAATTATGATGCGATATAGCTAGCGTCTATTGCACTCTGGTCTATTGGAAACTAACGTTTTGTGTGAGGGACTACTACTGTAATGGAAGGGATAAATGATGATATCGATAACGATGTAATGCTTAGAAGGCCGGTAGTTGTGTCCCCGTACCCGTTCTGTTCGAATATTTTCTTTCTCACCTCATATTTTGGTTGCTTTTACAGTTCTTCACCTGAAAATACAAACGGGAGTGGTTATTGCTTGATGAATTAATAAATATTGATTCATAAAATACTAAAACAAAAATATCTATTCATTCATAGTATCAATACTTGAATCGAAAGCTTTGTACCGTATTTTAAGAATATTGCGCGCACGTATGAGTCTTAAAATTATTACTATTTGGCATATTTCAATTTTATATGGAGGAGTGTAGAAAGCTAAAATTTATTTGCGATAAGTATTCTTCTACATTCATTGCCTACGTTCTGGCTGTCACTGTCAACAAATACAATACATTTCAATTGTTTTTTAAATAGACTTTGACAAAAGAAACTACAACTTTCAAACCTATAAAGGTCGCATTTCGACCACTGTGGTACCACTATTATACATCATGTATAATGAAGGTATAGTTGAACCCAGAAGCCCATGCTCAGCCAGCTCACTTGCAATAACTAGACTAGTAATCGCATCGCTTATTATTATTAAATACTTATTCAATGATACCCCACTTGACACAGTTCGTCAATTTTCGTTTTTTTTTCATTTCCGCAATATGGCATCTGCTTGTCGCCATAATGAATTTTGATTACCTACCTACTGTCATGTCTTAGTGAAGCTCGTAAGATAAAAAAAAAACGATTGACGTAAGAATAATCAAAATAGGCCCACGCGCGTGGTCTCTAAAGTGCTACAAAGAAACAAACATACCTACATACATTGGTTGATAAACACATTACGCGTTTTTGTGTCACGCAGTAGGGTAAAAATAGTACCAAGTTTCAAGTTTCTAGGCCATACATTTCTGAGATTTCGTAATGAACAGTGAGTGAGTGGTATTTCACTTTTATTTAGATGCCTACTTGCCCATAGATTGAAGCTCACATCCAGCAGATTAATAGGTTAAATTACTAAACATACCATCGCGCCTATAATCGCCAAAGGATTAGGCAGAGGTGCACTAATGTACACAGTTCGACGGTACGCTATAATAAAACGGCTTGTACGGTAGCAGCATAGCAGTCGTAATTAGGCATTTTATTAACGTTGATAATGTAATAATGGGCTTAATAACCGATCTGCAAGGTGAAGCTGCGCTAGCCACGGTCAGTCTGTGGATGGGTAACCATTCGTAACACATCGAGTCTGCCTTGCAGAGCATGTTAAACCGTCGGTGACGGTTATCATACTAACTTGCTATGACAATCGTTAGGTGGTTGTCAGAAGCTTAAAAACCTGACAACCAGTCTATCCTCAGGATATCGGTATTACCTAGAAATTGGGTTGCAGAGATCTGAGCTGTCGCTTCGTGTAAAATAGTGATATTCTACCGCATCTGGTTAGACTGAAAGCCGACCGCAATTGTTGGGAACAAGGCTCGAAGAATGATTATTACCTTAAATGGCGGCTTGCGTGAGATTTAATAAGAAGTGCAGCGTACACCGACGACGACACGCCGACCACCGTCTGAAAGATAAATAATACCAATCACCAACAGGCTATTGTTATTTTAATTCCGTCATGTAAGAACGACAGCTGAGTAAGAGCTCCTGGATTGGATTTCCGAGCTAAATGTTGGATTTTTCTATGAAATTCCCATTAACCACCCGGACTAAAACCTATTTAATGGCAATAGGGTCGTCCCCTATTACATGGGACCTGAACATACCGGCGAAATATAGATACCTACATCGGGAATTGGAAATTATTCAGCCATTGTGGTCACATTTGGGCAAAGACCAGGGAAGTCTTTCACCTTCATTCCATTTACCAACAGGTTAAATTAATTTATTTGAAGTGTACATAATAGAAGGTCGTCTGGTGGTAATGGCAGGCATTGAGTCTCCTAGCCTCTGGTCAAACTTTGTTCAAATATTAAATTTTAGTTCACCTATTCGCCGCTAGATGTCACTATGCGTATGACGTTACTTTCTAGATGGCGATGTTAAGATTCTCCGGTAGAGAATTCTCTGTCAATCATCATGATGATAGGGTGACATGACCGAATGACGGCTAATAGCGAGAGGTCACCAGTCCACTGCCGAAATCAGATCACGGCGATGCTCTGCCAAAAGGAGACACCTCTAGCTGCGCCGCAGCGGGCAGTCCACACAATGGTGACGAGAAGCGTTGGTTCCCGAAGTATGCGTAGTATATTCAAGTCTCACTCTTACATGTCGGTATGGATGGATATTGTTGCTTATGCTGTATTTCTGACTACCTACGCTGCTATATGTCATATAATATATATATATGTATATAGATATAAGTATATAGTATATGTATATAATTATATTTATTTATTTATCTCATACGATGTATTATATTTATATTTATTTTAGTTGTTTTATAATATATTTTATGTTTAAGTTGGTTATAGTACACCATTGACTACCCACCATTTTTTCAAATGTTCCTGTCCATCCAAAGGTTGTCTGGTAGATATCGCTATTAGCGATAAGACCGCCATTGTACCCTTAGTTTTATAAATTCCAGAATGTTTGCTTCTTGTCTTGGTGTACAATAAAGTTTTATTCTATTCTATTCTATTCTATTCTATGCGACACAGGTAGGTAGATACTTCACGAAACACCCATGTCCTGAGAGCACCTGCGTCAGCCGGAAGCTGAGAGCACCATCTCCACCATAACGGGCCTTACTCGTGTGCCCTGCACTGGGTTGCGCAAGTCATGCCTTCCACTCCACCACTAAGACCTACGTCACCGATACAGTGACGCGAGGGATCTCGCTTTGAAATCCCAGGGCGCGGAAGGTAGGTACAGGCCCTGCGTCGCGGGAACTTTACAAACATACAATTATTAACGTAAACTAAATGGCTAATTACGCTCAGTCTCCTAACAAATCTATATATTTTAATTCGTGAAGCGAAAACTTTGTACCTATTTTAAAGAATATTGCGGACACGAAGGAATGTGCGATTGTTGTATAATAAATACCTATTACAAATTCCTTAAATTCAATAAAATAATATTTATTTTATTGTTTACGTTCGAACCGTCAATGTCAAACACATCTACATAATGTAAATACGTCATTTTTTTTAAATACTAATAAAGAGCCTCGTGTAACTTTAAAACTAAAAAAGTCGAATTTCGTCCACCATGAGGCCACTAGTATTTATGGATCACACAAAATATCTATATGTCTCGAGTGGGATCGAACCCACGACACGCCTGAATCGCTACACCAGCCTTGCAGTCTAATATGAGTTTTAGATTTCAGATTTGGGTTGGCTTAAGTATATCGTTTATATTTAATGTTAAGCTCGCTATAATATGGTCGAGCCACACAATGGTTGATGCATGCGTGCCATCATCTGGGATTGGCCTACCCAAAATCACTCTTCGGCTCTTTCTTCAAAAGCTCATTTCAGACATCACTCTGCAGTTTGTGACTCAGATCTTTGATACTGATATAATGTCTAGACTTTAAAAGAGTCCATGATACTCTAAAACAAAGGAATACACAAGAAAAATATCTTATTAAATAGGTATCTTCTAGGTACCTAAGCGTGCTACATCTTAGACCACATCGTCATTTACCATCAGGTGGGATTATGGTCAGACCACAGACGTCGTCATTATCGACGTTTCTTCTCAGAGGTCAGGTCATTTGAAAATGCCGGCACCATCTAGCATTAAAAAAACTTGAGAGGTGTCAAGGGACACCCGGATGGAACGAAGTTCCTTTCATTAAAATTTAATAATTAAAAATAAAAAAACCTGTATACACTCAACAATTCACAACGCGCGAAATTCAAATATTGTCATTCACTCAATAATATTTGAATGCTTGTCAACAATATTTGAATTTCGAAAAAAGTGTTGTGACAACTTTTTCGTAAGAATTTTTTCCGTCTAGCCCCCTTTCACAACGCGCGATAAGGAACTTCGTTCCAAAACTTCAAAACATGACTCTTATAAAAGTGTCTTTAAAAGATCTATACAAAATACATATTATATACGTGTTTATGTTTGTGTTTAACTATTGTGAAAAACATTAATGACACCGGTATACAAAAAGCATTTTACCTACATACTATAATGTCAGTTATAATATTACTGTAACACCGAGTTATGTAATAACGAGTAAGAAGCAAATATTAAGAAGTACCTAACTGCATACAAGACTCATTCATATACCTAGGTATTTGTCAGTCAGAAGAAGCAAGAACTTGGCGTATTTTATACACAAATGTTTTTGATGAGATTAATTTGATTTTACCTAATAATTATTTTGTAACGATTCATTGCTGGCTATAGGCACACTAACCAATAAGAGAAATGTAACCTAAAACAAGCCAGAAATAATATTTTCTTGGTCTGATGAATAATAATAATCAATACACGGAAACCTTTTTTGGACATTAACAATAACAACACCACAGGCATCGGCCAATTCTTATTTGTCGAAACGATAATTTGGTTAAATAACAATTGAAAAATTCAAAACAATAACAGACAGACAACCACAGACTCCATGGATTTCAAGCTAAGATAATGTTTTACAACGAGCACCTTCATATACCTTTAAGTTTGGATGGGATAAGGATATTTTTTTTTTTTTTTAATATGTCAATAAATAGGGAGCACGACAGAACGACCACCCGGCACCAACGATAAGGCGAGCACAGGCAAACGGCGATAACACATTTTGTTGAAGAAACGCTGCTTTTTTTTTATTTATTTTTTGGGACATTTTACACAGCACCATCTAGTCCCTAATTAAGCAGAGCTTGTACCATGGGTACAAGACAATGGACACAATACCTATATACTTTTCTTTTTTTTGTAAATAAATACTTATAATATACAAGAAATACCCAGACAAACACAAACACTTCATGTTCGTCACATAAATATTTGTGCCTTGTGGGTGTCGAACCCAAGACTTTATGATCAGCAGTCCGGTACTCGAACCACTTGACCACAGAGGTCGTCGTGCTTGTAGGAAAATTTTTAATACAAAAACCATTTAATAACATCAAACAATACATCAACAATTAATAAAATATTTAAAGCGACAACATTTGAAACGAAAAGCCTATTAGCCTTACTCGATGACAAAATAACTGTACTTACTTACATTTTTATTCATTACAAATTTTCTCTTGAAAACAAGTAGGTACCCAGTAACTACACTACATTACATTACATACAAAGTTTGATTGCACAACCTGACCAAGAATTCTAAATTTTTGAACAGAACAATAACAATTAGCCATGGAAATCAACCTTTATTTTTTGTTATGCAAAAATTGACTAGCCCAGTGTACGAATAGACGTTTTTATATTAACAACACTGCATTATCTCAATATTTTTGTAACCTGCGACAAGCCAAAACGACCAACACCTACTCCGAAAGGTACCTACATCTAACATACTAATCAAATCTTTTAAAATCAAAAGCTAACAAACGAAACGTTTTTTCAGAAAATTTTAAGTACCAACCTTTTTAAAGCGTAGGTAGGTACCTACCTAAGTTGTCAGTAAATACACAGACAAAACCACACTGCGACAGTTTTTTTTTTCACTAAGAAACTATTTTTATGAATAATCATCATAAAATTGTAGATTATCTCATCAAAAACATTTAATGTTAAATGTAGCCAAAACTCGCAAGCGATTTAAAACAATCAAATTTGTACAGGTCAGAAACTGATGTAGTTTGGCAGGAGAAACATGTTGATCTACACCTAATTATGTATTAATATCTACTGTAATACCTAAGAAGGTCTTTGAAATATATTTTTAAATAGGTGATGTGATAAATAGAATGTGGAAATATTTAAAAATATTAAGTATGCACCTTCCTATATCAAATAGATAGGTATTATGATATTTAGGTATTCTTAAAAGTCCTTAATAATAACAATTACTAAAACAGGAATACCTAATTAATAAACATGACCATTCTCGAGGCTACTGATGTAAACTACACGGTGTACGTACCTAGGTATGGTGATGGTCGACCAACACGACCACTACGCATTGCTAGTGTCTCAAATTCGTTTCCATTCATTGTAGATTACATCGTTGGATGATTCTGTACCTGGAATTGAGATGTCACATACATTATTATCACGATTTAAATCTTTGATTGTAGGTATCTTAGACTAAGAAACATCACATCTAGAAACATAAATAAAATAATATAAAAATTAAAAAATCCCGACTGAAAAGAATTACAACAAGATGTCAGGATTATTGGGAGAATCGATTTATTTTTTATTTTATACTTTTAGATAGCTAGGTAATCATTTTTCACCGATTCCTATACACGAACTTTATCACGGCTTTATTAGACTTATGTAACTTTTGAAAATTTCAGTGAGAATAGTTGCTAAGCAACTTTAAATCGTCATAGGTACCTAGATCCTAAATGGTAATTCTAAATGAAAAATGATAAGAGGAACCCAGACTTGATTTTTAATTAATATCTATTCAATGATACCCAACTTAATACCTACCTAGCTAGTTAGTCAACTTTCATTTTTTTCTTTTTCACAATTTATGACGTCTGTTTGTCGCCATAATTGGCCCACGCCTTTGGTCCCTAGTGTGCCATAAAGGAACAAACATACATACCTACATATAAGTACATACATACATAGACTGGAAAACACATAAACCTGCCCTTGCGTCGCGTAGTCGAGTAAAAAAAGTAGGTAGGTACCTAAGTGTATTAACTTATACCTATTCTAAAGTCGCCGAACACTCAGTCAATAGGTAGATAGTACCTATTGACTAGTAGTGCAGTACCTACCTACCTAGGTATCTAGTCGTTAAGTTTTCGCAATTTCTAATTTTTTTTCGTATTGAACCTTCTACAAAGTAGTTTGGTAGGTATCAGGAAACTTAACAAAAAAAGATAAATGAAATCCGTATAGTCGATTTTAAGTTGAGGCGTGATCAAGGGAAACAGGGATTCATTTTTATATGTAAAGATTTGTAACTGTGTACAACTCATTACATGTAAAAAATGAATCCCTGTCTAGGTAGGTGACCTTTGTGAAAGAGAAATAAAAACGTTTATTATTATTGCAAAAAAAAAATTCATATGTATTAGGTAGTTCGTCTACAATTACCTACTTACATAGGTAGATAGGTACATACTTATAGATACCAACTGGCCATACAGGAAAACTCGTGGGCGTGAGATATTTTGTGATACCTACGATACGAACTTAGACTGTAAGATTGCCGACGCCTCTCACAGGTCGTGGATAACCGAGTGAACGAGTATTGAGTGGTTAATGGCTGATCCATTAGCGGCCGCCACCACCCGCCTCGCGCCCACATCCACTACTTCACGAGAACAGAAGGCGCAACATAACCAAATTTTATAACAGTCCTCTATGAAAGGCAGAAGGTTTACAAAATTTAAGTCGATTGACTAATGACCCGCCCCGGCATCACAAGCAGGCAATGTAGGTAGATACCTGCCTACTGATAATAAACAAGTATTAAAATATAAGTACCTAGATAAGTAGGTTGGTACCTACTCACTTATAAACCTTTTGGAAGGAATTATTTAAATGATAGCGAAAACCGTAAATTATTTGAGTAGGTAGCTTATAAGAACTAGGTACAGATGCGCATACCTACATATGGGCTTGTACCTACCTAAGTACCTAGGTACTTAGGGGTAATTATAGTGATAGCAGGTAGGTGATCAACTGCGAGCTTGTTTGTAGGTACTTAGGTATTTTTAACGATAGAACCTAAGTTCGATTACAGTTAGGTATTAACTGAAAAAAAAATATCTCAATGTCCCCATTATGTACCTACCTAGTCGTAGTTTTGTATTTTCTTTGAAATATTGTAGGTAATAGGCTCGGTTCTAAGGTTTAAAACTCACTCACAAACTGACTTAAAAATAAGACTGAAGACTGAATTTTCCAGACGTGCGACATAATAAATTGCTAAGGCCCTAAAACCACAGTAATCAAAAAACTTACGCTCGCATAGTCCGCATGTTGTGCCAATTACTTTATAATACCACTTCATCACTAAGCCGCCAAATGAGATGACACTTCGATCAGTCACCCGTTGACAGATGGACATCAGTCATTCAGGTAATGACGTCGTGGCATCTCCACTCCAGCAACATATCACCTGAAACCATGCAACACAGAAGTACATTAATATGAGCATATTTACGTATACCTATTTAATGTCATTATAATAACCAAAAGGTTGACAAAAGGGTATCTAATACCTACGATATGTATCGAACACTCTATCAAAACGATGACATAGCAAATTGATTCGACAATGTTTACAGAAACACTACACAGACGTGCGCAAGAGGTTGGTGGTGGCGCCGTACGCAACGCTGAGCGAGTGAGCGCACACTGCTGCACTGGCTAAGGCTCGCTCATACATAAATACCTACCTACGTCATAAGTAGTGCGCGTAGGCATAGCTGCACTGCAGAGCGCAGGCCTGACTGTGCGACGAGCGTCGATGTCGATATCGATAGCTACCAATTGTCTACCACAAGTCAATAGTATTGATGGGCCTACTTATTTACTTATTTTTTGTTTAAGGATCGCCAACAATGATACATAAAATTCTACATACATTTAACAAATAAAATAAGACGAAATGTACCTTCAATTAAGTATAGATAATCACACTTACATTATGTCGAGTATGTAACTATACTTTAAAAAAATAAATAATAATTATGATTAGGTACATTGTAATTAAATTAAAACAAACATATATAAAACAAAATTAACATACATAAAACAAAAATTGTTTCGATGAAAGTAAATAAAAATAATAATCTCAAAAGCCATGTGCTGAAATATAAATAATTTGAATTTAAATTTCCTGATAATATCAATATTATAATAATTATTATTAAGTTTGTAAGTTTTTACGCAGTCTGAATAAAACATTAAACTCTGTATCTATTAACTGCTATCGATAATATGGTTATACATTTATGTCAAAAGTATTTCAGAGTAGTTATCACGCTATAAATAGCAATACTATATTTTTAAACTAAGTATTCGTAGTATCAAGTTATCAACACAATTTACCTACTTAACAGAATTTCAAGGTCGACTATCGATTCATTAGCGATAGTACGGCAACACTAGCGAGCTCCCGCCGCCCCGCTCTGGCGCCACCCGGGGCCGGCGCCGCCGCCGCCGCGCCGCCATCATCCATTACATTGTTGCCGCCTTAGTCCAATCGGACTGCAACGTGCTATATCGTTTATTGGACTATTGACCAATGCCTAACGTTTTTCCGTCCTGGTCAACCAATCCAGACCAGATAATAATTAGCTGCAATTAAATACCCACTACGCCATCCGCCCCCACCAGGAGACAGAACTCAAAATCATAAGGTAAGTACCTACGAGCAGGTTGTAAAATGCTTTGAATTTTTCGACCTGGGAATCAAACCTACATTCGCACGACTTGCACGAGATGCTTGTAGGTACGCGGTTTTTACGCGTGGTTATCTTGATGCCTACCTACTTACTATAAGAAATACGAAATATAATTTCTGCATAAAAACCTTATTGGCGTGGCGAAAGGCATCATAAAATAGAGCAAGAAAAGTAAGTGCTGTTTATAGACTTGCCCGACAAACACTGCTAATTCATGAGGATAATAAGAGAGGTACGGCATAGTGGGAGTAAGTCCACTCGAATTGGAGTTGCCTGACGAGAGAAGTACCTACCTCCTTCTTGCAGAAAATCGAAGTGAAATAACATTCGCTTTTACCTGTGTTGTGTTTCTTACGGTGAGCAAGGTTGCCAGTGCCCTACGAAGAAACGTTGTGTTGACAGTGGGGGGGACTTCGATCCTTATACTGCCAACACAACTATTTCTCATTCTTTTTACAGGGTTGGCAACGAGCAAGTGATAATCCTGGTTGGTGTTGCAAGCGTCTATAGGCTACGTTAACCGCTTACCATCAGGTGGGCAATGTGCTTGTTTGCCGCCTTATTAGTATAAAAAAAATATTCCACAATACCTACAGAAAAAAAAACTTGAGAGGTGTCAAGGGACACCCGGATGGAACAAAGTTCCTTTCATTAAAATTTAATAATAAAAAATAAAAAAACATGTATACACTCAACAATTCACAACGCGCGAAATTCAAATATTGTCAATAATATTTGAATGCTTGTCAACAATATTTGAATTTTGAAAAAAGTGTCGTGACAACTTTTCGTAAGAATTTTTTCCGTCTAGCCCCCTTTCACAACGCGCGATAAGGAACTTCGTTCCAAAAGGTAAACCTAAGACTTCTTACTTATTTGTATGGGATCAATTTATAAGTACACAATATCGTCAGTGCTTATGTTCAGTACGATCGAATCGTGTGTCGATGTCGCCGTTCCACAGCTATTGGAGGCTTAATGCGAAACCACTCAGTGGAAAACATTCGAGCACAAGTCACTTACGCGTAGATTTAAACAATGAACGGTATAAAACGTCCATTAATGTAGCATTAGCAACACAATGAACGCTTGAGATGAGTTGAGTTGTAACCGCACTCGTTGCAAAACGATTACAATCGATTGTAAATGAATTGGTTCTGAACTCGCAGAACTCGAGTAGGTAACTAATAAAAATAAGTAAATAATAAATATTTTTGGTTAATTTTACACACCATCTAGTCCCAAACTAAGCAAACTATGGATATTAAAATAAAGCAAAATACTTTGACTCACCTAAAAATCTATTCATAATTTTCAATAAAAATATTTCTTCAAACATCACCATAGTAGATACAGTGAGCAGATTAATTTGGTTACTTCATCCTCAATACACTTCGGCCAATTCAATTCAGCCCTGAAATGAAAAAAGTTCAATTTAATACTTCAGACGTTGATATCCTCATGGATACTTAGCTAGTCTATCACAAATTCAACTGTCATACCTACTACTGCTATGGGTACTTCCTCACGATATTTTACTTCACCGTTTAAGCGAGAGATAATTAATTATTAACTAGCGACCCGCCCCCACTTCGCACGGGTCAATGTATGTATGTAACATACATGTATTATACATATAAACCTTCCTCTTCAATCACTCTATCTATTAAAAAAAACCGCATCAAAATCCGTTGCGTAGTTTTAAAGATTTAAGCATACATAGGGATATAGGGACAGAGAAAGCGACTTTGTTTTATACTATGTAGTGATACGCACATGAATTCGCAAAGTAAAAGGTGCGTGCTTTGGATTCGAACTAAGACCTTTGACTTGACAGTCCATTGGTCATATCACTAGGTTATCACTGCTATTGCCATTAACCAGGCACAAATCCAAACTCCGAGTTGCTACAATGCTGAATTTTATAAAGGCCTCTAACACACAACTTGATCTGGAAATTGAACCAGTCCACCTCCCTACAAACATGCACAATTTCAAAGCTTAATACATATTCTAATAATAACATACCAATCACGCCTGTATTCCTTTAGCGACGGGTTAGGCAGAGGTGTACAAATATCCACAGTTCACGGGTATTGTAATTGAAAAGAATGGAAGTATTCTGCGTTCTGTAAAGTAATACATAAGTGCCGATGTAATATTACTATGCATGTCCGCTTACTGCAACAGATTGCTATTCAATATTTTGCAGGCACTTTCATTTAGTTAGCTATAATATTCCTGAATGACATTGACAAGGACTTATTTAACTAAGCAACGACTTTGGCTTCGATAAAAAAAAAAATATCACAATGGTGATAAATAAGGAATGCTTAGAAATTAACAAACGGATATTGAAACAAATTAAAACTATTAAACCACTTAAATGTATGTAAAAATAATAATGTTTATTACAAATATTCATCTTAAAAATTTGTTTAATATAGTAAAAACTTTGATAATGTCATTGTTACGTAATAAATAAATAAGAAAATAAAATAAAAAAGCCTTTAATTTCTTACTAATACTAACAAACTTACAAAAATACTTTAATATTTGCAAACAGTTAAGTAAAAATTAACAAAACTTTAATCTAATATATTATGTAAAAATCGAACTATAATATGTATAAAAATAAAATATTATTTTAATTTTTATAAGCTAGTAAGAACCCCTCGTTCTCGAAGTGAAGGCCTCCTCTAGAGGTTTCCAATTCTCTCTATTCTTTGCTGTCTCCATCCATTGTTTGCCAGCCACTTGTATTATATCGTCTGCCCATCGGGTAGCTGGTCTGCCTCTTTTCCTAGAGCCTGGTGGTCCTATCCAAGGTGTTATTCTGTGAGTCCATCGATTGTCTGTCATTGTTACGTACCTACTTGTAATACCTATTTATAATAGCAGACAAAAGCTACAGTTTGCTATTATTTTTTTAAAAGGCGTTAATAAAAATATACGGCCTCATTGGCCATCGGCCTAGTACCTATCCTATGCGGCCACCCCTGACGCTATTGAGGTGGCCTTATATTACTCGCAAAATTTTCCCAATTGAAAATGAACCTTATAGTGTTGAATTAAAGTTGAAAATCTATCAAAAAAAATTGACAGATTGTGGTAGCTTGATGTGCTGGCCTCTGTACAATGACCCATTTATAAAATTATAAACCAATGTCTGTGCTATTCTACGATAAATGATATAATTGTTATTAGGTTGCTTTGTTTCTCGATAAGTGATTTTGTAAATCTTAGAGAAATAAATAATTTAAATCGTAAATTCTCAGTAGCAGCTCGGTGTTTGGAATTGTGGTCGGTTTAATGGCAATAGGCTCGCCCTTTATTACATGGCACCTAAACAGACTGGCTAATTGTGGGTGTACATGAGTACAACACTGCCTAACCCTTGAGGGAATACAGGCGTGGTACTATAGTGATATAAACTCAGTGAAAGCATAGGTAATATTGCTTTTTATTATGTAGACACAATAATAATAAAAAAGGCTAGGCAACGTCAGTGAAAAAGTTAAGACAGATTGAAATAAAATGGCGTTGTGAATTTATGATTAATTCAACGTTTTTTATTAAAATATCTGAACATACCTATATTCTAAGTCGAATACCTAACACTTACTTACATAAAAATAATATCAGTTACAATAGGTAGGCACCTAGGTAGATTCTTAAGAAACCTAAACTTAACACAAGAATGCAAGGAGATAGCACTATAAATTGTGAATTAAAAATATCACCATAAACCAGAATTTAATAATGTAATAAAATTATGTTCTTGAATGAACCATTAAACTGCATAAAGTTACGTGCAATCTGTTAGCTTACAATATGTTGCTAATGCATTATGTGCAGGCGCTATAATTTAATGTTTATCATTTTTAAGTTTTGAGATTTTAATCAGTACTAAGAGTTAAATTTTTCGTACACAACCTAGTTTTATACTTTAAAAGACCCTCATAATCACACTCAATGTCTGAAATAATTGTCAAATTCAGTTGTTGAAACTAAAATTACATAATCCTAGGTATTTCACAATTTATTAAGTTTTCTATGTTGAACTAAGAACAACCCATTTGCTTTTATGTAAGTGAAAAAAAAAAATCTAAATCGTTAGTCAAGTCGTCGTAAGCGCGACTGCTACGCTAGAGGTCATGGGTTCGATTCCCAGGTCAAGCAGTATAATTGTTTTTTTTTTCTATTAATTTCTTAGTAGCAGCTCGGAGTTTAGATTTGTGCCCGGTTAATGGCTATAGGGTCGCCCCCTATTACATGGGACCTAAATAAAATAATATCGGCGAAATGTAGGTTGTATTAATGTATAGTAGGTACAACTCTGCCTAAACCTTCGGAGAATACAGGCGTTATGGTATGTTTAAGAGAAAAATATGCTTACCTATACTAAAAATAATGAAAATACTTTAAAGACAACTGTAAAACAGACTGACTTTGTAAAAGTTTCCTTATAAGATCTATTTACATAAAGAAATCCTCATTTCTTGGGAATGCTGTTCAAAGTTGGAATATTAAAACAATCAAAATTAAAAACGTTAAAACAAATTATGTTACAATTGCCATGGCACGTGCTGGACGCCATTTTGTTGTAACTCTTTTATATACATATTTAAACACTTTAGCAATCTCGAAATTACTGTAATAAGTAAGTATTAATCACTACACTGATTAGATATACTTAATAGTACCTAATGCTTAAACTGAATAATTAATTACCTGTTCATTAGTGTTGACAATTTACAAGAATATAATGTAGGTAACACTAAACCACACTATACTAACTCTAGAGTACCTACATTAAACCCTAATTAAACTAATTCTTGTACTAAATTATTGGCACTTACCCGAAATCAGCTAAGAGGACTGGTAGAACGAGGTAGCTCCAAGGCAGCTTGATACACCAATTCTGCCTGTAAGAAAGAATACACATAATTAGTTATCTATACCTAGGTTTTTAAATCGATAACCTATACCTCAGGTTAAGCAGCCCTACAAAATTACCTATCTAGAGTATCTAACAAGTACAAGTATCTACAAGAGTAAAGCACATTTTCGTCCTTAAATTTGAATAATCTTAGATATCCCACCCCCCAGGGCAGGGGGCGAAGGACATATTTGTATGTAGGACTCGCACCGTTTAAGAATTTCACTTTTCTTACATAGCCTACTAGCGGAGCCTTAAGGCTCGTGATCACATTCACCGCTATGTAGTCGCTGGACGTCTTGAAAGGGCAAAGCGTTGCCTTGCATCCTACTTACTCGTAAAGGCGCCCGTGTAGTGAACACTTGTGCCGCCTACTGGGGCCATTGTCTGGTGCGGCCTATTGGCTTGGGCAGGATACCCAAGACATCCGCCAGCAACCTACGACGGATCGGGAGAGAGGTGGATGCTTCTCTCTTTCGTTCCGCCACCTTCTTCGCTGGCTTAAGTAGGTACCTAACTAACATGCTCGCATTAGGAGGAACCGGATTCCCACGCGCTCTCGCTCCAGATCATGGATCGGACTATTCGGATTAAAATGCGGAATAACCACTTACCTCAACAATCAGTAAAGTCATGGCGTAACAGCTAACTCCACAACTGAAACAAAGAAAAACGATCAGAAAAAATATTCAAATATGCTATAATTACTAGGTACATTTTTTATTACATCGAATTAATTGCATTGGTACCTAGGTATCACTGTAATTTGCATAAACTGGCCAAGTGGCCACGCGGTTACGCTAATTGTCCTTCAACGATTCAATGTCAAATTACTTAATACAATGTACATTAAGTATATAATTATAATATTGTTTTACGACTTACATATTTCACCAATATACGCGATAGTTAATATCTTTAACGTTGAGATAAACAAATTATTCTAATTTATGGAGTTCGCGAACCGTTTCACCTTGCAATGCAAACAAAATGGTCGACCTAGCGTACCTTTAACACAGCTAATACTTGTAGTTATAACCCAAACTAATTAAGAATAGCCTACAATGTGCAGTCAGCGGTAATATATTCCCAACCTAATAAATTGTTCGGGTAATAATGTGAAATACATTAGCTGAATCAAATATTTTTAATGCTACCCTCAAATTATAAAGTTAATCACAATGTCCAGTATATCTTGGTATGTCACAGTGGCGCTAGTTGCAAGGGAAAGTATCATCATGTTAAAGTAAAGTTAGTACCTTCTCTATCGCTATGTGTCAGAATTTTATTGGTCTTCATGAGTGGACGAATAACTTTTAGACATTTTCTGAATGCGACTAACAGATGCCGCTGCAATTAATTTATGTAATAAGACGTATTATGTTAATATTATAATAATGGATTTCCCTTATGTAAGTAATACGTATATTGAGTATTGAGTAAGCACTAAAAACTCGACACAGCTCAGCTAAAAAAACATAACTATCTAGGAACTTAGATAAATAATTATCTATTATTTTCCGGCAGAATAATTTAACCAAAAGTAGTTGCAATTAATATTAATAGATGACGCTACATGATCGATTTGACCTTGTGCAAGGGTATTCATAATTGACAATAACAATTATTTATACCTAAATTGTAGTATCCATACGGTATAATTATAAGTAAGTAACCAATTATTCTTATTATTGTATCGAACATGATTGTAAAAAACGATAATTTAAAAGAGTAACCATGGAGTTTCGTCCCGTTTCTTCTCCTTATGAAATGGAATCGTGCATCTAGACTTCATAACTGCATATGTAATAAAAATAAATTATGAAAATATAACTAGGTAAGTATTTTGATTTTGTATGTATAATAATATTTATATTTTTTTGATTTTGTAGGTAGGTACTACCTATAGGTTTTGGCTAAGCGTACCAACTAGGTACTCGGGCAATGTAAATTTTATTTTTGTTGCATTGCAGCTCGTAAGCTCTCAAGTCGGTAATTGAAACCAAAAATGGTAAGAAATAACAACAAATTACACAATAGGAAATATAAATTCTAATAGCACTATGGGCCAATTAAAGTTGTTTCAAAAAAATGATACTAGATGGCAATGATATCAATTTGTAATGAGTTGGAATTTTAAATTTAAAGTATATTTTTTCCGAACATTTTGGAATCGAATTCTATAATTTACTAGCTGACCCCGCAAACGTTGTTTTGCCATAAAAAAAAAAATTTGGGGTATGAAAAATAGATGTTGGCCTATTCTCAGACCTCCCCGATAAGCACAAAAAATTTCATCAAAATCGGTCAAGCCGTTTCGGAGGAGTATGGCAACGAAAACTGTGACACGAGAATTTTATATACCTATTAGATTAGTACGATTTACGACGTGTTAACTCTATTTTTTTAGATTAATTTATTGTTTCATTACTTAGTGTATCTTAGTTAATTTTACGTATTAATAGCTATAGTTTTCTAAAAAAATACCCACATTATGAGAAAATGGAAAAAAAAATCTGTTTATTTTTGGCATGAATGAATAAATTTCGGTAGGTTCTAAAGTACTTAAGTAGGTATATATACTTGATTTACTAAAAGTAACTCATGTATTTTCTATCACGGATAAATTTTATTTTGAAGGAAGAAGGAAGAAAAAAAAAATGTTCTAATAAACGTCAATAGATGACGCTACCGGTATCGATGAGATATTGAAGTTTGTGTAAATTTACAGAATAAAAAATCTGATCTAAAAGATCAGAGATCATGTTCAGACGCCAGCAGGTCAAGTTATCCAAAACTGACAAATTTTCCCAGTTGAAAATGAACCTTATGGTTATGCATTAAAGTTGAAAGTCAATCAAAGAAATTTGACAGATTGTGGTAGCTTGATGTGCTGGCGTTTGTACTTATTAAAAAAGTATGCGAAAATGAATTCATTTAATGGACTCTTAAACTATGTAATCTATAATAATTTTACATTCCCTGTAGATTTACGCTACTTGTATTAATAGATGGCGCTGTTTCCATTTTATGAGGTTAATTTTCAAGTATCTAGTAGGTAGGATGCACCTAACAATTAATTGATGTTATTAAGCAAAGGAAAAATTCGACCGCGGGCAGGATTCGAACCTGCGTCTTCTGGTTAGGCACACCAGACGCTATGACCATTAAGCCACCGCGATACCTACCCGGCAAGTCGAATTTTTGCCATTGCTTTATGAACTTACGTCTTTATGGTGACGTCAGTGACACCTATTGAAAAGCCAGTATTTTGCTCTTCGACCGGTACCTTGTAACCTTCTGCGATTGCTACAGCGCTCCCGTAGTCCCGGCACTAAAGTGTTGACGTAAAACGCCGAGGTGGGTTTTAGTTGGTAGATCGCTCTTTTCAGAGCGGAGTCCGACACACGAGTTCATAAAGCATTTCCAACCTCGTCAACAAAAAAAAAACCTGTACCTAACCTAACATGCTTTGTGAAAAGAATGAAAAGGCTATGTTGTGAAGAAAAATAGTACAAAGGCGACTTGTAGTGCCACGAAATAGACTTCAAGTACCTATGTGACAATAAGTGAGTTAACAGAGATAAGAGAGTTAGGCCATAGTGGGAGTAATTCCACTATTGGGTAAATACCTGTCTTGTAGAAAATCGAAGTGAAATAACACTGCCTTGAGCTGTGTTGTATTCCTATCGGTGAGTAACGTTCCCAGTGCTCCCCGAGGAAACATTGTGTTGACAGTGGGGGGACGTTGACCGTTATACTGCCAACCCAACTATTCCTCTTTCATTTTACGGGGTCAGCAACGCGCAACTGATACCCCTTTTGTAGCAAACGTCTAAAGGCTACGGTAACAGCTACCATCAGGTGGGCCGTATGCTTGTTTGCCACCTTAGTGGTATAAAAAGAAAGTCTTATTTACATAATCTAACTATTAAAAACACCTAAATTCATATTGAAGTATCAGAGCACTGCTTAACTGCCTCAAAAAATGGTAAAACGCAGATAACGTACCTACCTAACAAGTATTATGCGAGTCCGCCGTCACCGTTAAATGATCCGGAACGAGCTCAAAGTGGCTCAGAGCCTCCGACGAACGTCAAATTTATTTCCGACTATTAGCGAGTGTCTTTGAGAGCAGCTCTAATGGGCCTATTATTTTATTTTCCGTTCGCAAAATTGCCTTAAGTCACTACAAAGAATTCTGTGTAGCAGCGCCATACATATTGAAGTTTACAAATTTGGTAGTTAGGTAAGTACGTACGTAGTGATGCTTAGGTACTTATGTAACTATCATTATGAGGAGATTCTATTAATAATAACAAACACGTCGATGTGTCGTAAGTACTGCTACATTAGGCTTCAATAGCTGAGGTAGGTACCTACATTATTTTGGATAAGGAAGAACAAGAAAGTTAGACGGGACTTGACAATACAAGGTACTATCAATGATCTCAACGGTAATACCAATACTTACCCCTATGACAAAGTTACACTAAATACACATACTTATTAACCTAAGTCTGTGATTCGAGTGTCAGACTGACGTCATGGGTTCGATTCCTACAGGATACAAATATATTTTATGATGAAAATAAAAGTGTGTATGTGTGTCCAGACTATGTCCTTCTCCAGGTTTAAATTTATCTCTGTACAACATTGAAAATAAGCAAGTGGTCTTTTTTCTCTGGCCTTCATTTAGGTATTAAATCGTTTCCTCATACTTATTTGCTTGATACCTACTTATTTATCTAGTTAGTTTTATCGCACAACACAATTAAGTCTCAAAATGCCCAGTAATTTCGTAAGGACGGTGACGGTTATAAAAACTGTCAAATCGTACGGTACAATTGCTATTGTTCAGTAGTCAAGAAGATATTAACATACCATCACGCCTGTATTCCCCGAAGGTTTTGGCAGAGGTGTACTAATGTACACCCACAGTTCGCCGGTATGTTTAGGTACCCTGTACTGTAGTAATAGGGGGCGAGCCTATTGCCATTAACCGGGCACAAATCCAGACTCCGAGCTGCTACTGACAATTTCATAGAAAAATCCAATAACACTTTGCTCGACCTGGGGATCAAACCCAGGATCTCTAGCGTAGCAGTCGCGCTTAGGACCACTATACTAATGAGGTAGTAAAAAATAACAGATATTAAAAAACAAAAATATACAACAGGGGACAACCGGGTCTGAACCGGGGACCTCTCGATCTGCAGTCGAATGCTACCCCTGAGCTATATCCGCAATCAAGAATTTAAAAGGAACTTGGCAATCCATAAGAATATTGGCGCATTGAGAACGCGGAAGTGTACCGGCCAAGTTTGCAAAATATATTCTTTTTCATTTATTAAGTAGGTACCTACTAGCTGTTTCACTCTACGATAGGTTTAACAGCGATTTTGTTCGAATGTAACTTTAATTTTAAGTTTTTTTTTACGTGTAAGTACTAGGTTGTACCTACGAGTCTACCTGAAAATCTTAAGACCTCAACATTATTTGTATTTAATTTTATATTAAGCAGATAGAAAGTGAAAGTCGAGCTCAAGAAAAAGAAAGAGTTACAAATTATAAATGATTTGATAACATAAATCGATTGCTTGTTTGTAACCCTCTGACAGTCCACGATGTCTCAATGGTTAAATAATCTCGCCGCCCGCCGTGAACCAAAAGTCCTGTTACAAAATAATTACTCCATTATAAAATGCGTTTCTTTACATCCATAATTACGTCTACCAGATAATAGATGATCTTGTGCAGACAGAACGGAACATTGCGATTAAATCACTGGGGACGTGGCAGAGGCGCCCTCTCGCGCCGGAAGGAAGGAACCCGCCAAATTAGTGCCGCAGTACTGATCCCGCTCTCCGACCAAGAACGGCATTGTTTGTCCCCATTACAGAGCCTTTGAACGTCTCTGACGAGATGTGACTAAGTGACTGAGACGACTTTTATAAGTACCTACACCTAAATCACCCATTGTTGTAATTCACATTAAAATGTGGATTGTAATTCATATTTATAAAAATGTATCGTCAAAAGCTGCGACTGTACCTACTCGGCAAACAGTTTGGTTTGACTGAGTAACCGAGCCGCAAATCGAGGGCAAATAATCTCAGTATGTCATCGAGTGAAAGGTTTCTATGCTGCAGTAAAATCATAGTTGTTATCGGAGCAAATAAGCTACCTACTATTTAACGAATATTATACATTTCAATAAAACTACTTTGTTTAGGTGTAAGGTATATTAAAAGTTTAATAATAAATACACATACCTTCTACTTATAATGTCAATAAGCGCCATAAAATTCGTAAATAATAGTTTTATCGCAAAATCATCTACTAATTAAAAAGTTGTATACCGAATTTAGTTACAAACGGCCAAACCAACTTGTGTGAATGTTTTATTGGCTCGTTAGGGATAGTATTATATAACATTAAAAAGTTCATGTGTCGCGCATGGCATCGGAAAAATAGTGGGTTTGAAGATGGCCGTCGTTGCAGAAGAAGGAATAAAAGCGCTAACGAGACGACTAGGACAAATTCCTTCAGATAGCTATAAACAGAGATCAGTGAAACATCTGCCAAGCAGTAGGCTTGAAGCTTTGAAAAAAACACAACACCTTTTCTTATGGAACTGCCAACATTACAGCAACAACAGGCTGCCACAATTCATAAATAGTGTGACATATTTTGTAATGAATAACAATTCATTTTCCAAGCAGTT
The DNA here is from genome assembly GCA_964056405.1 of Acronicta alni. Classification (NCBI taxonomy): domain Eukaryota; kingdom Metazoa; phylum Arthropoda; class Insecta; order Lepidoptera; family Noctuidae; genus Acronicta; species Acronicta alni. Next base: position 10,062,016 of record OZ043935.1, read on the forward strand.
AGTCATCATCTAAAACTTGCAATAAAACTGCAAAAAGTAGCAATTATTATAAATTCACAATAAAATCTTCGTCTTCATTAATTTGGGTGTACCTATCAATCAAAAGACTTAAAATAAATAAAAACTGGCGCCATCGAAAATAATACCTACCTATCTACCTGTTCGTTGGCACGCTTCCTCGAAGGATTATGACCACAGATTATGACATTGTTCTTTAATAACCAAAGATAAAGACCTTTAAAAACAATGTAAAAGTCTCAAAAGATTTGTACAACTTTATATGTATAAGCGGCTTAAGTCCTACTATGCTCAGTATAGAAGTGTTAAAATAATATGATTGGTTTACTTTTTCTAAAGAACTCGGGAGCAGTTGTTCCGGATATAGCATCGCTCTAAGACGCGATAAATGAGATCTCTCAAGTGATATCAGCAGATAAGGCGGGAAGATTTATTTTTTCACATAAAGAAAATCTTTTCTTTTGCTGCAGTGGCTCAAAATTTGTAAATCCACTTCAATTTTGACTTCAGGGAATTTTACATGTAAGGTAGTAAGGTAGAAGATGGTTGATAAAGAAAATATATGCAAAAGGCATCATATTTTATTTACGAGTACTAGGGATCTATTTAGCCTTATGAGGATAGGCCAAACAACTAAAACACAAAAACACTGTGGGAGTGCCAAATACACTCTGCCTTACTTTGGCTGACGTTACAGTTTTCTATGTTTATAGTTCCCTAATAAAAAAGGCCGGGGCGTCATACCCACTTAACTACCTATCCCTATAGGCGGTAGCAACCATCAGAACATGAATAGGAACACCGTGACATAAGTTTTTAAATGTTTGTTATGGTGTCTAATACTTACTTAGGAAGATATTCCGTTCCATTCTTATTTTAACGCACATACTGTGAAAGTTTGATTTATTGGAGGAAACCAGTCTTTTAATGTAACCATCGTTCATTGTGTAATTGGTACCCTTATAGACACTAAACTTACACGTAACAATACGAGTATAATTAAAAATCATAATTCACAATAATTAAATTCGATAGTTCAAAAACATTTAATCAGGCTCATTGCTATAAAACAAAAACTGCGATAATCATGTGCAGAGCATCGATGAGCGGACCATACTTCTTGAATCACCGCGTAACACTCATAAACCTAATCCATTCATCGCCCTGAACTTATTACATTGACCAATCGCAGTGAATGGGCGGAGTTATAGAGAAAGATAGCAATTCCGTAAAAGCCATGTGTGTGAAAGAGATGATTTATTGTGTAACGTTACGCCTAGAAACGGGCGTCGAGGAAGCTATGTGCGCACTTTACTCGTAAGTCGTCAGTCAAAGTTTGCAATTTGAGTCATAAACTCGCGGTCGCATTTCAAGGGTTAACTATTTACGCGGTTTGTTACGTATTATAGAAAAAAATTAAGTGATTATTAGTGAAACAAGTGCTGATACTCAATCGTATATTTTTTTATTTTATTTTATTATATTTTTATTTACGGACAAAACTGTATGCACTGAGTTATTAGTGTGGTGTTGTGTGTCGTCGCTATGTCGGAAGCGGGTCGTCGCGGTGCCGCGTACACTATAGACAATATACTCGGACACACGGATAGACAACCGGGTATGTAACACTTAGACAAATTAAAATTACAGCAAATATATAAATATATATATAAAATAAATAATAACAATTAATACATAATCTAGAATATAACTATTAATAATAAATAAATATATGAATATTAATAAATAAAATGAATATAAATCTACACTTATTTACCTACTAAAATATCTAAATACCAGATCTCCCTTTATTTCAATATAATTATTATTTTTAAAAAAGCGCTCTTTATCCTCTCCTCTAAAAAAACTAACTTGCTGTGCCCGACAGGGTCAATAATTGTTTCTCTTTAATTTTACCCACCAGCTCTTGTATACATTATGGGATGCAATAAAGTTATTGAGTATTGAGTATATTAAATTCAAGTATATATAGTAGATACCTACATAAAAGAAAAAAAAACACGACGTCAAGTGTACTTTACTTGACGTTAATGTATTTGGAGAGGCTCAAGGCTAAGTAATAACTAAGCTTATCAACCAATTAGCAAGGATAAACTGCGCTAGCCGCGGTCGGTCTGCGGATGGGTGACCATTCTTAACACATCGAAACCCCTCCGTGCCTCGGAGAGCACGTAAAGATGTCGGTGCCAGTTGTCATACGAACACCTATGACAATTGTTAATAGTAGTCTAAAAAGCCTGACAACCAGTAAAATTGGGTGGCGGAGGTCTAATAGTCGCTTCGTCAAAAATACTGACATTCAGCCGCATCTGGTTAGACTGGGAGCCGACCTCAACATAGTCGGGAACACGGCTTGGAGCAAGAAGTCAAGTGTCCCTACCTACAAACTTTACTTACCTACTTATTTCAGCCTTTGAAAATAACGACTAAAATAATATATAAGTAACATAATAATTATAAACAAGTCATCTACTTGATCTGTGCCGTCCATCATACGTAAGTAGGTAGGTACAGTGCATAAAAGGCGAACAATAGGATACCTAGGTCGGAACCAATGAGAAGGTAGATAATATCTTTAAAATACCATATAAAGTCACTATTTGCATCTGTCTTTCTCTGCTTACTTCTTCTAAACTGCGCAAAGGATTTTGATACGGGTTTAGACTATATAGGTAGATACATATTATCAGAACATTGCACCTATGCGAAGCGGAGGCGGGACACTAGTAAGATATACCTAATTAAACATAATTTTAAATGTATAAAAAATCGATCATAGTTCGATATCTACGAAATTCTTCTGGATATTTGTTTTTTTTTTGTTGGGCCGATGAAGTAGGTAATCCCGTACGTACTAATCCCATTGAAGTTCAAACTAGTTAAAATCTCTGTTTTAGTGGGCCTTAAAACTTCGCGGTGCACTACCGTGCACCCAGATTGTGAAGGAAAACACACAATCTGTTTTAATTTGAAGCAATCACAACACTTTTTCCCCCTCTGGGAAACATTCATGGCAGTACTGATTTAGTATTATATTATGTATAATATAAAATTAGCCAATAAATTTTATTATAGGTACTACCCATTATCCTACGAGCCTTTTCCCAACAGCTATGGTGGGGTCGGCTTCCAGTCTAACCAGTGGTTCATAACTATAGCGATTTATATTTATAGAGATTGTGTACCACATGCCTAGCTACTAGACTAATGTAAATCGTCTTATTTTGGAAATAAATACTTATTACTTACAATATACCAGCGCCAGCGCCAGATGCGACTGAAAATCAGTATTTTACACGATGCGACTGCCATCAGACCTCCGCAACCCAATTTCTAGGTAATACCGATAGACTGGTTGTTAGGATTTTTGGGTTTCCAACTACCTTGAACGACTGTCAAAGATGTTTATGTTCGTAATTAAAACAACACATTACCCTCCTTGGGGTCGCGCAGTCGGGTAAAAATACAGTTGAATTGAGAACCGTCCCCATTTTTTGTTGTTGTTTAAAGTGTCCACTGCCAAGTGGCATTCTGTCGGCGGTAACGTTACAAAGAAAGGCATTAGACGATTTAGAAAGCACTTATCGCGTGTGTACGCTTTCTACCTACATACGTAAGTACTTACATATTATTATATATCATGACGCCTGTATTTCCCGAAGGGTTGGACAGAGGTCTACTAATGTTACACAGTTCGCTGGTATATTTAGGTCTCGTGTAAAAAGGGGCGAGCCTATCGCCATTAACCGGGCACACTACGAGCTGCTACTGAGAATTTCATAGAAAAATCCAAATACAATTTGTTCGACCTGAAATCGAACCAGGACCTATTATAGCATAGCAGTTGCGTTTTAGGAACGTTCGTGAACAAACGACCCTAGACTAATGAGGTCATCATGTGATTGAATAAATACAATGTTTGCAAAAGCCAATATATTTCTACAGTTTCTGTAAAGCCTACAGAATTACGCTACTGGTCTAAGATCCCATACTTACCTCTTATTCTGAGAGGAAACCTTTGCCTACCATTGGGCGATAGCAAGAAAATGAGAAAAAAAAACTTGAGAGGTGTCAAGGGACACCCGGATGGAACGAAGTTCCTTTCATTAAAATTTAATAATTAAAAATAAAAAATCCCGTATACACTCAACAATTCACAACGCGCGAAATTCAAATATTGTCATTCACTCAATAATATTTGAATGCTTGTCAACAATATTTGAATTTCGAAAAAAGTGTCGTGACAACTTTTCTTATGATTTTTTTCCGTCTAGCCCCCTTTCATAACGCGCGATAAGGAACTTTGTTCCAAAAAATATTACAATGAAAGGATAATAAAATTATAATAACAATCTTTTTTTGTATTTTCATGCTAATATTTTAAAGTTATTAAGCAAAGGAAAAATCCGATACAAAAAGATAGTTAGTAGGTAAGGTGGTATCGTTCGACATTGAACTACAAAGTAAGTCATGTTGGTTGAGTAGCAAAAACTTGTTTTTCAGCAGGTGTTACTGACTAACGTCACCATAAACACGTAAATTCAGAATGTGAAGGCAAAATTCGACATGGCGGATGGGAGTCGCGGTGACTTAGTGGTCAAAGCGTGTGGTGTACCTAACCATAAGACGCATGTTCGAATCGGTCAAATTTTTTTACTTTATTATATCAAATTAACAAAAGAAGACTAGAATAGCTTACTTGTAGGGTCTACCTAGTCTCTCGTCACAGAAACTATTGATAGATTTATTTTAAGTAGATATTGTATTAGAAATAATTTAATAAGCTAAGTACCTAAGTGCGCACGGAATAAATTGAATCGTTAATTATTTTATACCTAAGGTTAATTAGCTTAATTGTGTTAAACAAGTAGCTAATTAGGTTTGTTATCTCCAATACAAATACAATATAAAATATACAATACACAATACAAACGCAGTGGTTTGACATTATGCAAATCAACAACAATTAATCACCGATTAATTCAATTTACCTAATCTCTTGTTTAATAATGACGATGCCACTTTAACTTCTGGTAGCTTAACCAAAAAACTTGTTGACGCTAACTAAACTTACTTCGTTCAAAATTTTAGAAAGTTTTTAAGGTACAGAAAGGTGACCCATTTTATTTCTTAGCCCAAACGAGATAGCTATATCTATGTATATGCATAAGTATTTGTTTCTTGAAAACGGCTCAAAAGATGTTTACACTGGGGTATTTTACGGGATCGATATTGGACATTATTTTCTGGGACAATCAGTTTTTTACCGTGTTTTCACGCTCGAAGCAACAAACTTGACTTGCCTAAAAAATATACAATATACGGCCTGCCTTGGCTTCGCCTTCTTGGCTCAGCTTCTGCCCGCAACTTCGTCCGCGTGGAAAAGTTACTTTTAATTATCGTTTACTTATTTATTTATTTTCTTAAGGATCTCTGACAAAGGATATACACAAAAAGATATTAGTAGTAAGTCACATACATTATAAGGCCAGTGTACTCCTTCAATTATGAGAGACCACAGCATGCAAAAATTATACAATGCAAATTAAAACTATTATTATAAAATTAAAAGTAATGTATTAGTTACATAATTAGAAGGACTGAAAAATTTAAATTTATAAAGTTATTATAATTAATATTTTTTTTTATTAATGGCCTCGTAGACCCTTTTTTTAAACTTGGTTAAAGAGTAAGTAATATCATTATCACTAGATTTAGAGGGGAGATTTAGTTGCAAAGTATTCAAGATATCCCCTCTCGCTTACCTCGAAAAAATGTATACCAACTATTTCACATTCCTTACTCTAAAACAAATCTTAGATATAATGCTGCTGTGCCTAGAATGTGTAGGTGCTATAATGTCCTGGCAAAATCTAGTGATATTAATTGCGTCATAAAAATGCGTTTGGATAATTAACTCGAAACTTAAAAGCGTTATAAATTATAGCCTATATGATATTCTGATGTATAAATAATAATACTGTAAAGTTTCATCAAAATCCGTTCAGTAATTTTAGCGTGAAAGAGTTACAAACATCCATCCATCCATCCTCAGAAACTTTCACATTTATAATATTAGTAGGATAAGTTTCCTAGCACGCTTATGCTGCGCGATGGATGAAGATCTGCAAATAACTACCGTACTTACACCCGAGAAACATCACTAAAAACTACCCAAAAAACACATAGAATTGAGAACGTCCTCCTTTTATTTAAGTCGGCTAATTAGGATATTAGGTTATTACTGACAGCGCGGCCTACCGACCCCCGTGGCGACGCTCTTACAATAACAATATTGAAAAAAATATAATTTGGAAATATTATTATGATTTTCACAAAGCCCATAATGCCGCGCTTTGTATAAGGTCATTATCACACTTGACTGGCCTTTCGAGGATTATAAGCATAACGCTATTGTATAATGGTAATTATTGTTGCTACATGTGGCTTCTGATGCAGGGATGTAGTAGGTACTTGAAAACCTGATTATATGGTTATGGATCATAAAATTATAAGTACAACGCGACCCATGTACCTACCTTATATATTATTATTAATATAGCGACCTAATAGGTATGAACATAAATAAGTACAACAAATAAATAAGTGTTACTAACTTTTAATACATAATTGATATTTTAATGCTGAAATAATAATTTATACATAATTCATAAATATTAAATTGATAAATAGCATAATTATTTAATAAATAAACACCTACATACTTGTTATTAGAGTTAATAATTTAAATTAATAAATACGAAATAGTTATTAGATAATTATTGCGTATTGCATAGGTACTCCATATTGCAATGCTTGTAAAAGGTCGCAATAAGTTCACTAAAATGTAATGTATATCACCATAATGTACACTTAGTAGGTAAGCAATAAATCTTTGAATGTTTGAACCCTGACGCTGTATGGGTAAAGTGCTTAAGTAACTTGAAAAAAAAAACCTCTTAAATAGACTTCAAAAGCTGACTGTATTTTCATGCGATATATACCTACCTAATTGTAAACCTTTTGTTTTTATCTGATTGATAAGTTTTACTAAAAAAACATATTTTAAGAACCTACTACACAACAATGCTTACCATTGTTACACAACAACACCATCAGCAGTGTTAATTCGTAATTTATTATCTTTTTGTTATTTTAGCATTTTCCATGCTAAGATTTTAAAGAGTTATTTTAGCGAAGGAAAAATTAAACCGCGGACAGTATTCGTACCTTCGTCTTCTGGTTAGGTACACCAGACGCTATGACCACTAAGCCACCGCGACTCCCACCCGCCAGGTCAAAATTTGCCTTCACATTCTGAATTTACATCTATATCGTGACGTCAGCAACAACTATTGAAAAGCAAGTTTTTGCTTCTCAACCGACAACCGATTTTTTTATTTGGTACAGAGATAGATTAAACCTTGGAGAAGGTCGTAGGCTACCTTTTGTATCAAAATTATATATGTAAGCTCGTTGATTTACCATCGATTTTCGATCTTAAAATGGCGCAATACACTTGTATCAGCTTAAAAGTTGTAGTCACAAGCGATTTTAGACTTTATTTCCAAGAGCTCAGGATTTACATTTTGAGATAAATGTATTTTATTTATGTATTGACAGTTGAAGTGGCAATTTGACAGGATTACTTCGATCGCGTATGCATGAGCTCATGTTATTATTTTATCAATTGAAAAAAAAAGTTGGTATTTTCATAGGGGTGGTAAGTTCGAATTATAAATGTTTGATTCAGCTGGTGGCTAACCAATTACTGCGCTGTTTAATGGATCTGCAACGATAAGCTGCGCTCGGTGCGTCAATCAATGGATGGGTAACCATTATTAGCACATTGAGATCTGTCCGTGCCGATGAAAATCGTTAGTGGTAAGGAGCCCAAAAAGCCTGACAATCAGTCTATCCTCAGGATATCGGTACATATTAAGTGAGTATGAGTACCCAGAAATTGGGTTGCGGAGGTCTGATAGCAGTTCCTAGTAGCGGTCGGTAGAGTAGCAGCTCTTCGTGTGAAATACTGATATTTAGCCGCATCTGCTTAGACTGGAAGATGACCCATACATGCCTATTTTGGAAAATGGCTTGCAGAAAGAAACAGGAGCCCGAAAAGCCTGACAAACCAGTGTATCCTTGGAATATTGATTAGGTTATGGAAGTCTGAACATCATCAAAATTGGTTACATACTATCTTTAGATTGATACGTGAAGAGAAAACTTGGTATCCCTTTTTAAGCATATTGCGGGCACGGAATTTTTCGATAGAGGTCGAAAGATTTGCTGTAAAGCTAAAATTTATACATAATTTGCACAACTAAATTAAATTACCATTCATTGGTTACGTTCACGCTGTCAATGTCAAACACATCTTTGTGAATACGTCAATAATTGGTTTTTTAAATACCGAGACATTGACCTAAAGATAACATTAAAACTTAAAAAGGTCGAATTTCGCCGACCATAGGACCACTATAAAGGTGCCGCCTACTATGGTTAAATAGGTACTCCAATTTTGATGTTGAAGCATGTGTATTCTAATAGTGAACGAACACAAATCAAGAATTCCAAATACCACTTTTTCCCGGTTCGGGGACGTTTTAATACTAACCCACTTGTTTTTTTTATACATAATATCTTCAATGTACAGACACAGGTTCTTTACGATTTTATATCGGTATAGATTTTTATAAGTACCTATATCACGAAGCAAGTTGGGGTGCTCATTGAGATTATGATTACCATTATAAACGGTCGCTTTTACAAGTAATAACATAATGAACATCCTTTGTAATCACTCGTTATTTGTTCATCGTATTGTGCCTCGTATTCTGATGTTACAATTCAATTGTATCAAAGCTCTTATAAAAATAGATTTAGTATAAATAAATAGTGAATAAAGAACGACGTTAAGTGTTCAATACGCATGTTTTGTTAAACCCCGTTAGTTCAAAAAGGGTCGTGAGCAACTGCAGGGTGGTTTGTACTTTATTGCGAAAACTTAGGGTGTATTTTCGATTGGCTGAAGGAATTAGCATGTTAGGGCGATGAGGCTTAAATCGGACTGGTAGTGAACAGGAGCGAAGGATTACGAGATCGATGTCACGTCAATCAAATGTGAAGCGGTGGGAACGAGCGATTAATGTAAGTTTAACGATTTTAATAGTTAGATTTAGTGATGCAAGACCTTGGAATGGCCAGGAACAAATGAAATGAGACACATTGTGTAAATATCGCAATCTAAATGAACTCAGGGTTTGCAGAAAAGTGGTAATCTAACTTTCGAAAGACAACGGATTGAAGCGAAGGCATTTTTATGGAACCCAATTTGTGGAATACTTACATCATTCCATGAATGTCATTACAACATTAATTTGATTGACACATAATATTTTCTTTAATTTCAAATACAAATAATTTATTTCACCAAAGAGAAACTAAAACGTTTGCACAGACGCCAGCAGATCAAGCTATTCAAAACTGTCAAATTTTCGCAATTGAATATGAACCTTATCATATTTTGTCTAAAAGTTGTAAAATCAATCAAAGATATGTGGTAGCTTGATGTCCTGGCCTCTGTACAATATAAAGTCCAACATAGTCCAAGTACTTAGCCCTTACCCTCATCAATAACATATTACAATATGATCAATCCCGAGATGCCTTTACAAGCACTGAACTGACTTTTCTGAGTACAGCAAATCATTACTTGGAGTCCATTGCCACTCCCAGTACTATTTCTCCATCTTAGGTTAATATTTTTTATGCTGTATTGATTATGTTAATTTTATTTTCAAAATTTAATTTAATTTATAATTTATAATGTAAGCACTATGTTTATGACATACTTTTGATAAGTACATGCATGACATATCTCTATAATACTTCTAACCTTTAACTTGTACGTGTAGAATAGTCTGTAAGTATAAGTTGGTTATTGAATGAATAAATAAATAAACAGTGGTGAATTATATTTTCGAAGTATACACACTAGGCAAGCCTGTGTCGAGGATACCAACAATAAACAATTTAAACATTGTCAAAATTATTCTAATGTTTTTGGCCTCAGTACCTACACGGCAACATTAACATTAATGAACTAGGAAAAATAGCATAATTTAATATCAAAATATAGTAAAAGTATGAAGGTACTTAAAGGTATACATGTATGTTAAAATAGAAAAGTATTGTTATTTTTTTCAATTTATTTTGTAACTTTTGCTGTTATTTGAAAGTATACTAACTTCTGTTCGATAATCGGATTCCACACGTTACCTTCATATTTCAAACGTCAATTTATACATTTTACACACACATACTTAACATTAATCATCAACCTATATACTGTCCAGTGCCCAGCATTGGGACAGTATATGGGTTGATGATGAATGAATGTTGAATATAGGTACCTAGTCAATGCAATGCAAAATGTTGGTTTATTCCATTTCTTTTTTGGTTAATTGAGAGAATATCGTATTTCCAAAAACAAAACTATTGTTAAATTTTAGAGTCCATTTAGCGATTAAGGGAGATTGATGATAGTTGATGATAAGTTCACGTAAGAGGTATCAAACGACGAAGATATATCATTCTATCTGTACGAACCAGATAAGCATAAGCATTGCCATTCAACGTATAAAGAATGTTCAAATTGTATTCTCAACGAACATTCATACTACGTAATCCTCTGTGTACAAATGTGTTGAACATTCACCTTTATATTATTTGAATTTACAACAAGGGTACAAGTCAACGGCCAAGTCACACAACATTAACTATAAATAATAAATAAATCGCAGTAAGGAACCTTAGACTTGGCACGACTTTGTCTAGCTAGATTTCATTACTTTTTAGAGATAGGTAAACAAGCAGCTCCATCGAGACTTGGCTAGTTTTTTACAGAATGTTTTTGATGGGATGTATATTTTGTAAATATGTAATTATTATTTGGTAAGTCTATTGTAAATAAATAATTATTCCAATAGATCGGTGACAATTACTAATTCAGTAATTTCGGTTGCAAATTATCATTCTGTACGAACTTGAATTTCTCCAACAGATCGCATAGAATTGAAGAGCGAGAGCGTCGCGCACTCGGACTCGGAGCACGAGCATGAACAAGAGCACGAGCACGACCACGAACATGAGCACAATGAGCACGGGCACGGTGAGCACAGCGAGCACGGGGAGCACTTAGAGGCGCTAGACGCCGGAAGACCGCGCAAGGTAACTTGATCTGAACTGATGGATTCTTAATTATACCATCACGCCTGTATTCACCCAAGTGTTGGGTACTCAAGTTTGGAGGGTGTGCCTATTTCCCATTAACCAGGCACTATTTCCATCACTACACGTCTAACGTCAGTGGCGAACACCTCACAAAAATATCTTCCACAGATTGTTCTGCAATGTTAAGCTGCACTGAGCGCGGTCTGTCTATGGATGGGTCATACTAGTTTTATTGTAGGTCCTGGTTGTAGGAGCGGTATTACCTAAGTGGTACTCGATTATTCATAAAATATCGGTGTTGCTCAGTACGTATTATAAGCAAGTCGTTTAGTGTGGCTAACATTAGCTTTTTACCCATAAATTTAGAATCCCGTCATGAAAACATGATGAGGAATTAACGAGCAAACTACGCGTCGTACACTAAAAATCTGCCTATATTTGGGGGGATACAGACGTATGCGATGGTGTGGTTAAGGAATGCAGAAATTGTTCCTACTTTTTTAAATTCCCCCATCGACCTGTACGCTATTTGTCTAAGCAGGTGCGTCGCAGCCGCACCACGTTCACCACGTATCAGCTGCATGAGCTGGAGCGGGCTTTCGACAAGACGCAGTACCCTGACGTGTTCACCCGGGAAGAGCTCGCTATGAGATTGGACCTCAGCGAGGCGAGAGTTCAGGTGAGAGAAAATTTTCCTACTAAGTATGTATACATATAAATATAGCTACTAATGCAAAGTGTGCATCCCAAAAGGACGGTTTTTATTTATTTTCGGAGACAATTTTTCCCCAGGCTGCCCTTTGCCAAATTTTATCGTAATATTTTCAGCGGTCGAGGCGTTTTTAGGGTTCCGTACCCAAAGGATAAAAATGGGACCCTATTACTAAGACTCCACTATCCGTCCATCCATCCTTCTGTCACCAGGCTATCTCATAAACCGTGATAGCTAGACAGTTGAAATTTTCACAAATTATGTATTTCTGTTCCCTGTGCTACTGAAATGTAATAGAAAAATCCAATAGCACTGCTCGACCTGGGAATTGAACTCAGGACCTCTAGCGTAGCTGTCGCGCTTTGATCAGAAACACTAGGCTAATTAGACTTTATATACTTACATTTAATAACGAAGCATTTTGCTCCAAATAATTTAGCCAGCGTTAATTATAACGCTGCGGTGTGGTTACATTTCTAACGTGAACGTTTCAGGTTGATTAATTAACCAGCAATTATATAACATTAAATTAATGACGATTAAATTAATTGCAATTCTGTTCACATTTATAAAATGTTTGTTTTACCGCAAACCAAGATTAAATTGGTAAAATGAATACTCATAGTTAACTTGTATTACTTTGTTTAATTTAGTTGGTATGCTGATAAAATGACTACATCATGAATTATAACATAATATTTATTGAAACAAATAAAATATATTGAAATTAAGAAACCAACCAACCACCAAGTCGCTTAACAACTTTTTCAATATTCTCATTAGTCTAGTGGTGGTAAGTGTGACGGGTATTCTAGGAGGCCGGGGTTCGATTCCATGAAATCCCAGTAGCAGCTCAATACTCAATACTAAATACTTTATTGCATTCCATTCCATTGCTCTCACCCTTCGCGGGATACAGGCTTATTGGTATGTTATGTTAAAAATCAAAGATAGGTGTATCAGTAATTTGTGGTTAAGAAACTATCAACTCAACGGTTTTTTTGACAAATATGCCAAATCATCATTATCATCAACCCATAAATTATCAACTTACTGGGCACGGGTCACCTCTCAGATGGAGGGACTAATGCAGATTGGCAGTCACACCGTCGAGATCTCTAAGGCAAGCAGGTTTCGCACGATGTTTTCTTTCACTGTATTAATACGCACATGACTTTGAAAAGTCAGAAACCTTGGATTCGAACTCGAGGAAGTCACAGGTTCGGATATTATCTCAAAAAAAAAAGTTGTTATTAGTCTTGATGGCGTCCATACTATATACATTTACCAAACGAATATAAATACCAAAATAAATGTCTGTTTGATACGTTATCTCACTAAAACCCCTGAATCAATTTAAAGTAACTTTAGAAGTGAGTTTTCCACTCAGGCGCAACTAGTTTTGATTTTCCAAAAGTGCTGTTTAATGGTCTAATTGAAATAAAATATTTGAATTTTTCTTTGACATATACCTTTTGTGACACAAAAGTCCTTTTGGATTGCGAGTGAAGTCGCGGGCAACAACTAGTAACAACATAACTTTGACTAAATTCGCAATAATTGTCTAGTCTGTGACAATTGTTGCGAATTTAGTGGAATCATTCGAAAAATGTCATCATCTGTGACATTTGTTACAGTGTTTATGGGCACACACGGCGATGATAATAATATTTTATGTTAAGATGCCTGGATATAAAATATTAGGTATCACATACTGTTAAGTTACTATAATACAGGGTGGAAGGGACATCGACGCGCAACGGCTTACCATGAGTTCAGTACACGATTCTGGACCCCCCTCCGTTGGAATTTTTCTTCGGCTTTTTCTTAAATTTTACAACTCGCAAGTGAACTCTAAGGAAACAGCTAACCAGAAGATCTTTCAAGTTTAATTTACAATGTTGTTCTTAGTGAAAAAAGTGAATTAATGACTTTTTAATTAAAATTCTTATTGGGTTAGATAGAAACAATGATTTTATACAGTTTAAAGTTGAAAAAACTGCAAAAAAAACGTAAAATTTAAGAAAAAGCCGACGAAAAATTCCAACGCAGGGGGGTCCAGAATCATGTACTGAAGTCATGGTAAGCCGTTGCGCGTTGATGTCCCTTCCACCCTTTATATCCGCTCGAATCATTCAAGGCTTGGTGTACACTCTGTATATGGACCTTGCGATATATTTTGTATGTTAAGATAGCATGTTGAGTTGAGATATATTTCGTATCTTAACATAAAATTTCTATATTGCTCGATAGCTTAAGATAGTGTAATATGAAAATATATATTTTGAACGATATTTTATCTTAATATAAAATATTATAGTATCTTCGCCGTGTGTGACGCCCTTTTCGACATTTTTCACAGTAGGTAGTGCATGATAGCTACATACAATTGGAACTCACACATTCAACCTCACTGCAAAGGGTTGTAGGTGCGAGGGTAATTAAAATTAGTTCTATTCTCATCGCGCGGTGGCACAATGTGCGCAAATTGTCGATGGTCCACGCTCACCGCAGCACCTCACCACACGGCTAAAGCCGGCCACACACAACTACATACTTGAATACACGATAGTTCGCTACGGACAAAGAATCTTGCGCATAGTGTGTGAAATAATGACACTTTGAAGCATTAACATTTTAAAATTAGTGTACTTTGTCATTGGTCACGGTTGTTGAGCTAATTCCATACTGAAAGGCGGCTCGCCCTCTATTACATGGGACCTAAACAACCGGCGAACTGCGGGTGTATTTTGATACACCTCTGCCTAACCCTTCGGGGAATACAGGTGTGATGGTATGTTATGACGTGACATTGACATTTTACACAAATAAAGATATTATTGTGTATAAGTGTCCCCCCACTGAGTTGGCAGACTTTGACCCTTATACTGCCAACCCAGCTATTCCTCTTTCGTTTTACAGAGTCGGCAACGCGCAAGTGATACTCTTAGTTTAGTATTCTCAGTAGCAGTTCGAAGTTTTGTTTTGTGGCCAGTTAATGACAATAGAATCGCGCCCTATTACAGGGGACCTAAACGTGGCGAATTGGAGGTGTACCTTGATACATATCTGCCTAACCCTTCGGGGAATACAGGCTTATAACTGTCCCCCCACAGACTGTGTTGGCAGACTTTGACCCTTATACTGCCAACCCAGCTATTCCTCTTTCGTTTTACTTGGTCCTCAAAGCGCAAGTGATACCCCTGGTGTTGCAAGCATTTATAGGCTATGGTAACCGCTTGCCATCAGATGGGCCGTATACTTGTTCGCCACCTTAGTGGTATAAAAAAAGTTAATCGCATTAAGTGCACAGTGTTGCGTCAGATCAGAGTGATGTAGGCGCGGCTCGCGGTACAATGGTCGCTAATTCGCCCGTCATTACGCTCTCGTCGCGAGAGCGCTAATGTTTGCAGCGTCGTCGTCGGAGCGCCGCATTATCGCGACTCCTTCGCTAATTGTCGCAGATATTGTAATCAGGCCACTTGCAGACTGCCGCGTTTTGTACAAGAATGAAATTATTAAGTTCCGTTAAAAGATAATAATAGCCAATGTGCATTTACGGCGTCCGTTCTTTTTCACTTTGCGAGTGAAGTCTGCGACATTAATTGCTTTCTCCATTGCTATCGCGTCGGCTAAGATTTTTACAGTACCGGTCCATTTATCTGTATTCAAATTTTTGTTTTGTTGTCTATGGCCCGTACTGACAATGAGAGAAGAACAAAAACAATATTATTATATTAGTATCCTTTAAACTATACTACAGTCTGCACGTTTGGCGTACCGGTAGATGAAGGTCCAAAACCTCGTTGCGTAGAAACTTGATATTGTCTCTACAAGTCTCTGCTTGGGTACTTTGGGACTAGATGGTGCTGTGTAAAATGTCCAAATATTTATTACCTATTATATTGATAAATAAAATCCCCTCAAAACTTCGAGCAGCTGATGAGAATTTCATAGAATTAACCCAACAACACTGTTGCCCAACCTTGGTATCGAACCCAGGACCTCTAGGGTTGTGCTTACGACCAGTAGAGCAATGAGTCAGTTAAATCAAATGTCACTGTACCATAATTACACGTAATCTCAAGTAACAATGGTTAAATTAAGCGCGGTTTGGCGCGGAGTGCTCTTTAACTGCAGTTAAAGCGAGCGCCTGCAATTTGGTAATTAGGGACTTCATGCGGTTTGCGGGGGAGGGGGATAATGGCGAGTATTAGACACCACACTTGAGGGATTTGTGGGAGTTTTCGGATGATTTAGGTGTCTGCAGACGTATGATGACGATCCTTTGATATGATGTAAGTGTATGCAAAAGGGCTGACAGAAAACCAGGCAAGCTAAATTATGCCATTTATGAAAACCTTTTGAGACATACGATTCTTTGGGTGGAGATTGCCAATCGTTAGCTGTATTGTCAGTCTGAAATCTATATATTACTAGCTGACCCCGCAAACGTTGTTTTGCCATAAAAAAAATTTAGGGGTATGAAAAATAGATGTTGGCCTATTCTCAGACGTCCCCGATAAGCACAAAAAATTTCATCAAAATCGGTCAAGCCGTTTCGGAGGAGTATGGCAATGAAAACTGTGACACGAGAATTTTATATATTAGTTAGATATACTAGTCCCAGCAGACGTTGTCCTGCAAATTTAGGGTTATATGTATTTTTTAATGCCACTTCAAAAAAATAATAAAAATAAATCCAAAAAATAAAATAAAAAAATGTTCGGGGTGGACCATCCTTACACTTAGGGGTATGCAAATTAGATTACGACCGATTCTCAGACCTACCGAATACACATATATGATTTCATAAAAATCGGTCAAGCCGTTTCCGAAGAGTATGGCAACTAACACTGTGACACGAGAATTTTATATAAATAAGGTTAAGGTGATTTCTACGGTGATAAATGTAGTGATTGGAAATTTTTCAACAGAATACTTATTTCTTAGAATCTAAAGTGGCATACCTATCTTGCTTGGACATATTATGAGCCTAGTTGCCTGCGACTTTGCCCGCATCTGTTTGAAACACAAGATAGCCTTTTCCAAGTTCTAATCTATCTTTGTATCAAATTTCATCATAATCGGCTCAGCGGTTTAGGTGTGAAAGCGTAATAGACAGATAGACAGACAGTGTTACTTTCGCATTTATAATATTAGTAGCGATAAGCACATTTGCGTTTGCATATTTACAAAAAAATAAAGATGATTACTACTATGAGTAACCTACTAGCTAACTTTTGATATATTTTGCAATAGACTTTATCAAAAGTGCAATGTGGTGTTACTAAAAGAAAATAAATAAAGTTGACTGCGACGTAATCGTGATATTAGAGCATGTAGGTATACGTATGGACTCTAAAGCTTCCTC
The DNA here is from genome assembly GCA_964056405.1 of Acronicta alni. NCBI lineage: Eukaryota > Metazoa > Arthropoda > Insecta > Lepidoptera > Noctuidae > Acronicta > Acronicta alni. The sequence continues at coordinate 10,079,379 of OZ043935.1, forward strand.
ATCACAAAGTAATACAGCAGCAGCAGACTATGGCAATGCTGGTATATTATATAAGATACCTATTCTACATCTATTTGTGTATAATAATATTACATACCTAAACGCTAGCTAAGATAAGCCACAAAGATTAATTCCATACAAAATTCTGGAAAAACTAAAAAGGTTAACATACTATAAGTTTAATACCAAAGACATTTCATAAGAGCATTCGTATTTGCAGTTGTTGAGTACCTACCAACCCTATTGGTAGCTAAGTATTAGGGGTGCCACACAGTTCTTAAATCACACTCAACGACGCAGTGCAAATTGCTTTTAATCCACTCCATAGATGCCGTTCGCCGACAAAGGACGGAATACTTTAATTTTTCTCCACATTTTTTAAATCAACCTTAGACTAGTAAAAATAAGGTTCGTAGTACTGTGTGTCATTTGACGTTTTAAGTTGAAATTTAGAATGGTATGGAGTGGGTCTCAATAAAAATGTCTAGTGATTGCTGTATGTAATCGACACGAGGCATTCTATTCATTGGGAGTGGTACTTGACGAGCTGAACGAATTAAGTCCATGTTTAATTGATGAATTTCCCTGCTGGCTTGGGAGTCCAATCAATAATATCCCACTAAAACAGTTACAATAGTTTGTATAGAACAGGTTGAACTAGAATAGTAATTTAGAAAATCTTTTGATTTCTGACACTGACGTAAATATTCGCAGTGATAGGTAGAGTAGTACTTTGTAGTAGAGGTGAGTAGGTGAGCTAATATAGAAGAGGGCGATCCTAATGCTATTAGCGAAGCACAAATCCAAACTTCGAGATTTTACTGATGATTTCAAAGAAAAATGTAGTAACATTTGATTCGGCATATGTGTTACCCTGGTCCTCACGCTACACAAGCACATTTTTGAACATTAGACCATTGTAGTCACCTACATAGTTCAGATAGACCTGTTCAGTAGTAAACTGTTTGAAAATAATTATCGCTTCAAAATATAGTGTAGTTTTTATGACTTTTAACGCGATCTGCAGTAAACTCGCCACTAAATACTTAAATACAAACCTTTCCTTTCTGGTTGTGATCCATCTATGCATCCAAATTTTACTGAGGTGCATTTGTATACAACAGAGTAATGTACCCGACTATAATGACATCACAGTACCTTTAAAGCGTACCCACAGCGATAACTTTCATTACATACTCGTAAATGAATCAAAATCATATTTGCATATCTTCCTAAGTTAATAAGATTGATAAGATCTCAAATTGTAACGGAGGTGTTCAGTCGGCTATAATTGTCGACTGTGCTACCATTGTACAAATGCAGCGACTCAGTAAAACGGTCTCATTTGAAAATTATGAAATTACACCAATTTTTCCTTCTACAATGTCTTTTTATTAGCGCAATGTGGCTCGACTAGCTCAATTTGTTTCTATTCTCCATTTCATTACATGCAAATGTGGACTTTAGGCTAGTGGTATAAGGCGCATTTTCCTACATGGATATGAAGGAATGGAAACCACGTATGCGTAATTGCTTTTCATTACGGTTCCATTGTAGTCGAGAGGTGCGGACGAGTGGGGGGTGAGGAAAGCGGGGAGAGCGTCAAATTGCCAACAATTACACAATAAAAAAATTTAAAATCGCCCACAGCTCGAATCCGAGCCATTATGCGCAAAGAATCTGACTCTGATTTTTGGTTCCGATTTGATTCACTGGCTATTGGTTATTGTACTGAAAAATCATTCAGAACTACGAAGCAATATTGACCAGTATTACGAGGTAATGAACCTTTGTGAACGTAGCTGACGCCATAGTTCACCACCTAGTGCGAGTAAGCAGAATAAAGAACTTTGTGAAACCTAAAGTTTTATCACGTTGGGGGATTCACATTTTGATAGGATTTGATGATTGTCCCGGACCACAGCCATTCATAGCTGTGACGAATGCCACTAATTCCATGGCTAAGACAGGATTGAATAAGTGAAGGTAAATGTAGTTTTAAGTTGGTACGAGTCCGAAGAATCGTAACGCTTCTCCAGTTGGCAATCCAGGACAATCCTGGATGATGATTTGGCGCAAAACCCTACAAAAACTGTTTTCTCATGATACTTATTTAAATTAAAAGTTTAAAAAGTTATTGGGCATACCTGGCTCAGGCAACGTTAAACGTCCGGTACACCGCTGATCCTTGTTAAAGAGACAACGAACACTCTAACCAATTTCGGAGAAGCCCAGAATGATGGGGTATGGGAAACTAAAATTAGGTAGGAGTGGGGAGTGACCGTTCTGTAAATAGTAGTACTGTCTAATTACTATGCTAAGACATGTCTCAAATTAGGTGTCTAGCAGACAGACAATAATTATTGTCTATGTTTAATTATAATGTTAAATTGAATTAGTAGGTAAGGTAGCTTCGTTCGACATTGAACTAACTATATAAAGTAAGTCATGTCGGTTGAGAAGCAAAAAAAAAACTTGCTTTTCAATTTACTGACGTCACCTTAAAGACATAAACTCTAAAAATGTGAAGGCAAATTTTGACATGGCGGGTGGGACTCGCGGTGGCTTAGTGGTCATACCAATAAGCCATTGTGTAACTAACCAGAAGACGCAGGTTCGAATCCTGCCCACGGTCATATTTTCCTTCGCTGAATAACTTTAAAATCTTAGCATGGAAAATGCCAAAAAATACAAAAAGATATGTTTAATATGTTAGAACTATATCCATAATATTTGCTTTAGCGAATATAAAGTCCTACCCGATCTGAACCTAATAGATACCATTCCTATTAGGGAGAATGCGTTTAGCGTGAGAGTTTGTGTGTGTGCAAACGAATGTTCCCATTTAAATGATATTTAAGCAATATAATAATGTGTCGCATTGTTCGCAGGTTTGGTTCCAGAACCGGCGCGCGAAATGGCGCAAACGAGAAAAGGCACTCGGCAGAGACCATGCACCTTTCATGCACCATGACCATGGTAAGAGCTTTGCTTTTTATGGCCACTTTTCAATGGAAATCACTTTTTATGATACAATAACTTTCTCTTCACATGCCTGGGAATTCAGACTTGTTGTCAAAGTAAACAAATCCCAACACGCCTTGTGGATCTAATGATCCGCCAGACTGGACCTTGTATGATAGCCAGCCAGCGCCCGAAACTCGTATTTATTTCAATTGCGTGCTCCTAGAACTTGTTTGTGCTAACCATCAATCAATTAAGACTAGGGTCCAACGCACGAACATTTCAAAATAAGTTTATAATGTGTCTATAAGTGCTATAATATATCTCAACCTTTTCTATGTTTCCAAAACAAAATTAATAGTCCAAAACAGACATAATTACATTGAAAAAATATATTTTTTTTTGTCACACGACACCTATAATCACAAGGTACAATAATCATCAAAACTCACAAGTTATATATTTCACGTAATTGGTGCCTGTTTATCGGCCACAGCGCGGTAATGAAATACGAACGCGATTGCACCCGATGTTTACCGATCATTACCGATCGTTTACTGATCGCTATCGCCTGTGTGAGCAAGCAATCTGTACATAAACTAGGGTTGATGATAGTTTGGAAGCTTTTCATAATGGCCCAATTATGAGGAAAACAGTTTATTTTTTAGAATTTAACATGTTTAACAATTTACCTAACAATGTTTAACTCTAAACTATCTTTAACTGATTTAACTGAATCAAACGTGCATAAATCAACATGCGATTAGCAATTCCTGTTTGAAATTTGAAATATGAATACTGTATCTACGCTCTGCCAAACGCTCCTGTGATTTATTAGGTGTGTGAACCCTAGTAAGTGTTACACCGCGGCTTCGCGGGCTAGGTGTCAGTCACACCAAAATCACCGGCAATTAGTAGTGATTGCGACGTAATTGCTCGTCACCCCATTGCGCACGCCCGATTTAAAATGCTTCTTTAAAAACTTCACATGTGGTACTTTGTACGCATTAATTTTACGTTTTATTGCAGCTACGGTCCCGGTTTATAATTATGTTTGATCTATCGCTATGATCTAATAGAAGATAATCCTGATTGGTATTCAGTATTTTTAAGTTAGTAATTACCTTCTTAACATTGGATCACGAATTTATTCCCCGAAGCCTGAAGGATTAGGATGTGTGTACTAAACTACTAAATGTGTACCCACCGTTTGCCCGTATGTTTAGGTCTCTTGTAATAGGGGGCGAGTCTTTTACCATTTACCGGGCACAAAGCATCAAATCAAATTCTGAGAATTTCATCGATAATCCGATTAACACTTTGCTCGTCCTAGGAATCAAACCCAGCATCTCTGGGGTAGCAGTAGTGATTAAGATTAAGGCTGTTATCTTTTTACCTGAATGAAGGCACTTTTTACTTAAACTGTGAAGCAAAACCTAAAAATGTGTCAATAGTATAATTAAACATACCTAATCATTATGATTAGTATATAATTAAAATAAATCAGACGTCGAAATCTACGGGACTGTTGTTAATTGTTACGGAAACTTGTTTGTATCGCTCGATAGAACGATATTAGGGCGTCATTATACTAATGCGTGTATAATGACGCGGCGCGGTTTACACGATGCTACAATAACGACAATTACTGGCAATCCGTTTACCGCCTGATATGTCGACTGTTAGCACTTTTGTTTTTCATTGTACTCGCGGACATACGGCTTATGACCGACTTCGTTCTTTCTCAACCTTTTCCCAACAATATTGGGGTCGGCTTCCAGTCTAACCAGATGCGGCTGAATATCAGTATTTTACACGAAGTGACTGCCATCAGACCTCCGCAACCCAAGTTTTGGGTAACACCTATATCCTGAGGATAGACTGGCTGTCAGGCTTTTTGGGCTTCTGACTAACTTACTACCACTAACAATTTGTCATAGGTGTTCGTATGACTATCGGGACCGACGCGGACGGCTTTACGTGCTCTCCGAGGCATGGAAGGGTCTCGATCCGTGTCAAGACCGACCATCCACATACCGACCGCGACTAGCGCAGCTTAACCTTGCAGATAGATCAATCAGCTTAGTTATTACTTAGCCACGAGGCCTCTGTATTTCTGTAAAAAGGCGTTTGTATCTAGGTATTATTCATAGGTTTCTATGAAGACTTTTATTGATAATGATAATATGGCTAGGCGTATTAAATATTTGCGAACCTTGTGGTGTTTACAAGGACAAAAACGTGTTCCTAATCGAATGATTGCTTGTTTAGCTATACCTATATATATAGATGGTTCATGTAGCTGGTTGAATAATTTTAACGTTGACAAGACAAGTGTGTATACGTGCGTACGATGTACGCTACAGGTTTTCTGGGTGTGTGCGTAATGTATTTCTGTGTGCGTGGCTCGTCACTCGGCACGCGACCAACTCGCAAACCTGATAATAGTTTATGATTATGATATTTATTGATAAGCTTACTTCATGTTTATTTATTATTTTTTGATGAAACCGCTGGGCTCGGTCGTTAATGCAATGTGTACGTTGAAAATAATTGTTTAACAATTTAAGACACTTTAATAGCGTAATACTCATTATTACGTAAGTACTAAGCTCATTACACCTATATATACCTACCTAACATAGCTACCCGCGGTTTCAAAAGTTTTCTGACATAACTGAAAACATAAGTAAGCCTGAGCCTCAGGATGCAATCTAATTCCTTGCCAAATTGAAAGAATACTTATGCTGTATTACGCTATAGTGAGCGGAGTGCATTATAGCAACAGTACTGGGCAGGTGTAGCTATGCGCATGCGCCGTACAGTAACCCATTGTAGGTGTTATCGTTGAGCTATCACCTGCCCTACCCATATTATACTGAATAAACATTAGGTACATTATTTACTCCAACTGTGTGATTTTGTCAGTTTGCTTTTAATATACGAATTTATTAGTCTGCACACAAAAAACTCACAGAAAAACTCTTTTTCTATCAAAGAGTTTTTTTGTGATACGCATTTTTGTAGAATTTTCCACACGTTTAAAAACATGGTCACACCTTTAAAAACGCTGTTTTTTTTTACAATTAAGTAATTAAGTGTAAACCTCTAGTCCAGAATTAACCTGGAGCGGTCAAAAATCCATGGATTCTTACCCCAGTTGAACATATTTACGAAATCGCGGGCGGAGACCATTTGCCAATATTGGATTTCCATGATAAACAAATCCAGACCAGCTAGCTAGATATTTCCGGAACATTTTTCTTCTAATTAATTAAGACTTTGCCTGTCTCTGCGGATCATATGATCTTTATATCTTTTGTTCCAACGTTGCTAGCACTCGGTCCAAGTTTTAAATTGGCGATTTATAAGATTTATAGACTTTGTTGACCTCTGTGGTCTAGCGGTTCGAATTGACTGCTGATCGTGGGTTCGATTCCCAAAGGAGACAAATATTTGTGTGAATAAAACATGAGTATTTGTGTTTGTCTGGGTGTTTCTTATGTATTATAAGTATACATTTACAAAAAAAAAAAAATTATATCAGTATTATATCCATTGTCTAGTACCCATAGTACAAGCTCTGCTTAGTTTGGGACTAGATGGTGTTGTGTAAAATGTCCCAAGAATATTATTATATTATTTGAAAGAAGTCTATGTTTCTCGTAATTATGTAGGTATTATACTTATATTGGTAACAGTTATTTTTATAAATCATCATCACCCTTAAATTATTTGATGATAAGCAATAATTTTGGTCTTTTGGTCCCTAATCCAAAGTTACGTAAGACTTTGACTTGACTTTGACTTTACGTTCCGCGAAATCGTGAACATTACGTCAGTGAAACTACCTATATCTTATTTTTAGATACCCGTTATGTATTAAAGGACAAGTCTCTTATCGTAATCAGTTCATCAACCCACATACTGTCCCACTGCCGGGTACGGGTCTCCTCTCAGATTGAGAGGGAATAGGCTAGATATAGTCCACCATGCTAGCCTAGTACGGGAAAATAACTCTTTGTGAATGTCAATTAAATATAGTGAAGGCATTAAAAATATTGTTTGTTCCAGTGGTGGGTGAGTGGGGTGGCGGTGGCCCACCAGGGGGCGAGTGGTGGGCACTGGGCCTGGGCGCTGGCCTCGGGGCGTTGGGCGTACCGGCGCCGCTGTGGCACGACGCCGAACCTGCCGCTGCCTTCAGAGCGTTACTGCACAGGTAAAAAATCTATTAGGTAGGTATTAGTTTTAGCATTAGTACTAAAATTTCAAGTAGTAAAAGCTACGTAATGCTCACGTATTATTAAGGTGCTGGAAATCTGCTGCTTAGTTCGGTCTGGTTGGTTCTACTTTATTGCTAAATAATCTGTCGATAAGCAATAATGTAATAACATTATTATGCTCTGGATAGGTAATGTTTCACAGCTTAGCTCTCAAGCTCTCTCTAACGCGCGAATGCCACCACTAGTGTTGTTGGGGTATCTGGGGTTCTAGTTAGCGCTTACCCTATTGTGGACGCTTACTTCATTGTCATGATATTACATTCAGCATCCATCTTTACTACTAAAACAATGAGGCAGATTTGCCCTTGTGATGGTTGGCAGACCAGGTGAAGTAAAACCCCTCGGTAGTTTAGAGTGCTCGTTCGTCGCCGTGGTTTGCTTCACCAGTAAAGCCGATTTAGTCAAAAATCAGGTACTAAATGTTTTGACATGCCCTGTATTTTTGGACTACTGTACAGTTTATAAATACTTACTAAAAGTTTAGTTGTGACAGCATAATTTGATGTTGTAATTGACATAATGTTTAACACGATGCTTCACCAACAGGTATGTCCTCGCTCTTCCTCCGCCAGCGCTGCGTCCCCCAGAGCCAGAGCCGTCTCCCTCTTCTCCCCCGTCGCCGCCCTCCCCGTCACCCTCGCTGGCTCGGCTTGCGAGTGCCGAGTCCCTTCGTCTGCGGGCTCACGACGCCCTGCTCCAAGACCGCGTGGTTCTTCAACACAACAACAAAGTTCACACGTAACCTGAAGCAAGCCAGTGGGAGCTCTCGTACGTGTACACTCCTGGACATTCGTAAATACGTTGCTGTAATGGGTAATGTTGGTGTGTTTGTTTCAGACTTATTGACTGGTTTACATTGGGTCTTATTGAACTTATTTATTACAACAATTTGAGGCTTAGCTCCGCAAAACTGCAATCTACTGTCAGATATGTAATATATAATTATAATCAAACTCGACAGGACATTGCTGAATTGGTACTGCTATCGTGTAAAAAGATTACCTCTGAAGAAAAACAAGCAAGCATGATTTGCAAACAGTACACAAAACTAGGTAGGTACACTGAGCGTGAGGTCGATACCCACTACTCTTTGCTCTACAAGTATTATTGGATTGTATAAAATTCTGAGTAGCAGCTTAAATGTATGCTAGGATAATGACACTTCGCTCGCTCTCTGGTTAATATGACTTAAAATATACCGGCGAACTGTAGGTGTATATTATATTATTATGTTAGTAGCTCTTTTAGTACCGTCGTCATTGTGAGTCAATGGGAATCTGCCATTATACTGTACGCACCAACATTGTCCATTCTGAAGCAATATTAGGTGGTTCAAATGTACTTAGTTCATTAGTGACTGCACAGTTTGCATACAGTGAAGTGTATCTGGTATATGAAAGTAACTGTATATTGCACATTGTTATTGTAGATTATTGTAAGTTTAAGAACTGGGTGTCTCTTTTTTACGGTTAAGGACTTCGCTCTGAACCTTAGGTACTTCTCACATTATGAAAGGAGACACAAATTCAGCAGTGGGCCGGTAACTGGTTTCGTAACGCTGGTCGTAACTTTGTCGGATTGCTCAGTTACGCAATTGAGTTTTGTATGAATGGGCGGAGGTCCTTAGAGGAACATTTACGGACACAAACTTTCTTTAGCACATCTATCCGAGGTTACATTTTGAACAATTACTGTATTCGCGTCTTAGATTTAACATCAATATATATATACAATTAACTATTGGTCGTCACAAGTTATGAAGTCAGTTCGAAGTACCTAATAATTCATAGTCAGTTACTGTTGTTGTACAGAAGGACCAGAATTAATTGATGAGAATTAGGATTCAGCAATTGTTTAAAGAATATTCTTTCCCGCAGTAGTCTGACTGTATTTTTATTATACCTATTTTCCATTTTGTAGAAAAACAATCTATGTAATTACAATGAATTCTGAATGAGATTGATTATTTACATAATATCAACATTTTTGTAATTTATGCTTAAATGAATAATTGAATATAGACTTGCAAATAAACGCAGATTAGTGCCACCTAGTAAAGAGAGATTGTGGTTTCTATCATTATAAGCCACTAGCTTTCACCTGCGATTTCATCTGCGTGGACTTTACCTGGATAAAAAGTATCTAGTTGTTAAGTTTTCTGAAATATTCCAATTTTCTTCCTAATTTCTCTAACTTTTTTCTGTAAGAACCTTCTACAAAGTATCTATTAGAAAGCTTAAATAAAAGATGTATGGAATCTGTAAAGTCCGCCTCAAATTATGGCTTGACCAAAGGAAACCGGGAATCAGTTTTATATTTAATTAGATTGTGTGAAGAAGACATGTTATTAATAAGACGTGTGCCTTAACGTTGAACGTTAACTTGTATTATAAAAAAACTGTCTTATTCTTTACATTCCATTAGATCTCAACATGTATTGTAGTCAGTAGGGTAGAATATTATTGTAAATAGACACTTAATCAATACTAAAGATTTTGTATTATTTAAGATATTTATTTAAAAAATAACTGGTTTCTGTAATTTTGTAGTTGACTGATTTTGTCCACCGATCAATTAATTAAATAATAAATTAGTTAAGTAAGTATAATAACTCTTATAAAAAATATTTTAATCAAATAACACAATCATTCATAAATAAATCATAATAATTAAGTAATTAATTGTTATATAATTTAATGTGCGATTTTTTTCACTGCAACACAATGTATAAAAGTACTGATTGTGTTTCAAATGTAAATATTATATTATTAAGTGCGTCTAAAGAGACAGTGAGATCTTAGTGGAGAATAGCAATTGATTTGCTACCATGTTGTGGAAATACCTACCTTTAATTGTCTATTATTTCAACATCATCCTGATAGTCAAATCATAAATGCTAACATAAAAACCTTTAATACTAGTGGAACTCATTGAAGTTATTTTTGTTTGAATTTTATTTTCCTCTTAGCAGTATTTTCAGATAAAATACCATAACTAGATGTTACTAAGTGTAATGGTATTCATTTCAAAAAAAACTTCATGGATAATAATCATGACAGTGACAGATGACATAAAAAAGATAAGTAGTAGGAGCACACTGGTTGAGTGAGACAAGGGATAGAGAAGGTGGGCATTAAAGAAAGGAGGCTTATACCCAACAGTGGGAAAATACAAGCTGAGAATGATGATGGGGATGAAATAATATTCTGTGTCTAACCTGCGAAACCAGGGCTCAAATCCCCGGATTATAATTCAGAAAAGGAAAATATTTCAGGAGTTCAGAGTAAATATGTCGTGCAAGTCCCAACGAGTTTTATTTCATTAGATATATATTGGCATAATAATGGCATAAGCAGTGATAGCCTAGTAATATGGCCATTGGACTGCCAAGTCGAAGGTCTTGAGTTTGAATACAAAGCACCTCTGACTTTACGGAATCATATGCGTATTAATAATTAATGATCACTCGCTTAAAAACGGTGAAGGAAAGCATCGTGAGGAAACCTGCATAACCTTAAAGATTTTCTCGACAGCGTGTGAAGTCTGCCAACCCGCACTAGGCCAGCGTGGTGGACTATACTAATCCCTCTTATTCTGTGAGAGGAGACCCATGCCCAGCAGTGGGACAGTATATGGGTTGATGATAATGATGAATACTGGCATACTAACACTTCGCTTGTTACTTTTCATGGTACGAGTATTAATGCTAAATACTTCCACTAACCGTCAAACTGTCTCTGCACTCGCACTGTGTTGTATATAGTGTACATTATTTTAGTATATAGTGATGTAGTGCACTTACAAGCGTTATATACCGATGTAATAATATTTATTGGAACGATTAGATGTAGTTAGTTTGCAATAATGTGTCAGTGTAGTCGTGTTAATAAACAAGTGATAACTTTTGTGCTATTTTTATGGTTACCCTACTTTACACACCATATAATTTTTAAGTAAAATTTATTTGATAAAATGTATTAGTTCTGGTAAGGTAGAAGGCAAACATTGATAAGAAATCTGAATGCCTGAGAGGTGCTACCAACTCGAAATAGGACAGTTTATTAGATGATACCCTAACACCTCTCTCATTCTAGAACATCCATGCCCAGCAATGCGGTAGTAAATGGGTTGTTGATGACCAAGAACGAATGCGGGCGCTGGCAAAAGCCAGGACATTTCACACCTGCTTAATTTTACAAAAAGGTGTACCTACATTTCGTCAACATTACAATTTAACATTAAGCTATGGTATATGATTAGGGTCTTAATAATAACTAAAACTACTAACATACTAAACTACTACTAACTACTAAATTTATAATAGGTGCTAATAGAAATATTTGAAACTAGAGATATGTAGCGACCTGCCTGATCTAGGTTTATACATCTGCGTTTCAGGTCATCATATTCAGTATCGTTTCAATTGAAACAAAGCGTAGATGTAGTATATTACTGATGTCCGGTAAGACATCTGTACTGCCAACAAGTAGTGGAGGGGCACCCAAAGAAGAAGAACAATGAGGTTACAGTAAGTATTTAGAACATTATTAATACTCGACAAAGTCTACGTCCAAGTTGTGTACTTGGTTTTTGCCTTCCATAACTAATCTATTCCATCTCCATCTTGGGTTAACCAATAGACGGAATCTAACTACACATAAGTCCCAGATTTTATATCTTAATCACCGCACTCCACCACCTTTATATTTGCCGATCACTGAATCGTTCATAATCAACGAAACTTTTTGTTCGAGTCTTTACCCCCAGTCCCCTTACCCCCTCACATTAGGGTGTGTATGAGATGGCTAACATCAAATTTGCTTCTCCGTCAATTGTTCCACAAAGAACTCAAGTGTTTGAAGAAAGATTAATTTGGTAAAAATTCGGGAGTCTGGCGGGGAGCGAATTAATCTGAGCCACGCATGTTGATGTAAGTACTAACCAGGCAATTTTGGGCAATTTGTTAGTACTTTATTATGGAAAATTTTGGCGCAAAATTGTAGGAAATAAGACCTATTAATTACTTAATTAAGTTCATTGAAACTTTCCAAAAAGTACAGAATGAAAGTAGAACTTTGCTGCAGATTTGCTTCAATAGCTAGAAGCAGTAGTGTACAAAGATTGTGGTGTGTGTTCTGGTCTGAAGGGCGTTGCCGTTACACTAACTAATAAAGTGACGAAAGTAACCTACCTTTCCCATGGAGAAAATTCACCGGCAAACTACCTAGCTCAGTTGACTTACAAATTACGGATGATGTTCAGCTGAATTCCTGCACAATATATCCTACAAATACATTCAAATCCAAAGCCAAAAACATTTCAAATTTCATAATGAAATTCCGAATTACATCACCCACCTACTTACATAGGTATTCAATAGTTAAGAAGTTCTTAACTCGGCCGGGAGCCGTCGCGTGGCGTTGCGTCGATCTACTTAGCGCGGCTCAGCCCGCCTGTAATCTCCTTAAACTGTTACTTATTGTTCGCGATGGGAGGAGGAATAAGGAGGGAAGGGGGAGGATCACGCCCACTCGGCAAATGTCTTTGACGAGTCTGTAATTGGTGAACATCTGACACATTTATTTCGCACTTTCAAAGATACTTCGCGTGAAATGAGTTTGGTAGAATTGTAATTAAGAGGTGCTCCTTTGTAGAAGAGCTACATTATGTACCCACGTCTTACGTTCTTTTAATAATTGTATGAAAGTCGATATTTGTTGAGGTGCCAAAGTTTTTAAGCAGTGATCGCAAATTTCTGTACTTGTGCAATGTAAATCGTCGTTTTAGACTGAATGAGAAGAATCACGCCGTATTGCTTCAACTATAAACGGTGGAACGTCATGCTGGTTGAAGTCTTTAAAATTTTGGTTAAAGAATTCCACAAAGTTTTTGAAAATATCTCAGGTCCACATGAGGCTAGTAGTGGTCGCAAGTGCGGTTGCTGAGCGTGAGATCCTGGGTTGGATAGGTAGCCAGTTCGAGACTTGAGTAGTATTATTTTGCCGCCCGATTAAATAATGGCCCCGGTAGGTGGCACGTGTGTTCGTCAAACGCCTTCAATTAGGATTCGAAGTAAGGCCTCCTTAATTGAAGAGGTCCAGTGGCTGCTGGCCCACGGCCTGCCATGGTCGTGGAGAATTTCACGGTTCCCATGGCCTTGACTATGGGGCAATTAGTCGGTAGGAGTTCGACATACTCAGCAACCTCCCCAGGTGGGAGAGGATCCATGACGATTTTCTTTAATATAAAAAAAACGGCAATGGTGTACATCAGAACACTTTTCAGAGATACAGGCGTTGCGGTGACGATGTACTTATATGTGAGCTGATCCTTCTCATCAAATTGCATCGCACAGATTGTAAAAGCGTTCACTACATTATTAACCAAAAAGTTGGTAAGTATATTCGCCCGTGTATATCACATTCTCGAAGCTCCTAACTCAGTTAACTTTGTGATGGACTTGGGTAACTGTGTGCACACCGGATTAATAATGGAGTCTGTCTATAAAAAGCTTAAGGATCCTTTTATTTTAAGGTTGAGTTAGTCTTGTAAGCCAGTTTTTGGCTATTAAAACCTTCATATCTATACTTATGTACTTACACACTTAACAAAGAAAATGAAATTGAGAAAATAGCACAAAAAGGTACTGCTTATTTCTAAAGAAATCTCTTCCAGCATTCTTTATCTACCTAATCAGCCTTGTGGTCGGAAGCTTGACTGCTACGCTAGAGGTCCTGGGTTCGATTCAGGGAATCGAGCAAAGTGGTATTGCGCTTTTATATCTATGAAATTCTCAGTAGCAGCTCGGAGTTTGTAATTGTGCCCGGTTAATAGCAATAGGCTCGCCCCCTATTATATGGGACTATTGGCAAACTGTGGGTATACATTAGTAAACCTCTGCCTAACCCTTCTGGGAATACACTCGTTATGGTATGAATCTATCTCTTCCTTGCCTGCACTCCTGCAGCACGACAGGCCATGATGTCCAAGGTTATCGACTGACTCGCCACAGTGACAGTTATGCGGAGCAACACAAGGAGCAGCCTGTAGGCCTCTGGTGTTGGATGCGACTTATGTTGACACCCTTGCTCCATCCCATCTTCCAAGCAGGCTGTGCTGGACTCTCAAACGGCGCAAGTATAGTAACCTACCTGGTAACGATGTTTTTGAGTTGTTTGGAGTCGAAACGCTCGGGCCGTGGGGTCCGAGTGCCTGTCTCCTTTTCAAGGAAATATCAAGGAGACTGGTCGATTTTTCACGTGACCAGAGGGCTGGCTTGTTTCTAGCGGAACGTATAAGCATTGCCATTCATCGTGACAATGCAACCAGTCTTCTGGGCACGTTACCGGATGACAGCGATGCTGAGGAATACTTTTACGCTTACTAATTGCAAAAAGAATTTTTCAAATACGTCTGGCGTTTTCAGGGATTAGCGCGTTCAAACAAAAAATACAGGTAGATAGATAGATATAAATCATAATATAATTAACTAAATTATGGTCTTTGGTTCCGCTATTGATATTCACAAACTCTTAATTACCTATCTAAATTATGTATAGCACACCGTTAACTGCATCAAATCAATAAACCAAGGATAGTCGTAATTAAAAAGTGAAAATAATGAGTAGATGCTATTTAACGGGGTCGTTTCAGAAACATCTGTCGTAATTGACAATATCAACTGCTGCACAATGCGCCGCGAGATGTCGAGAGTCGCGCCAAAATGAGGTAAAGCACAGAAGTCTAAAATGTAGGTCGGAATTGAATGTAGTGAACGAAAGATGTAAAGTATTACGGCAGGTGTGAGCGAGAAATGAAGGAATGTAAAGGATGTACGATTAGATGACCAGAATAAGTTAAAAGATAACTGTGTGACAGATGACGGTAGACAGTTGACATTGACAGAGAAAAATTTAAAGACGCACTAAAAACAATTTTGAAATTACGGTGAGCACTGACCTCTGCGTACTTGTAATAAAGAGGTCAGTGACGGTAAGAAATAAATACTGAAGTTAGGATTACCCAATATTAATGGCAAATATTAATTTGACATCTGGAAACTGGAATCAAAACTCCTTGTTTTGTTTCCAGTCCAAAATAGTACCTACATTATCCTGTTTGGCGAATTCTATGGTCACCTGAATATTACGTCAGGTAGCGAAATACCATTACCATTTTCTCAGCACGAGATCGGCGACACGTTTTGTGTAGTGGCTATGTGATCGGTTTTCACCACGTTGGATCCCAAAATAGAACAAATATTATTTTGTATGACCTACGGATAGCTTTTCCGTGTCGATGTGTGTGTATGTGAAGATTTTGCAAATATACGTACATTACCAAAGGAAATACTAGTGTAGGGTAAGGAATTCTTTAAAACGAACAACAAAACAGTAACACTCATTGTACAAACCAAGAACAACTGCTAAGTTAAATTAAACTTAGCAGTTGTTTCTGTTTTGACTTTCTGCAATGTATCTGTCGATGTTCGCGTCCCGGGTCGCGATAACAATACCTCCTAACCGCTGAGCCTGTCGGAGACACGCGTCCATTGTCTCTCGTTTTAATTACTTATCTTACACAATAAATACCCTTTAAAGTAGACTCGGTCTTTCGATCCGACGAGTTATCATAAACACGATTTTGTAAAAACAATTAGTTTTATTTCTGTGATGATAACTCCTTCTCTTACTGTTTAACGCGCTCACCCTCACATTTGCAGGGTTACCCAACCACTAACTCACTGTCTTATGGTTTTATAGGTGAACTATATTAAAGTAGGGAAAATAAAATGAGCAAAGGAACTTTAAAACGTAACAAGGTACTAAGGCAGCGTGATGATTTATAATTTGATCCCTATCACTCTGGCCCTGATTTTAAATCATTTTTTGTGTCTAGTTGAGTAGTTTAGACTTATTTTTTCCATAATCCACTAAAAAGTTACTGAGAAGAACGTAATGACAAAATAGTAAAGAATATTGCAAAAGAAAATATTCATACGTAAGCAACGAGTTTCATAAAATATAATTAAACATTTGAAACAAAGTAATCCATGGAATTTCCAATTCAGTTAGCTCGCCTCATTATTAGTTTTATATCGTGTATTCTCTTTCAAGTGATCGTTGTTTCAGTTCTAATTACATTTTAAATGCCACCCCACTGCAAATAATGTTTTAGAATGTTATTAAAACCAGTTCTCTGGTTTTCCGAGTGATTCTTGGAGCTAAGCATAATGTTAATGCCTTAATTAAGTTGTGTTTGTAAGAGAGATTCAGTAGGAAGGGTTGAGTATATTTCAGGTTTATTCGTTTTATTTATTTATTAGTTTTTAGGTACAAAAGAGGAATTGGAAGGAGTTGTTGAAACACCACTTTTATGTACAATTTTGTTGCAAGGTGTATCTTGTCTTGTTAAATTGTTCTCACTCAGTTGAAGTTGAAAAAGTACAGTCGGCCGACAAGCAATAACGTGAATAATCTTACTACTTCGTACATTATTATTAGAAATCAGCTTTGAATACTAAAGTAGGTTACCTGTATAGAAAGCTGATTACCTATATCTTTTTGCAAGTTATTGTACCTTTTGAATTGCCCTGATTATCGACGATTGATAAATACGCTTGGAAGATATCAGTAACAAGGATCTCTTAGTAAAAGGTAAACGCATATAGAAGGATCCTGATTCTCTCAGAAGCTGAGTAGGTACTAAACCGCTAAGCCAAACCGAAGACATCGCCTTCTTTCATAACCTCGAGAAAACCACGAAGCCCAGATGAAATTATCCTTGTAATAGCGGCTTATGACCGGAATCAATACGCGATGATGGCAATAAAAGCTAGATGTTTGCCGTCCTCCCTCCCCCCGAGCGCGTCAACCTCGCCCTGCCCCCGCGGCGCCCGGCAATTTAGCCGATATTAAGTTTATACAGCGATTTGTACCCTTCTTTACACCGGCCTAGGTTTGGGAGCGACGCATATAGGGATCGAAAAACGTTCCGATAACGCGGGTTATAGCGTTTCGTGATGATCGGGTATTAGTGTTGCAGTTAGTGTGGATATAGATTAATAGATAGACTAAAGACTTTTGTAGGACCAATGTGTTACCACCTTATCGTAATTAAGTATATCAAACTAAAAACCCTGATATCAAATTATTCCATTAAAGTTTCAAAATGCCAGCGGCCTCACATCCAAAAAAAAAACGATGATCAATAATTCAGGCTTGTCAGTCGATTCCACTGAAAAAAAATTCAATTAACTGCTACCTTAATATAAAAGCTTTTAATAGTTTTCTCAAATACCATAGTTTATCCTCCATAATTACTTATACATATAATTATGTTCAAGTTAACTAATTTACCAGGTCGTCCGTCCATCTTGTTGGAGGCCGTCCCACGCTGCGCTTTCCGGTGCGTGGTCTCCACTCCAGAACCTTTTTGCCCCAGCGGCCAACAGTTCTACGAGCTATGTGCCCCGTCGTGGGAGTCATTGGATGCGGGCGGCCTATGACCGGTCTTTATGGTAGGGGAGGCCTTTATTCAGCAGTGGACCTCCTGTGACTGATATGAAGATGATGATGATGTTGATGATAACGAATTTAAATCGATCTGTTACTAAAGTTGAATACCTAGGTAGTTAATCGAAAAGATAAGTTGGATTAGCCTCCGGAATATCCAAATGTAGGTTGGTCGTGTATCTCACCCAGTGTGCGTTGCTACCTAAGCCTCAGTTGGTGAACGTTATTATTGGGTCAATTGCCCCTCCCCTGGCGATATTAGTTCCACGCCCGCGGCTGATCGGCCAAACTCACCTTATATTCATTATTACAGTATTATATTCAATATATTTTTATGTACTCTGCGGTGGATTACTGGTTGATTGAATTTTTATAACAGCTCTGAATATTTTTCATGTCACCTAATAAATAAAAGTCCTATCCTATGATAGGCTGTCTGCGGTATTTGGATATTTTTAAGCGCAAAATAAACTGCCTGACTAGCCTAGTAGTTTTTGTAAACACGACTGCTACTCTAGATGTCCTTGGTTCGATTCCTAGGTCGAGCAGTGTTATGTATAAATTACTAGTAGATATGTAGCAGCTCGGAGCACAGTATTACAAATATGACGGTAGCGGCGGTTTTGTGTCAGTGGTCCCCATCGCTCCCAACGCTTAATTCTAACAACTTCAGGAATGCCGCACAAAGAACCGCTAGGAAACGAAAAAAATAATAATAATAATAAATTGACAGCCACAATATAACTTGATCTGCCCATGGCAGTCCAGGCTACTCGCCAGCTACTCGTCCAGGCTGTTCGTCCACTCTAGGTAGTAGGTATACCCTTAGGTAACTAATATATAACTAACTAGCTTCTGCCCGCGACTTTTGTCCGCGTGGAAAAGTTACTTTTCAACCGACGAAAAACAAAAAACTGAGGAGGTTCTCACTTCTCAAGTCGACGTGTATATTTTTTCATTTTTTTGTATGACCACGCATAACTTTTTACAGTGTAGTCCGATTTTGATAATTCTTTTTTTATTGGAAAGGGTACACCCCGAAGTTAGTTCCATATAAATTTAGAAAAAAAAATCCAACCCTAAGGGTAGGAAAACAGGAGATGATTGATTGTTCACTCACTGATTGTAAGGTACGAACACGCATATCTTTAAACAGAGTAGTCCGATTTTGAATGCTAATGTTTATCGCTGGAGATTTCACGTTTCATTTTTAATTTGATTTGGCTATTTAGTGATCTTTGTTCATCGATTGTTTGGCGCTTATACTTACATTAGTTCAAGAACTTAGTTATTAAGGTTAAATAAGAAACGTTTATTATTTTTTGCTTTTCAGTTTTTCGGCGGTTTAAAACTATCGTTGTGATTTGAAAATCGTTATAAGTTATTAGCCTTTATGTTATTCTGATTGATAAAAAATGAGAGGTGTCAAGGGACACCCGGATGGAACGAAGTTCCTTTCATTAAAATTTAATAATTAAAAATAAAAAAACCTGTAGGTATACACTCAACAATTCACAACGCGCGAAATTCAAATATTGTTGACAAACAAAAAATGTCGTGACAACTTTTCGTAAGAATTTTTTCCGTCTAGCCCCCTTTCACAATGCGCGATAAGGAACTTCGTTCCAATAATAACACAGTAAAGTTTCATCAAATCTTTTTTTTTTGTTTCTCAGTAGTTTTAGCGTGAAAGAGTAACAAACATCCATCCTGTGTCTCCATCATGTCTGTGAAAGTTTAAATGTGAAAGTTCACAAACTTTCACATTTATAATATTAGTAGGATAGGACTACTTCCTATAGGTATAGATAAATATCATAACAAATGAGAGCTCGATCTCAGAAATAAAATTTACCCTAAGAACATATTGTGTTCCGTCACGAAGGACCAATAAATTAAATCAACAACGACTTCTCACGTAAGTCAATATTCATTGAATTGTAGTTAATGTGTGAAATTACGCTTGCACGACTGACCGGGCGCTTTGTAGCGGACTATTCGCGAATTACCCGGTTAATGCAAACAGGGGTTAATGATGATGTTGTGCCAATAGTTTGGCGTGGGAAAGGGGCGCATTGTGTACTAATTAATTCGTTTTCAATGCTGTTGTATTGTAAATTGTTAATTTATTTGAATGTCAATGGAACCATGATTGGTATTGAATTTGTTAAAGGAATAATTTTGTTATATCCAATACGGTGTATTATTTAATTATGATTTTGTAATAGATTAAGTACCTTTAAGTATGTATTTTATTAAATATATTTATTCCAACGGGTAACGAAGGAATGTTCAAACCAAAAAGTTATGCATTCGCATTCACAAGCATTGTACTATAGTAGGTTGGAGGTTACTTAGGACAACGATTTGTGAGTCATATTACTAGTACTCAAATACCTACTTAGACAATAGCCAAAAACATCTTTTTGTGGCTTAGAGTAATTGGTTAAACCGTATTAAAAATCGAAATAAAATTAATTAGAAGATGGAGATTTAGGAAAAATAAAGCGATAGGTACCTACTCCCTGCATAATTTAGCGAACTATAAAACTCGCTTAGACTGCCATCATTCGTTTGTAGTAACACCTCCTTACTTAAAATTTTGTATTATATATAGGACTTTGTTTCATTTTCATCTAATACTAACTGTCAGTCGAACGAATGAAACAAAAGAGTGTGTAGGTATTCTTTTCAACGAATAGTGAGGTCCTGCATGTCTACGCCACAAAGGACAGACTATCCAAAAAAAAACAATAGACTGTCACAAGTCCCCAATTGATTAACGAGTAACACAACACAGTATAATCGAGTCCCTATCGATAAGCGCAATATTATCGATACACATTATTATCGATATGCATAGTGTTATCGCTCTATGACACGTGGGTACTTGACGCGTGAGATTCACCACGTGTCTGATAGTGAGACACACCTGAGGAGGAAGGGATCCTGCCAATATTTGTTCACCACCCTTTTATTTAGTGATCAAATAATTGGATGCAATTTTCAAGCACAGGCGTAAAATATTAGTGTTGTAATTTTGAATAACCTGTATCAGCGTCTACTCTGTGGCATGATGACTCCTAAGAAGATGAACTCATAGACAAGATTTTATGTAATTGACCGAAATTGGATCAAAGCATTTATAAATCTAATAAAATTGCGCTGCGTTCCTTTTACCTAATTGATCATAAAATCTTTGCCTGTGAATTTGCACCTTGGGTTTCTATATATATATATATAGATTTGAAGCTGCGTCTTATGGTTCAATGCATCAGACGCTATCACTAAGCCACCGCGAGGCTCACCCGCCAGGTCGAAATTTATTTAGGTCTATAAGATGACGTGCATTTTTCCTTCGCTAAAATAACTTTGTAATCTTATCTTCTTAAAATGCAAAAAAAACAAAAGACCCATAATTTATTATTTAACTGGCAGCGTGGACTTGTACCTGGATAAAAAGTATCTAGTCGTTAAGTTTTCTGAAATTTACCAATTATTTGCGCAATTTTCTTTTTTTTTCCTTAAGAACCTTCTACAAAGTATTAGAAAACTTAAAAAAATAGTTATGGTGTGACCAAGGGAAACAGGGATTCATTTTTATATACATAATATATAGTTAGGTATCGACTAAAGTATCGCTTGATCAATTGTGCCTTTGCAACTATAAACAGACTGTCTATAGCAAGTCTAACCTTTTATAA
The DNA here is from genome assembly GCA_964056405.1 of Acronicta alni. Classification (NCBI taxonomy): domain Eukaryota; kingdom Metazoa; phylum Arthropoda; class Insecta; order Lepidoptera; family Noctuidae; genus Acronicta; species Acronicta alni. The sequence continues at coordinate 10,100,844 of OZ043935.1, forward strand.
ATACGGATATACCATAATAATACTTAAATCACTAGGTATACATAGATACCGCGTCAGCTGTCCTTTCCCGCCAAATGATCGATGGTGTAATAACACCATTATCACTATATTAAATTTACACCACGCTGACGTCACAAATTATCAGAAAATGAGCTTCATTACACTCGAGCGATAACGTTCGCGATATGATTGTAATTGGCCCTTAATATTGCGTTTATTGTTTTAGAGCGATGCTGTGTATATTGCCTTTTATGAGTAATCGCTTTTGGATGATAATGTAACGAAGTTGTGTATGTTATGATAGGATTATGGACAGGCTTTTCATAGAAGTATTTTCCTTGTAAACCAGGACATTTGCTGACGGTAGTGGTAAATGCTGACCATATTCCGGTTTCGTTAGCAATAGGTAGCCCAGTCCATCCCCCTTTCATAGCGGGTTCTACTAAAAGGCTGAAGAACCCCCTAAATCTGTGGGTTCATTACAATATAGCTTCAGATATCCTTAAGTATAACACCATTTCGCTAGATAACCTTCTCTGGCTGCAAAATAATACTCGTCGGTGGAAAGAATGCATGCTTGCTCTTTTTAACCGACGGGGTGTTATAAGTTTGACGTGTCAGTCTGTCTGTGTTTTTGTGGCATCGTAGCTTCCGAATGGATGAACCGATTGTTTTTTTTTTGTTTGTAAAGTGAATAGTCGAGAGTGTTCTTAGCTATGTTTGATGAAAATCGGTCTAAGATGGCCACTGGCACAAAATCGCGGATTACAAAATTACTTTTTTACAACTTCCTCAATATAGGTTTCAAATGAAAGGGTTTGACTAGTAGACTACTATACAATATGTTTATTTTAATTTTAGTGTTATTTAAAACTACTGCGTTAATCAGCAATCGTAATGTTAACGTTGCATAGGTACACCACGACATAATACCTACTTGGTGCATGGTAGTGAACTGTGGTATTTTTTTCCATTTTGCATAGGACACCCTGTATGTTCCGCTATACTAAGTCTATCAAACTAATTGGCGAAACTGTAGCGAATTGGTAACGATCAATTAGGCTTTCTACTACGCTCTCCATGGTATCACGTATCGGTCCTTTTGACCGCGCAGCACCAAACGAGCGTGTGGACTGGAGGACAAAATAACATAAATTTGTGAGAAAGAGCACGCGATGATCCGGTATCTGTTGTCTTTGGGCGGTTTAGTGGCGACTGTCATGGGTTATGGCGAAGGTAAATTTATAGTTATCTAATATATAAAATTCTCGTGTCACAGTTTTCGTTGCCATACTCCTCCGAAACGGCTTGACCGATTTTGATGAAATTTTTTGTGCTTATCGGGGAGGTCTGAGAATAGGCCAACATCTATTTTTCATACCCCAATTTTTTTTTTTTATGGCAAAACAACGTTTGCGGTGTCAGCTAGTAATTTATAATAGTTTCATTTTTATAGAAACTTGCCGGCCCTATAATTCTGCCACGCATTTTTTTTAAGTTGGCAAACTAGCATACGGCCCACCTGATGGTAAGCGGTTACCGTAGCCTACGCTTGCGACACCAGGGGTATCACTGTCCGACCCTGTCAAACGAAAGAGGAATAGTTGAGTTGGCACTATCAACACAACGTTTGTTCGCGGAGCACTAGCAACGTTGCTCACCGTTAGGAACACAACACAGCTCAAGGCAGTGTTATTTCACTTCGATTTTCTGCAAGGCAGAGGTATCTACATACTTCAATGGGCAGCTCCAATTTGAGTGAAATTACTCTCACGATGCCCTACGTCTCTTAACAAATTAAATTTTAACTTACTCAGGCAATTTACATCATCTATGATATAATGAACAGCATAATATCTGGTGCCATAGATCCTCGTGTGAGCCGCTCTCGCGGTGCCCCTCTGCCGGGCACGTTGAGCTCCGTCGGTGGAGGCGGCGAGGAGTCACCCCCTATCTACCGACCCGGCAGTCAGGCGTGAGTTACTTATCTACCTAGTATTCCATTGTTCGATTACTGTAAGCCGTGTTAATAATGGTTTCCTTTCGACTGTAAGCTGTGTTGCCGACAAAAAGAGTTGCTGACGATTCGGACATAATATATTGGGACACAGTGTCCGAATTGACACATTTTAATTTTAATATTTCTTTCACTAATGATTCGGACACCAATAAAAAAAAGCTGTTTTGTACAGTCAGATAAAAAACTTCCAACGATACCTTAATTGTAGAAATCCGTCCTCCATCAGTAAAATACAGTTTTATTTTTAACGAAAGATGCCGTTTTTAATAAATAATATTCTAAACCCACATACATAGATACGCGCCTTGGCAGTTGGGTAATAAGTATTTGAAGCGCTAATAGATGCATAGAAAAGACACTCTTTCTATCTCTTTAGTAATTAGTTTTTGTGTAAGATTTTTGTATTTGTCTAAGTATAAAGTTGTAATAATAAGCTGTTTTCCGCGAATGTTCGTGTGGTTTCTAGAAAAACCAAGAAGTTGTCAAATAAATGTTTGATTATGTTTGGTCACTTTCGCATTTATAATATTAGTTAGGATTACGGTTTTAGGTAATTACTGAAATGGTAGATCTGGTTGTATGAGATTTCTATTAAATTTTTCATCAGAGAGACTTTTTATCGTTCCAGTTTTTAGTGTTTAGAAATATTTACCTACATATTTATTTTAGGAGATGGGGAACCAGCATGTTCATCATGCATATATAAAAGTCTAAACCACTCTAAAATAGATTTGGTAACGCTTTTTTGTCTGACTGTACTAAATAGCTTCAATAATTTAATGGTATCCGAATTGTCACTAAAATTAGATTAAAATTAAAATGTGTCAATTCGGACAATGTGTCCCAATATATTGTGTCCGAATCGTCAGCAACTCGACAAAAAAAACACAGTGTTTAGACATGTTTTGTTGTTTTATTTATTTGTAGTTAAAGCTAATAATGATAATAATAATAATTATATTGATTTCTGACATTTACGCGGATATTACACATTGACTAATGATAATTAGTCTAGTATCTTACCCACACAGGATTAAAATAAAAATCCGGCGTGGAAGTACCCAAAATTGTGCGTAACAAGGCACTACTCTGATTACTAGGCTATGCATTACCGGTCTGGGTTTTCTTTACAACAGCTACGTGGTATCCCAATTCGTGAAGCCGAAGCCTCCTCACCAGTACTGGGAGGAGGAAACGTCGCTGACTATCATCCCGGAGAACAAGAACTGTCTACTATGTGAGGCGCAGGACACGGGCGCGTGCCGGGCCATGCCGTCCTGCGTGTACTGCGAACCCACCGTGACCGCGCTGTGCGAGCGGAGCACGCCCTGCCTCCGATGTACTGGTGAGGAACTGTGACCCTCCGGAGGCTCGTAATAATTATGTACTTAAATGACATGATGACTAATATATGCATGCCGTCAAATAAGACTGATCAACTCAAAGCTGCTATTACTCTTTCTTCAAAAGGCCAGTTCAGATTTGCCCTAAATTGTAAAACACATATCTCATGAGTATTATCTCAACTTTAAAAAGAGATTCTCGGAGCTTGTTTCGGGATCTCTTCTCAGAGGTCATCAGCTAGGAATTGCTTATTATAAAATAATTAAATATTGACTTAAAATAGTGTCAGGCACAGGTTGTCCTCTGCTGAACAAAGACCTCCCCCATAAATCATAGTAATAAATAGGTAGGTACGTACAACTGCGGTATTACATATTTAATTTGCCAACAAACTATCTGCCTATCTATACTTTTAGCGGAACGATAGCAAGCATCAGGTTCAAGTAAGTACCAAAAATGTAAAGCAATAAAATAATTAGAAACACATTGACTTTTTAATGCGAACATGAAAAATAAATTGTTCATTCGTGACTTTTTGCTAAAACATTTTTACAAGGCGCTAAAAAGTAGGTATTCACAAATATAATTATTATTATTTGAGTACAGTTAAATATTTATTTGGAGGATTGGTTATTAAAAGTTTTAAAAGACTTTTCTCGATAGTAGCAACGTCCCAAAATATCGAAAGCATTACGAACAATAAAGGAGAAGAAAATAAAGAACAAAAATAACAAAACAGATCCGAGATAGATTAGGCAATACCTATACTAATTACCTCGGTAGCAAACCGAAGAGCATAGACAGAAAAGGAAACCGTATGAGCAGACTTAAGACATTCTTTACAGGATCCACTTCGACGAGCTGGTATTATGATGCCTCTATTCAATAAACAGGGTATGACGACAATTCAGTAGGTAGGCATTTATCCTGGAAACATTCCCTTTCAGTTATAAAGAACCCATTCTTCAAGTGCAGCCCAGGTGAGAAGTACATGGACGAGTGCGACTCCTGCCGCTGCACTGATGGCCACAACGGATGGTGCACCAATCAATTCTGCGAATTCCGCTCCCTCTACTTGTACGCAATGAAGCTCAGTGACGGGGAGTTCTACTGATAGTAATCAAGTCTACTTACTAATAGCGATAGAAATGAGTCCTATTAACAAACGTCAGTTTAACTGTAGTTCTAAAGTATGACACATTTGTTGTGAACTAATGTTATATAATAAAGTTAAGTCTATCTTGGTTTTCAATTCTCATTACATTTTCATTGTATCACACACACACCATAGTGTGACGTCGTCATTATCATCTTCAACGTTTTATTGAAGTTTGAATTATGTTTCACAAAATGTGTGAAAAGGAATGTGAATTAACAACCACATTAAAATTTAATAGTCTCCAATCAACCACAAGATTCTCAATAGTTATTAATGTAACTTATATCCAACCGGAAATCCTTCCTTATAAACTACTTTCCTTCCAAGAAAGACCAAGTTATTGGTGTCATTCAACAAATTCTTTGTCAAAATATTCCCATTACACCATTGACAACCCTACAGATCTTGCCGCCACATCTGAGTAACCGCATTAAATCGAAACGTTGCTAATTGATACAAATATTTACTTTCATACAAATTATTCGTTCACCGGTCTGTATTTCCGACAACCCTATTGGCACGCTCTTATGCAGAAGGATTAAAGATGATATTAGCCTGACTAGATTAAGGAAGCTAGGTGGGTGGTCAAGTAAGGATTAGTAGGAAGTAATTATTGGCTACCGTGAGATAGTTTGGGTTACCCAAGAAATTTGAATAACTCTTTTAAAAATCTATTTTTTGGAATGCATCTTGGGTTCTTTGTTTGTTAGTCATTGAAAAGTGTTTTAAGAGATTTGCTAAATGTATTTTGCACGGATTATGAAGGAACTGAGTAACATTTATAATACAGTAGTAGTTATTGTGATAAGTAGTTTGGTAACTACGTACTTAAGATCATCCTAAGATTTGAAGTGTGGGAACACAGGGATCGAACTTCGTTAGAATACTGATGAATCAGGCTAGGATTAAAACGAGATTTTGGCTCTGAAATGAGGTAGTAGTGAAACTCTAATCACTAGGTACCAGTTTACCAAATTGCTAACGTAATCGAAAACGAAATCACACTGAATTAATCTAAGTTTTTTCTGATGTATTAGTCTATACGAAGTTAACCGAGAGTTTTATGAATCTTAGTAAAACTCAGCTTAAATCTCGCAATTGTTTTTTTTTACAGTGTAAGCATGGCTGTTAAATGCGAAATTCTGAGTTATTCCCAAGCCAAGCAGTGTGATTGGGGTTTTCAATTAAATTCACAATAGGAACTTGGAGTTAGAATTTAAGCCCGATTAATGTCAGTAAGCTCTTCCTCTTTACACCGGCGAACCAGGCAGACGTGATCCATTGTCCACAGATTCCATCAGGAATACACCATCAGGAGGTTTCCTGAGGGTATCCTAATTGTTAGGTAGGTACTTATTGTAATAAAACTCGTTATAAATTCCCTGGATTATCAATTACACATATATTATAAACACAATACATTAGTTTGTGTACTGTGGTACATACAATGTTCCCAGTGACTGATTCTCATAGTAAATAACATGTTCTTATTGTATGTGGCGAGTTTGAGTCCGGATGCTACAACTATATGGAACAGCCTCATCAATGTTACGAAGAATGTATTTTTTACAGATGCGATAAATAGTCACATGCTGTCTGATTCGTAAGGAACTAGAAAGTAGTGCGCCTGCTTGAATTATAATAGCATTTTTGTGAGATGTTACTTCAGTGCTCGTGCAGTTTGAAATGCAAGGTGATCATTTACTTCAGGGCTAAAAGAACATAATATTATGATTGACATTAGAATATTGCTAAGGAGCTGCTATGGATTGTAAATATGACTTGATTCCAGAGGAATTGATTGATATGGCCTTTTTGACCCACCAGGAGCTACTGAACTAGGTACCTACTGACTAACTCGGTAAAATAATAATCCGTTTTCTGCTTCTATCGTATCATCTTGACAAATATACTTAATCGATAATAATCGCTAAATATTGTGGTCAAAAGCCAAGGATATAATCCTACTGTCCAGAGATTAGGTTCCAGGGGCTGATGCTGAGATATTTTGTACAAAACCAGTGTTTTAGACAAACGTAACGTAAAAGCGACTGAATATCAGTAGGTATATTCAGTTGCATTTCGTAAGATTAGCAGGTCGACTCCAATATAGTTTCTGAAAGGCTAGTATAGCGAGGCTTAGCCGAGAGTTCGCCAGTCGAGTACCTACCTACCTATTTATAAATCTTAACTAGTTCAATCCTCCACTCGAACACTTTAGAACTGTACCTACTTAGTAGGAGAACTGTAGTCACCGTTTATAATATCTGGCTTATAGTATGATTTAATTGAAAGCCCCACTGCTGGGCATCAAAGGCCAACAAATCAATACCCACACATGTCGTACCTACACAACATCCCCTCACACTACTCTTCACTGGTACAAATTGCCTACTTATTGTACTCGCACGAAGACCGCCCGCCGGCACACATTGTGCGTAAGCGCATAAAAACTGCTCGTGACGTCATTAGTGCGGTTATGATGAACAACATAATAATGCTTGTGGCAAAATAAATAAATATCAATATTGAAGGGATCGTGTAAACGGGTTATTATGTGTTTTTTGTGTTACTTTATGAGATTTTGAGATTGTTGTGGCAATGTACAATACAAATACAAAAAGATTTATTTTCTTTCACAAACATCAGGTTTTTAAAATTTAATGTATAATTATTATTGTAGATTTGTAGCTGATTTAGGGTAACGTAACAAAAGGGTGTAGATAGCTACCTTCCTACATACTTACTGAAAGCAGTATGGAGTTCCTATTAGGAATTTGTTTAGCATCTGCTGTGTAGGTCCCTACCTACAGGAAAAAAAAGGTTGACGCGAAGATTTTTCTTACAACCTGGAGGTTTTCTTTGTGTAAATCAAATCATATCTAGCTTGTAAATTATGTTGTCTTTAAATATCAGTCATGGTCTGTGTTCTAGTGGTTCACGTCCCACAGAGTTCGATTCCCATAGAACACAAATATTTATGTGATAAACAAAACTATTTGTGTTTGTCTGGGTGTTTCTTGTGTATTTACAAAAAAAATATGTAAGTATTATATTCATTTTCTAGCAACCCGTAGTACAAGCCCTGCTTAGTTCGGGACTAGATGGTGCTGTGTAAAATTGTTCAAGGGTAAATTATGAATTGTTATTAGGTATTATATATTACCTATTATGTAAGACTTTGTCTGACTTAATCCACACCTTGTGCCGAATAATAAAAAGAGCAACCAGATCTCTCAAGATGTCTCATTGAATAATGATATCAGTGTTACGATGTATTACATTGATACGAATGTATGTAATAAATGTGATGTTCATAACACGCTTCATTTATTTGCAATACATTATTTAGTCTTTGATAGACACATTCTGTAAAGCCTTGCAAAAAATAATTGTTTACACTTGCGTGCAGAATTATGTAGCTCAATTTTCTGTCTGAATTATTATACTTTATTGATTAAAACATTATTCCATTTTATTTTATTTATATATATATAATTTCAAAATAAATGCCAAAATTTTAGTGGAAATATGACAGTGAAAATTGACCGTTTTAGAATTTTTGTCTGTGTGCCTGTCTTAAAGTTCGTCTCGAATAGGCTCCGAACTCCCACATAATTATAATAACTCTGTTTTTAACCGATTTAAAAAAGGAGGTTCTCTGTTTGACCTGTATGTATGTATTTATGTATGTATGTATGTATGTTTGTCCGCGATTATCTTGCGTTTAGCTGAACCGATTTTGATGCGGTTTTCAGAAAAGTATTTATTATATTCTGAAGAAGGTATACAATAAATGGATGCCCCGTGACGTCTTCCACGTGAATCCATTATTAAGCGATATATTAGTTCAACTCGACCGATTTTTTTACACACATTGCTTGAAGTCGGTTTTCTTTTCCTAATAAATATCACAAGTATGAACTTGTGATATTTATTAGGAAAAGAAAATAATGATATTGTTATGAGTTGTAGTCATCACAGAATCATTAAGATATGATGTCAATATTTATATTTTTAGGCCGTGGTTATTGTGCCCTTTATTTGCACATAAGTGTACGCCCAAATAACCCAGAAACCGCATTCACACAGACCGACCGCTAAAAAAAAACGTGTATCGATGTCGCCCGCTGCGCTACGACAATTTGCAAAAGCAATTGTCGGATATCACCCACAACTCCTCGTAACAATATGCTAGTGTTGGCTTACTCGACCGTATCATATTATGCGATTTTTTCCAACCTATTATGTAGAATGCTCGATTGCCAGTTGACATTATTATTAAGTTTTGTATTGTTACAAAGATTGTTACCTACAGACTACAATTCACCAAAAAACGTTAAGCGGAGTTTAATTTGCAGCAAATGGGCGACGGAAACGCCCTGTTGTATCCGATCCCGGCCTTATAAAGCAAGTCGTAGGAAGCAAAAAAAATGTGAAATATTTTTTGAATTGGCATTGTAAATAGTCTATCTTGGGTCTATTATTTTCTGATATCAATGATGATGCCTTGTATTTGTTGGTTTCATTCACATCATCATCAATCCATTAAAAGCATGAGTTTCCTCTGATAATAAGGAGGGGTTCTGCGCAAATAGTCCACTACATAATACTGGCTTAGTGTGAGTTGACAGAAGTTGAAGCGAGAACAGACATTGAAGCGGGTGATAATTAAAGTTTAGTTTAGTGTTTAATAAACTGAACCCAATCAAATAATAACCTATTCTTTAAAGTGCAGCAAATAGATTCATCATTTTTGTTTAAAAAAAAAGACAACGCTCATATTAGGGAACAACTCCTGCGCTGCCGGGGATGTTACAAATATATAAACAATGGACAAAATGTACAGTACACTCAAACTTGAAACCATGTCTGTGGATTAAAAAAGATTTATCTCGGGTGGGAATCAAACCTACGGCACCCGGCGTAACGATAGTGCCATGGTGATTTAACCATCAGTTAAAATTCTAACGATCAGTTAAAAGTAAAAATGCAGTTATGTGTATGTATAAATTAATTAAGCAAGCTAAAGGTATCATCCAAAGGTATCATAGCCTTGTTGTCCTATGACCGTTGGACTGCCAACTCGAAGGTCTCGAGTTCGAATCCAAGGTACGCACCTCTGACTTTTCGAAATCATGTGCGATGTGCGTATTAATAATTAATTATCTCTCGCTTAAACGGTGAAGGAAAACATCGTGAGGAAACCTGCATGCTTTAGAGATTTTCTCGATGGCGTATGAAGGATACCCACCCGCACTAGGCCAGCGTGGTGGACTATAGCCTAATACCTCAGCAGTGGGACAGTATAGGGGTTAATGATGATGATAGGTGTTATAGTTCTATAGCTAAGTAGGCAGACCTCTAAGTCTCTATACTTTTAAGTATTTCTGGTTATGACATTCATGTAAACCAGTTCTCCAAACAAAAACCATTTACATAATCTTCAGTTCACTAACCAATTCACATAAGACTCCAATACGTAAGAATCCAATGAAAACTAAACTTTCTAACCAGCAAATAGATAAATCGTCCATCACAGTGGGCTATTAGACGCAAATTTCTCCAGTACTTATATATAAACAGCAAAATACTTATGAGAAGCGATGCAATTACTTTGCAGCAACGAGAAGAATCAGAAATAACTGGATATTGGCACAAATGACAGGGCTTAATGAGGCTTGTGTTCATCAGTAAACTGTAGATATTCTAAACGCAGAAAACCGAAATGTACGTCATCGCTGATTTCTATGAGCCCCTCTGGCTGTATTTCAACATTTTATCTAGTTGTAATGGAATATGTTGTAATGATGAAATCCTATCAAGTCTTCCGTTACGGCTGTTACCTCATGTACAGAGGCTAGCACAACAAGCTACCCCAATCTGTCAAATTTCTTTGATAGATTATCAACTTAAATACAAAATAAGAAGGTTCATGTTCAAATGCGAAAATTTGACAGTTTTGGATAGCTTGGCCTCCTGGCGTCTGTACAACTAAAGAAACTAGAAATATCACACCATTACGTCGTATTTACCATTCAAGAGAACCTGATCTAATCGTTGATGCAGAAGTAAACCAACACAGTGGAACATCGTCGCAAAGTCGCCATAGTTAACTGGATCGAGGATGACGTGGAAAACGAGTTAATGACGTGAAAAACGTTAAACAGATGATACGCCGAGCTACAGCTGTTTCCCATGTCATTTCGGTCCGCACAAACGTTATTGTCAAATATATTAATCCTGTACAGAAGAAGTGGAATAAATTAAACCCTAATCACCTGTTTCAGAATCAGAGTAAAAATGTTTTAAATAAATAAGGTGTTATGATAGATTTTCTCCTGAGAAACTGTCAAATACTTCTAAGATAATGTGTACACTTCTAATATATTATAGACACACGTCTTCCGGATCCCCACTATCAATGTTCTCAATCAACGCTGTCATTTTATAGTACCCAGCAACACACCGACACAATAATACTTTCCATTTCGGCAAAAGGAACATCAGATTAATCACACATTAACACGTGGACTAGCACATTTTTAGCTACGGATCAAAAGCTACGGACAGCTCAAGTTTCCAGCACTAGTAAACATTACGATATTAGAACAAGAAAATGAAGAGATGGCCCCCAAGTAATCCAGAATATCGTTTTCTAACACTGCGTCAGCCAGGGTTCGGCAGCTAGATAATTTAGAACTGATGCGACATAGATAACGTAGATATAAAATTTCTTAAAAATGACATGAAAATCTACAAAATCGTCGTGCGCTTAGCTTCAGTGTAGGAAAGATACTAAAATTACTGGGCTCTGAAAACTGCACGTGAGTTGGCGGATGACGACAAACGGCTGATTTTATCTTCGTTAACTATAGTTAAAAAATGGATGCCTAAGTATACTTAATCATCCGTTTATTACGTACCTAGTTATAAAACATGTAACTGTAGTATTGATTATTTATGATAGTTATCGATGATTAATCTGTTTTAAGATTTATCATTTTAGATATTCGCCTCGACAAACATTTTGTAATACGATTAGCTAAGCTGACTAATGTCATGGATTCCTAATTTACCTTTGTGATTAAATAATATTGATAAACATACATAAGTACATAACGTTTTCCTACCAGAAAAATAGGCTTACACCAATGAAAGCCCAAAATCATGTGAATAATAAAACTAAACTTGTATTTCTTACCTGCTATATTTTTATACTATTCTATATTTTTTTTATATATTTCTAAAACTATTTCGTACATTTTATGTTTGAGTATTCCGGAAACTCTTGGTTCCGCTGTAACCAATTGATTGTAGCTACGCAGTTAATTAAGTTATGGTGTAAGGAATGCTCAAACCTAAAAATACAACTTTAATCCTGCAAATTTAAGAGAAAATAATTTACTGCGTAGTCTACGCGAAAACACAAATTCATCTGCCGACTGTACCAGACATTAAATCTCTTTGCATTATTATAGTAATAATTGCTATTAGAATGAAAATACGCTGGTATTATTAAATCCTGGCATATGCCTTACAGCGTTCATGATCACGAGATGTTGAACGACGTCATGCTGATATTATTAACCTCGTAAATATTCGTTATTATTTATAATACGATTCAATGTCATTCTCGTAGGTGTCCGAATCTTCAAAAAATGCATGAAGTTGCCTCACAAGACGTGATGACCAATATATGTATAAGTGCACAAGATTTCAAATACCTCAGCAGAAGAATAATAATAATAATATAATAATAATATTTTTGGGACATTTTACACAACACCATCTAGTGCCAAACTAAGCAGAGCTTGTACTATGGGTACTAGACAATGGATATAATACTTATGTACTTTTTTTTGTAAATACATACTTATAATACATAAGAAACACCCAGACAAACACAAATACTCATGTTTTATCCACACAAATATTTGTGTCCTGTGGGAATCGAACCCACGACACCATGATCAGCAGTCCGGCACTCGAACCGCTAGACCACAGAGGTCGTCAAGAATATATGTATGCCGTGGATTTCAACTCAAATTACTATTAAGGATTGAATTTTGAAAGTAATTTCTTACGACCTACCTGGATTTGTATACGATAATTACGTAACCAACGATTCCCCTTACATGGATGCGTCTTGCTTTGTCTTAATTGACTCCTAGTTAACCGTAGATTAATCGCCACTATAACCTAAAACAGTTCAACTGATACTATCACACACATACATAACCTCCCACACATGTTAATAGCACGCAACACACGTGGGGATTGCCCACGCGCATGTTACCAAACACAGCTGCGAATAGACCAGACAACCTAGATCCTTCGCTTCTCTAATTTGTATGAATTACAGGGAAGTTGTTAGAGCGGTCGGAGGTCTTGCTATACTGGTCGCAGTGCTGTCTTCACCGCCGCTGTAGTAAGACGCGTACGCACCTTATTTAGTGGTCGTACGGAACTTTCAGTGGCTCGCAGTGTAGTATCGGAGCCGGTTTGCAGAAAAATAAAAATCAATAATTTTGCGTTTTTTTTTTTCTTTCTCATTAAGTAATTAATTAATTTAGTAGTTTGATTGCAGGGTTAAAGTAAAATATGCATATTTTTAACTTATTTTGAGTTTGTCTGTAAAAAAGGATCTTGTATACATTTTTTATTTTATTTTGTAGCAACTTGTTGTTTGCGAGACTTGACCATAAAAAGTATTATGGTCAAGTCTCGCAATATGAAAAAATGATAAAATTCTTGTCATTTGCTTCATCCGGATGCAAGGTAAACTCCAAGTTATACAGCTCACTAAGGAAAATGTATCTTCATCCGGCTTTACCCTTCATGGGCTAGAATTACCCGCTGGTAATGACATACATAAAGTAGCTAAACGTAGACATAATGATACTAAGGACTTTAACCTTTTGACCGCCACGGACGTGTATAGACGTCAAATAAAAACTTGCTCATGATGCCAACGACGGCATGGCACGTCAAAAATACCACTTCTTTTTTAGTTCAAAATAAATACCTATACAAAAATTTGTTGTTTTTTTTTAACTTATTATAAGATACTAGAACTTGTTGTTTGGCGTAAAGAACACGGATTTTCGTTATTGATGTGGCGGTAAAAAGGTTAAAACAACAAAATATATTTACAATAATGTAGGCACTAGTCACGAACGACGAAGATATCTGTGAGAGATAGTACTACTAAAACATATTGAATGAAGAATTTTCGACGCAACAATAAGTAGAATTATCAACAACGAAACGGTAATATCGTAAATCGCTATTAAAGAAATTACTACGGTAGAAGTTAGGAAAGCAATTTCTTTAACTACCCATAAATTAAAAATTTTAAAAACCCCCAACGACGTTTCATTTAATACCCATATTGAGGGAGATGTGAAAAAAAGTTATTCGCCATTTTGTGGTGGCGGCCATCTTGGATTTGAAATTTGTCATAGTGAATAGTATCAAAATCAAAATCGGTTCATTTGTTCGGAAGGTACAATGCCACAGACAGACACACACACGCAGATAGACACGTCAAACTTGTAACACCTCGTCATTTTTGCAGCAAGGGTTAAAAATGGAAAACATAAAGCAAGGGGCCCGAACGACATAATGCGACCTGCTGAGTTATAGAAATTAGCCAAACCCAGATGTTTAGCTTTAATAGGATTTTAGCCGACGAGGCAATATCGAATGCTAGGAGGATATGTATATCTAATAGTCCCTCAAAACCAAGGATATGTTCGAGATAACGGGAATTTCCGGGGTAACTTACATCATCAAAGTTTAATAAATCTATCAGAAAATTAATTTGGGTTTACTGCTGGAAAGGGAACCATAAAGGCAATCGGACCTATCCTTAACGGATAAAGCTCGTGAAAACAAAGAAACCCTGTGGATGATTTTTATAGTTCTAGAAAAAGCTTTTGACCGCATATCAAGAACTTTCATAGGCAGGCCTTAAGGTCTCAGAAGATTCCTGAGCGAAACATAAAAGCTACTGTATGTACCGCCATAACAGATATTTATCTTAACGCACGTATTTTAAGAGCTTCAGTATCGAAGTGGGGGTTCATCGAGGGAGCGTCCTTAGCTCTTACTATTAAATATCATCATGAACTATCTCACAGAGAAAATCCAGGAACTCTTACCATATAACCCCTTGAATGCCGATGACCTGGTCTTAGTATCATGCAATAGATATGAAATACAGCCCAGTTTAGTACAGTGGAGCAGGTCTCTCATGTCAAAAGGATTACGTAAAATACGTATTAATAAATAGGACTAAGACAGAGTTTAAGGTATGCAACTTCAGCCCTGATAAATCTGTTCCATACCACATACAAAACTGAAGCTTGACGTAGAAATTTTACCGAGAGTAAGCAAGTTCCAATACTATTGTTCTGCTAATGCTGAGGATGGTACGAATAACTCATAGAATAACGTCAGAAATCAGAGTTGAGTAGCGCGAAGTAACTGGTATCATAAGTGACCCAAAATACTTGTAAGAACGAACGAAGGGAATACACGAGAAAAAACAACTACTGAAATGCGTATGCTTTGGTGGGCAGGTGGAGTTAAGGATAAAGGATTAAGTCCCGAAAGAACATATACGGGGCAGTTTCAAGTTAGCACCTTCACCGAGAAGGACCTTCTCAAGGACGCCAGACTGAGGTGGTTTGGACATGTTACGCTAAGATCTAAAAATCACGTAAGTAGGTAGTGAAGAAGTGCCATACCGTGGCTACACACAAGAGAGGGAGAGGCAGGCCAACTACTTGGCTGACGAATGTCTAGAGGGACATGAACGACTTGGGCCTGTCTAGTGACGATGCTTATCAGCAAAGCAAACGTAGCTTGAAGATTAGGAAAGCTGACCCCGCGTAACGGGAAGAGGCGAGGACAAAGAAGAAGAAAAAGGCCAAAGCTGAGCGGCTATTTTGACCCCTATTCAGCGAATGACATGTCATTCGCTGAAATATAGGATGAAATGATAGATAACATGTTATCAATTGGTTTTTTTAATATTGGGGATTACCCCGAAGTATTATTAAGGTCTATAGGTAAGTACTCCTTACCAATTCAACACCAAAACTCGTTAACTTCGTAAATAATTTACCTATTCGTCATCAAACTTTAAAAAGTTTATCGATCCCAAAGATAATCACTCAAAATAAATTATTTGCAAAATAAATAAAAATTATAGTTTAATAAGAAAAAAGCAGTAGTAGTCTAGTGATAAGACCATTAGACTGCCAAGTCATAGTTCTTAAGTTTGAATCCAAGGCACGCACCACTGATTTTTCAAAATCATGTCCATTCCATCCATCATGCTCAGTCCATCATCGTATATTATCTAATTATCACTCGCTTTTAAATGGTGAAGGAAAACATCGTGAGGAAACCTGCATGCCTGTCTATGAACCAACCCAGTCTGCCAACCTGCACTAGGCAAGCGTGGTTGACGATAGCCCTCTCAATCTGAGAGGAAACCCGTAGTTCAAACACGCTTTTATATTTTACTGGATCCGGTGATAAGTTAAATGGTGGAAGTCCTTTATTATTTAATTTAGAATGACGTCGTTTTATTTTTCGTACATTTTTCAGCAAGCCCTTTTAACAGATGCCCATATCATGGAAGTGCATAAAAAATAACAAGTCCGCCATTTTTTAGATTATTTGATTTAGAATTAAGTACATCACCTATCTAACCATCCATTGTCATCCAAACTAATGTGTGCAGCCCAATCGAGAGCCGGAAAGTGGGTCAAATTTTACTTCCAAGACTTTCTTACATAGTTAGTTATGTGAAGCTAGTAAATACTACAATGTTGGCTGTAATATCGAAAACAATAAATCTCTATTCTATTCTATTCTATTCTATTCTAAATATCTGTTTTAAACAAGCTTTTAAATGCTTTAGAAAGAAGAAAAAACTCTAAAATAAATAAAACCGTACAACCGTAGTTTTGTTACATTATACAATTGTATAATTACAACTGTTAGACAGGAAGCCGGCCACAAACGTAATTAGAAAATGGCTAAGAGGATGAGTATTTTAATAAATTAGCATTTTTTTTTAAGTATAGCAAGTGTTCAAGTCATTTCATTATTTATTTTTTCATATGTAACTCCAAGGGTGACTACAAAAAAGAATTGTCCAATTGCTCCTATACGACACCGCGAGCCTATGTAGACTCTCTCACCAAATAAGACAACCCTCGCGCGCATTCTGCAACATTCTATTAATATCTCCCTCCACCTGCCCCGATCACACTATTAACACTCTTATCACCGCGAAATAGAAGTCATTTCACCTTACACGGCACGTCTAAGTCTTCTTTTTACCTGCCGTGTTATTATAAATTGTATCTCATGGGCATAAGTGCGTTTTCCAACTAGAGTTTCTGTGTATGATTCTCGTAGGGTATGACACGCACCGTGTTAGGGGCTCTGTTTGTGTCGTCATCATGGAAAATGCCTTAAATTGTGAATACAGCGGGCCTCCACTTCCACCACTGCAATATTTATATTGCACTTTAAACTTTCGGCGGTTGAAATGAAATTTGTTCAACGGTGCTTTGTAAATCCAGAAATAACTCGACTCAAATCGCTCGAATCAATTCCAACTTTACTTCGCCGAGGTAAAGTTTTAATTACCTTGCAGAAGTTTAAAGAACTTAAGCCATGTTTAGAACCGACACGAAGCGGGTTTCGCCTGAAATGGTGTCGCGATGCATCAGTTTTGTCTCACTCTTACTAATGGACGGTTACATTTAGAAATGTATCTGTCCTAGTCTGGCTAAATTGGTTGGTGGGCACGTGTTCGTTTTAGTCAATAGAATATTTTGAGAGTGCGTACCGCGGATAAGTTTGTGTTTACGTTTTGGAGTTGTTCATTAAACGAAACTATTTATACACGTGTAGGTAACGGCAACACCGGCCAGTTAAACAAAAATTTATGAGTTGAAATCGTGTTACTTGCGATTTTGTATTTACACTATTGAACCGATCCGCATTACCAAATGAATTTTCAGGATCGTAAAGAACTTATGCATCTCTAAGCCTCAGGTCCTCCGGGGTCCTTTGCCATGTAGGAAGGTGGTCGGGTTTGACGGACTCGTGCCGACTAAGAAGAAGTCCTTGCCCTATACTCTTAGATTTGTGACAGTCGCCACAGCAGGCAGGCGGCAGTCCCGTAGTCCTGACCAAAAGGACAAACAATCTTTCATCATCATCATCAACCCATATACTGTCCCACTGCTGGGCACTGGTCTCCTCTCATATTGAGTGGGATTAGGCTATAGTCCACCACGCTGGCCTAGTGCAATTTGGCAGACTTCACAAACACGATATTGTGTTCCTTCACCGTTTAAGCGAGTGATAATTAATTATTAATACGCACATGAATTCGAAAAGTCAGAGATTGGATTCGAACTCGAGATCTTCGACTTGGCAGTCCAATGGTCATACCACTAGGCTATCACTGCTAAACAATCTTTACAGTTGTTATTATTGCCTTTATTTAAACTTAACCATATTTTTTTTTATTTTTAAATATTTCATCGTAAAAAAAAAAAAAACATTTAAAAATATTGCAAATAGAAACCCACCGGCATCGGGAGCAGGGTCCAAGCTGCCGGTGGTCAGGGCCCCAGAGAGAGAAACCTCCTAACGATACGGGCCGTGTCCAAGAGTACTGCTTTCTGTATCAAGCCCTTGATCCAGCCATCCAACGAGAGCCTCCTTAGATGTTGGTCGAGGCTCTTGGCTATTAGGCCATTGGCTGACACAACGATTGGTACAATGATTGCTGAATTCACCTCCCACATGTCGACAACCTCGTGTGCCAAGTCGAGATACTTTATTTCTTTCTCTTTCTCGGCTTTCACGAGGTTCTCGTCATGCGGTGCAGTGATGTCAACAATCATTGCACGACGCTCTAATCGATATATCACTACAATATCAGGCTTATTGGCAACAATAGTCCTGTCTGTAATGATAGACCGGTCCCAGTAAAATGTAACATGACCATTTTCGAGAACTGGGTCGGGCACATACTTGTAGTACGGTACTTCCGATTCCACAAGATTGTATTTCAAAGCGAGCTGCTGATGGATAATCCTGGCCACGAGGTTATGTCTGTACAAGTATTCGCCGTTAGCCAGACGCGAGCAACCAGAGATAATATGTCGGATAGATTCTCCCGGACGGCGGCATGCCCGACATAATTATGTTAACCGTACCATCCTTCATGATATATTTCCGATAGTTGTTCGTCATCATAACTTCGTCCATAATTGCACATACAAAACCTTCGGTTTCTCCAAATAGATTTCAGTTGTTTATTATTACCCTTATTATTATTAACAAAAAACCGGCGAAGTGCGAGTCGGACTCACGCAAGAAGGGTTCCGTAGGTACCAGAGCCCCCCTTAAATATTTATTTTATTTAATTTTATTATGTATTTATTTTTAAAGTGATTAAAAAATCTAAATATTCAGTTAATATTTCAAGCGTCTATCTGTTGCCGTTATTAATATCGACCAAAAAACGGCAAGGTTTGTTGTATGGGAGCCCCCCTTAAATATTTATCATATTCTGTTTTTAGTATTTGTTGTTAAAGGGGCAACAGAAATACATCATTTGTGAAACTTCAACTATCTGGCTATGACGGTTCATGAGATACAGCCTGGTGACACACGAACGGACGGACGGACACCGGAGACTTAGTAATAGGGTCCCGTTTTTACCCTTTGGGTACGGAACCCTAAAAACGATCGAGTTGAATTAATATATCGCTTAATAATGGATCCTCACTAATGACGTCACGAGGCAATCATAATTTAATGTATACGAAAACCTTCATAAATACATACATTCAGGTCAAACGGAGAACCTCCTTTTTTAAGTCGGTTAAAATTTGTTTTTAAATAAACAGTGTATTCATTTAAAATAACATATTTTTCTCATCAAGCTGTTTGTTGACTATGTAGTACCTACATAAAAGATTCAACACTCTTCAGCCTATTATTTAATGCTATTACTCATTATGACCGTAATTTGTTGTGGTGTTAAAGATCATCAGATGCGATTATGCGACCGAATGATATACAGATTAACAGCTGTTGCGATTTTGGCAGCGACAGTGCGATTTGTTGCCGCACGTTACACTCTGTTGTTACTTTCTAGTGGCGACAAATTTATATTACTCGTTCAAATGCTAATCGATCGGTCATTCAAATTTATAACGCTTAAAATCAAAGGGTTGCATTCATTGATTGATTCAAATGTGGCTTAATTAATCGTTACTGAAGCGAAGCCAATCAATGAAATGATTGAATTAGACAGTCATTATTGTGAATTGGATTTATTCTAGAGAAAAAGTAATTAACGTCAAGTATTAATCTGCCTCATTAGCCCTAAGCGTGACTTCTGGGTTCGATTCCTAGGTCGAGTAATGTTATTGGGGTTTTTCTATGAAATCTCAGTAGCAGCTCGGAGTTAGGATTTGTGCCTGGGTAATGGCAATAGGCTCGCCCCTGTTACATAGGACCTATACATACCGAACTGTGGGTTTATTTTAGTATACCTCTGCCCTGCCTAACCCTTCGGAGAATACAAGCGTGATAATATGTAAAGATAAAAGGTATCACATATTAGTTAGGTATTTGCACGAATAAATTAAGTATTATTTTGCCTCAAAGTCCAAGTATCTTTTGCCAACGTGTTGGGGTCGCCTAGCGCCTTCCAGAACTTCGCCAAACCTTTTTATTTCAGGGATATGACGCACTATTTATTTCAAATTAGGTATTTAACTTTGTTTTAATTTTTTTGTTTGTCAGTGATAGTCTCATTCTTTTTTTGCAGGGAATAAATTGTTTTTCTTTCTTTCTTTCTTTCAGTCTAACCAGACGTGGCTGTAATCAGTATTTTACACGTGTAGCCCAATTTTTGAGTAACACCAATATCCTGCAAGGTTCCAAAATGTGAGAAAGTAAAGTCTGCCGAGATAAAGCGGCCAGTAACTACAATGATAAACTTGATTTTTCTAAACACCACAGTCTCAAAGACGATGGCGTTTCAACATGAATAAAAAAAATATGCTTTCGCCACAGAATTGTACTAAAGCTACATATTTTTTAACACCCGAAAGAAAAAGAGGGTTGTTATAAGTTTAATGTGAGGATTCTTAGCTCCCAAATGGATGAATCGCTTTGAAAGACGACTTGACCGAGGTGGTTTTAAAACTATAATTTTCGAAGATATGTTTAGGTGTTTGAAGATCATCAGCTTATTTCCTACTTGGTAAAAGGGTCTTAACTACTTTTATAGGACCAATTGATTTGAAATTTGATGCACTATTACTTCGGTGGTAGACGGTAGTTCCAAGATATGGTAACCGTGAGCTGATGCTGCAGCCTCAAGTAGTCTGCGGGATACACAACCTCTTAACAACTTACAGATATAGTGTGTTTGGGCTCATTAGAAAGGTCTCAATGAGTAGGTAGGATTTCGATAGATGACCATCGAGCCCTCATGGTGGCAAAAATTCATAAATTTTATATTGAAATGACCCCTAACATAAAACAAAAACCTATAAAAAGTAAAAAACTTGAGAGGTGTCAAGGGACACCCGGATGGAACGAAGTTCCTTTCATTAAAATTTAATAATAAAAAATAAAAAAACCTGTATACACTCAACAATTGTACATGGTAAAGGCTCCGCAACGTCGGGATTAATACTGTGACCTGGTACAAAAAGGGCCGAAGTCCATTTTTGTAAGAATCCCTTTTTGTATATTGGAGTGAAAACTAGAACGATCAAAGTTAACTTAAGCCCATTTTGTATTACGATGTTAGGCCCTAACTGCACAGATTTTAATAAAGAAAAATTGTTGAACCTTCTGCAACCTTCTAGCAGTCCGTTTTAAGCTACACTTGAAACTTTGTTCATTGCTTTAATTTTTTTAGACTTTGGCCGTTTTAGCACCAGATAATATCAATATAATTATCGTGATAAAATCCGTAAAAAATAGTTTTATTCCAATGTCTAATACTCGCGTAAGTGTCAGAAATCAATATAAATCAGAATACAAATAAAAAGACGTTTGGTGATGATAAAGAATTAAGTATCGGTCTCCAGACACAATGAGGTCATAGTATTACTAGTATCTATATGTATAATATTCAATTTAAAGGGACAACCAACATTTTATCTTTTCACTTTTTAGTTAACTGACTTTCTCCTATCACTCAAATTAAGTCGCGGTCTTATGCTAGTGTAAACCTATTCAGTATATACCTACCTAGCCTAGCTTTCAGGGCATTGTGTTACGTAGCGTAAATTTTAGATATTTATGTAGAAAAGTTTCGAGCTCAGTGTGTCAGTGAGGCGACCACCCACTCACTGGTGTGGGAAAATGTGAAATGTACCGCAGTCCACATTATATATAGCGATGTTGCTCTGTATGATATTTAATACAAACGTAGTTCGAGCTGAGTTTGTGCGCTGTATTTATCGACCGACGAATCTAATGAAAAGAATCTATTTGGTTCAGTCTTGAATCTTTGAAGTTCACAGTCTTTATTTTGGTCCACAGAGATTTTTTTTAATTGGTCTAGTTTGAAAAGTTAAACTACTATTATTGTGGTGCTTGAAATTTGTCTAACCAATTAAAATACTTCAACTATTTCTCTGAATTTTATGGCAAAATTATATTCTGTCATCTATCGTATTTATATACCCACTTAAACATTATTTTGATGCAACAGTACGCAATCGTATTTATACCTACTAATGTTATAAAGAGAGAGCGCGGATTTTGTAAGTTTGTTTGTATGTGGAGGGTAGTCACCGGAACCGCTGCACCTATTTTAAAAATTCTTTCACAATTTCAAAGGACATATAATTATTCCACATGGACATAGGCTGCAGATACTAGCTAGTATTTAGACAAAATATATCAACATTCAAACGAACTAAGATTAAAATATAAATCAGATGGGGTACTAAATAAAATCATTCACCGCTCCCTATTCAGACAATAACATTCGCTGGGTAGTTTATTTGCACTGACCTGTGGGAACGCACACTGGCTGCCAGATTATTTGTCACACCTAATTCACTCGTTCCTTTTATAATTTTTTTTATAATAAAATTGATGGATATATTATTTTCACAATGAACTATTAAATAGTCGTGTGATTTCTCGATTACACTCTTGTTTTAATATTAAGAGAATGTCATTTATTATTCATTTCTGTGTTAGTTATGTATTTTTAGAGGTGGGAAGCTAAACGCCAACTGGCTTGTAATAAGAATATTTACTAAATTTTCGATGGAATGGTCTCTTACGAGTACAATAAGTAGGCTAGGAATTCGAAAATTAAATAACTCCTCGTAAAACACACAGTGTTTATTAATTAGACAAACAAAAACTTACTACCCTACACTATCGTCACCTCCGATAAATTCAATAAACTGAATATCGTCAATTCAATAAGCATGTTACGATAAATCTGTCACATGTAAATCTACATTAGTGAAGTCCCAAAGGAAATATTGCCAATTAATTGAGCAAACGAGGCGCGAACGACCGCTTATTATACGGGGGATAGAATCAACATAATAAAGGACAAATTAAGTACACAGCCCCCGTCCGACGATCATCGCACAGAGGATTAATGACGTGTGCGCAGGTTACACGTCGGGACATAAAAAATACTGTGATTTTGGGTGCTCTTTTCGCCAGTTATATGCTAAAAATAAATACATACTTGTGTTCGATTTTTCTGCAAGGCGGAGGTACTTCCTCAGTCGGGCAGTTTATCTATTTATAATATTTACGCTAGTGGGGTTCATGGGTTAGACTGGGCTGTAATTGCTCTCTGTAATAAAACTCAAATTAATTAATTAATTTATTTATTTATTCATAGGAAAACAAACAGCATTTAAAGAAGTTACATTACTGTGACACAAAAAGCCAATAAATAATGCTGGATAAAGCGCTAAATTAAGTTACCAACTCATTATTCATATTTTTTTTATCTTTTCAACTAAAACAAGAGAATTATGCAAATTTTATTCCTCAACACCTTGTTTACAACCAGACTGCATAATATTTTTTGGGCCTTTGTTTCTGAAACATACAATTTTGATTAGTTTTAACAAGGAATATGTGATAATATTATAAATACCTATGTCTACTTCAATTGCACGTTAACAAATCAGAATATATCATTATAAGGCAACTAGTACGAAAGCGTGTTGGTTCTACTGTCCCGCAGTGTACTGGGCAGCAAATCGTCAATTAGTGCTATGATTGCAGCGCGCCACGCGACCAGCGATGTGCACTTTGTTACGCCCCCTTGCGGGATACATCCGAGTTCACAGATCAAGCCATCGCAGAGATACAGGTCACAATAATTATTGTTTTCTACGTATGTAATTTTTATTATTCATATATTTAAGTGCGTTTGACCCAGACCATATCTTATGGAGAGTATAAATACGATTTTTAATGAAGGCAACTCAAAAAAATCCTCTTCAGGCTTCTTCTTCACACATATATGTCACGGAATACAGTAAGACTATTTGGAGCCTGTCTTACATGTGAGAGTATTTATTAGCTTGCTTATCGGATTCTTACAGTTATTCTTCCAATAAGTCAAGAAATTTTGAAATTTGAGAAGTTTGTAAATATTGTAATTCAAAGTAACATTACATAACACGCCTGTATTCTCCTAAGATTTAAACAGACCTCTGTTTAAATACACCTGTGAGTACCACTAATTTACACCCGCAAATTTATGGTCCACGTAATAGGGGACGAGCCTATTATCATTATAATATATTAATAATAAAACTTTACTTGCTATTGAGAATGTCATAGAAGAACCCAATAATACTTTGCTCTACCTAGGCATCAAACCCAGGACCTCATACGTAGCAGTCGAGCTTGCGAGCCTTAGCCTAATGAGGCCGTCTTACAACCTTGAATTATGTAGTATTAGGGAGAGTATTCTTGAAATGTTGAGTAATAGGTAACTATCTACCTATAGTGTATTGTCGAGTCTACGAAAGCAATAAGCGAAGTAAACTATTCTTTGACGACCAGTGCGTGTGACTCGACTTATGATTTAATACGCTCACTTATTTGATCTGTCCTCTCTACAGAAATCAGATTTTATTAATTTTGCTACAGTAGTATTTTTGTATAGAACATATAAAGAAGAATGTAAAACTCGATTTGTGATGGACAGATACAATTTTGAAATTGTAATTAGTGTGTTTCAAGCTTTCGTCATTGAAAACGTAACACTTCCAATTTTTTGTCTATAAATCTATATCAGCTGGTTCTTTGATATAGAAATACAAAATAATAGCGTTATTTAATGTTTTGCTTTCGTCTATGTACTTAAGCATACTTTCATTTTGGTCCTTAGTTCCTCAGAAAATTGCAATTAAATAAATTTGGTCTTTCGTTTCTTTCTTCACAAAATATTTTTGACAGCACTTTCGTCTGTATATTTATTATTATCGGTATAATAAATTCAAAATCAGGGTCTTTTTGTGTAGTCTTTATTACACTAATTATATTCATACATCATTATCGTACCATCAGCATCGCTCTCACGTCATTGTGTTACACCGCTATGGCGATAACAAACAAAATGCACTCGACGACTCGCAAGTATCGCATAACACGCGTACAGATAAAACTAATAACTTTCAATGAATGGGATGCATCGGACTACCATCCTATGCTAAAACAAACGTAACAACCAAACTGAATCTTTTAAAAAACAACCTTTTAGTAAACAGAAATAGGTTGGTTATTGAGTGTATGCAGATCCAGCATGATTGATAAGTGTTTTGCAATCCCAGTGAAAAAGATCGTCGGATGGGGTGTGCCGACCACTCGACCGGCAAATATCGTAGATTAAACTTTTTTGCGAATCAATTTGTACGCCAATTAGGGGGATGACGTGACGCGAACGTTTTCATTTAAACAATTATGTGGATCAATGAGGCGAGCTTAAATGCTTTGATACTACTGTATCTAACAGTATTTTGAATTTCGTGTTTTTTAAATGTCCAACAAAGTTTTTGCTATTCAAATAGTACTTAGGATTGGTTTCGTGTAAACCTAGCATTTATAGCGTAGTTATATGATCATGGCTTTTGAGTAAGTATCCAACGCACGCCTCCTTGAACTTTTCGAAATCATTAAGCTTGGACGTTAAAGGCAAACATCGTGAGAAAACGGATTCAAATGTTTACTTGAAGCAAACTCAGATATCTATCAATTCATACTAGGCCAGCCTGGTGAACTATATCCTTTTATGTTGAGAGAAGACCCATCCCCAGAAGTCGAACAGTGACATACCATTACACATGTATTCCTCGTAGGGTTAGGCAGAGATACACTAATGTACACCTAGGTTGATAATGATACAAAAACATCCGACTAAACAGTCACGCTTGTCTTTCTGCATTTACTTGATAATCCAAAATAATAACGTCATTATGCAACCTCATTGAGTTATGTATCTTTCTTTCTTTAGCATAGCATAGCAGTCAATTATATACTTAGATACTAGTAGGTATGTCAAAAAACATTAATTACTAATTACTGTTGTAGCCCTGTGAGCAACAGATGTTCTTCGCGTTGGCTTGTGTGTACAGAAACGAAGTGTGCTCAGACGATGTGCGACCATGCTCCAGTGTGGCCAGTAGAACAGCGAGTAAACAAAAGAAGCTAATAGTTCTTAGCTTGTCTAGTTTACTCGCTATACTAGGATACTGCAAGGGTTTGTCAAGCTAAATACAGCAGACCTCAATGTTTTAGATGACGTCTGTGGTCTAGTGGTTCGAGTACCGGACTGCTGATCAAGGGGTCGTGGGTTCGATTCCCACAGGACACAAATATTTATGTGGGTAAAACATAAGTATTTGTGTTTGTCTGGGTGTTTCTTATGTATTATAAGAATATAAATACAAAAAAAAAGTATATATATATTATATCCATTGTCTAGTACCCATAGTACAAGCTCTGGTTAGTTTGGGGCTAGATCATGATGTGTGAAAATGTCCCAAATATTTACAAAAATATTTATTTATTTATTTTACAGCAGTTCAAATTACTTAGAGATGCTCGTGGACAAGTAAAATATACCATATAAATATAAAACTTGATTTTACCCGCGACTTCGTACGCCTAAACTTAGTAACACAATTGTTGTCGGATTGTATTCATGGGATAAGAAGTACTCAATGTTAGCGAAATTCCCGGTTTGTTCCGAGAAAAGAAGTATTCAATATGCCCGTAAGTAGGTCTCCTACATAAGTTTTCTAAAATCCTACATAAGTTTTCTGGGTAAAATGTATCCTATTTCTTATTCCCGGTCACATACTGTGTGTATGAAATTTCATTCAAATCCCATAAGATATTAGTTTTTCGGGATTTCCGGGATATTCTCACATTTTTCTTGGGTAAAATATATCCTATTTGTTATTCCCGGTTACATACTATGTGTGTATGAAATTTCATTCAAATCCCGTAAGCTATTCGTTTTTCGGGATTTCCGGGATATTCCCACATTTTTCTGGGATAAAAAGTGGCCTATACTTTATTCCCGGCCACATACTATTAGGGTACCAAATTTCATGCAAATCGGTTCAGCCGTTTTTGCGTGATTGAGTAACAAATAAACAAACAAACAAACATCCAAACTTTCACATTTATAATAATAGTATGATATAATATACAATAAATTATCAACCAGTAACGTTAAGCCAGATGGATCATGTGACCATTATTTGCTTATCAAGATCTCTTCTTGTCTCATCAGTCTGGTTATTATACGAGCATTTATGACAATTATTAGTTCAGATCAGAAGCTCGAAACGCCGGACCAACCAGTTTATCCTTACGATAAAAATGTAGTTAGGTATGAAGAAGGTTCGATTACAATAGTTTTGAGTAAATTCCTTATATTCAGCTGCATCGGATTAGGCTGGAAGCCAACACTAATATAGGAAAAAGCTAGGATGATGATCTGATGAAATGAAGTTTGGAAACGTCAGGGAAACCACCGGTCTGAACCGAGGCACTTTTGAAAAATCTATTGAATCATGCAAAAATACTGGAAATTATTTAAACGCTGCAGCTTTCTGGAACATTTGTCATACTTTGATTCACAATTTGTCTTCCAGTTTATCATATCAAATGGCCTGGACGTGCATTCAACCGTTCTTTTGGAGCTGGTATCTACATTATTCTAGAAAAGAGCCAATAAATCTTTGGCCTAATTAGGAATCTAATTCAGGTTCTTATAATCAGTAGTCGCTTTTTCGACCGCTAAACCAATGAGGCAGTTCAGCTTGTTGATGTTTTAGATTAATACAGGTTATTGGATAGCTAAATCTACGTCTGTCAGTGATAGGAACGAATGATCCAATTAAACTTATTATCGTTTAGTAAAGTGGTCACGATTTGACTCGCTGCCCTTCTGGCCCTGCAGTGCTTACGGATCGGCAGTGAACTTGCGCTCCTATTTATAATCCTCCCTACTGCGCTTGAAATAAATACGTCGATACTGATCGACCAACGGACCAAAACGTTCCGATACATATTACAATGTTGCCAATGTAATACATGAGTTTGGAAATAGCAAAGCAAAAGTTAATTCTAGTCTTGCTTGCTAAATAGACATCGATATTTAGATGTGCGTAGTATAGAATCGTCAGTACATATAGGAAAATACAAAAATGGGAACAACTCCAATTCTGTGTTCTCTTTTTGTGCCTATTTAAATTGAAGTACAATTCTCCAATGGAATCAGGATCTGACTAGAAGACCTTTTATGGCTAACATGATTAAGACGAAAGAAAAGATGATTCACGCTCACTGGTGTAGGTATGTAGTATAGTCGGAGGCGCGCCAATGGTTCTGGCAAATAAATGGGTTGAAGTCATAACAAAGTTTTTCATTATGATATCTCATGTTTACATTTATTTCGTTTGCTTTTACCAGTCTGTGAATTTTAATATTTCTCCACGACTGCGCAAATGTACTCGTCTACTTAACTCTTCATCTCTCGACCGATTTGATGGAATTCGATAAATTAAAAGTTATCGATCTCTCGTGGCATTTTTCAGAGCAATTGGATGCTACGTGATTTTCATGAATAAGTAGGTACTAAATATACTTTTGCTTTAGAATCAATTAAGTAATGAGATTAATCATGAAATCTTTAAAGATAGGTTCAGTACAAATGATGTTAAAATCGCTTCAACACTGAGCATACTTAAACAAAACTACAGTTTAAACGTCACGACTACGTTACGTAAATGCTATCTGAAAAACAAGAAGCATTGAAAAGAAAATGCAATATTAAATTGCATTAATAAACGTAAACCAATAAGCTTCTAAAAATATATTCCTTGGATACGTCACGCCAAATAAGCGCATGCAATTATTTTTGTAGTAGCTCAAAAATAGAAAAAGTTTTGCACTAACGAATGACGTGGTGATAATACGATGGAGTACTAATTTGTTTAGTGGCTGCATGGGCTATTGTTAGCTCAATGATTTTCACCTCAGAATTTGTCACTGCATTCTTTTCATTTCAATTAACTGATGAGCCAACATTATCTTGACTGAAATCACTTCATTCGTTCGTATTTTCGGAAGAGCTGCAGTTTATATTAAACTTTATCCTGACAGTTCCACCAGGTTCGTCAAGTAATGCACTCAGCAGTATTCGTCTCTAAGGGCCTGATAGAGAGGATAATACCGCCTGATAGAGATTAAAGAATACGATTATGTAAATACTTTAAATGTTTATATTCCTGTCTTAATTTTAAATAGTGGGCGCTGCATAGGTATGTGCTTGCGTCCCATTTCAAACTCGGTAAAGATAGAGAACATATTCTAACACCCTAGCATCCGCGCAATGATTACACGCCTCACACCTGCTACCACAAATAGACGCGGCCAATGCACCCGATGCACTTGCATCATACCCTCTACAACCCTAAACCAATCGATTCAACTTCATCAACTATAACACATACATGCTTGTATATTTGAAAACCTTTTCTTATGACTCCTATATAAAATCATCAATGGATGTTACCGTTACTGATAGTAACGATAATTTAGAAGTAATTAGTAAGGACGCAGTAGCGGTATTGGTATGCAATTGAGAGAATCAATGAATGGTAAATGTGACAGTTCACTACCGTGATCCAAATATATTCTGTTTGTTGTCGTAGCATAATTAAACTTGACTAATGAACTTCTAGTCAATGTTACAATGGGAGAGTTGCGTGACAACAACCCGAATATTTGAAAGCGATATTCCGAATATAATGATCAGCAGGTGGCGACTTGAAAAAGTCGGATGAGGTGGAATTTAATAAAGAGTGCATGTAATTATTTAACTACCTTGAAATGAGATAATGAGAAAATCTAGATCAGTGGGTAATTCTACAGAAAATAGCTAAGGACAAGAGTATACTATGTCTACAGGTAACAAATTGGTCATCAAAGTCACTGAAAATTAGGGAAAGTTGGGTGTATTCAGAGTTGGACCGTCATGTCATCGTCAACCTTGTTATCATCCCGCTCTGACTAGCAAATCATTATACAAAGGCATTCAATATTTCGCTTGAAGCTTTTACTGTTACCTACAATATCTAATAATTAGTTTACTTACGTTCTTCTGAGCTAGCCTGAAATTTTTTGTATAGTATGAACTTTAAAGTATTGTTGTTTATGATTCTCAAGACATAAACTGTATACTTACGGTATATATGTAAACTTAATGCAACTAATACCAATTACCTTATGTTGGAAAGAATACTCTAAGCTCATGTAAGACGCGATACCTACCCGATATGTCGGGTAGGTATCGCGGTGGCTTTATGGTCATAGCGTCTGGTGTACCTAACTAGAAGACGCAGGTTCGAATCCTGCCCGCGGTCGAATTTTTCCTTTGCTTAATAACTTTAAAATCTTAGCATGGAAAATGCCAAAAAAATACAAAATGATAGGTTTAGATATTTTACTAAGTGTTATGTTTCCCAGTGAAGTTTAATGTAATTTATTTTAGTAATAAAGACTCTTTAACCATACCTAACTATGATAAGGCCCATGTAATAGGGGGCAAGACTATTGCCATTAACCGGGAAGCTGCTACTGAAAATTTCATAGAAAAATCCAATACTGCTCCACCTGGTATCTCGTAATCTGTGGATGTACATTAGTACACCTCTGCCTAACCCTTCAGGAAATACAGGTGTGATGGTATGTATGTATGTGTATGCACCATAACAGCTTATTAGTAAACCTGCACTATGTGTAGAAGAAGAACAAACAGGTACTTAAATTAGATATAAAATATATTAATCACGACAAGGAAAATATTATTTTTTCATTGGCGTACTATACATTCTACGATCACCTGAAACATGAGACTTACTGGGTTTTTTATACAATTCAAATTATTAGTATGATTTTAACGAATAAATAATTTTGCAAGATGTTTCAAAGTATTGTTTTAATCTAATTCTGTCAGCGGTTATAACGATACTGTTGAAAGGACGTTTTTACTGAAATATATCTGGAATGCTCATCTATTACTACAGGAAATAAAATGTTAATGTGTTGTGTTAAATAAAATTTGTTTAGTTAGGTACTAAGTAATCAATTGGCAAGGTGAAACTGCAGTTATCGAGATCTTTGTATATAATGTATGGTTTTTCAAACAACTGTAAGTACGGAAAGTCAGAATTTTAACCGTAATATCAAAGAACATGAGACAAATATTCATGAGATAACCACTTTGATGTAGGTATCTGTGAGGTGTACTTAATGTGGTTAGTTCATGGATGGGTAACTATTTTTAACACTACGAGAATACTCCGTGCCTCGGAGCATAACTTTTTAAGAACGAAATTAACGCACTAAGCAAAATGTCATTCTTAATGTAATATACATTTCAATTGATTCAAGTAGATATTACCTATACAAGATATGATAGTCACAGAGGTAATTGCCTCAATTGTCTCCATAAGGAAGAAACGTCGTAGGCGCCACACTGACCAATCAGCGCGTAGCCCCAGTGAAAATGTTAGACATAAAAGCTACGAACGCCGTAGCACCTTACCAACTAGCATTTACCTACTTTACCTACTTTTTTTTTTAATGTTCCAGTCCATCCAAAGGTTGTCTGGTAGATATCGCTATTAGCGATAAGACCGCCATTGTACCCTTAATTTTATAAATTCCAGAATGTTTGCTTCTTGTCTTGGTGTACAATAAAGTTTTACTCTATTCTATTCTACTTTATAGGTACCGAGGCCAGCATATCAAGCTACCACAATCTGTCAAATTTCTTTGATTGATTTTCAACTTTAACACAAAACGATAAGGTTTTTATTTTATTTTATTTATTTGGGACAAAAAACAGTTACAAAAGATATAATAAAATATATTGATAAACATGTAACCCACACTATTGTCCACGAATTAAAAGCATGTTAAAAAAGAGATTAGGTTCATATTCAATTGAGAAAATTTGACAGTTTTGGATAGCATATTGATTTCTGACATTTACGCAAATATTATTCATTGAAATAACACTACTTTTTACGGATTTTATCGCGTATATTCGGGTAGACTGAGGTGGTGGGCGTCTTGATGATATAATCACTGAGTGATTTTTGGATAGTTTGACCTGCTGGGGTCTGTACCAGTGAACCATTTCTATGTATGGGAATATTAATTTCTTATCATAATGTATTGTGATTTGTTAGTGGTTTGTTTGGAGGCTTTTGTACGGTTGCAGTCGACTAGTGTAAATATTAGTAATGGTAGCAATTTGGTAACATAATCCTGGTAATTAGTTTCCTGTATCTAAGGATTAACGATGAATTAGAATTATTGCATGCTTAATTATATTTAGTCGCTCAATAAGATATTACAAAAGTGTTTGTTTTCATTTACCAGTGCTCCGCGAGGAAGCGTTGTGTTAGCAGTGGGGGGGACTTTAACCTTTATACTGCCAACACAACTATTCCTCTTTAGTTTTACAGGGTCGGCAACGCACAAATACCCCTGGTGTTACAAGCGTCTATAGGCTACGGTAACCGCTTACCATCAGGTGGACCGTATGCTTGTTTGCCATCTTAGTAGTAGGTATAAAAATTACCTGCCATGTAATAAATAAATTTAAAAGTATTATTGAAATCATTAAAGTACATAGCATTGCTGACGGAGATTTGGAAGCGACCGACCTTTCAAAATAAGAGGGTATACATGCTAAAATGCACAGATTAGTAGTACATTTCTTAAACTTAGTCCGCATAATAATGTTGAATATCGAATTTAACTTATGTCGCACGGTAACACTGTCCAGTAACTAAATGAAATAAACGAGTGGAAGCCAAATATGGCGTTTTTTTTTGTTTCTAGGTCTAAAATTAATATATGGCGCAAAGGACCAAATACTACATGTATTTGGTCCTTTGCGCCATATATTAATTTTTCAGGCTTTCATCTTAATCTAAATTTGAATAACAAGATAGCAAAATTTACCGTATATTACTAGTGAAATAGAAAACAAAAAATCCACAAGAAATTTTCTTATGAAATTCTTAACAAATTTTCACCAAAAATTTTCTTATCATCCAGCCAACAGGACACGTTTCCTCATTTAAATGGAGAATGTGTTATGATTTGTAGATTTTTTAGGATGTAACTATAAGTACTTAATGGAACCCTTTAAGATGTGACAATTTTTACTGTTTCTTTTCGCCATAAATAAGCAAGAGAAAATCATTTTCTGTTTCAAGGATGAGTTTAAATAAATGGGTAAGTAAGCCTGCTTTCAAAACCTTAGATGTGACTAAGAGAAATATATTATGTACCTATATTGAGAGATATATTGAGTCTGTTTGTAAATTGAACTTTTTATGTAGTACGAAAAATCACAATGGAAATTAAAATCACTGATGGCTGGTCTGCAGATTGAGAAGCTGGCAGGTGTATATTGGACTCGTACCGACTTGGACCAACTCGGATCAAAAGCACTTGCCTTCCCTTTCCATATAATCATGTCCATGGTATTCATAACATTCGTCACAACCATAAATACGTTGAAATCCAGTACGAAAATATACCTACAGGAGGAAAAACGATAACAAACAAACCTATTATATAAATAAAATTAAAAGTGCTCTTTTGGATGTTAAAAGGTTTTTCCTATCGTAAATAAACTTTGAGTTGCGTAGATGATAATAATAACAATACCAAGTCAATTAAAACGAAAGCCTGTATTTACTAGCACGACCTGAAATCACCATTCAACACAAATGCCACCCATTCACTAATATATCACACCTGTAACTTAATTGTGAAACCTCAGACTAGTAAATCAAGTGATCAATTAACCCTGACATACCTCTCCACCTTGTTGAGGTAAACCGATTACGTTTAAGTATTCGAACATTGTTTGACAATTCGTGACTCAAAGGTATTTGATGTAACTCCTAAGTTACAATATTTGTTAGGAAGATTCCTTCATTATTAAAATTATCAAAATTAAATAATAGGTACTTATTTGTCTGCTTAATATTGTTTTTAACTTGATGCTTAAAGTTTTGTGAAAACAAAGTATTTTAATGAGAAAAGGCTTTTAATATACAGCGAGAAATAGTTTTTAAGCAATTTTCTATCATTGTGAAAGATTTGATCTGATCTACCTATTAGATAAAGTTGTTTTCTGTAAGCTAAGAATGGTTAATACTTCAATTAAAGTGCTTGAATTGCAACAGCTGCAAGGGTACTATACTTGACTGGAATAGTTAATTTCCATGGCAATCAACAAACAAAAATTCATTACAATAAAGGATAAACCGGAATTTAAAATTAGCTAACAAGCTATAAACAAAAGGCATAGCAAAGCTGTAGTCCATATCGCCTTTTTAGTTAAGATTTTACGCTGAGATGGTCATTCGATTTATTTGTCATTTTAATATAATATTCTTAATAATTAATCCTTGGCTCGACCATTACAAAGAGGGAGAGAGGATTTTTTATTATTACTTAAATTTGGTCCTTACTACTTACTGCTTACTCTATATTTAAAGTTCATTTTCCTTAATATTATACTGAAAACAAACTGGATTTTCAAAAGACTTGTTCATTGTAACTAATGTTTCCAATCAATTTTTTCTCTTTATTTGTTTATACACGTATTATCTCAAATGTTTGAATATTTTATAGTTATAACATCTGAGTAATTATATTTGTAATGTTTTAAGTGATATTAACATGACTTTACTCAAGCAAAACGTAATTATCTTTAATTTTTCATCTAACTCTATTGACCTAGTAACTCAACAATTTGCAAACATTTTCACTTTCAAAATAACTCATGCTGTTGTCGTCTTTTTGAGGAAGTGATAAGGGCTATTATGCCATAGTCAATTAAAAATATAATGTGGTCTACAAGGGCTACATTATTAAAGTAATGTTGAATTATCGTATTTATTTTAATCTAATTATCGTATTTAAAAATTTATTAAAACAATAATATAATAATAATAGATGGAGATTTTATGTTTATTCCAATTTTGATGGTATCTGGAATCTAAAAGTTCAAAAAAGTCAATATTCATGATTGAAAAACGGCGTCCGCCCATCGCCTGAAATGGTACAAGGCGGGCGGGCCGTAGCTCACGCCCGTTACGGCGCGCAGATATTTCTACAAATATAATGGCTTAAACTCTTTCTATCAACCCTTAAAATTGTCTAGGGGATGATAGGATGGGTTATAGTTGGTAAAATTGTGTGAAATACTGAAAGAAAGGCGGGGGCTGCGGCCGCGCGGGGGCCGGCGCGCTCGCCATGTATGGCGCGCGACGTCTGCGCCGCTGCTCCTATAAAAGATTCCGCGACCGCTGTTCGCCGCACTCGCAGTCTCGCTGCCGTAGAGTCAATATCCACCGCGTCCCAAACCACACACACACGCCAAAATGTGCGACGACGATGTTGCTGCGCTTGTAGTCGACAATGGCTCCGGCATGTGCAAAGCCGGTTTCGCCGGTGACGACGCGCCCCGCGCCGTGTTCCCATCCATCGTAGGTCGCCCTCGCCACCAGGGTGTGATGGTCGGTATGGGTCAAAAGGACTCCTACGTGGGTGATGAAGCCCAGAGCAAGAGAGGTATCCTCACCCTGAAGTACCCCATCGAGCACGGTATCATCACCAACTGGGATGACATGGAGAAGATCTGGCACCACACCTTCTACAACGAGCTGCGCGTCGCCCCTGAGGAACACCCAGTCCTCCTGACTGAGGCTCCCCTCAACCCCAAGGCCAACAGGGAGAAGATGACCCAGATCATGTTTGAGACCTTCAACTCCCCCGCTATGTACGTCGCCATCCAGGCCGTGCTCTCGCTGTACGCCTCCGGTCGTACCACCGGTATCGTCCTGGACTCCGGTGATGGTGTCTCCCACACCGTCCCCATCTACGAAGGTTACGCCCTGCCCCACGCCATCCTCCGTCTGGACTTGGCTGGTCGCGACTTGACCGACTACCTCATGAAGATCCTCACCGAGAGGGGCTACTCATTCACCACCACCGCTGAGAGGGAAATCGTGCGTGACATCAAGGAGAAGCTGTGCTATGTCGCCCTCGACTTCGAGCAGGAGATGGCCACCGCTGCCGCCTCCACCTCCCTCGAGAAGTCCTACGAACTTCCCGACGGTCAGGTCATCACCATCGGTAACGAGAGGTTCCGTTGCCCTGAGGCTCTCTTCCAGCCTTCCTTCCTGGGTATGGAATCCTGCGGTATCCACGAGACCGTGTACAACTCCATCATGAAGTGCGACGTTGACATCCGTAAGGACCTGTACGCCAACACTGTCATGTCTGGTGGTACCACCATGTACCCCGGTATCGCCGACAGGATGCAGAAGGAGATCACCGCCCTGGCTCCCTCCACCATCAAGATCAAGATCATCGCTCCCCCCGAAAGGAAGTACTCCGTATGGATCGGTGGATCCATCCTGGCTTCCCTGTCCACCTTCCAGCAGATGTGGATCTCCAAGGAGGAGTACGACGAGTCCGGCCCCGGCATCGTCCACCGCAAGTGCTTCTAAGCGTGCACGTGAACCTCGCGCATGCGCGGGGCTCCAGCGCCGCTGCTGCGTGACCCTAGTGCTGTGTATTGTGGTGCTCTCGTTCCGCAAGGAACTCTAGCATTTGTACGTTGTACGTAGTGATACCTGACAGAACTGAACATCTAATATAACGCCATCTATTGTAATGTAATTTATTGTAAAATTTATATAAATTTAATTTTCTTTTTTTTATTTTTATTATATACACGGGATCGTTATGGATCTCACGCCAAATGTAATTAATAAATAAACGGTTAATTTATTTATTTTAATTACATTATTTCTTTTTATACAACCGTTGACTTTGGTTTTTGTTTGGAGTCCCACAGCCGCATTCCCCCTGCGGTGTAGTGTTACAAGTGACAAGCTATGTGAGTCAGTAGATCGCACCTGTCTATATGTGGGTCACACTCACTGCCAACATTCCAGCGATCAATCGCCGCCTACTTAAAACTTTTGAAATTCATTTGAATGACAAGAAGGCATAGCAATATTACGAGAGTACCTACACTTCCCCGAGCAAGAGCGGGGTTCAGATTTAAAATTAGAAGCGGAGGTTACCACACGCGTCAGATTTAACCACCGCGTGCACTACCATAAATAGTAAAGACAACTCCCGCGGCCAAAAGCAATTTCTAAATTTATCGTAATATCTTAGGGCGGCGCTGCCTAGCTTGCCACACGATACCGATCCTTACAAGCTTATGATAAGCTTAAGTTTCGCTTACATCACGCATTTCCGTAAATATCGCGAGAGTCTGCTGGAGTAAAAGAAGCCATCGGTTCGGCATGTCTATTAATACAACAGACTCCCGGAGCGCTTAGTTTACATCTGTACGACGAATATGAGGCGCAATACGTGGATATGACGGCAATTCTTGTTTACTGCCGCGCGATTAGGAACAGTTTAATAATAGTTATCGCTCAAATTTGTGTAAATGTGCCCGGAATTCAATTCGTTATCATATTACCGCTTCAGCTGTTTTCGCTGAAAGAATTTCGTAAGGGTTCCGACACGTCTTCGTAATGCGGTTCATTCAAGTTCATTCTCTTACTATACTATCAGTTAGTAGTGGATGAATTGGAACCAATTACGAATGAAAACATTAGATAATCGGTGTATATCCCTCATCGGTGTTTAATATCATATTCTAATTTAGGAACGTAAGAAACATACTGCCACGACGCAATGTCGTGCTAAGAATTTGGTCCTTCGGTACACTTAAAAGCTACGGAATTTATTTACGTGTAATTTATTTAGGTAGGCACTATGTGGCCGATTAGGTTTCTATTGAGTATAAATTACGATAGACTACCTATTAACTTTTAGAAATTATTAATAAAAACAATCATGAATTCTACAAAAATGAAACAGTCCAACGAATTTAGAGACGGTGTGTGTATGCGGTGTGTATGCGGGGAACGGATGAATAATCAGTTAATTATTAATAGAAGAACACACGACGAGTAAAGAACTGCGTGTTAAGGAGCTTCTCTTCTCAGTGTTTGTTATATTTTATGAAGTGTTTTAACCAATTATTATCGGTGTATAAGATCGGCGTGTGAGGTCTGCCGATCCGAATAAGGCCAGCTAGGTGAACTATAGCCTAATTTATCTCAATCTGAGAGGAGACCCATGCTCAGCAGTGGGACAATATATGGTTTGATGATGTAGATCAGTAAATTAGGTACATTATTGACGTAAATAATATCTAATATTTTTGATCTAGCATAAATTGCAAATTGTACTACATCTAGTTTCGAATAGTTTTCCAGCATTTGCGAAAACACACAGATTAACAACAGACCGCCTTCCTGTGTAGGAAGGTGATCTGTCGATTCGAATTCTGATAAGTGATACGGAAGAGAAATTAAAATCATTTATTTGTAAATAAATAGCATTGATAACAACTTGGTATATTTTAAGACCTTAGCCTAAGGCTACACGAACCAGGCTTTACCGTTGGAGGCAGCCTCCCATCCTGGATTTACTTGAGTGATTATGATTCAGTGATTTTAGTGACTACCATGTCTTTCAGACCGGTTTATATCAATGTCTGCACACTACTGCTTGGTAGCAAATAGGTAAATGATCTCACAATGCCATGCAGCAGAGGTCTACCCTTTGGTTGTTTAAAAATGATCCTTGGAAGATAATACTCCAACTTTTTCTGCATACTGGGAAAACAAAGTCATGATTTTGAGGAAAGTATATTATTATTCGTATAGACACAATGATGAAATCCAATAAGTTTCTGCGTCACGTCAGGGCAGGCGTCGCATCAATACGTGTTGTCGCATTCCAGTCTAATATAAATCCGTCTGCAGTGAATGAAATTATTAAAATATTTTTTAATATCTTTTATTATTCACCTTTTTCCAACTGAGTTAGGTAGGTTTGAGTTTCAGTCTGGAGTTTATTTACGTTACACTTCATTATTTCATGTATTTACGTAATTAGGTTACCGACATAACTAATAATATGTAATCGGTCCAGTAGTTTCGGAACAAATTGGCTGTGACAGACGGACGGACAGACAGACACGCGTGTATAGGGATTCCATTTTTTTCTCTTGAGGTGTACCTCGACATATACGAATATTTCATAAAAAAAAACATTAAGTACTTTGATGATGATACCATGTAGTCTAGACGCTTAAAAAAATAGACCTAATTTTTAAAAAAAATACTAGTCGCACGTCGATGAACCTACAAAAGTAGCTTAGAAACTTGTCACACAAAAGCTCTGTGTCATTTCCTCTATGAATACTCGATGATTCAGTTCTGTTATCACCTCCACTGAAATCAGTGGAGTTTGGCAGCCGCGCTTATTGCTATAAAAGTACCTACGCGTCGCTAACAATAGCCTGCACCAGTTTTAAAACGCATCAATAATTATTATAAACACGTTACATACAGTTACTATACATAACAGTCTGTAATAGGAGCATGTTTCACTATAATAAACATAACATATTGCTGTATTCCCCGAAGGGTTAGGCAGAGGTGTATCAATGTAAGTACACTGACAATACGCCATGAAGTCCGGACTATAATGAGAATGTTATAACTGGAACCCACAACAAAGCCTTTCTAGATCTTGGAATCAAAACCAGAACCTCACTATAAGCTGTCGGAGTTTTTTTTATACTAATAAGGTGGCAAACAAGCATACGTCCCACCTGATGGTAAGCGGTTACCGTAGCCTTTATACGCTTGTAACACCAGGAGTATCACTTGCGCGTTGCCGACCCTGTCAAATGAAAGAGGAATAGTTGGGTTGGCAATATAAGGGTTAAAATCTCCCCACTGCCAACACAACGTTTCCTCGCAGAGCACTGGCAATCTTGCTCACCGTAAGGGACACTTACAGCAAGGAAAAGACCATAAATGGAGCTTAACAAATGTTTAATGGATGTATGACAAAGATTCATCACCTCGTAACAAACAGCCGCGAAATGCCAGCCGCTTGCCAACACTTTCATTGTTGTTCAATAGCCAACATATTGTCTCAACACATCATTCTAATTTAACCCTAATTCTGATTGAGAAAAGGTTCATAAGATTCAGAATTAATTTACTGTGAAGCATTTGACTCTTATTAATCGTTAAAAGTTTAAAAGTTTTTATTTTAATGGTTTTCTGTTGTATCTAGTTAATGGTATAGTATATGTATAGTAAGTTAAGGAAGGAAGCAGTGGGGGCCTAGTGGCCTAGTGTTTCAGTACCATGCTAAATTATGCTAAATATCTATTAATTCTATTAAATTTTTGATTTTAAGCATCTCTGACTTTCAAAACCATGTCTGAATTATCCCGGTGTGTAGTAAAGTTACCCAAGCCCGCCTCGGGCCAGCGTTGAGTGCAACTTCTTATTTTGTCCCCCTGGTGGGGGGAGACCCCTACAAAACCAAGGACTGGGCCAGCTGCGGCGGGCCGTCACCACTCCGGGGCCGCGGAAGAATGCTCTGTTCCCGTAGACCCCGACGCAGCAGGTGCGAGAAGGAACA
The DNA here is from genome assembly GCA_964056405.1 of Acronicta alni. Taxonomy (NCBI): domain Eukaryota; kingdom Metazoa; phylum Arthropoda; class Insecta; order Lepidoptera; family Noctuidae; genus Acronicta; species Acronicta alni. The sequence continues at coordinate 10,141,595 of OZ043935.1, forward strand.
CCGTGTGGTTTTAGTCTGTAGGTCACCCACTCTGGGTGGAGTCGGACACGCCCCGCCGTGTCCCCGGGCGGCGGAAGTCCATGAGGATTTTCCATACTATAAAAATAAAAATGAAAAAGGGTGCACCAGGCTTCATGACTACCGTTCCCCCAGGACGTATCGCGAAAGGACTTACCCGAGGTTGTCCTACCGTAGCCCCCTGTGGACCCCTCCTGGCCTAACCCCTCTTATTCTGAGGAGTCACGTGTCCAGTAGGTAGTATAAAAATCATTACAAAGAACCTATTTATTGTAAGCAAAAAAAAAACTTGAGAGGTGTCAAGGGACACCCGGATGGAACGAAGTTCCTTTCATTAAAATTTAATAATTAAAAATAAAAAACCCTGTATACACTCAACAATTCACAACGCGCGAAATTCAAATATTGTCATTCACTCAATAATATTTGAATGCTTGTCAACAATATTTGAATTTCGAAAAAAGTGTCGTGACAACTTTTTCGTAAGAATTTTTTCCGTCTAGCCCCCTTTCAGAATAGTTACAGACGATGGAATGGGTTGATTATATTTGAATGGATGTCTTTAATTATTTGATTCTAGGATTTCTTCAATGAACAGAATATAATTTCCGAAATGCGATGAATGACAAATCTGCGAGTAGGTACGAATCTCCATACGAGCGTGTCAGTATTTTAGCAATATGCAGAGAACAACATACCATATGCCACATACAATACAACATCCTACCATACCCCATGTTGAGGCACTAGCGTAAGTACTAATGTACCTAGTTGAACTTTTTAGTACCTATAATGTTTTTAAGTGCATGCAAGGTCGAGTCTACTGTCATTAACAGTAATAAAACATACCGAGGACGTCACACTGTTGCTTCGATGAGCTTTCAGGCTATTTCTCTGCAGACGTCTTGAATATTTGTTTAATCGAATTCTTCACATTGAATATTAAAAACAATTTCGACAATAGACAGGATTCCAACCTGCATACTCCAGTTTGGTATCCCGGATGCTTTACCCAACCTACTGAGATAACAGCTTGTGATGTCCGATTTCTCATCCACATTGTTAAAATATACAATGTTTGAAAATCTTTAGCACGCGATAATACCGAATACAATAAAAAATATTGACGTGACTTAGTATGACTTTGCTGATACTATGCTTCTAGGTGTCCAAACGTAAGGACGTCCATAAAGTTAACAAATACATGAAAGTTCATTAGTATCTACATTGTAATCGGATTGCGGCGAAAGATGGCGGCGAGTGGTGGCGAGCTAATTGAAATAGCTCCGCGTTTAATATTCAGCTCTGCGGCACAGCGCGGGAGCCTAGCGCTAGAAACAATATTTTACCTACATTTATTGAAAAAACCCAGACACGTAGATCAAGTATTCTTTATCGTACGCAAACAGGTACTGTGAAAAATAAAAAACAAACACTACAATTTTGCGGTCTTATCGTTAAAAGCAGTTTCTTACAGATAACCATTGGATAAACAAGAGTCGTTTAAAAAACTATGGCGAACAGTCGGTTGAGTTTGTACTTACGTATTTTGACTAGTAAGTACATCTAATTGTAAAACGGCTGAGCAATCAAACCTGCTAAACAACACTGACGTCCAAATTTAATGTTGCCTCGTTAATAAAATCCCGCTTTGGTAGTAGGATCTAGCGATTCACCTGGGTAGCTACCATCCAAAGACCGCTGCCAACCAGTTGTTAGACTACTAACTTGGCTAAGACTGGATTCTCAATTCTGGTTCTATGGCCGTCTGCTCTATTCTTCTTTGCACCAACTAATCATTTCACCTGCATTTATCCATGTAAACATCCTCGAAACAATAATATTCATGTAAAAATTTAGTTCAACTACAAAGCTTTATTACAGTATCGGGCTCCCGGGCTACCTCCAACCACGAGTATTTGCGCGCTGCGATATTACTCAAGTTGTCGCGGCCGCCTCATTTAGACCTAACGACTACTAAACTATATTAATAATCATTATTAACCTGCCCCGGCACGTCCGGGGGGCGAAGGGTGCAAGGGGTGACGGAACAAGAGCCCATTGTTGGAATCTATCTGTCAAAGGATAGACGAATTTAATTGACGCGCGCTCAATAAGGGCTATTATCCTGTAACTGTGATGTTGCTCTTTCGTAGCCGGTGAACCGGAGCGGGTGACAGCTTTTTATTAATTTCGCACTTAATAACTTTCAGATGATATTCGACTGTGAAGTTTTTCATAGCGGCACAATAGCTTGGGTCGATGGAATTTGTTTGATGTTCACGTTTTTGTTGCTTGCGCTTTCTGTTAGTATTTTATTGATTTGTCGCGTTAAAAATCTGGTAATTGGCTTTGCCGCTTTTGCGATACTTTCATAGAAAATTCGTAAAAAAATACGAACTTACTGGAACTTTACTGCGGTATTATCGTTTATTTTTTATATCATGACGATATATTTGCTTATTAAGTGGTTCAATAACATAACATTTTAGCAGTTTTTTTAAAGTAACCCTCATAGATATCTACCACTGGTGACAGCAGAGATAACTGTACACTAATTGACGTATAGCTGAAAAAGGCAACTTTGAAAAATGCCAAATAAATGCATTGAAATTGAATGATCCGTTTAGAATTTTCCATGACAATTTTCCATGGATAGGCAGATAAAGGCTTTGAACTAGTCAAACGCGCAAGCAAATTCCTCCGAGCCCCTGATTGGTTTTCAGCGTATAGTAATCATGTTTCATTTCTTGAATGAAAAATATGGAATGCATCATTGGTAATTGCTATTCATGCTGAATTTATTGATAAAATAGCTAGTCGTGTCTTTCAATTTGCTGTCGTAAACAGCGACTACACGATTACGTAGTCTAAAAAAGCCACATGTTCTATATAATGCTTGTTAAGAACAACATCCAATCAACGAAGAATTTTTTTTTTCCTCTAGTGGGCATCGTAATTTGGTATATCCATAACAGTTATCACATCAGTTCAGTGAAAAATGCTGACGAAATCGTGGAATAATTCCCCTCTCTGGCTTGATTTTTAAGTAATCGTTTGTATTCCATGGGTAGGTAAACTTCCCAGAAATTTACTGTTGTAACAACTATACCAGATAAAGAAAGGAACAGTTTTTTTTTATACCACTAAGGTGGCAAACAAGCATACGGCCCACCTGATGGTAAGCGGTTACCGTAGCCTATAGACGCTTGTAACACCAGGGGTACCACTTAATCGTTGCCGACCCTGTAAAACAAAAGAGGAATAATTGGGTTGGCAATTTCTGAGTCAAAGTCTGCCAACACAACGTTTCCTCGCGGATCACTGGCCACCTTGCTCACCGTGAGGAACACAACACAGCTCATGGCAGTGTTATTTCACTTCGATTTTCTGCAAGGCGGAGGTACACACATCAAAAAAAGTTTGCGATCACTAGCATAAGCTGATATAATTTTTTAAATTATTGAACTTCAAGAAAAATTCTTTGTTGTGTGTTTTCTTTAAATAGAAATACCCTGTTTGAAAGTATCTAAAAAGAAGAAAAAATCATAATATAATCTACCTTAACAAAAAATATTTAGATTTTTCAAAGTGATCGCAAACTTTTTTTGATGCGTGTGCTTCCCCAGTCGGCCCACTATGCCTTTCTTTTCTTAAAAATCCGGCGACTTTACCAAACTGTTGTGTGTGATACTTTTTCTCTGAATATCCTATGAAGACAATACCTTCATTAAGATTCCAATAAAAATCAAAACTAACTTTCGCGTCCCGACAGCGTTAAAGCTGGTTGGGCGATAAACTTCTTAAAATTTTGTAGGCCAACCGTTCTGTACAATATTATGTTGACAACGAGTGTGTCGGTGTCTGTTGGCGCTGCTCCAACGAATGGACGCATGAAAATTGTTATTGAAGCCGATAAAGAGATACGCTACAAACTAAAAGTAGATATTTTTCAAGAAACCACGCGTAGATTTTTAGGTTAGAGTAATTAGTCCAGTACTGTACCACTGCTGTGAACTAGGAACGGACCTCTGTACGGGATAGGAGGAAGTGTATACGTCTATTAATTATGGAAACTCCTCCGAACCTGACCGAGAGCACATTATACGGTTGGTCTTAGATTACACGAGTAAGCTCGGCAGACCTTGTTCTGCCTTTAACAAAAAAAACTTGAGAGGTGTCAAGGGACACCCGGATGGAACGAAGTTCCTTTCATTAAAATTTAATAATTAAAAATTAAAAAACCTGTATACACTCAACAATTCACGACGCGCGAAATTCAAATATTGTCATTCACTCAATAATATTTGAATGCTTGTCAACAGTATTTGAATTTCGAAAAAAGTGTCGTGACAACTTTTTCGTAAAAAATTTTTCCGTCTAGCCCCCTCTCACAACGCGCGATAAGGAACTTCGTTCCAAAAAACAAGGAACCGATTACAGAGCCACTTACCGGGTCCAATTGAAAATTTAAACCATCAAGTGATACTCAACTACATAAAATAGTTCATGTAAATCGGTTCAGTCTTTATTGATTAACTGAATACCAGTAACAATAACTATAGTAGGGTCGGCTCCCAATCTAAACAGAGGCGGCAGAATCAGTCACTCAGGTCGCCACAACTAACCAGACGACCAATCTAACCATACGATATCGGAATCTTACACTGGTTAGTTGTGGCGACCTGAGTGACTATTCAGCCGCCTCTGGTTAGACTGGTAGCCGACCCTAATATAGATGAAAGAAGGTTGATGCTGTTGCCAAACAAACACATTAGAATAATACACTGACGTTGAGAGGAATCTCAGGTTGTACCGACTTTTTTTATGCCGTGTGGTAATCCCTATGGACACCCAACGGTTATGTCGGATTCCTACCGACTACAACAAAACAGTGATCATTTGCAGTACATTTTGAGGAGGGACTCTGAGATCTCCAATAGAACAATACCATGAGCCCTCCTGTGGGACCCCACGTTCCACCAACTTCTTCGGGGCCGTTGTACAACCCATGGTTTTTTTTCATTCAGTGATATGGTGGTTGGGATTTTTCAATTTACCCTGACTAGTTTGGGCACCAAATAGGTTTCATTTCCAACGTCTTCGCCCCCGAGGAGGATCGGCCGTTTGTCAGGTTGTACTGACCTGTCGTGTCGAAAAACTTAGTTCCTCAGGTGACAGCTATCTTGTTTGGAAAACTTCAATAGAGGCCCTATTGAAATTTTCCAAACAAGATTCGTAAGCGATTATCGAGGCTTATAGTAATCTCTATAATTAAAGCGTAAAATTATATACTTGCGAACCTTTTAACAAAAGTCATCCATCCCCTTACGAATGGAATCAAACTTCAGCAAACATATAATGTAATTTGAACATAGCGGTGCGGCGGTGTGGGGCGGGGGACCGGGGCGCAGAATTTAATATTGGCAGCGCGCGCGGGTTAAGGCGGCGTGCAAATAAAACTCTATGAAACCGCACCCCCGAGCTGTTAAGGGGTTGAGCTTTGTAGGTAATTAATTTATGATTTGTGTTAAAACTCCATATTATTATAATTAGAGAAATATTTTGCCTTCGTGATCGCAGGCGCAGTTGCTGAGCGCGCAGTGTTCTTGGATTTTTGTACAAAATTCTTAGTTGCAGCTTGGATTTTGGGTTTGGGTTCGGTTAGTGATAATTCGCTGGCAATCTCTTACATAGGACTTAAAATATACCGGTGAACTGTTGTGTACCTACATTATTACATATTCTAGAACTTAAAGAAACCTCAAACTCTACTGCAATACAGTTTCCAATTATGGTTGGTTCCAGTCTAAACTGATCAGGCCGTCAGTCCAACACAACCACGACTATCACCTATGAATTTCAAACGTTCCCTCCCTCAAGTTTATACTATGGCAAACGAATTTACAGCTCAACAACAACATTTGCAACACTGGAGGAGACATTGATGTGTTGCTGATTTACTGTCCCAGTGATGGCCATGGGTGTCCAAGTTAATTACGTTGCCATAATGGGTTGGAAGAATTTCCATCGAAAATATCTATCCGATATGCAGGTCTCCTTAGGATATTTCCCGTCATCATTAAAGCGTTTGAATTGTCAGGTTTTTTTGCGTACATAGTGCTTTGCATTCAACCAGATCTATGACTTGGAAGTGCATTCATAGTCATATCACTGCCATCCAGGACATGCATACCATTTAATTACCTATCAGTTACTTAACGTCGAACCAGTATAAATTTAGTACCTATGTTAAAAGTCTTTTAGCTCTTAAAAGTTTTGGAAAGTGGGCAAAGACTATCTATTGTAAATTAGCGAGATGGACGTATGAGGTTGTTCTTCGTATTTTGTAAGGAGGCCGGTGCAAAGTAGGTGTAAGTTAATCCTAGGTATAATTGAACATACCTACTGGCCAGCTGCATTGTGATCTGATTAACAGATTTCTATAACAACCACATTTGCGCTGATCATCAAAGTTAACAAGGTTTGCCGTTGACGTCAAAGAGGACATCGTCACAAAGGTCGTCACGAGTATGTTATGTACAACGTTGAAACCCAAGTGTGATCTTCCCCTTAACCGTGTGTCTGCGGATATTTTTACAAACGTTATTACTGTGCGGTGCGCTTTAGCTTTCTTTATTAAATTGTCGTTAGGGGTCGCCGCATTAGCCGCTCGGCTTTCGGCTTTCAGCTCTCGGTCTCGGCTCGGCAAACGCCCGGGGATATCGCCGAATGAATTGAAAGCAACAATATTGTGGGTGTAACGATGGTAAGAGGCAAACGATGGTAGGTAAATTGTAATTAAAACGATTTTTTAAGGAGAATGGTAGATATTTTTATTTATTTATTTATACTTATTATACAGAAAAGTGTACAAAGGCGGTCTTAATGCCTTAGGCATTTTCTACTAGACAACCTTAGGGTGATGCAGAGACGATCATGGTAGATCATGCACCAAAGATTAGAGGTGAGAGGTAAGATGCGAAACTACAAGAAACTATAAAATATTGCTCAAAAAGCATAAACTTACATAAACATTACCTACACAAATATTTATATACATTATATAAATACAGAATAACAATATATACAAATAAATATATACAATAAATAACGTTAAGCGAAAAAGAGAAATCAGTGTCAAGAAGAATCTAATAAGGTTTTGTCCAGCAAGTTTTTATTTCGGTTGAAAGATTAAATCTAAATTGGATGGATGATTCACATACACTTTCTCCAATATTGTTTCATTATCAAATTGCCTAGATTTCTGCTATCCTTTGACTTCGTGTGTCGCTAACAAATGTGTTTCATAGGTAATAATTATTATGATGACATACAGAGTGGAAATATAGACACTGTGGGTCCACCGCCCTATTCTTCGTTTCTGTAATCAAAACCATAATTATGAAAATGAAAACCATCTAGAATGAATATTTCTTCCAGAAAAAATCAAATCAGTAGCAGATCTGACAATCCTGCAGGTTTGTTTTTGAAAGGACAGTAGGTATCTAGCTAAATATATCGTGGAGCATTCCATGGAGGTAGAATGAGGGCTGTCCTGCAATGGACTGCTGGTGGCAGTTGGCAATGATGAAGGTTCCTGTTATCGTTATGGCTTTAATGAATTAATAATCCCCCACCTGCTAATAAACGCTGTGTTTGGTGTTATCTATAATTGTACACACTAGTACCGCTTGATTGTTTTTAGGGTTCCGTACCCAAAGGGTAAAAATGGGACCCTATTACTAACACTCCGCTGTCCGTCCGTCTGTCACCAGGCTGTATCTCATGAACCGTGATAGCTAGACAATTGAAATGTTTACAAATCTACTTAAAGTAAGGATGCACTTTTAAAAGTCTTAATTATAAATTAGGTAATTTATGTTTACTTCGATTTACATTTTTTAAAGTGGTTCTTTTTAATTTTTTGGGAGTAAAATCTACTAACTTTTTGTATTTTTTGTAATTGGTCCACAATTATTATTGATAAAGTAGGTATCGGTTAATATATTATGTGCCCGGTCAATGGCAATAGACTTGCCCCCTATTCATCATCATCATCATTTACAGCTTTTATTGACCCACTGCAGGGCATAAGCCTCCTCCCTTTGACTCCATTCATCTCTGTTTTTCCCCAATCTTATCCAGGTTTTTCCAACACACTTCACTATAGGTATCTTCCACCCACCTGGTATTTGGTCCCCTATTACTTGGGACCTAAACATACCGGCGAATAATTGTAACCCACAATTAGTACCTACACCTCTGCCTAACCCTTTGGGCAGTATACAGGCGTCGTGATATGTATAAATAATAATAATAAAAAATTTTGAGACATTTTTCACATAGCACCATCTAGTCCCAAACTAAGCAGAGCTTGTACAATGGAAATAATACTCATATACTTACCTACTTTTTTTGTTGTAAATATATACATATGAAACACCCAGACAAACACAAATACTCATGTTTTACCCACATAAATATTTGTATCCTGTGGGAATCGAACCCACGACCTCATGATCAGCAGTCCGTCAGTATGTATGTTTATGTTGATCGCGTTTTCCGTCGGCCCTTACAGCGTTCATGGTCACCGGTAGCCTGAGGTGGTGGGCTTGATTTTAATAATAAATTACTGATGATCAAGTGAGTAGGTTGTAAGACCTTGCTATCTTCTGTATTGAAACAAAGATAAAGAGCACATGGGATCTGTGATAGGTTGATCGCATTATACGCTATAAAATCAGTTAATTAAATTAGTTGTATTATACTAAATAAATTAACTTTACAGGATATTTTCAAGACATTAAAAAGTTTAAAGGAACTGGCTAAGTTCAAAATTATAAGTATAAAATTTTATAAAATTTAAATATATCGTTTTTAAAACAATCGTTCCATTTTTAACTTGCCAGTAATTTTGTCTGATGTTCACCAAGGGACTACTTATTGTACTGGGCTGGAGTCAGTTTCGTTATGCATCACATTCATGGAGATGTAGCTTGGATGTTAAAGGTACTACTGTACTGTAACTCGATGGAGAGTAAAATTTATATCAACGCCATCTATTGTACTGTGAACAAACAACTTATATTACAAATGACCAAGTAGTTCCACGATCTACACTAGACAGAGCTAAATTACCTATTTATTAAGGTGTATTTTTACTAAAGTACGCCATTGAATTCGTTTAAAATGAGTTTACTTACATACTTTATATATATTTAAGCGCGAAAATATTATGTTCAAATATTAGTCCTATGTAAAATACCAATTGAGAAAAATGTATAACCGCGCCATCTACATATTACAAATGACATGATTATGTCTGTACTACAACTACTCACTAATAGATGGCAGCATACGAGAAGTTGTTTTTAATAAACGCTAGATGGCGAGAATGAACATTATAAAGATAACATTTTAACAACATCTTTTTACTATTTGAGGGCTTTTTTTATAGATTGACTCAAATAATACCTAGTAGTCTATCTTGAATAAATTATTTTAACTGTTAGACTTTTAACTTACCCGGAAAAAAATAATCGAATGGAAGTAATGGGGTAACTCGTTATAAAAAAAGTAGTAAGTAAATAGTATTTGTATTGTGTCTGTAATTTGTTTATTTTTTATGAATTTGACATAATAATAATAAGTACCTATTTTTTAAAACTTTTACTTTGTACTAAATTAACTATTATAAGTACGTATGAATCATGGTGTTTTAAAATAACAATTTACACCGAAAATGCGGCAAGTAATAAAGTAGGTAAGTACTTATACAGATCAAAATCATCATCAGTTTTTTTCTTAAACATAAGTATTACTATTTACCTATATACATTATCATAGTAATACCTATTACTACACATCTCACAGATAATAAACCGACTATCTAAACGAAAATTAAAACATGAGTCCCTCACTTAGCTAGAAACATAATTACCTAAGCGTTTCAGCACAAAGGCAGCATTACATACAAGGTTGAACCGAAAAAAAACTCCGTGGACTTGCACTTGCAGCGCTTTAATGAAGCGGTTACATAAATTTCTCTCTATAAAGAGCCAATAAAGCAATCCAATAAGCAGTCGGGGCGGGACGGGGTGGTCGCGGGGAGTGAGGGGTGCTCAATAAACCCTCATATCTTCAGCAATTACGACAAAACAAATGAGAGCTAACGAAATTCACCTCCGAGAGAAATCGACCGTGGAATTATGCGGCGGTGGAGTAGACTTGGGATATCTTAAATTTAAAATTATAATAAAAAAACCAAATCTAGTTGTTCCATAATTTCCCAGAGATGTGCCTTAATAGGCGTTGCTCTGGTGGGTTCTGGGGGATCTATTAAGAGTGCCCTTTTCAATGATGTGCTGATGGTGATCACCGGGGTGGCTGGGAAAGAATCCCGGACCTTTTGATTGAGTAAGTATATGTAGTATTATTAGTCAGCAAAATTAATTAATGATATACCTACATCTGTGGCTGTACGCTACAGAGCGACAAAATTACTTGAAAAAAGGCTGAGAACTATACTGTAACTGTAACTTTACTGTATTACGGGACAGCTTTGGAAACTTGAAATCTAAAATCATTATTATGTTGACTAGTTGTGTACTTGCAGCGCTACCCACAATGATCTCGTCTTTCCAAACCTTGTGGGAATGTCCCAAAATTCCGTCGTCTTGGCCAACTACGTTAATATCTAATTATAAATTTTATTGTCATATAAAGCATTGGTCACGACATAACTTAAGAACTACTTCGGCGATTTCATTCATCTTTTTTGTATGTTTTCTAATAGGTACATACATTCTTACGGAAAAAAAAAAGAAAATTGCAAAAGAACTCTCTGAAAACTTAACAACTAGTAATACTTTTTATCCTTGTAAAGTCCACGCAGACGAAGTTCCAAAAGCTAGAAAATTATATATAAGACTAGAACTTAGGTATAGTCTTCACGAGACGTGACTTAAAAATTTTAATTACCAAAGTGTTCCACTACATCTCTGTTCCTTGTTCCCCGCGGAGTGCCAAAGGGCTGTGTGTCGGGTGTTTTAGGGTTTTTTCAGCGGCTTTGACTTGCAAATTGTAGCAACGCCAGCCGTTGCCTGAGGCGCGAGCGTAATTAAAAATCAGAGGCGACACTAGCGCTGCGTCGCCGAATAGCGAAACTAAATAAAAGTAAAATGAACTTACCCCTTTTAATAATGTAGTCCAATTGAAATTAACAAAATGTTGTGTTTTTAATTAAACTAATCAATACACTACTAATTGGATTTAAATTATAAAATAATGTTACATTTTCCTGTGAATTTACTCGATAACAGATGGCGCTACGGTCAAACTATTAACTAAGTATTTTTTTAAATAATATTGAACTTGAAGCACCTCTTGATCGCGTTAGCTATTATTATATTACTAGATTTTTTTTATAATTCTTAAGATGTTTTACCATATTAATAGTAGGTACTTACTTAATTCGAGTACCTATTCAACATTTCAATTTCAATAATATTTTCCAAACTTGTAAAATAAAGAATTTAAACAACAAAAGAAACTACTTTAAAATTTAGTGGCACATAAAACAATTACAAGTTACAGACTACCAAAGCCATTTTCATTCCTACACTCAACCTACTTACTTCAAATTATTTGTACACAAAACTTCAAAGATACGATCAAGAAATTCTTTTTAGTCGATTTTAACTAAAATAGTGTATGAAATCTACAGCAGTAATTAATAATGGTGCTTAAAACAATAAAGGTTAAGTCGACGCGGGTGCGGGCGAGTCACGACACCGCATAATTATACACAACACTAATTGTTACCGAAGAAAGTGAATAATTAGTGAAATAAAATTCGTATAAATACTACATATTTCACTTGATATGAGTGTAATGTTTGGGGTTGCTTATTTTCAGTCTTGGTTCCGCAGCTTTTCAACCATAGAGGTCGGTAAAGTACATACATAATTATATTTTCATATTAAAATCGGAAACTCTTTCGAGGTTCGAAGCAATTATTTTTCTATTGTGTCTGATAATTGTTGGTCCTTAATGAGTTAATTCTTAGGACATTTATGATTCGTATATATATATTAGTGATGTTGATAATCGATGAATCAACTATCAACATCACTATCACAGCATTGAGATGACAGGAAGCAAAGTAAATAAATCTTTAGCTTCATTCATTCATGATTATTGATTATTTGAGTGAGATATGTATACCTTTGAGATAATTAAAATAATTTTACGTGTTTCGATCCATTATCATTATCACTAATATATATGTATAGCTTCCGCTTGAATTTATATTGAAATAACATACTCCAATTTTATTTATTGTACAGAATTGACACATTGAAAAGCTCGTGGCTAAGTAATAACTAAGCTTATCAACCAATTTGCAAGGTTAAGCTGCGCTAGTCGCTGTCAGTATGTGGATGGGTGGATGGGATCTTAACACAGCGAGACCCCACCGTGCCTCCGACTACACTTAAAGCTACCATGCCAATCGTTATTGATAGTCAGAAGCCCAAAAATTTCTGACAACCAGTACCTAAGCTCAGGATATCGGCATTGTCCAGAAACTGAGTTGTGGAGGTGGCAGTCGTTTCGTGTAAACTACTGATATTCAGCTACATCTGGTTAGACTGGAAGCTGACTTCAACATAGTTGGAAAATCGCTCGGACGATGATGATGGTAAAGGTTGACAAAACTGTGTTCAAAAGCCATCTAAGTATTTAAGACAAGTTATTATCCGAAGCTTATGACGTTTTCTCCAGAAAATCATTAATGGGTCGCATAATACTCATTTCTGGTACACAGTTGAGCAATAACTAACAGCAAAGAGGAACCGCTAATGCACTGCAAGTGCCCAAACTGTTGTAAGTGTTATGTCACTAATGCGCGCCTCCCGTGTTCGCTCGTATCAGCGGGTAATTACTGCGCGATAACTGGCGCCCGCCCAATGTGTAGGCGTGGAGACAGAGCCCAGAAAACTGCATTAACGGTTATTTTTGAATAAGTTATATATTTAATTTTAAACCTAATACTATAATGTACACCGATATAAATATAATTTAACAGGAAACAACTTAATTTAAAACATACAATGGGCTGCCTTATCACGAACAGCGATTTCTTCCAGGCAACCTTTGGATGGACATATCGGAACAGAACTAGAATTAATGGAGTTAAGTAAGGTGCTGAAGTTTAGAAAGGCATTAAATTATACTTATATTCAGCATCTGTAATATATGTATAGATATAATTATTATTATAAGCGATTGAACTACTATGAAGTAGTGATATGGCTAAAGAGACAGGAAATGTTCCTTCACACGCCTTTTGAACACTGGTAGTGATTGTACCTACCTACTGGCCTGATCGACACTGGCAACGCATTCCACAAACGAGCAGCCTTAACTGAGTAAGATTTACCTTAGTCTCAAGTTATCCGATGACCGTAAGAATTGGGTGATAGTTTGGTCCTGTACGATAATTCTTGAGTTTTAGAGTAGGTAACAATGGCTCAGTAGGCAAGGAAAAGTATTATCTGAAACTTACTAGAAACCAACAGTCACTCTTCTGTTGTTTTTTTTGTCCTTTAAAGTTCAATGCCCACCACGTCTCCTAAACTATATCGTTATAATTGTTATGAGTTTGCTCGTTAATTCAGTTAAACTAACCGACGTAGATATATTGTGACTAATGTGTGCAACCTTGCTTTAAGTTAATTAACTGCAGGAACATTAACTTGTTCTTCAGCAACACCCAAAGGGTATTAAGAAAGCCGAAATACGAAGTTTCAGCTGACGGATCGTAAGTCGATTTGCAAGTCACACAACATTAACTATAAATAATAAAGAAATCGCAGTAAGGAACCTTAGACTTGGCACGACTTTGTCTAGCTAGATTTCATTACTTTTTAGAGATAAACAAGCAGCTCCATCGAGACTTGGCTAGTTTTTTACAGAATGTTTTTGATGGGATTTCACTTCTTTTTGTAGAAACGTGGGCTTATTATATTATGTCGATATCTCTAAGAGTTTGGTTGGGCTCTTGTGTTTTCTAATGAGGGTCACCAGGTACTCCAGATCTTCGATTATCCTAGTTTTTATAGTTTTCCCTTTATGTGGCCATTAAACCCTAACTCTGTACCAAATTTCAGCTCGCTGAGTTTATGGGAAGTACTAGTTCTATTTTGATGATCATGAGTGAGTGAGTGAGTGAGCGAGTGTCATAAATGCGAAACTTTGCTTTCGCTTAACTTCGGAACTAAATGACCTACAGACTTGAAATTTTTGATTTTAAGTATGTACTTATAGCTTACTGGTTGACAAAAATTTCTGCTTTCTGGTCTTATCCAGAGGTTTTCAAATAGGGGCCTGAAAATGCGGCGAAATGGTTCCAGTAAAGGATGGTACGGCAGTGTTTGCTTCGCGCTCGTCTTGGCGTCTTGTTATTTCATGAAGGGCGTAAAATTATTGAAATTTTAACTTTATGTCAATGATATAAAAGTGACTATGGACGCTGTAAAACGTCGGTCCGAAACGTCGGGATTAATAATATCAATATGCGCGATAAAATCCGTATAAAGTAATTTTATTTCAATGTTTAATATTCGCGTAAATGTCAGAAATCAAGATATAAAAGTACTTAAACATTATACTGACTGCCTCATTAGTCTAGTGGTCCTAAGCGCGACTGCTACGCTAGAGGTCCTGGGTTCGATCCCCAGGTCGAGCAAAGTGTTATTGGGTTTTTCTATGAAATTCTCAGTAGCAGCTCGGAGTCTGGATTTGTGCCCGGTTAATGGCAATAGGCTCGCCCCCTATTACATGGGACCTAAAACATACCGGCGAAATGTGGGTGTACATTAGTACACCTCTGCCTAACCCTTCGGGGAATACAGGCGTGATGGTGTGTGTTAAACATTATATGTTTATGTGTTCTTGAGGTAGGACTGTATCATATCATTGGCATTTATGATTTTTTTTTACATTGACACTCGATCAAAATTGTTTTGAACGTTTTTTAATCAGCTTTCTGATTGAATTGCGTGACTTCTTATTAGCGAGCTGCCTACCATAACATAGTCTAATGTTAATGTAAGATTACTAACAAAGCTAAGTAGATAGATTAGCCGGAGTAAAGTTGAGGTCATACTGGCAATAAATTCAAGTATCGCGGAGTGAGCATGACGCGCAAGATAACTTGACTGATGTTAGTACCGAAGGACGGCACCATCAAGTAAGTAGTCACTGTACAGAATACTATTACTTACTCTGCGCGGAGTCAGTGAGAGCAGGTGGGAATTTAAGTAACAAATAGGCTAGGTACAGTCAACAAAAGAGTTAAGTATACAGATAGCAAACGAAATATGCATTTTTACACAGATTTTGACATAAATAATTACGCGCCAAAGGGTTAGGTATGTAGCTGCTTACAATACCTACGTTTTGACACATATTGCGTGATACATTAATACACTATCTTTATCAAAACACAGATTATTAATTAGCAGCCTGTATAACTAACTCTTTTAAAGAAAAGATTTTTCATTTGGTAAGTACTTGAAATTTACTTCTCCGATTATTTGCGTAGGGGTTTCCAAAAATGTTAAAGATTCCTTGGAAAATACCATGGCATATAAAAAAATTACCCAAAATTTCTTAAAACAAAATAAAAATAGGTAAATATTTTTTGTGATATACCTCATAACACCATCCCTTCGCGGCGACAAGCGACATGAATCATGGCTAACTTTGGCATAACACACAAGTATGTCATGCTGCGAACTAATTACTGCCTACTAATTTACATTTCCTTTATAAATTGCCGTTATATTTGTGACTCTTGATGTTAAGGCTTGAAAAATATTTTTATTAGCTTATAAGGGTTGTGCTGAGGCATCCCAGATATGAACTGTTCTCATATAATAATTATTAGGTATGATAGGTATAATACAGCTAGAATGAAGTCAACAAATAAAAATTGAAAATAAACAAGACTTCAGGGACATAGCGACTTTAAGTAACACTCGTTACCCATTATTAGGAAAATTTGATCCGGTCTAGAATTTTTAATGGTCCCAACTGTTTAAGTATACCATCATCATCCATTTATTGTATACCAAAACCTTCTCCAGAATATAACAAATATTTTTCTGAAAACCGCATCTAAATTAGTCCAGCCAAACACGAGACAATCGCGGACAAACATACATACATACAGATCAAAATGAGAACCTCCTTTTTTTATAAAATACCCAAAATCAAGAATTTGTAATATACCATCTCTTCTGTACTCCCCGAAGGGCAGAGGTTTACTAACCGTACACCCACAGTTTGCTGGTATGTTTAGGTCCTATGTAATAGGGGTGAGCCTTTTCCGTTTATGCGGGCACAAATCTAAACTCCGAGCTACTACTAAGAATTTTCAAGAATCCGATAAATTTGAGACGTGTGGTGGAGTCGTGCTAGTGATTACACCGCCATGCGCCAGTTCATTATCATATTATTGGAAAGTAATTAGCGAAGCCGCGAGCGAGACGGTGGCTGGAAGTGGGAGCTTGGAGACCTCTAATTAGATTAAAGATTATAATAAGTATTAAGGTCATTGTAAGGTACGTTAATTTCATCATAATTCTCCGAGCTTTTTCCCAACTTTTTTTGGAACGAAGTTCCTTATCGCGCGTTGTGAAAGGGGGCTAGACGGAAAAAATTCTTACGAAAAGTTGTCACGACACTTTTTTCGAAATTCAAATATTGTTGACAAGCATTCAAATATTATTGAGTGATTTAAATTATATATTTGAATTTCGCGCGTTGTGAATTGTTGAGTGTATACAGGTTTTTTTATTTTTTATTATTAAATTTTAATGAAAGGAACTTCGTTCCATCCGGGTGTCCCTTGACACCTCTCATTTTTTTTTTTATGATTGTCATTGGAATCATACAGCCCACCTGATGATAAACGGTTACTGTAGCCTATAGATGTTTGTAACACCAAGGGTATCACTTGCACGTTGCCGACCCTGTAAACGAAACCACTGCCAACACAACGTTTCCTCGCGGAGCACTAGCAACCTTGCTCACCGTTAAGAACACAACACAGCTCAAAGCAATGTTATTTCACTTCGATTTTCTGCAAGGCGGCTGCCAACTACCTACGTTGGGGTCGGCTTCCAATTTAACCAGATGCGGCTGAATATCAGTATTTTACACGAAGCGACTACCGTCAGACCTCCGTAACCCAATTTCTGGGGAATAACCGGTATTAAGTACCACTAACGATTGTCATAGGTGTTCGTCTGACAACCGAGATGGACGGCTTTACGTGCTGTCCGTGCGTTAATTTTCTGATTTTTAAACACTTTTTGATTGACATAGGTGAATAAAGTTTACCTAACCTCATATCAAAATATCAGTCTATAGGTACTTTATTGACACTTTTGAACGAAAGCTTTCCCATACATTTCCCAGGACCGTTTATACGGTGCCTGTATCCAACAACGTAGATTGATTCAATGAGGATAAGGAGGTAAGGAAGCAGGTCAGGAAAGCAAAGAAGAATTGAAAGTCTTAATTATATGTAGGTTCTGGTGTCAACAGAGAGCTGAGCCTTTCTAGATGAAGATATTTTCGTAATATTACAACTTACTTCTATTAATTATTCAAGAGTTTCCATTACGGCAATTTTATTAGTACGGTAACTATGAGACTGTCTGTGTATCCATTTTACATAAAATAATAAATATTCAAAGGCTTAAATACAACAACACTGGGATGATTAAAACTTCAGATTAATACACAATTTAGTTACAGTTATTATTTACAATTTACTACTACCTAAGTATATTACTTTTTAATTTGATTATTATTTTGCCTAGGCGTGGTGGTCTATAGCCTAATCCATTTCATTAAGTGAGAAGACCCGTGCCCAGCTGCAGTGGAACAGTATATGATGATGATGTATTTGATTAATATTTGGGTAGCATAACTACTTATATAATTGGCAAGTTTAATGTCTTAACCAATAAGCGATAGATAGCTTCGTTTTCTGAAACTTTCAATACGGGTTTAGAACGTACGTGTACTGCCATTGTGTGGAGGAGAAAACAAAAGACTGTCGATGAAAGAACACATTTATTAATCTCTCGTTATGTATAGTTATATATCTCTTAACTACTGCTAAGCACTCACGTATATACAAACATATAAATAGTACATCCACTTACATAAGTATTTACAGGAAATCATTGATAGATACTAACGTTACAAAAATACGAAATGTAACACACGGGACCTATTTGTTTCTTTTTTGTCATACGCAACGCGTGCTCATGTAACGCAAGTAATTAATCTCAGTTTAAATGGGACAACTATAACCGTCCTCCCTAAAATCTTGGAGATGAGATGAAATAACAGCTGAACTTAATTAAAGGGCTGAGCAATTCTGTAATGAAGATTGCATTTCAACAGCACTATCAGATTTGTTGCTTTAGTTATAACTTTTGGAATAAATTCAAGGCGAGACCGGACTTAATACGAATATCGAATACAATGTTTTCGCTCATCACAAGATTAGGAATATATTGGATTCGATTACTAGACCGACTGCTTCTTATTATCTACATTCACCATGTACTCAAATAAAAGGTGTCTGTGGGAGCTTATAACGGACTACCATTCTTCACCAAATATGTATTTGACATTATTTGTATATGATAATTATGTAATAAAGAATATGCTATTCTACTCCCAAATTTTACTTGCTTTACATTATTTGACAATATATACTAGGTAATATATTGTCAAATAATGTAAAGTAAAAAAAGTAAAATTGTAATTTTCTCTAGTACTCTCTACTAAGAGAAATCTTTGCGCGTCCTTGATTCGTATCGATTTGAAACTTCGACGTTCGATTTTCGTAACAGGCTCAATTGCATCCTCCGGTTCGGTACACGTCCAGATGCTTTAGCCAATTAGATAAGCTTATTTCGCCATACCAGATGATCCTTTTGTAGACATTTCGTACTTTAATAATATTGATCATCACTTCTAACACACGCTAATAGTTATCACGTTTTTAGCCATTACTAATTACTATAACTGTCTATTTTTTTCAAATTAAGATTGCTGAACTTACAACTAAATTTATTTACAAAACTTATTTCAATATTAAATCACTGTCTTTTATGTCTAGGCAACATAGATTTACTTGAAGGGGTTTGCACTGGTTACGTAACATTAAACACAATTGAAACGATCGTTTCGAAATTATTCTTGTTTGCCAGGTCGAGGTTTCCTCTAAGAATTAAAAGCACTTAATGACACACTTAATACTGTTAAGTCAGCCAGGACTTCTTTTATCTGTGACAGAGCATCACTACTTGTAAAATCATGTATGTCAATAATCTTTAAATATTATTCAGATACACAAATATTGAAGATCTATTTCTTATCTGAAGTAAGCAATTCGGCTAAAAATATGTTAAAAATATTTAGTTTCAGTCAAGCTAATAAATGCAAAGAAAATTCCATTCTGAAAGTTTACAGTAAATATATCAGAAATAGTTAACATTATAACTAGGTACAATATTTACATCGTATGTTATTTAAATTGTATGTTCATTATTTTTTGTATTAACTCGACTTACAATGTTTTAAAGAGGATAGCACTACTCAATATAAAATAAATTAAGTTTGAAATTAAATTTAAAAAATGTTTAAAATCCAATAAAGCTTATAGAATCATATTATGTTATACTTTTTTGAATTTCAGGTCTCCTGACAGTAACAAAATCTACAATACTTATAAATATTAATATTATCAACTATACCTTAGCGACAAATATTTACAAGTACTATATTGCTTGGATACACTATTCATATTATAAGAATTTTAGTAAACAATTCTTATTATGCATTGCAAATAATAAATACAGGTACATATTTACGTATTACAGATAAATTGCAGTTCAGTGAATCATCAACGCATAGCTAAGGAAAGTTGAAAATGCCTTAGACTTGACTTCACTAGTTCAATTTTATTTTATTTTCAAATTAGGACTTTGAGATTAAGACAATCTCGAAATATGGGTAATAAGAGTCACCGTTTATCCGCATAACTGTTTAAACCCTACCGACTGTTCTAGTCAAGAATTTAATATCTTTGCAAACGATTTAACAAGATTTCTCTTGAGTTGACTTTGACTTTGATCAATACAATACAGTACAGTATTTCACATAACTAAAATTTAAAGATAACCTTTCAATCAAACACAAAATATTGGAATGACATCTTACTCTTAACACTTTCATGACTATTCAAAGTTACTTTCAATTCAATTAATAACTAATGAAATATACATCATCGGAATTAAACCTTTGCCTTACTGACTCTCTTTACTTAACGCAGGACTATTTTCAACTTAATCATACTCTATTATAGCTCTAACGCATAAACTTTCTAGCCTATTAGACCATTTGCAGGCCCTTATTAAGGCTCTCGACGTGTTCCTTGGCTTTCATGCGTAGAGCTGCGATGGAGGAGGACCGGGGGTCTGGAGGGGCACCACTCGTCGCTGGGGCCGGCGGGGTCAGGTAGCTCGGGTAGCCAGATGGGGGGTGGCTCAGGAAACCTGAGGAACATGGGTACTTTATTTAATATGCTATAACCGCTCTATAACGCTATTGACGACTGCTGCATGATCCTGATAGCCACAAGTACAGCAACCATAAACTATGAACAGGTAGACTGCTTTGTAATCTTGATGTTATATTATGTATCTGAATGTGTGTAGTTTATATTCCTTTCAATTTTATTATGTAACTCAATAATATACTTCACAGAGTATATTTCGAAAACTCAGTTTATTGCACAAAGAAAAAGTTCTAGTTTAAGTTGAAAATGTAAATTAAGCCAATTTACCTGGTAATGCTGTGAGCAGCGGTGGTGCAAGCCAAGGGTCGACAGGCAGCCCTAATCCTCCAAGGCGAGGCAGACCACCCCCCGCACCGCAACCGTACTCTGAGAGGCCAAGACGAGCCGCCTCCATCTTCTCCTGCCGTCGCCACTTCGCACGCCGATTTTGAAACCACACCTGTAAGAAAATCAACAATCATTACTAATAATCAATTCGTAGATGAAGGGAAAGAACGACAAATAACATGTTTTTGAAGATTATTGATCAAATCACCAGAAAATCTTATTATTATTAATCTCACAAGAAAATTGTGTTGCTGCATTAAAACGGACGATGTAAGTACTAAAGTGAGCAAAGAATGTAAGAGGTAAGGCCCTCTTGAAAACTGTAACAATGAATGCAGTTAGCATAATATTCATGTAACGAACAAAAACATGGAAATCCACTAAGATAACTAAAAATATTGTAAAGCATTTACATAATCTAGGTGTGTTATTTTAACACAATTGTTAAATTAGCGAAAGTATCAGGTTCGAATCATGAACATTTCCTCAAGTTCTTCGAAATTTACGCAGTGTTAAAGCAGTTATCGTGAAAATTATGACCTGTAACCAAATTTGTTTATCGGTATTAACGCGCCGCCTATTAGAGCATCAAACTTTACGATCCACGGCAATAAAACCCCTAAAAGGTTTGCGCTTAGACAATAAATCAGAGAGTGAACACGTCACTTCTAAACAGTTTGTGGAGGCAGACATAACAAAACTAACTTTGAATACGGCAAAGCATGAAACACGAACTCAATCACATAAATGGTGTACCATCATTGTGCCATCCACCCTAGAAGCTCTGTCGCGACGTTGCAATATAACTTCTACGACAATAAAAATAAGTATTATTTTAGATTATTCATTGCAAATATGTATGGCATGAATGTGGTGTCAAATTGTAGTGTGAAATGATATATTCAGCGGGGGTCGCTTGAACGGTAAAAATACGCGCGGTTCGCGTGACCGTTTCGATTTCAGTGCAGGAGACAGCAGGTTAGGGGCATGCAATGTTTGATGGCTTACCTGTCACAAGTATTAAATTTGTTCAACAGTGAAATATCAGAGAGCGTTACGGTGTGCCTATCTGATGGCAACCCTGTGAGAAGTTACGAGTATTAAGTCTCGTAAGGCTATGTGATCATCAAGTTCACTGAAAGAAGCTTACATCCAGCTAGGATGAAAACGGGCTGATAATGATGATGAGGCGAAATACAGATTAAACAAAGGCTTTCACAATTTGGGCTATCCTGACTTATCTTTCAGATACTATGAAATCTGACTGACTTATTGATAAAAGAGTTACATACCTAGTCAATTGTTGTTGTATAGTTAGTTGAGTCAAAGACATGATTGAAACTGCTACACAATACAACTTGTCAAAGGGTAGTGTAATTGTGTCACTCGCTTCACCACCGCGACCTTGATTACTCAATCCATATCATTACCTAATTGATAGAAGAGATACTTTGATCGTTTTTTTTTTAAGTTTAAATATAAGTAATAAATTTATACTTTTATTTAATATTGACAATCAATTTATAACTATAAGTAAACTTGGTTCTCTGCCTCGTTCAGTCTTAAAAATGGTATAATCAAAACGTTATTGCGATATTACACTTGAAAATAGTAGGTAGATCTATAATTGCATAATGAGCAATTTACTATGTGATTACATCCTGACCGTAACGTCTCATTTTCTGTTGTCGTTGCGAAGTTAGTGCTCAATATTACTTTTCGAACAATAAAATTAATTCAAGCAACTGAAGTCTTATTCAGCTCGGGATATAATCAGAGCTAATTTAAATTTCGACCCACACACGAACTTGTCGCAGACATGAGACATATTTATAAAAGTTGTTTGAATAACGCGTGCGCGGCCCTTACCGGCGTGGTATGAAGTATGGTGTCGGGCCGTGCCACGAGCCGCACCGGTAACCAGAGTACCGTCCCCAACGTGCTTGACATTTTATTATAATACCTATTGATTCTAATGACACTTAGATTACGTCTGTATGTTTTATTGTAGGTAAGGTTAAGGTTAGTTTAAAAATGCCGTTGTTATAAATCTCAATATGACATTATACTTTAAATTGCTAAAGATCTGTTACGAATTCATTCCACAAAGCAAAGCACAAGAAATTCAGAAAGATATTTGTTTTACTTTTTTTTTAAATTATTGTTTTTTTTTGTCTAAAATACTCTCCAAAGCGGCTTATGGATAACGGCTCCACGATTTTGGTCCCAAGCGCTCCAACACTAAAATTAAATTTTATTATTATTTTGTTAAATCAAAAATCTTCGGAGCTCCTGGTAATTACTGTATAGAAAAAATAATTTCGGATTTGGAGCCACTGGAATAAGCCTCCAAAATTACATAAATATTTGGACAGTTTTTAAACATTGAAATAAAATCAATACTTAGTTTTTAAACAATCAATTTATTTGCCCGTGCTTTTGAGGCATCATTTAAAGTCATTGATCCGGCTTCTTTTCATACGCACACCTTATAAACGGATTATCTCTCAGATTACCCAGAAAATTAAATGTCTTTGTAGACGTTTGATGGCAGCCGTTGTGTGAAAAATACTCTTTACTTGTATTCAGCCGGATCTGGATCGACAGGAAGCCAACCTCAACAAAATTGTGAAGAGGAAGGTTAATACACAATAATATTATGTCTTATTATTATGTAGGTATACTTAACTAAGTCCTAGATATACATTAATAAACGGAATTTACAGTAACGGCCACTAATCCATCTTTAATTAAAATCAGACACTTGGTTAAAATTTTCGTACCGACCTGACCTAAATTTCGTATGACCTTTCTTCTTTTCCAGTACAATCAAGAATTGCGCATTAAATACTATTTTTGTCAGGAAATTTAACACTGGGGCTGTAACGTTAATAACAGTAGGCATTTAGATATAAAACCTCGTTAACTCATGTTGTAAAACCAGAATGGGTATTGTTCCGTTAATTAACAAAAACGAAAACTACATTAGAAATCATAAAACGTCTAATTCTTACTTAGTGAGTGTTCGTTGAACACGCAACATTTTGACCACGCTCACTCGCTGTCACCCACTGTGCATCGCAATAAAAATTATACAAACGATCGTCAACTTGTTAAGTTCAAAGTTGTTTGTTTCGTGTTACTTACACTTTACACTGCGAAATTGAATTAAGACTTGCTTTGTATTACTTGACAACGAAATTGCCCATTTACTGCGAAGCTTGTTTGGTTAGTCAATCAATTTTGAATATTATTATTTAAGTTTGTTGAGACTTAATAACAATAGAAGTTTGGTAATTAATTTAGTCGAACATAATCATTATATTTGTGTATAAAGTCATGGGTAACAATTATGTATCAATAGTTGAAAATTCAAGAGAACCGCTCGAGATCAGTAAACCATCAAGCATGAGCACCCTATAAAACAAAATACTAAAACAAATTCATCGTGCTCTATTCTTGTCACTGTCAAATAATGAACAAGAAAATCAACGCGCATTGGTACGCGTTGTTTTTACTTATTCGCGACAGATTCAATCAGTCGGAACAACAAAACAAAATAACCGAGAGGACGGCCGCGCCAACTGTCACGTTTCAAAAAACGAACGTCACAACACTAACAATGCGGTTCAAATATGACAGATGTCAGATTTACGCGTTCGGGTGGCGAGCGCGAGACGCTATTGGTTGAAAATACTGCGTTTAAATATTATTCGATTGTTAACGAGAGTCAATCCCGCTGTTTGTTACATTGGATTGCGCGAAATTACATTATTCTCCGCTTGTATGACGTCTTTTGACTTTAATCGAATGACAAATTGACTTTGCGTGTGATTATTTTCGTAATTGGAATGAAGTTTTCATTTCAATTTGTTTCGTGCGTCGCGTAACCCCTAAAACAAAACTGCACTATAATAGAATTAATTGCCATTATTTTCTACACAAACAAGGTTTCATGACTTACGTGTGAGGCCTTTGGTCGCTTCACAGTTGAAAAAATTAAATTTTATTAGGACTGTGTTATCGCGGGTGCTGCCAGGCTGGCGGGTGTGAGGTGCGGCGGGAGGAGGCAAGGGACGAATTAACGTGTTATTGGGGTGAAATTAAAGCGGTTAAACAGTTCGTGCTCGGAATTGTTTAGCTAATTGGTCCCGCGACACACGCGCACCGTCGCAAATAATCTAGTGCTGCGTATAACTGTGCCTTATATAGCAACACTATGCCAAGAATTTTGAAATGGAATTGCTAAGCTACTTAATTCAGACTACACATTTCATTACCTGAGTAAAACTAAATCGCATTTTGTTAATTTAATAAATATATCTTTTTTTAATATGTCTTTTATTTGTCTAATTTATTAAAGAATAGCGGGTCACCGTTCCAGGGGCTCATAACGACTGTTTCTCTGTTATGTCTGCTACTTGTTCCTTGTAAGGTTAAACACATGAAATTAGTAAAGTGGCTTCAAACATTTTTGTTTAAAATTTCATTTCTACAATACTGTAAAAACTAACATTAATTAATATCATGTTTTACTAAGAGCGTGGTTTCAACGTCTCTATACAATTCTAGTATTCTTTGCAGACGCATGCCGCGGCCGGTGTGCGCGGCAATATATCACCCAAATTATATTTGAGAGCACATAGTGGAGCCGGGTGGAACTGAACACGATACCTCCACTGCCGGCTGGAGAGACGACTGTCTTTGTAAAACATTATACACGAACCAATGCTTCTAGGAACAAATAAAGTTTTTGACACCTAAAAGAGATTCTTGGATTATCAGCCTGTGAAAGCAGCTCTTCAATTACTGAATGTGAAAGAAATTTTCGGACTGTTGTTTAAAAAAGAATCAATAATTTTCTCAAGTTAATTCACCGATTGTTAAAAATATACTCACTCAAACGTCATGAGACACTTAAGTGTCCAAAAAGTTTTTGTCATCTTACGTCTGGGTACACTATAGTGTCTACTATGGTCGTTTAGAGGCAGTGACGAGAATCCACTTTATACGGTTGCGTTAAAGCACCTTTTTGCAATATCTCTGGTATTTAAGACGCGGAAGTAACCGTAGATGGCGCTTAAATGTACAAGCAATTCATTTCTTTTTAATCTGTTTTTATACGTCAGTTTGAAGTTGGAGTGATTTTGTGTGTATTTTCACGCTGAGGATTGTCCGCAATCATGTCGTTATTTCTTTTTTCTTATTACTTATATCGTATAGTGTATTACATCAAGAGTTTTCTAAAGATTTGCTCGTGCCAATGTTATAAAATAATCATAGTTCTGTGTGCGCCATGATGGAAAAATTGTTTTAATAAATTGGAGATGGTAATATCGGAATACGAGGGAAAAATTTCTACTGTCTAAAGTTCTCTATTTATTTTAAGTATTTAGATCTGGGTTTGGAGCATATACTTTTAAATAATCATATTGTCTATTTATCAGACTATACTACGGTATTTTTTATTTTAATATAGCTCGTTTAATTATCTTTTAACAAACTTTTTTATCGGTAGAGATACTGAGCGATTTCTAACGCGAGATTTTACACTTACATCGTGACGTATGTGTGGTTTGACAGTTCAAGGCGTGGACGTTCAAGTGGATCTACCGTAGTTTTGGAACTATAATATTTCAGACCGGGTTGGGTTAAGAAACTGTAAAACAATTCTCTTTTCAGTTGTTTTCTGATCGCCAAACATGACATAAACGTCAAATTTGGTTGAATTATAGATACATTTTTAAAGTACAGACGCCAGCAGGTCAAGCTATACAAAACTGACAAATTTTCCCAATTGAATATGAACCTTATTATTTCGAGTTAAAGTTGAAATTCAATCAAAGAAATTTGACAGATTGTGGTAGCTTGATGTGCTGGCCTCTGTACATTAGATTTTAATTTCAGCTACATATTGCAACTAATATAAGTACTTAATTAGGATGAATTTTTCTGCTGGTATCTCTTGACTCTCCGCCCAAAACATTGACTCATCATTGTTCCATATCTAAACAAATTGTTACTTTACGTCCGATACAAGTCAATATGACTCCTCAAGCTCTGCGCCTTATTAAATCGGAAACGCGAGCAAATAAGGCTCCCTGCGGGGCGGAGTGCGGTGTGACACGGGAGGGGGAGCCACTGACACTTCCGTGAGGTAACAAGATACGATTCGCTTATTTGTGTGTCAATACACCTGAGAACTTAGCTCATAATATCATTCCGTGACAGCTTATTCCGAAATGGAATTTGATGTAACAGATTTTAAGCGCAGTGGTTTGGTAGGAGATGGTTGAATGTGACGTTATTCAGTTGCTCAGCATCTTTTTCAGAATATAACTACTAGCTTACCATTTTCGTAAAATTGTGGATGCGCAGATATAGGTTTGTAAATGTGGCTTATAGTGAAAGCTTTTACCAGATCGCTGATTACCTTAGAATGTTGTAATCTCATTCTAAGATCTGAGTACAGTAATGAGATAGTGCTGAATTATTACTAAATTATCAGTTGCTTTTGCTGTAACTCCAAAATGAATAATTTAACTGAACTTTAAAAAACGCTTTAATGAGTTATATATTATCTGGATGACATATTCTTTATCCTTGACAAAAAAAAACATGTACTTTAACCATGTATTACTAAACCATGTTAACATTGTCAGCTGTTTCAGTTCCATACTTCTATATTCTTTATCCGCAGCTACCCTAGGACTCGTCTGAAAATATTTTTATTGCGTCCTGTCGGTTATCCGTCAATAAAACCTTGACTAGTAAAAAGAACAACGTTGTACAATTCTGGCAGGAAAAAAAACTTGACAGCTGGTGGTAAATGGGAATATGAAAAAGTTGACGTCCCAGATAAAAATACTTTCATTTCAGTTTATACTACTGTAGCTGATGCCTCTTGGTGAAAATGTTTAGGAGCTATTCATTTTTTTTATTTCTTTGTATATCTGTTTTGTTTACAGACAAATACAGTTTCCAAAAATTACATTAAAGTCTGTAGACTCCGCATCCACTTATTTAAATATTATTGTTAACTCAGAAGATTTAAATTAGCTTCTCAAATTGGAGACATCGGGGAGAACACTTGAATATACCTTGCTTTTTTTTAATGTCAGCCTGTAAGTTTTTGACGAAGTATTACTTGTAGATTAACTACAGAAGCGACATATTACTCATTACATATTGCTCAGACCTTCGTGTTTTAAGGTCCGTTTAATATTTCTTGTCAGGCGAGGTTTTGAAACCAAATCAGCTGATAAACATTCAGTTTCAAGACACATTAATAGAATTATGCAACAAACATGAAATATTTGTTTAACCTCATCGATGAGTTATAGTTCTTAACAGTAATACTGTATAAACTACTAAGTAGGTGAAGTCAGTATGGTAAACAGACAGTTTTATAGCTCTACAGATAGGGAGATGGAGCACCGATGTTGGTAAAGTTGGTGTTAATGAGTGTACGTAGCGGCGGCGCGCGGCGGTGCGCTAATCGAATTGTCTAGTTAGCGAGCCAATGGCGGCGCGCCCGACCGTTCAATGGGATTAACCGTCTGTACATATATTTGTTCAATAACTTGGATTAATCAAATGAAACTCTTGAATTTTGATCTGTGCTTTTATTGGCAAGACATGTTTACCAAAATGACAACAAATAAGTAGGATTATGTTATAGACAGCAGATTTCACATGCAGTCGAGAGAATCTCTCAGGCATGCAAACCTCATGATGTGTTCCTGCACAGTTTTAAGGGGTTAATTAAATACGCACATGTTTGAAAAAAGTTAGAGGTGCATGCCTCGGATTCGAAATCGAGACCTACAACTTGGCAGTCCAATGGTAATATCAGTCTATCTTTGTGATAAAACGACTGGAACTGGACCGACTTAACTAAGTTCTTTAGGAAAAAAATGGAAAATATCGGGAGAAACTGAGTGCTTTTAGGTGCCGACACTTATAGGATCACATTTAATTCATAAAAAATATAGTCTTTAGGTATTTAAAATAATCAATCATCGAGATTAAGCAGAGTAGACTGCGCATACCGTTGCGCGGTCTACAAAATTGTACGGAACCCTCGGTGGGCGAGTCCGACTAGCACTTGTCAGGTTTTTTTTCTATGGTACCTATGTAGTAGTATGATTTGGACCGGACAATGTCTGTGGGGTAAGCTAGTGAAAATTTTAAATGGCATGTGTAAGTATTATAAATTAATTACAAGACATTCATATTGGGAAAGCATTTGTTCAATCAGTCTGTGTGTCACACACTGTGTTGGACCCACACACACTCCTTAAAGGATCTGATTGTCCAAACAAATGCAGATGTGAACGATTACATTCCTGTTGCGACTATAAACCATGTTAACTGACACCTGTAGTCTATTAGGTCGAGTGTTGTACTGCAGCTTACTAGGTATTTCTTTATTTTTACGGATTTGAGAATACACACCCACGTGTGTGTTCACGACCCAGATCTAGATCCATAATCTTGGTCGTAAAATTAGAGAATAGAGGACACAACATAATGTTGGATAAACACAAAATACTCTGCCACTAAACAACAGGTAATGCTAAAAACAGCTAAAAACAGATTTAGCTTGGAAGCATTAGGAACATCAAATTATTGCAGGTATCGAGCAATATCGATCGTCTCGGATATCTCTTTATTTACACTTCAAACACAATTGACTTCTTGCGCACTCTCTCACTCTAACACCCTACTTAAACACGAACAAAAAGTACTTCACCTTCTTTCTATTACGCAAGAAAACAACAGAGACAGCACCTACGGCCAACACGTGTGAAAGAAAGAGACAAAACACATCGCCATCTTAGATGCAGCCCGTGGACCAGAAGTTAGCCAATAACCCGCTTTGTGCGACGAAAAGGAGCTTATCTTAAACACAATTGCTGAAGTAAAATGAACTGTTTTCTTTTCGTGTTAAAGTTGAACATTATTTGTAGTGGTTGGAGGTAAAATTAATAATAACGTTTGTCAGAGACTAGGGAAGTTCTTAAGGGGAGGGTTCATGCGACGTGCGGAGAAATAATGATGGCGTGTCTTTGATGGGACCTATTGTGATGGAAGTCTGGTTTTGAAGTGGCCTTTAATATAATAAGGCCTATTAGTTAACTTGAAATTGTATTTTGTTCCGCAATTTGTTTAGGGTTACGTAGGAAGCCAATTACGAAGTTTAATCCCTAGCTAATAATATACAAGGAAATGCACTGAAGTTTCTTTTGTAGTCAGGAACATTGACTGGAAAGAGGAACAGAATTGTATTAGTTTTCTGAAGAATACCTACCTATACTCACAAGGAATATTATATTGAGAACAGTTTAGAAAGATTGTATCGTTTCCCATTTTTGTATCTGGCTGGGTTCATTATCAAATAATGGTTCTTGTCAAGGCATTTATGCCTGAATTTATAGAAATCTATAATGTGAAAGTTTGCAATTATTTCCGAACGAAAAGGGTTAAAAGAAAGCTTTTATGGGTGGAAGGAAGGTGGACTCTAATGTTATTATAAACCATAATTATAGTTCAAGAACACATCACAGCAATGTTTGAGCATGGTCAAATCTAAATCCATAAATTGGATGGACGTAAACAACCTCAAGGACTGGGAAAATTAATGTTGGTAGTGATATGGGCGGAGGATATATTTACCATCCCAAGGAAGACATGGAAGAGACTTGGACAAGAGTGTGGAAATTAGAAATACTTACAGAATATAGGCTTATATCCTCGTCGTGCACTAAACTGACGACTGACAGTTTCGCAATAAAAGAATTGCTCCTTACTAAGTCTGTTTTTTTTCACCTATAGGTACATATATCATTACTTGTGCTGACTGATTTATTATCGTAGCGCCTAAGCCGCTGGGGCTCTAAACTTGAAATTTTGGCAGTTGACGCCTTTTATGAAAATTTCACCTCAAAAATTGGGATGGAAGTTCGTCATTTTCAAACGCAAGTAGCACGAAAATTCATATGCCTGACAAAGAAATGTATCACTTATACTTTTAAGTTACAGAAAAGCTCTTTAAAATATTTTTTGCCGTACGAAGCCCGGAGAGGCCGTTAGTCTAAGATATTCAGCGAAAAGGGAGAGAAAGTTAACTACAGCAACTTCGCAAAACTGCTGCATAGAAGAAATACGAGGCCTTAACGTGAATATTCTACGAAAAAGTAAATATTTAGTAAGCAAGAATACACAAAATCAGATCATAAGCCAGAAAAAACCTTGCATAGTTAAAACAGAAATAGATATGCAACAAAATCGTTTGGATTCCGTACAGCACACGCGCACAAAAGCTCTAAACGCCGGCAAACGCATCAAAAGCGAACCCAAAAACATCAATCACTCAAACTGAGTTAATCCACAACTAAATTAACTCGCGGCAAACAAGACCACACTCGCCCTTAACTCGCCAACTGACGAACCATAATTGATTTTATTCTCCAACAACAAAGTCCATTTTCGCATGACTGTCCCAACCACCGTTCGATACGACTTCCAACTTTATCATAGCGGTATTACGATTGAGAATTGAATGTAACACAACGTTTATCTCTTGATTTCGTTCTATCTTCACATCATTTACTTCGATGCCACTTCTAAAAGGCTTAACCGACGTGGTGTGAAACAATATAAGCTTTATTACCAAGGAGCAAGGTTTGGTGTGATTTTTAGCAAATTGTTGGGGTTTTGCGGGAAGAGTCGGGTCGAGTTTTTATTTCATTCATTAGAGAGATATTTAAGAGCTATTAAGGCGTAAATAAGCGCTTCTTTTGTGCGATTCGACGTAATGTGTGAGGTTTTTCCGGGCTATTTCCAAGAAAACGTTACATAGGTATTAACCTATGTAACGTACTACTTACTTGTTGTGACTTAGTTAAGCATGTAAAGTGCATGAACTTTGGAAAATGGATAAACATTTATTAGTAATACATATTAGACAGTTAGGTCTTTCTTAACAGAAGCAATAGTTATAAGATTTTTTGACACCATTATCTAGGTGGTACTACTTACGCATACAGATCGTTTTGCTGACACGTACATTTACATAATATAACCCTCACAAACATGAAAGCTCTCCGCTCAATATATTCGAACAAATTCAATAAAGTTTCGTACAAACAACTCCAGCGTTTATTGCATAACGCATCTTCTAAAACGCAGGGTAAACGCTCCGCTTGTGGGCCGAGGGTGGCGCCCTCTGTTTATACGGAGTGCGCCCGACTACTTAATAACGACTTATTTATTTGCACAAAGGATCGGAGCTAGTAATTGCGTGGCCTATAATATGAGAACTATTAACTGGTGCACGCGCCTCAATGTTTGCCGGAACACTGATGATGGGTTGTTAGTTTTAAGTAAACAATGGATATTATCACTAGTCTTGAGATTTTTATTATGTTTCTCGAATTTTTTTCTTCATAGCCTTCCCAAGGTAAAACAAATCTTCTCAACTTTACTTGCAGAAAAATAGGTACTCCGAAGACATTTATTAAGATTTTAAAGAATGTGAGTGCATGAGAAGTCGCAGCCAGTATGAGAAGTAAGTATTCATTCACAAAATTTCTGTCCCACTACAAGAAACGGAAATCCTTTTAGAATGAGAGTTTAGGCTGTAGCCTAACAGCCCACCACACTGACCTAGCGTAGATTGGCAAATTTCAAACGTCGTGTACCTAAGTATACAGGTTTCTTCGCGACGTTTTACTGGAGATAGACCTAGAACTATAATATGCCGTGGATAAAAACACGCACAAATATTATTCAGGCAGGCTGATGAATGGCATCGTAGAAATGGTCGATAGTGATTATCAATTAATTACACAAACTAAAAATACCTGCGACACTACAAGTGGAATGAATTCGCGGGTTGATAATTGAAAGCAACACAAACTATTGTCAACAAAACATTTTGTATGTAAATCAAATCCGACCACAGACACAAAATTGGTTTTTAATAAAATTCTGCGCCGTTCGAAAGCAATTACAGTATTAAGTAAATTATAAAAGGTTCCGTTCTAAAGGCGAACTTGATTAATTGACTCGTCGACGCAACCGTATAGAATTGCTGGAACACGACAATGGTGGCCGAATAAAAAGGGCAAAATCAATCGAAAACAAATTAATTACAGAACTGAATAAAATTGA
Source organism: Acronicta alni (assembly GCA_964056405.1). NCBI lineage: Eukaryota > Metazoa > Arthropoda > Insecta > Lepidoptera > Noctuidae > Acronicta > Acronicta alni. Next base: position 10,174,791 of record OZ043935.1, read on the forward strand.
GTCGTTAGTAACATTGTGTGTTGTGAAAAATAAACGAGAGGCAATCGAATCAACTTTGTAGAGGTAAATTAATGTCCTGCACTGTCGGTGATGTCGGTTGCGCCACCAATATGTTTTTAAATTGCTTCTTTCTTTATGACCGTTAAAAGCGATTAATTAATTGTACGGTATGCGCTTTTATTGGATGCCAGTCCGTTTGTTTACTTTTGTAGTTTCATTCTGTTGGTTCATGTGTTTATTTTGTTTACTTTAACACTAGCTGGATTTTGATTTGTTGCGTATAAAATAGGTATAATGTATTGTATATCTATGCGACATAGTGGCAGACTTAATAAAATGGTGGTTATTCTGTTATATGTCTAATTTACTAATAAACATAATTTTCTAACAGTACATGACATACCATTTCTATCCATACCACTTACATTATTATAAATGCGAAAATAACTGTTATCTTTTCAAACCTAAATATTTATGTGAGTACTCAAATCTGAGGAAAATTAACTACTTGAACTGCGTGCTTCATGTTATTCTTTCAATGAGACAAGACTAGGGTGTGTCAACAATCACAGCCTATTCAATGCTCATTCATCATCAACACTCATACTGCCCCACCGCTGAATACAGGTCTCCTCTCACAGGGGATAGGCCATATTCCACCACGCTGTTCTAGTGCAAGGCGGCTGACTTCAAACGCCGTTGAAAAAAATTCTAAGGCATGGGTTTCCTCACAATGTTTTCTTTGACCGTTTAGCGAGTAATCATTAATTAATAATACGCACAAGCAGTCCGCAGAAGAAGCAGTGGCAGTCCAATTGTCATACCATTGGCTATGATTTTTAATGGCTTTAATAATTTACAAAATTCAGTATTAATTTCGAAAGTTAAAATACCTCTCATCAACAATTTTACGATGATGGAAACCGAAACAAAAGTTCTCAAACCTCCAAAACCGAATTAAAATGTAATATAAATCGCAAAACGTGACAACGACACGATTCCATTGAGGCATAGCTCCCATTGTGCGAGCTTGTTCTCACCGCATTCATAACTAGCCATTAGCTATGTCCCTCGAACAAACACAATAGCACACAATGCGATGAATAGGGTTGCAATTACATGTTCCTAATTCGCTCATTTCACCCTTGAAATACTCGGTAAAAGTACGAAATAGTTTCTAATGGTGCTAATTATTTTTATATTCAATTTGTATGTTTGGTTTGTAACGCAAAATTGCAAACAGAAAAAAATACATATACATTTGAACACGTTACATATTGAACATCCATATATTTTTTGGTACTTTAGTGTAAGATGAGGGGCTCGTGGCTAAGTTATAACTAAAATGACTAAACGATCTGCAAGGTTAAGCTGCACTAGTCGCGGTCAGTCTGAAAATGGGTGATCGCATCGAGAGCCCTCCGTGTGTGAGAGCATGTATAAAGCCATCAGTCCCGATTGTTATGCGAACACCTATGACAATCGTTAGTACTATTCGTAGAAAAGCCTTACAACCAGTCTATTGCCTCTGCAACCCAATTTCTGGGCAGTACCGACAGTACTGCCCAGAAATTGGGTTGCAGAGGCATCAGAGCTCTCATGAGGCTTCGTGTAAAGTACTGATATTTAGCCGCATCTGGTTAGACTGGAAGTTGACCCTAACATAGTTGGGAGAACGTTCGGATGGCGATGACTCTTTTGTAAGGATTTCGTCTCTTAGCGTTAGGAGGCTCTCCAAGTGGCTTTCATTACTGTGGAACTATGTGGATGTTACTAATAAAGAAATGTATTGACAAAATGCACTAAAAATTCTAAAGTAAGTAGCTAGATTTTTGGGATTCTGTAAAATTTGGATTAGCATGACGCTCATTGATCTGCTCAAATTGAGCCACTTGCCACAGCCTTCGTGCCATCTTAATGAAAAGAAGAAAAACATAACCATCCCCCTGAGTGGCTCTGGCCTTTTAACTTCTGCTCAAACATCTTTAGCAGTTGACATGAGCCCTGTTAAATAACAGAGTATCATTGTTGTCATTAACGTGGCGGTGGCGGTCGCGTGGCGGGTGCGTGGCGAGCGCGTGGCGACCACGTGCTGCAAACGCTGTGCGACGTCGAAACTACCACCCTACAGCCAATCTGATGCAAGTCGCAAGTCGTAACACTGTTTTACATGCAACGGTGTAAGGTTACACCAGTAAGGGGTACCTAATACAGATAATTAATTTCTAAATCTCTTGTCACGCTTTCTTTTGCAGATTTCTAATATTACAAGAAGACCCTCAACTTATCTAAAATAAAATTTAGTTTTAGTTGAAGGAAGAAAATAAGAAATAGATCAGATACACGATAAATAAATAGATTGAAACAAAAACAATTATCATCAACCCTTATACTGTTCCACACGACACGGGACACGGGGCTCCTCTCACAGAATGATAGCTTACTTAATAAGGGCTTAGGCTATTATAGTCCACCAAGCTGGCCTAGTACGGGTTGGCAGAGATATTCTCGACTTCAGACGCCGTCGAGAATATCTCTAAGGCATGCAGGTTTTCTCACGTTATTTTCCTTTACTGTTTAAGCGAGTGATAAAATTAATTATTAATACGCACATGATTTCGAGAAGTCAGAGGTGTGTGCCCTGGGTTCGCACTCGAGACCTTCGACTTGGCAGTCTAATGGTCATACTACTAGGCTATCACTGCTTCTCTACCTATAAATACTATGTCTATTACCAGAACAGTCGAAGTATTCCCGTTTCAGCTCCTATTTTTTGAGCACCTATGCATTGAGCACCGGGAATGGGAATACCCTTGGTGCTCAAAAAATAAGTGCTGAAACGGGAATACTCCGAACAGTCAGCCATTGCCTCGATTCACAAATTTAATAATCCATAATGTCTTAAAATATCCTATAATTACATAAAATATTTCTATAGGTTTATATACGGTACCTACATAAGCGGACAAATCGTTCGCGCCGCCGAGCCCGCGCTAATTAATTTATTGTGACGACCTCCGCAGAGAGAGGAGACGGCTTTTGTTGCAGTGATCTTAAAATTATTTAATTTTATTCTTTTAACAAAAATAACTTGAACATTGTTATATTCAATTTTGATAGACTTTTCTAACACTTTATCCAGTTTTGCTGTAATCTTTCTTTAGGTCATTTATAATTTTGTACAACCCTTCCCGGTATCTACCTCGTCGCTGTTTCTTGTAGGATCGAAACGAATGAGGATTTTTTCCATTATTCTAATGATTATTAATATTTAAATAATTAGAATGGTCAAGGAGGTTACAGAGAAATGATTTGTAAAACGGAACTAGAACGTTTACTGAATCAAAATTGTACTCATTATAAAGAAACAATTTACCTCCACAATATAACTTCATACTTGAAAATCTTGAACTCCCTAATTAAATTTTGCACTAACGCGAACCGCCGCCATGCTTGTCTGGCTAAAAGGTTAATTTAGTATTTGTCAGCTGCGACCATTCGCGCTAAACGTTATAACCACCGCTCTTTTCGGTTGGGAAGAAACGACTTTATTATTGTACAATTAGGTTGCTTTTTACTTGTCGCATGTTATATAAGCAACTTTTCAAATTGCGTTGAGCCAAGAGTCGGCGGGCACGTTAAGTTTGCAGAATCTCGTTGACTTATTCTTATTAGGCTCCATTAATGGGCCCGCTTGAGTGGCGAATTGTAATTAATTCTTGAGCTTTGTCTTAATTGAAGTAATTATGTAATTAAGAGATGATTTGAGTCGTTCGCTTTAGAGGCGCAGACGCTTTGCTGTTTAGCTTTAAGGGATAAATTATTAGGTGAGAATTTATTTTTATGTTTAAAATGTAGTGTAGATAATCTAATGAAAATTAAAGCTTATTTCATAGTGTCAAAAGGCAGTGAGAAGTTCATTACTTGGTTCGGTTTGCTTGTCTTTTAGAAGCGAATTTTTACACAAATAAAAAATACGAAGTTTTTACTTTATAGCTGGTTTTTCTCAATACAAAATGACACATCGGACACCAAATTTCTATCATACGATAAATAAAATATTATAAAAGAGGACCAGAATCTGAAGGAATTTTTAATATTTTTTTGGATGGAACAGTAACTAAAAAGTTATTTATTATTAAAAACTCTTTTATGTAACCAAGGCGTGAATATAACAATTGATCTTTCAACGCCCGCAGCTTACAATTTCCCAGTACCTAATGCAAGTCAAAAGCACCGTCTCAAGAACATCTTACACGAAATTAGCCGATGTTATAATCCTGATCCCTTACAAAGGTCCCGAGAACTTAATACATCTGGGCATGAAAAGAAATCCCTAGTCTCAGTGACGGTCTCAAATATCAGAACTTGCGCAAAGCAAGGTTACACTGGACTGTGATACAAACCTTATTAATAAAGCAATAGAGCCTCTTATCGGTGCTTTCGAGGTCGATAATACGTTGGCGGATGAATCTTTCAACGGCCCGCCACTCAAAGCCGAATTGTAAAGTTTTCAATTGAGACGAAAGTAGTATTTGTATTGAATTGTTTGGCAAATTGGACGGATAATCCGCTTGTGCGCTTGCGCAAGCCGCCATTGTTGATCACAACAAAATGGCGTGGGCACGCTAATGGCGCGAAAACAAGACACTTCCTTTGTTGCAATCTACACAGATGCACGCATTGTTTGCGGCTAATTATAAGCTTTGACTACCTTTTTTTCAGAGTTATCTATTTGTTTTGATAAGTCTGACAACGTGATAAATTAAAAATTATGAGAATCATTAAAAATTGTTTCTCATAATTTTTAATGATTGTATTGTATTATATGTACCTGTAACTGTTGCTGGTACTTATAGCACAGGTTCTCATAATATATTAAATACCAGCAGAACATTAATTGTAAATTTTCTTTTAATAGTTACCCACATTAATTTGTACCTGATATGCTATTTTTGTGACAACATTATTATTATTAAAAAAAAGTCAACCTTTAGATTAGTGATGATGATGACTTGTAATCTAAGAAAATAGTAACTTTATTTCTACTTTACTTTATTTATACTGGATCAGTTGCAGAAGAGTCTAAGAGCTATCCGTCAACTGTCCTTAATCCAAAATCTTGATGAAGAGGTCCTTCAAGCAGCAAAAAGAAGATAATTATTATTATTAAAATCAAGCATTGTTTTTTCAAGGGTGAACGGAAATATCAAGTTTAAAGTTCCGCCGTTCGTTCGCGTAATCTACACCGACATGATACGTACAGAACCTAGTATTAACCATTCAATGCATTATTCTTTCATATTTCTTCTTTGTGCACCTACCAGTATAAATGGACCTACATTTGTAGAATCAAAAGTCCGTCTTAGAGCTCAATGTAAAGTGGCTGCTTTATTATAAGCTGTAATTGAATTACCCTTATTTAGTTGTTTCCTGTTATTTAAAAGGTTTTTTTCAACAGGATGTAGCTGTCAAAGTTTAATCAAATTATTATCGAACAATAGTTCAAAGTTATGATTACCTTCGTCTACTATTGAACTGGTTTCGCCTATTTATTAGGGGCTTATAATACACGTCCAAGTATTAATTTACTAACAAGGTCTTTGAAAGTTTTTTCGCCTCATGTTTGAGGCCAATCATTCATAACGGTAAAACCTGTCGGTATAATTACTTCACGTGCTAATATTTACAATTAATCTCTATAATTTAACTGACGACTTTAGATTTAATACTTAGTTTGGTAAAAGCTCAGGTAATTTGTAAGGTGGCACACGTAAGATTTTCCATTTTTGGGAGCAGAAAAAACCAATGATGAGTTTTGGTGGTGTAAGTGTCAATATTGATTTTAATCCAACTTTACGCTGAAAAATATTGATTTCTGACATTTACGCGAATAAACATTGAAATAAAACAACTTTTTACGGATTTTATCGTCTTTACAGGATTCATGGTCTACCCGTGACCATGGACGCTGTAAAGGGTCCGAAACGTCGGGATTAATAATATCAATATAACGCGATAAAATCCGTAAAAAGTTGTTTTATTTCAATGGAGAAAAATGCTCAATATTTAAATACCATCAAAATATTCTGATGTCTGTTGTCTAGTGGTTCGATTCAAGACACAAATGTTTATGTGATGAACATAAGTGTTTGTGTATGTAGGAGTGTTTAGAAAAACTATATAATTATATTACATCAATTGTCTAGTAGGTACCCATAATACAAGCTCTGCTTAGTCTAGGACTAGATATTGCTGTGTAAATGAATGTCGGAATGTATACTTAAATTTGCTACCTATTGATAGAAGCAACAATAACAAAAGCTCCAGAAAAAAATCGAAATAACGATGGTGGCGGGTGTTATGAAACGGAGCAATGCAAGGGATCAAATGAAAGAAGCGGGAGTAAATGATGTGATCGCAATAAACACAATTTCCCGTTCTGCTGAGCAAATTGCCGGCATGCTGCCGCTCCCACGCGACTTATGTGCTCCCTGTGTTAAAGAATCATATTATTTAAATTCGTTTATGGAGGTTTGTGGCCAAAAATCAGGCACACAATCGATCTGCAAGGTCGTTGCTGCGGGCAGTGTATCGATTGGTGAGTATTTTATTTCATTCTTATGAAACCACGCTAGGCTGGTAGTTCCAGTTGTTATACCAATAAAATATGACTTAGAGATATTTCGATGCTCAGTATTATGACAGCCACTTTATTCATTATATCATAACGGCTAGCAATTGGAGAGGATCCTGGCATTTAGACTGAAAGTCAACCCCAACAAAGACTAGGATGATGATAATGATTAATTTATTTATTTATATATACTTTATTGTACACCACCGTTGTTTACACCGTTAAAAATTATATGAGGACAGAACTTAATTTATAACATAATATACAATGGGCGGCCTTATCGCAAACAGCGATTACTTCCAGGCAACCTTTGGATGGACATATCGGAACAGAACTAGAAATGGGATTGACTATGGTGGAGAAATTTAGAAAGTCTTAAGATATACTTATTATAATAATAATAATTAACATAATATATAACATCTATAATAGATCTAATATATAAAATTCTCGTGTCACAGTTTTCGTTGCCATACTCCTCCGAAACGGCTTGACCGATTTTGATGAAATTTTTTGTGCTTATCGGGGAGGTCTGAGAATAGGCCAACATCTATTTTTCATACCCCTAAATTTTTTTTTTATGGCAAAACAACGTTTACGGGTTCAGCTAGTACATATATTAATTTATTTGTTATATTAATTAATTTATTTACATAAATGTCCTGAAGAAAATATTAATAATATTCTATCATTTACTACTTAACAAGCTGTTTCCCGCGGTTTTACTCGCATCCCTAGGGCATTTTTGAATCCAAAGGTAGCTATGTCGCGGTTTACAAGGTCCAATCCATCTCTATACCAAAATTCTTCAAAATTGCTTTAGTTGTTTAGGCATCAAACCTTAATAAACAGACAGACAGTTACTTTGGCATTTGTAATATTAGTATGGATAAAAATGAGAAATTCAAATACATATAAGACACAAAGAGGTCATGAAAAGAATAAGTATAAGTACGGGGCGATGATTAAGGCAGCAAATGGACTACACCTACATAAAGTTAGATATTATAAATCTAGATTTAAAATATTCTTAACAAACAAAATAACGATTTTACAACGTCACCCCTTAAGCTCAAACTCGAAATACATGCGAGTATAGTTCGTGGACAATATAATTCAGTTAAGCGCATATTAAGTAATGTATCGAGTGTTCGTCCACGTTGAGCTCAAGTTAAGTTTACACCGCGTCGACGCGATAAGTGAATTACACAAGCTCACAGGGCGCAGAACACCGACGAATTGGTGCTAACGTTCCTTCAGAGATTAAAAGATAGGCAATGGAAAGAAAGTCTCATAAAGAAGCAGTTGAGAAAATAGTAAATGGTCGGCAAAGACAAACAGATACATTTATTAAAAATGATGTGAATTATTAAATGGCACATGTCCAGCGTGGTGGACTATAGCCTAATCCCTCTCAATATGAGAGGAGACCAGTGCCCAGCAGTGGGACAGAATATCAGTTGATGATGATGATTTATACTTAAATTGCTCAGTAATGCTTTGATGAAAACTATTACGAGTACCTTGCTATGTGTTTATTAATAGTGCGGGAAGTGGATTGCACGACGCCACAAGAGGCTGCAGGATAAATGAAACTAGAAATCATACTGTAAATTATCTTTCCTTGCGCTATGATCAGGGCCAAGGGACTCGTCTTGGAATGCCTAGTAAGTTTATTAAAGTGATTTGAACCAAACAAAGAATGAATACAAGAAGAGGAAAGAGGCAGAGCACTCTTAAATAACACTTACTATCTTCAATTAAGAGAGAATGGATTATCCGATATTGAGTATTACGTCAACAAATAGTACTAGTACTAAGAACAATGTAGCAATACTTACATATACATATATTGGCGCATTGTGCCTGGAGCCTTCAGATATTAATTGATGTCTTATTTACCCAGTTATTTAACTGGCAATATTATTCGAATTAAAGTAAGTAAGTACTAGTGGACAGCGGCCCGAAAGTGACCTTTTAAAGTTTGAATGTTATGGAGCCTCTTTTGGCAAAACCTATATAGTAAATCGTTTGACATATTCACATATGTGTTTGGCATTGACAGCATGAACGTAAACCATGAATATATTATAATGTATTATTTTGTAACATTTTAAAAGGGATACAACATTTTCTCTTTACTTCGACAATTAAGGAACGCAATAATATACACTGGTAGTTTGCGGCTGGATCTCTGACAATGCGTCTGAAACCAAAGTATCTTGCACCAGATTTGTACCACTTGACTTTTTCTTAATCTTAAATCGTATTTTCAAATCTTCGCTAGCTATTTAACCCTCTGTCTCGTCTAGTCGCGTGTAAGCCCACAGTTTCACGTGTCGGCTCGTGTGGGATTAAGTTATAATAGTTATTAATTGCGCACTAACTCGATCGGCGACGGCGCTCCGTGCTAATGCAATACCAGTCTACACTGTTAACTCATTATTGTGCAGCTTATATCAACGTGTTTACTTGCCTTTTTGGGAAGAAATAATTTGCTGATAAATTGTCTCTCTAAATTATGAATCGTTCAAAATGTAAGGTGGTCAAGTTAGTAGATCACTTAGATTTATTACAGTATCTATACATTATTTTAAAACAAAGTAGAAATTTATAATAAATTACGGTTTTCAATATAACTTAGATAATTCCTTCCGGAAGATTTATAATGTATAATACAAGCGTGTTGTTAGTAAATTTCACTGGTGCGAAGCCGGGTAGATCGCTAGTTATTCTAAAAACTGCGTAGCTACATTTGGTAATAATTAGATTAAATTGCTCCCAACTTCTATGCTTTAGCTACAGAATACACTGATGTACTTTTGTGATGTGACGTACACATAAGTTTTATAATAATATACTTAAGTACCGAAGTTTATATTATAATATGTAGTATATTGAACACTACAGGCATCTGGCTCGTACGCAAACGGCACCACAGCTGCATACGTTTACACGCGGCGGATAGGGCGACCACATTCCCGAATCGCGCGATCCTTCCCGGATTGGTCATAGGATTATCAATCCACTCAATTACGACCGTGTAAATTGCGTTTATTGTACCATATTAGTTTAGATGTTCTGAGCCTTTTTATGTGAGTAAAAAAATAAATATTGATGTTAGTTGTTCGTTACGGTCTCTCGTGTAAAATCGATCAATTATGTTTATTGAAATAAATGCGTTAGTTTTATTATACTTGATTGTTAGTCATTTGCACGAAATTCTACAGTAAAAAACCTACGAATCATGCAGTTTATGGACTTATAATGAAATTGTATTATTTTGGTTTCTGATAAATTTACTAAATCATTCAACCAAACTTATATTGGAGGTCATGAAATCAAAATTACAAATACTAAATATTCCATACAGAGGAATTCTCCCGTGAGTCAAGAATTAAATGTAGTTTTTACACGAAACTTTTTATAAAAGCATTCTGGAGAAACCCTAATTAATTTAAATCGTAGAACGTTTGTTAGCGTCACGAATCACTTAGTGAATCAACATAAGTAATTATAATTAGTGTCGGAAGCTAGAACTAGACAGTGTGCTAACGACAACGTGACGTAACAAAACCTGCTAATGGCTCCATGAACCCTTTCTTGTGGTAAACGAAACGGCAATTATAGCTAAGAAAATTACGGGTTTTCTTAACAGTTGGCTCACCTAGTCATTTTCTTTTAGCTTAAGTGATTTTTACTATATAGTAAATTTCATATTTTGTATTCGATATTATGGTTCATAAAATTGAAAAGATTTTTTGAGAAAAATCAATCACGAAGTTTTATTTTAAGAAATAAATTTGGGAAAAAGAAACATTCGATCTCAGGCAGTAACCTGCATCCCAGCAGTTAGACTTAACCAGGAGGAGGGACTCAGGTCGGTCAGGCCAGACGCTTTGGTCAACTAAGCTACCAAAGCGATCCCTGTGATAACGAATTTCTCTTCCTCATTCTAAGTCTTATTTTTGATGATAATATAAATAGTATTTATTTTATCAACTTCATATTTGTGGAATAAACATACTGTTATTTAAAATTACTTCATTAAAAAAAATTGTTAAAGAATTTAATGCAAGTGAAGTGCGTGCTATTTTACATATAAGGCACTCACAAATTCGCACAAAACCGTAATACACTAAACAAACATTAACAAACTCATTTTCCGACACCCTTCACACAAAAAATCACACTATCACTGAAAATTACACTCTATAACCTTCCTACTAAGAGGCGTAGTCGTGTGGAGTGTAATGCAAGGGGTATCCCAACCGGGGTGTTTGGTACAAAAACGTTTATTAGCACATTTTGTCGCAAGTGGAGCGTGACAGCGATAAGTGACAAGCTATTGAGATGTTTGGGGTGAACACCTAATGACTGCACATCGAGAAATGCCCCGTGAAAATAGTGAAAAATGGTAATACGTTATATTTACACTACGTATGCTGCATTGGACAGCGATGTTGAGTTTTTATGATACACATCAAAATTTCATACGTTGAGTATTAATCTAGTAATCGCTCATTGACCTCTTTATCAAGTTTGTGCAGCGCTAGGTAACTAAAACCTTAGGTATGTTGTGTATTTGAAAGCTATGACAAAAATGTGATTGTCATATTGTCAATATTTAAAATCTTAAGCTTTGTGACAGAACCGTTGAATATTGTAAGTATATTTAAAGTTATATTTACAATTAAATAAAATACGATAGTTACTTTGAATTATTTTACTAATATTTAATTTAGCTCACAAAACTAATTTACTAACATTTAAATTTAAATCCACCAAATCGTAGTCACCCTACCCCAATCGACGAAGCGAATTCGATTACCATCGCTTTCTCATTGTTGTCTATTTGACGCTTAATGCACTCCTCTATTGTTGCCAGTCCAATTACAGGAGATCCCTCATTCCCAACCACTTCAACCGTTAGAGAGCCCAGTGTATTTTTGGCACATACCTACTTCGATAGGTCAATTGAAAATGGCCAATAAAAATAGAACCCTACATTAAAAGCTTTTGTTTGTCGCAAGAGGTCTGGATAAATTTGTATGTGACAAAATAGAAGTGTTTATGTGTGACTGACTTTATAAAGAACAGAATCAATTTGTATGGGAGATTAGATTAGATTATGATAAGGTCGCAATTGTTGAGAGTTGCTTTAATGGGTTTTTGTGTATTTCTCAATGCGTGTACTCGTGAAGTGTAACGGAAAGCGGGTTATGTTTAGTACTTACTATGTTTCTTATACATTGTGTTAGATATATCAATTAAAACCATTTAGTCGACAGTCGTTCTTAAACTTTTTGTCGACTGTAGGTACTTAGCAGTCAAGTGAAACTGTAGCTTTGGGATATGAATGAAAAAAAATAATTATGTGGTAAAGAACAAAACTTTCACACTAACATGTAGCCACCTCGTCTGATCCTGTTTCGTTATAATCCAAACTTCTATACAAAACGAATAAAATTATTAATGCAAAAGTACCTCAATCTGTCTTTTTGCCAGTTACCCTTACATGCCTAAAACGTTAAATAGATTTCGATAATAGGAAGCAAGGAGATAGATTACATTCTGAGTCCATACTCAGAATGTCCATATTCGAGACTATTTCTCTAAAAAAAAGTATAAAGGACTTGGCACATTTATAACACCCGATGACACCCCACGCGTGTTTATTGGTCGATTGTTGAAATCTAGGAACACAGCATATAATCTGACGAATGGACACGTTGCAATTGCATCACGTGGCGTGGTGTGTTACAAGTCTGTTCCTACCTTAATAGTTTTTCTTAGACGTATTTAAAACTAACGTAGAAGTATGTACAAGTGTGTGTGTACGCTACGCTAGGGGTGTCCGTGTCTGGGTGCTAGTTTAAGCGAATTACCGGCCGCTTCCGTAGCAGACGAACCTTTGACGACACTACGTGATCAAGCAACACATCTACACCCAGTTAGTAGATGTTATCATGTATCGTTATGAATTTTGGCCAAAAATTGATTTAGTAGTCAATTGCGATTGTAATTCGGATTCATTAATTGAATGATTGGATTATGAAACACGATTGTAAAAGGGGTGAAGTTTCATCTTAAAAGAGCTGGTTTAGAAACATCAAGAGAGACTGCTAAGTGTGAGGGCCTCGATTCAATTCCAAGGTCGATCAAAGTTATGACGTCAGTAGTTAGGTACCTACTATTATCTGATCTGTGGGTAACTATTTGAAGAATTTTTTTTCCAACAATATTTGGTTTCAACTTGACGCCTTGATGGTACAGAATACGTTGATAGGTTTCTAATAAAGGCAAATATTTAAATCGTTAAATGCGCCCTACCGCATCAAATAATGGTCACGTTTCCGTAAGTATACTGGTTGACATCGGAAATATCGAATCGCCAAGTCGAGCGCGATACAAACACTGCCGTACCATCCTTTACTGGAACCATTTCGCCGCATTTTCAGGCCCCTATTTAAGAACCTCTGGATAAGACCAGAACACAGAAATTTTCGTCATCCAGTAAGTTATAATCACATACTTAAAATCCTAAATTTCAGGCCTTTAGGTCATTTAGTTCCGAAGTTAAGCGAAAGCAAAGTTTCGCATTTTTGACACACTCACTCACTCATGATCATCAAAATAGAACTAGTACTTCCCATAAACTCAGAGAGCTGAAATTTGGTACAGAGTTAGGGTTTAATGACCACATAAAGGAAAACTATAAAAATTAGGATAATCGAAGATCTGGAGTACCTGGTGACCCTGATTAGAAAACACAAGAGCCCAACCAAACTATTAGAGATATCGAAATATAACGCCTTTACAAAAAATATTCAACTTGGTGGGCTGCTTCATTTGATGTCAAAATCGAAGGTCTGAAGTATCTGATGAAAAACTGACTGTGTCAAATAAGAAAATCTTATAAAATAAATCACTAAGCCCACATTTACGGTCACAAGTCAACGGCCAAGTCACACAACATTAACAATAAATAATAAAGAAATCGCAGTAAGGACGTTAGACTTGGCACGACTTTGTCTAGATTTCATTACTTTTTAGAGATAAACAAGCAGCTCCATCGAGACTTGGCTAGTTTTTTACAGAATGTTTTTGATGGGATCTGTTATTGTCTCGTTCACTCAATACTGAATTTTGCGCACTGTCGTTCTGCACTCATGCACTCATCTCTATATGGACACGTTTTCGAGCGGTATACCTAAGTACGGTGAGGGCAAATCTAACGATTTAAATGTTTGATTATTCTTTATTCTTTTATTTGGTTCACCAACAATTGTATACACAAATTAAATAGAAGCAACAAATCAGAATAAAGTGTAACAATCACTTATAGGTAAACTCTGCATGCACACAAAACGTTGTTGCAACTAACAAAAAGAACATTTACATAAAGAGCATATTTTCAAAGTTGCACTAAATTAAACTTAACAAACTATATAAACTAGATTATAGGTAATATTATTAATAATGTGTAATATGCGGGTGCCATATTAGGATTCATAGTTGACATTGTGTGGAAACCCAACACAACAGGTGCTTGAACAGATGAAGGTGAAAATGTAGTTAAACATGCAAACCCTAAGACTTGAGCAGAAGTTATTGTAATAACTTCCGCTGATTTCAATAGTGTGTAATAAAATGTCATACTCGTTGTTAACTGTAGTTAACAAAGAGTATGACATTTTATTACACACTATTAAAATCAGCTTATCCTTTATTGAAAACCAAGTGTCAGATTAGTCGACAACCGCATTATTAGCCAAATAGCCGTACGGCAAACTTATTGATGCATATTGGAAGACTCTAAGCCAATCGTATAAGGTCTACAATACTTTGCACGCAGCTGCTTTTGCAGCTACATAAAAAAGCAATTAAGATACGACCAGTTTAATAAGATCTCCAAAATTGGTAGCATTTTCTGCAATGCATTAGTTTTTGTTCGTTTAAGAGAGGCGGAGAGGGTCAGATTATTTGGTGGAGCATCTTTACTCCCGACATATGTTCGGCCTGCAAAGCCAAAGGGGATTGAGTGGCATAAGCCCCTTGGGATCATTATTGCCCCTTTACCCTTTCCCGTAGGGCCCTTCACTCAATGTTTGCGAAGTGTACTTATTTCACTTAATAGAGAAAAAATCATTTAGTTTTTTCGGTACGCGTTGTAAAAGTGTTTAAGATGTTTGATTTCAGCTTCTTAAATTTGACTACGATAACAATGAAAGGTACTCTCTGTACCTTTCAGAGGGTAATAATTCCAAGGTTATCAAATGAGATCACTATCAAGTTCAGTTGACAGATGTAAGATTTTATAAGAAATATCTACCTTGAACCCAAATGTAAATGCTGTCTACTAACCTGCACTCTAACTTCTGGGAGGTTCACCTTCATCGCGAGTTCCTCCCTCGAGTACACGTCGGGATAGTGGCTCTTTTCAAACGCTCTCTCCAGTTCATGCAGCTGGTACGTAGTGAAGGTCGTCCTGTTCCGCCTGTGTTTCTTCTTGTTGTCTGCTGCGGACCCTGGACGTGCGGACTCATCGTCACTGCCGGGAGGAGATTTATCGTCTGTAGGCGTCCGCTGACTGTAGCCGTCGTTGCTGTTGCAGGAACCCTCGCCTGGAATACGGAAGCGAGCAGTTAGTATTTAGAAAAGACTGAAAAGACACTTAGGAGTTTCTAGTTGTACTGGCTAGGTAAGTAGGTACAATATTCGTATTTTACTTAAAAACCTCATTTAGCTAATCAAGTAACAAATTACATACAATAGAAAATCTATTGTTTCCTAACACCCAGTCCGGTCCATACTTGAACGAAATGAACTTAACGCCTAATTCCATTCGCATTCAATGGAAGATGAATTCAAAATTGTATTGCATTTTTAAAAGGCTTCTCCCGATAGCATCTTCATGAAATAATTATGCAGACTAATTCAAACCCAAAAACTTGTTTGTTGAGCAATTTGGTGAAGGCATTGAACACTAAATTGATTATAATACAACTTGTCTACTATAATATTTAGATGGTTTTATTAATACATATTAGAACACTATCGTGTGATCTAAATAAACAGCACAACATTTAGTCTAGGTATATCCTTGTATCTACAACCGGCACCGCAATTACGTCGAGCCGGCTAGCGAACGGCGTAATAAATCAAACAGAGCAATTTGAGCTTGCGTATGTTAATGTTGAACCGTGTCTTACCGATAATGCAATTATATTCAAATATCCCACGCACTGTGGGCCAAATACCAACCGACCAGACTCAAGAAGTTCGAGCTATTTCAAATCTTCTTACCTTTAAAAAAATTAGCTATACCTAATAAGCGTTTTTTTTATTTCTCCTTCCTCGTGGGTGCTTTTAAAAATATCATTCAAATACTTGTCCTATGCGAGAATAGAACCTTTAATCCGTAGCGCAGAAGATGACCGCTTCATCACTGCGCCAATCGAACCGACAAATTATTGAAATTGAAAACAGTCATTTGTGTTAAATTTTCAATTCAAGCATTAAGCAGATATTTAGAATCCAATCAAAAATTGTATTTTACAACAGGCTGTAAGATACAATCGCACAGTGGGCTAAAAGCAATACGTGGCAGACAATAAATCTGAACACAATTCGGATCATATATCATCGCGTATCGCATCATCTGTAAACCAGGGCTTCCCTCCCAGCACGGCAATTATTTTTGACTTGTAAAACATGATCGTTTAGTATTTTTATTTCTTGGATATTCATTTCTTCATTTCTTTGTCTATTGATCCGTCTGCTACGCTAGAGGTCTTGGATTTGATTTCCAGGTCGAGCAGTGTTTTTGAGTTTTTCTATGAAATTCTCTGTAGCAGCTCGGAATTTGGATTTGTGCCTAGTTAATGGCAATAGGCTCGTTCCCTACATGGGACCTAAACATACCGGTAAACTATGTGTGTACATGGGTGCACCTCTGTCTAACCCTCCAGGGAATGCAGGCGTGATGATATGTATGTAGAATTGTTCAATTCTAGTTCAGATAAGTTAGTCTAATAGATAATAGGTAGAGATAGATATAATTTTCTACATGTAACCTGTAAAATGTCAACATCACAGTTTTTGTTAGAAAAAGCTTTTCAGATTCATTTTCTGAATAAATTAAAGGCTATATTTATTACATATACATGTAAAATACCGTATCCACAAAAACAGTATCTTATTGGATTCAAGTTGCTAAAATATTCGTACAAAGTATAACGTGGTGAAAATCAAGTTCCGCGTTGGGAAACTAGAGGGGTAATTGTTTGCGGAAACTCCGCATTTATCACTTTCATTATTTTGTCCGCGGTGAGTGATGGAGTGGCTCAGTGGGCAGTTATTAAATATTTGTGTACTTTAGACTCTATATTGAATATTATGTGATTTATTCAAAGTGGTCTTCAAATAGGTATGAATAAATTTAAAAACGTATTTGTACAACACTGACTACTGTATTTTATAGACCCATTTATAAAAGAGATAGCGCCACAAATATTTGATACGTCATCTGTCAGTTTTAAAAACGATTAAGAAATCAAAAGTGTACTTAAAAGACAGACAAAACATCCCTACACGCCGAAGTAGATTGAGCGATCAAAAGTCACAACACTATGCTGTCTCGCTCACTCTTACCAGTTATAATGTCCAACGAAAGAGAGCGTTGTGTCACATTTAGATTACTGAAGCAGATTACATGCAGCATACAAAACAAATAAAAATATTATGGGCAACGCATTAAGACATTTTACACTTATCACGATACGATCTGGTGCTGGTTTTTTTTCCTTTTGTAATAATTATCGATAATCTGGCAACACTCGCGAGCATTATCGTTCATAATGGCTTGTCTTGTTGTTTTTTATGTGGCAACCCTAATCATGTGTCAGATTTACCGTGTTCGTATACATTTAAAGTCTTCGCGGCATTAATGATTTTTTCAAAACGGATTAATTATTGAATTATTTGTATTTAAGGGCCTATTCAATATACTTAATCAGTTTAGTGGCAACCCAGTCTCGGTCCAGCGAAAATCAACTAAATTGAATTGAGGCTTTGGGAATAATGGCAAGATGAATTACGATGCATTTTTTTTTTCAATGATGTTATCTAGACATCCTTTTTTTCCTAGACATGCCGAACTCGAGCCACCATTCACTTACATGTTTTCTCACCACCTCGTTAATTGATTATGATTAAATCGATTTTTTTTTGTCTCACCTTCCTTTCGATTTTGCGTGCAAGTTCTGGCGTCCCTAATCGATATGGTAATTACAATTTAATGAGTGAGCTTAATTGAGAAATAATAAATAATGTTTTATAATTAGTAGGTAGGTAGTGTAAAATTTTGTCTTGTTCGTGTTGGACGATGATGGCAAATAAAGGAAATCTTGTTTCCGTTTTTTTTTAATTTAAATAAAGGGCTTTTTCGCTTAGCGACTATATCGCCGTATTCAAGAAATACAATGTTTTAATTACAATTTTACCATATTACTAACTCATACAATTGTTTAGCTTTATCCGACAATGGAAAAGCGAGCATGGTGTTACAGCTGCCAATATCATAAAGTTTGGTTCTATTTTCGATTATTATTAAAATATCTATGTACCTACTTATTGCTGTGCTGTGATAGTTACTTCTACATTAAGTAATTATTTCTGTAATAAAACGTAATAATGATCAACATGTAGAAGTCCAAAATATTCTTTGTATTTTTTTCCTATAATATCTCTTTATCAATAACAGCATTGCAACACACTTTTTCGATTTTATCTAGTTTAATAAATTTTAATGTTCAGTACAGTTGACGATTATCGAAGGAATTGTTACATGAACGTGGATTGTTTGTGAAAGCAAATCGCAGTTTTCTGCGTTGCGAATTCGTATCGCGCATTCATAGTTTTGTGTTTCGTCCGGACTCTCAAACGTTATATGAAATAATCTTTATTTTTTTTGTGTGAAGCATGGTACAATAAGTTCTTAAAAATATGTGATTAGTTCATCATACTCCGCCATATGGTTGTGGCACGTAAAGTTAAAATTATATGTATATACTAGCTGCCCCCGCAAACGTTGTTTTGCCATAAAAAAAAAATTTAGGGGTATGAAAAATAGATGTTGGCCTATTCTCAGACCTCCCCGATAAGCACAAAAAATTTCATCAAAATCGGTCAAGCCGTTTCGGAGGAGTATGGCAACGAAAACTGTGACACGAGAATTTTATATATTAGATAGATTTATTCTAGTGACAATAAAAATCTATAGGTTTCACGCACCACCCGGGGCTCTCATAGTAATTATTGTGATAATTCTGCCCGAAAATATCAATGGAATAAAATGTTCTACCCGTCTCCATGGATGCTTTTAAGGATTCATGAAGAAAACTGAAGTGATAAAATTAAAATTAAAAAAACGTTTATAACGTCAATTATTATCATTATATCACCTAAATGTGTGTTTGTGAAAGCTCCATCGTCACACAAACAAAACAAATGACGATTAACAAAATCCAATATTTAAACAGACACATAAATACCTACATAATAAACAAAACGTGCTTAGTTACAGACCAATGAAAGCTTCATCACGACCGCTCGATTACGGGAACTCGATTGTGCGGCTTACAATCGATTTGCAATCGCTATTACGAGCCAATATTCGATTATGTCCCCCTGCGGTGCTGACCGCAACGCTAAACGATCATTCGATCACTATTAATGGCTCCTAGGCATCGATGTATATTATCGAGGTGCATCATAATATCTCCACATATGTTTGCTATTATGGCAAGAAGTCTAAACGTTAAACGATATTCATCTAACACATTCTTATTT
This sequence comes from Acronicta alni, assembly GCA_964056405.1. NCBI lineage: Eukaryota > Metazoa > Arthropoda > Insecta > Lepidoptera > Noctuidae > Acronicta > Acronicta alni. The sequence continues at coordinate 10,194,283 of OZ043935.1, forward strand.
TTATCAATTTTATCACTAAAACAGAGATATAATAAGTTTGAAGCTACAATACTTTGTTTGTTTGTTTATCTGTCTGTATGAAATGAACCAATTTCAATGCTTTTTTTTGTTTGAATGATTATTTAGTTGGGTTAGTCGTTATCGTATATATTTGGAAATCGGATCTGCCACTGTAAGATCACTTTCATAAAAATGTCTTATCACGGCATTTTGAAATTTCTTATAACTTAAGAAAGTCTAGTTTAACCCGTTTTCGCTATGTCTACACAAGATGATCGCTATGTTTAATGTAGCAACATTTTATGCTTGTGATGTTTCAGCTGATAAAAATGTCTGTCCTCCTTACACATATTATAATGAATGCAAACCTGATTAAATACATGCGCGCACATTGAAATGATTGCGATATCCACCTATATCAAGATACCGTCTTCCTGCAGTAGATATAATTATATACGCATAATCGTACCTATGAGTTTCACTGTAAAATGTATTGTTTCTAAAATAATTAACTTTTTGACCTCCGACGCAAAAGAGGGTTTTAAGTTTAACATGTGTATCTCTCCATGTGTCTATCAGACATCATAGCTCCCAAACGAATATACCAATTTTGAATATTTTTTTTTGTTTGAAAGTAGACTTGATCGACTATTCTTAGCTTTGACAAGATTATCATCTCTTTTCATTATGAAGAAATGAGAGCAATTATCTAGGTCTATAATTAATTAATTCGAAATTTTGAATCTTCTTACTTCAAGTATAGGTACTGCAAGAGAACGGTAATCTTGACCTGACGCAGACTCAGTTTATTACAAATTTGTCATTTGGTTTGAACATGAAATACTAAACTAAATAGGTAAAGTTCAGATCACGCTCTTCCGGACTTACTGCATGACCTTTTACACGTGCAGTCTGTGGGCTAGAGATACTTGAAAGTGCTATAGCGTTCCGCGTTCAATATAATAATGCGTTTAGGTTGCTAATGGGGCTGCCCCGTTTATGTAGTGCATCGGGGATGTTTGCCGACGCTCACGTAGATTGCTTTTACACAATGATGCGAAAGAGATGTGCATCTCTGGTCCGTAGGGTACATATCTGGTACGTATTGGCAACAGTAGCCTGTTACCAATTACGCTTATGTGAATCGATGTAGCCCCATCTCCCACGCGATGGCGCAGCAATAAATTGCATAATTATCTGTGCTTAATTATATTTGCTACTAACATAATTTTAAGTTTTACTAACATTATGAGTCATGGTGACTCGAATAAATAAATTTCTACTCTGTTCTAAAGTTCTTAAAGTCACCTTCAAATATTTAACATAATTGGTAGGTAATTGGCAAGGCTGAAATCTGCCAACTCGCACTAGTGGTGGTGGTGGATAAACTGATCCCCTCTTTCTGAGTTGGAGACTGTGCCAAGCATTTGGACAGTAGTGAGCTTTATAACGTTATACTTCCTATTTATTTTGTCGAAATCAAAACATTGATTCGATTATAATGAGTTTAAGAAGTTCCAAAACTGGCACGGCCTAATAATTGTGCTGTTGTGCACCGCACGCCACGGCTGATCGAGGCGATAACACGCTAACTCGATTAGCTAATTAATAATTTCACACAAATTATAGCAGCCAAGTATTCGTGACCTCGTTAGCCTTTATTTCGAGCAACGGATTTTATTGGTATCAAATTATTCTTACACATACCTACATAGTATCACGCCTTTTTTTTTTTTTTATGTGATATGGTGGGCAAACGAGCAGACGGATCGCCTGATGGTAAGCGATTACCGCCGCCCATGGACACCCGCAACACCAGAGGCGTTTCAGGTGCGTTGCAGGTGCGCCTGTTTCCATATGAGGCAGAGGTATACTAGAATATAGGTACCTACAGTTTGCCGATATGTTTTTAGGTACCTATGTGATAGGGTTTTTTAACAGTACGGAAAATCCTCATGGATGGCAGGCGGCAGGGTATGTCGGACTCGTACCGACTAATACACCGCACCGCGCTTTCCTTAACTTGTCCTATAGTCATGGCCATAGTATTCGGGAAATTCGCCGCGAACATGACAGATGTAATAGGGCCTAGGGTCAAGATTTTACGATCACAATAGACCGACTATGGTAGCAGTCATACTCTAGCCCGGAAAATAAAATAAAAGGCGAGCGTATTGCTAGAAATCATTTGAGAAATTTATAGAAAACTCGCTTATCATGGAATAACTGATTTATAAGGCGATGGGACTGTTGACGCAGTTTTTTTTAATAAATTATTATTTGAACTTAAAGGTCGCAAATGTATTGAAAAGTTTTTGCCACTTTAAACGATGTAGGTATCATGTGTCTTGTTATACGCGGGTTTGGGTGACGTCAACAACCAGTTTGTAGGTACGCATTATGAATCAGTTTTTGTAAGGTGGCTAATTTTTCGGTATTGGATTAATTAGTTTTTTGCTGAGATCATTGATTTTAAAACGAATTGTTTAAATGGATTCGTTCAACCCGTCCTTTGATACACAATTGTCCAAATTATTGATTTATGATTTAACAAAATATCTTATCGTGTACTATAATATTTATTTAAAACTCTCGATGACTTTTACGCTCCAAATAAACTAAACAAATTACTTTGAGATTTTCTTGGTTTGAAACTTTGTTACATCCGAATGTAGCCTATACCTACGTTCTATGGAATTTTCTTCTACCGATTCCAGATTTTTGGCTCAAAATATGTATACTTAGGAAACAAAGGATAAATTTTACAGTTATCACATTTATAATAATATAATAAAGCTGGAGAGTCGGTTTTGAAAATCCGAATATTTAACAACGCTATGCCTCTTAGGATCCGAGAAGAAATTAAACAGCGGGTGAAACCGCGGGGCACAACTATCATAATTATAAAAATGGGCTCCACGTATAAAATTACATTATAAAGACAATATAATTTGTGTTGTATCTCACGTGTAACACTTACAGAGTGTAAAATAAAAAGCAAACAGCTTCACTTAACAAAGTGTTTATATGCAGATACGATCTTATTCGTGTCACAAGTTACAAGGTGCATTAGTGAGTCGCTACCGGCGTGGCGCTTATACAGTACGTTACTCTTTTGTACAAAAAAATAAAAAGTATTACAGCGAATGGGCTATTTATATTATGGTGTACTTATGGCAGTACTAATAGTGAAGTAGCCCCAAATTTATGTAATTAACTTCTTAGGAAAAGAAAACTGACCAAGTCTTTTGAGGTGTATTTTCTGAAGCCAAGGTCAGGCACCCGCCAAAATTATAATGTATATCTAAGAACTTTATGGAGGCTTTGTTATACGTTTTGAAAATTTCAGTGAGAATAGTTGCTAACCAACTTTAAATCGTTATAGATAGTCATTCGAAATGAAAAATGATAAGAGAAACATAAAGATGACTTTCAAATACCTATTCAATGATACCCCACATAACATATTATGTCAACTTTATTTTTTTATTTTTCACAATATGGCGTCTGGTTGTGGCCTTATTGAATTTTTATTACTTTCATGTCTTTAGTGACACTCGCAAGATTACGACAAATCCATTGACATAACTACATAAGAAACATCAAAATTGGCCCACGCGTTTGATCTCTAGTGTGCCACAAACATACATACATAGACTGATAAACACATTACCCTCCTTTGCGTAACGCAGTCGGGTAAAAATAGTCAATTTAAGAACCTTCTATTTTTTAAATCAGTTAAAAAATAAGAGCTCACAGCTTGAGAGTAAGTTGTTCACTCCAAAAACTATTAAATCTGTAGCATTCGTCTTTTTAATTAAAATAAGACATTTCTTATAATAACAACGTTAACTTTCAAAGTAATTGATGATCCATTAGATAACAAGTTCACATCTCAGTAAGATAACATCTCACGCACCAACAGAAATAGTTCTACTTGATGTGAACACAAACGTAGACTGTAAAATAGTTATGTAAAGTCTAATTAAATGTACACTAGCTTCCGCCGGAAACATCTATATGATCACAAGAAAGCAAAGCCTATGTAGCTAATATTGCTTAGGAATATATTTCTAGACTAACTTCTGCCCGCGATTTCATCCGCGTGGAAAAGTTACTTTTAATTATCGTTGTAATTTGGCTAAATAACTCAAAAACTGTATAAATAATAATACTGTAAAGTTTCATCAAAATCTGTTCAGTAGTTCTAGCGTGAAAGAGTAACAAACATCGATCCATCCATGCATCCTCACAAACTTTCACATTTATAATATTAGTAGGATAGGATTAGGGAAAGAATTCTTCCATCAGCCATTGAATCAAGGGTCTAGTGATAAGTAGTTAATTATCTGGAGCTAGGCTAACCCGGCTAGGCCAATGAGGAATTCATAATCAACACTGTTATAAAATTGTAAAAAAACGATGTTTGTCCGCGTGTGATTTTGGAATTTTGATCTGTTTGTTCAAGATTGAGTCAGCAAATACAGAATACATTTTAATTTAGTTTTTACTGTTGGAAAACATAAATAAGTATGCTCTTACTTCAAAATTGGGATACATCTTATTTCAATTAGATGATTAGATCTTAAGATATAGCTTGACCTCTCAGTTGAATGCAGACCATAGAAAGAAGAGATCATCAATGTTGTGTTCCTACACGGGGCTGAATCCGCGGCAAAAGCTATGATGTCCCACTACTGGTTAAAGGTCTCCTCCAAGCCTTGAACGAGCTTTCGTGGTTGGCAACCAACTTCCAAGTCAACTTGCTACCTCTTTTAAGCTTTCATCTTCAGGTAGATGTTCTCTAGGGAGGGACGCTTGCCCAGCAATCAAACTAGACCTGAATCTAGATCGATTAAGCTTTTAGATGAGTTTGAAATTAAATTGATGTAACTAAAATTCCATACTTTACCTAACTAAAATTATCTAAACTAAAATTCCGTAGGTACCTACTTAACTAAAATTCCATAACTAAAATTCAATCTATCTTTATATTCTAATCTCTCACTAATGCACCGGATACGGCACGTCATCGCTGTACACATGCCAATGATTATTGTGAAACGAGTGTTTGTACAAACTTGCGATCAGCGCATTAGTCGATCAATACGATAACTCGATCAATTCTCGCGTATCCGCTTGTGAAACGACTTCTGTTGGGTTGTAACTTCTGAATATTTGAGAGCAGTTATTAATGTGATTGGGGCAATTAGATTTTTTGTTTGCGCCTTTATAATTATTGATTGGAGCGGTTAGAGATCTGTGTGTGCGATTTTGAATAAGAAATCTTTTATATTTATTCGCTACTTCTTGACAACCATTATAAACAATTCTTTTTTAAGACATTTGGAACGAAGTTCTTTATCGCGCGTTGTGAAAGGGGGCTAGACGGAAAAAAATCTTACGAAAAGTTGTCACGACACTTTTTGCTTGTCAACAATATTTGAATTTCGAATTATTGAGTGAATGACAATATTTGAATTTCGCGCGTTGTGAATTGTTGAGTGTAGGTATACAGGTTTTTTTATTTTTAATTATTAAATTTTAATGAAAGGAACTTCGTTCCATCCGGGTGTCCCTTGACACCTCTCAAGTTTTTTTTGTATTTACAAGTCATACATACATAATTATCAAATTATTTGAAACAAAGAAACTAGCTATTATTTTGCTGTACGTAGGACGTAGCACTATATTACTGCTGGACCCTATTAGAAATTGCTTTTTTTTAATGCACCATCTGCAAATCCAACCTCACGCTCAGAAGCCGCGCTTGTGGTCACTGAAACGACAATGAGGCAATGTATTTTAAGTGCAGACTATTGTATGATATGAAAATGGTAATTATAGTTTTAAAAATACATGAGGTTGTGTCACGGTATTTACATGCGCCGTGTTGTAGGCTGTCAGTTGTATGTACAGTTGTGTACATCGTACATACAATATGTATGGTTGTGTCAGTTATGGTCAGCCACACCGCCCCTGAAATAATTGTGCCGTATGAAAAATATTCGGTGTTTGTCAACTTTTGCGGTTCTAGTGGCAAATAGTCCAAAAGGGTTGTAGGCCTAAGCGTAGATATTCTATGTAGACTAAACTGAGCAGTATTTTAAGAGACTCATTATTAAGAAGATGATTGTCAGACCTAGTGTTGGATATGGATCTCGTCTCACAATAAGAGGGGTTAGTGAACATGCCTTGAGGTTCTTGCCTAGGAGCCCAGCGGAAGGGAAAAATACCTACGCTACGTGTACAAACACTCATGTCGTTTTCTTTCGTTCGTATATAGGAATGGTAAAATACTATAAATATTTCATAACATACCATACTTCTTTTAAAATAATAATTAAAAAATGATTTATTGCCAGAAATTGGTTAAAAAAACTAAATCTAAAACGAAATACAAGTGTTATTTTGGCAATTTGGGTAAGTAAGCTCAGCACTAATACTGTGAGACAAATCTCCACAGGGCTGATCATCGCTCGAACTCAAGTGGTTGTTACGTAGAAGAAAGAAAAACAAAGAGTGTTAAGCGAGTTGGCACAGAGAACTAACATTACAATAACAGAACCAAAAATAAAATGGTTTTAGCAATTTTATTATGATAGACTTTTACTTTGTCCACGTTAAGTACATCATGTCATACACCCACGCCGGTTGCCAGTACTACGTATCTGGAGGATTCCGGCGACCGGGACCGAAATTAACTCGAACCGCGGTCCCGGTCGCCGGATCCATTTATTTTAATATTTTTCTTCCGGCGACTGGGACCAGCAATAAATTAATACTAACATCTATTGTTCAAGTCAAAAAGTAGTCAAACAAAAAATATTCAATGTTATAATTAAAGAAAAAATCTGATAGAAAAATAACATATACATATGGGGGTTTGGTAGACTAATAACTTCTACTGCCGGAGGTAAACAGCGTCTGCCTTACTGCCTTGAACATACATCCTTAGGGATGGTAGACGGTGACTCGCCGCCTCACTAGCTAGACCCCCCGAAAAGTACAAGCAGATGGCGGCAACAGCGATATGAGCGGCTAGGGGAGTGTAGAGGTGCGGCCATACTTTATTCCCGGTCACATACAATTAGTATACCAAATTTCATGCAAATCGGTTCAGCCGTTTTTGCGTGATTGAGTAACAAATAAACTAACAAACAAACAAGCAAACAAACAAATAAACAAACAAACATCCAAACATTCACATTTATAATATTAGTATGAATTAGTATGATTACTCGCTTAAAACGGTGAAGGAAAACATCGTGAGGAAACCTGCATGCCTGAGAGATTTTCTCAACGGCATATGAAGTCTGACAACCCACATTAGGCTAGCGTGTATGTGTAGTAAGTAGTATGACATAATCCCTCTCATTGTAAGAGGATACTCGTACCTAGCAGTGGGTCAGTTATAGATGTGTATTATGTACTTAGTCTCTGTTTGTTTTGTTTAGTTATAAAAAATATTTCTTATATTCTTTCAACTAACAAACACTTTGTTGAAGAGAGTGGCAGATAAAAAGTACCTTTACTCAGTGTGTTAAGTTTAATTAAAATCTTTAAACTAAATTAAAACCTTACAGGATATATTGAAAAAACTTAACAACTAGATACTTTTTAAGTATCTAGGTAAAGCACGTAGACGAGGTCGTAGACAGAAGCTAGTTTAAAATAGTTAACCCGTCGGCGGCGCGCGGTTGCCGGTCGGCGGGCGGGCTATTTCGCACGGGCCGGGCGGCGCTTATAATGCAACGCCTATTCGCACAATACTTATGCACTCCAATACATAATACGGTTTTATTGTTTGTGCATTGCATTATCTCTTTACTGTGAAACAAATATTAATGATCGATTTGAATTACAGTTTAATAATAAACCAATTAAATATTACTATACATAATTAAGTAATCGACCTAACAATGTTATCAAGTAAGTATATTATTTTTAAAAAGGTATATTATTTTTATTTAAGCGCAAAACTTTTTGTTTGACATGTTCATTCCCAATCAAATTTCAATCTGTATGATTTTGCGGATCCCTATGTCATGTAACTTTTAATATTATTTTTTATCTTAAATGAAACTTCATCCGATTTAATTATATAAATTCAGTGAATACAATAGTAAGTTCAAATTTATACTGTATAAAGCTGAAGAGATTTTTTGTTTGTTTGAACGCGCTGATCTCCAAAAGTACCAGTTAGATTGAAAAAATATTTTTACATTTGATAGCCCAGTTCTTGAAGAAGGTTATAGGTTAAGGGTATTTAATACTAACAGCCTTGAGGAGCCGAGCAAAAACAAAAACTCAGGGCTGGGTAATTTTAGTATAATGTGCAATGTTTGTCGGATCAGCTAGTTACTTATAAACTTATAGCCTACTTAAGTTTATTCTCTTCCCAGTTATGAATGTTTTTATAACATTAGTACCTACAGTATATCCACGTGATAGACAATATCGATAAACTTTTGAACTCCTGAAATATTCATTAATACTATTCTCTTCCTAGAAAGTGCTTCTGTATATTTCATATATTCATTATTAAATGGCTTTATATTTTCCCATAAAAAACATGTAAAGGGCACCATACTTACACAGTTTTCAAACAAAAAAACGAACAAGGAGACTTCAAGTTCTTCTCTGAAACTGCCTTCTAAACGCAAAATTATTTTCCGTCTCTTTTGCCAAATAAATTGATTTAAGACCTCGATGTAATAATATTATTATCTATGTTTAAGCAAGAAGATACTTTTATTCAAATTAAATTAGTTTTTCTAATTTCAAGTATATCTCTGTTGAAAGTGATGAAGAACTCTCAAATCAGCAAGAAAATGACTAATTGAGGTGTTACATTTCTTGGTAACTACTGAAGATCCATATAATTTCGAATACATCCTAATTCGATTTTTATGACCCAGCTTGACCAGCATATATTAATTCCAGCTAACACATCTAAAGAACTGTTGAAATAGCTGTAAAGCAACTTGGCTAAACTGTCCGTAATGCCCTTTCAACTTGGTATAACACTGCTATTCATCTATATAGCCCAACGTAACTATTTTTAAAGGTATGATATAAGACGTCCAACATACCAGCACTCTCTACGGCTCCTGGCGACACTGGTACAGTCTCACACTCCCTCTCCTCTCTCCTTTGTTCAAATTCACTCTGCACTCTAGTAACTTGCCTCTGGCCGTTCAGTCCTAATATAGCGTCTATCGTATGCCTTGGGCCTGGATTAACACTCGTAGACACTTGTGTCAAGCCTAACCTAGACTTCACTGCGTCAAAACTTTGGTTTAGATGCATTTGTTGCGCGTGAAAAAACATTCCCATTCTGTTAAGTGTCTCTAAGTTCTGTTGATGTTGAGAAAGCGATATAGATTGGTCTGTCACGTTAATAGAAGAGTTAGAATTGGGGCTACTCATTTGTGAACGCGGACTATTCGTGTCGGAGCGGTCCGGTGTCTGGTTGCCGTAATATTGCTCGTCGGGCGCGTCCATATCGCAGCGTTACGCGTACGTCACTGGCGCTCCAAAACTACTACTAGAGTCGGCGGGGAAGAAAGAGGCGGGGCTTATTGGAAGGGGGGCGAGCGAAATTGCCCATTGAAAGTGCGAAATTTGGGGTCGCGAAGTGATTTTGTTTGGTAAGAAGCAAGAAGCGGCGTATTAGCATTTTCCCCTCGGAGTTTCTTTGAACGCTATTGAGAGTTGGTGATGGTTGAATAGTTTTTTTTTCTGTTTGATTGGGTCGATTGTGCTAGGTGTTAGAGTGTTGCCGGGAGTTTGTTAGCGATTTCTTTGAGGGTTTTCCTCACATCTGTTGGTTGTTACTCGCTTGTTGCTTCTTCTGCATATTATTGATGAAGTTATAAGGCGAAAAGATAAGAGTTATTTTTAAGTTACTTCTTCTTACACGATATGTATGAAGCATATTACCTACTCGAAATAGTAGATACCTTCCCTTATTTGTCATAGCAACCCTATTCACTTTAACATATAAAAGACATCTTTCACCAATCAAATTAGGCTATATTACTACTCAACGATCTGTTTTTGCATACATTACCCACGATTAAACAAAGCAGCAAAAAACAAACTAAGCGCCCGGCATATTAGTGAGTCCAAACTTCCAATTACGTAAATGCTAATGAACTCAATTCTAATTAATCACACTAATCAATACGGGACCAATGAGACGCTACCTGTCTCAGCAGAGCGCGGGGCGAGGGAGCGAGAGCACCGCCGGACATCTGCCTGTTAACACACAAATTTAACCAAATCGGTTAACCCGTAACCAAACAATAACAGCTTTTCCAACTGACCAGTATAAAGATCACTTTGAGACCTATAACACGTAACCTTGTTTAGTAAATAAAACCTTATCAAAAGGTATTTGGTTCGAAAATTATCTGTACTGATTTGGGTACATAGGACGCTTAGACAGCAGAGGGGGAATCATCAATATAATTTTGTCTTCTTCACACTTACAAAGATCTCGCTCACTCTCATCTCAGGTGTAGCGACGGTTGTTAGGGGGCGGGGCGCACAGTGACGTCACACGTCGATCGACCAATCGTATGTTGGATTTTGTTTTTTTCTTGTCACGTCTTGTATTGTCGATGCGTTTCTTTTGTCCGGCGCGTTCAGTGATTGTTCGCGGGCGGCAGTTACACGGTTAACTTTAGGAATAACAAGCTAACGGCTTTTAGATAGAGATAACTTAATTATGTTTTTATTTATAAAGTAATTTTGGTACACTCGTTTAATCATCATGGAGCTATAATGAACTTTTTCGTACTAGCAATTTTCGTTAACATTATTTATCGTGAATGTGAAGGCAAAATTCGTCATGGCGGGTGGGACTCGCGGTGGCTTAGCGTCTGGTGTACCTAACCAGAAGACGCAGGTTCAAATCCTGCCCGCAGTCGAATTTTTCTTCCGCTAAATAACATTATTTATCGTCATAAAATAACTACGACATTTAACAAGTATTTAACTATTTGTTAAATTAATTTTAATTATGTAAAGTCTTCCAATTATGAGTTACAAATTCTTCTCAAATGGAATTCAGACATTTAGAGTAAAAAAAAATATTCACGAGGCACTTAACTTTATATAGGCCATAAAACTTTTATAGCCAATAATGTAATTTAGTACCTACATTTTATATTTTAGGCGTACAACGAGCAGAAATATTATTATTCAAAAGTTACTCATTCTGTTTTAGGATTTGCTTGGAAAAAAAAGGTATTTTGGCCAAAGAAAAAAATATAGCAACCTTTTGTATCCTAAAGTGTGCAAACAGGCCCACAGTGCACCAATACATTACTGTGATTGAAACTGAATATTTAAAGTGCCCACAAAATTAGTACCACGGAACTCTTCATGATTGAATGCACGCGACTTCCACAAGTGAATGCCTTTTAATTGCACACTCTATGGTTTTACTTTTTAAAAGCATTCGTAATGTTGTCACCCTGCAACTGGTCATTATGTTATAGATTTTCAATTTTTATGCGGGCAATATTGACTAATGGATTAACTAATAAAGTTTCTAGATTAAACCATATTGCTTAACGATTTGATTTTTCATTAGTAGATAGTTGTTTGCTAGGAAAAAATATGTAAATATAATGGAAATTAAATGCACATTTTATAATTTCTTGGCACCATGGCACCCAAGAACTATAGATTTTTCATTATGTGTAATTTGTTACTTGATGGGGTAACCAGAAACTATATTCCTTCCAAACTGTACCTACATAAGTACCTACAGCTCTGCTTAACCCACAGTTCACCAATTTGTTTAAGTCCCATGGAATAGGGGGCAAGCCTATTGCCATTAACGGTGCACAACTCCAAACTCCGAGAGCTAAACTCCTGAGAATTTTAGAAAAACCCAATAACACTATTCTCGATCTGGGAATCGAACCCAGTGCATAACAGTCCCAATTACAACCACATCATTAATGAAGCACTTTTTAATATAAAGGAATATTTGCGTTGTTATTGTTTTTTCAACACACTTGCTCATAAAATGGCTCTTATTTCACCGCAATTGGGCACGTAATGACACCTATAATCAAACTGTGACCTTTTCATTGCTATTATTCACAGTTATAAGGTTATTTTTACCCGACTGCCGAAGGAGGAGGGTTATTACCCGACTGCCGAAGGAGGAGGGTTATGTGTTTGACGTGTATGTATGTATGTATGTATGTATGTATGTCCGTTCCTATGTCCGCTCGTAACTATTCAACGGTGCAACCGATTTAGATAAATGATACCTCATTAGATTTGTATTGATGGCACGAGTGTCACTGGGTACATGAAATTAAAAAAAAAAAATGGCGGATTTTATGCGCTTTAATGCGTGGGCTGAAAAATATGTTTTGAGCATTCCGTATCATGTATTCTCAAATTTTCGGTAGCAATTAGCGAAAGCATTACATTACTTTATTGTTAAGGGACTAGTAGGAAATCATCTACTTTTTCATATAAATTATTTCTTCGTTAATGTCCGTAGGTAGTTTTAGATTGAGGTTAGGAAATACGATTTGTTTGTTATAATTTATTTATCAAGCATTCTGAATTATTTTTACTGTCCTTATGTACCTATTTAGTTTTCTTTACGTAATATGTGGGTGACTTACATATGAATGAAATGAAATGAAATAATTTATTTGCTTTGAATGTAGGTACAAAAATAAGGTGTTAAGTAATAGGAGGCCAATCCAATACATTCTACCGTGAGGCATGCAAAATTTTAATAGAATTGATTAATAATAATAATTTGTATATAAAACCAAATATTTGTAAATGAATTCAGTGTCAAACAATGATAAAAATAATAGTCAATAATACTATGTCAAAAATAAGTTAATAATTAATTAGTCAAAAATATAATGTCAGTGATAAGTTATTAATTAGTTAAATAATACAATCAAAAACTAAAACAAAAACAATAAAGACCATAAGGAAAATCATCATTTATAAATAATTATATGGTTTTTTCATTTAAAAATTCATCTATTGAATAATAACATTTTTCAATTAATAATTTATTTAATTTTTTTTTAAATATTTGTAGTGTACAATTTTTGATCTCATCAGGTATTTTATTGAAAATCACTGGTCCCATATGCAAAATATTCTTTTTCAGCAGTGCTGTTTTAAATTTACCTTTATGTAAAAGATTTTTATATTGAGATCTTATTAATGTTGGCCTTGTTGAGTGATCAATATGTGAACAAAATAAATTTTGATTACCTTTTACAAATAGTGACATTTCTAAAATATAGAGCGATGGAAAGGTTAGTAATTTCAGGGATTTAAACATAGGAACGCAGCTATCTGTTGAATTTATTCCGGTCATCGATCTAATGCAATATTTTTGGGCTCATCATATCATACACACAGACATACACATAGTAAACCATTACATAACTGAAATAAATGACTTAAATACATATTATAATCAAATATATCAATTCATGCATTCATCACACATTACTTGCACATAAATATATATTCCTTCCTATTATTTATATTATTTAGTTTCTTTCTTAGTATTTAGATAGTTCTAGTAAATTCAAAATCATCTTCATCTCAACATCGTAGTATTCGTGCGTTGTGACTAGCCAAACGTACGCTAGATCCAAGAAGACTTCTGAATAACCCTCATGACCTCAATTCGTTACAAGAATTAAATCGTTTGCGAAATCTTGCACAAGTAAATTCACTTAAAAAAAACTAAAAAGACAAAAACAAGTCTAGTAGTCCAGACCTATGTAAAGTAATATTGAATAACTACACCGTTTAAATGTTTTCATGATTGATAAATACATAAAATAATAAATTATAACGTAGAATAAAGTCAATCTTGCCGTCGGGACCCATTCAAAATCGTGACCGTCTCTAAAATTCCCAGTAATGGGTCCCGACTGCAAGATTGACTTTATTCTACTTACTACTTAGTTATTCAATATTACTTTACATAGGTCTGGACTACTAGACTTGTTTTTGTCTTTTTAGTTTTTTTTAAAGTGTTTTTATGCAGTCGGGTTTTTTAGTTATTTTAATTACGTAATTTATTTTATTGGTTGAGTTGCTTTGTTCTTAAAAAAGTTTCGATGCAAAAAAGATTGTGTTCAATAGTACAAATAAATTAATATAAGTACCTATTGCTTGCTCATTTCATGCATCTTCGTATTTAAATAGATAATTTCAACTTGTACGTTTTTAATAAATAAAACTTTCACTCAAATATAACTTTTGTTTTCTCTGTAATAAAGAAAACTTTGAATTCCCCATTTTGTATGTGGCTAAAACGTTATCCGCGAAAAGCCAAATAAAAAGAAACCTCATTCCTTTAGCCTACGGCCGATCGCCATTGTTTAGGAAAACAGCTGATTATTTTTTCCCGCCATTGCGAAAAAGTTTTGCGCAATTCGTTTTCACAGTTGAAACTATAGTTATTTTCTTCACAAGTGTGTTGAAAAACGTCGTATGATACACGTGTGTATTGATGATTACCGCCCTCGGCTCTCTTAAAACCCTCACCTAACGGCTCGGGTTTCAATGGCGCCTCAGCGGTAATCACCAACATTACACACTTGTACCATAATGTACTATTAGACTTTGTTAGTACACTTGATTCTGCTGAATTTAGTGTCATGGCGAATTTCAAGGATTCCATGGCCGTGATTAAGGGACAAGTGAAGGCAAGTGTGGCTTTTAGTCGTTACGAGTCCGACATATCCTGCCACCTCTCCGGATGGCAAACGATCCATGAGGATGGAAAAAAGGTGGTCGATGAAACGAAACAACGACGTTCAGTGTCAATCTTTTTATTGGAACGAAGTTCCTTATCGCGCGTTGTGAAAGGGGGCTAGACGGAAAAAAATCTTACGAAAAAGTTGTCACGACACTTTTTTCGAAATTCAAATATTGTTGACAAGCATTCAAATATTATTGAGTGTATGACAATATTTGAATTTCGCGCGTTGTGAATTGTTGAGTGTATACAGGTTTTTTTGTTTTTAATTATTAAATTTTAATGAAAGGAACTTCGTTCCATCCGGGGGTCCCTTGACACCTCTCAAGTTTTATTTAATTATTTATTTATTTCTATGGAGGACTTACAGCTAAATATAACAGAAAAGAAACAATAAGGTACACTGACAGCCAATTACAAGTCTTCACGTTAGTTAAGTATGAAAAATAAAGTGTGAACAACAGAGCACTGAATGATACCAAGCAATGGAACAACTGACAACAATGACAACAAGAAAATAAAGTTAAATTTAAATTTAGATTTACTTAAAAAAATCAAGGCTCAAGCACCTCCTTACCGAAACTACACTTGTTAAAAAAGGATCGAAATTGTTCTGCTTACAAAGTCTATTAAAATTCCTGATCGCACGTACAATATAAGAGTTTTGCCGGTAGTTGGACGAAGCAAATGGTACACGGATCGACGGGTTAAACCGAGTCTTGCACGGAACATTAAAATCAAACCTGGATAAAAGATCAGGGCAATCAATGTCATTCTTTAAGATTTTAATTAAGAAGACGCAGTCAGAGATGTCACGTCTATTAGTGAGCGGTAACAAATGATACCGCTAGGTATACCGCTATACCAATTAGGTAGCAAACAAGCATACGGCCCACCTGATGGTAAGCGGTTACCGGTGCCTATAGAAGCTTGTAACACCAAGGGTATCACTTGCGCGTTACCGAGCCTGTAAAACGAAAGAGAAATAGTTAGGTTGGCAGTATAAGGGTCAAAGTCCTATCACTAACAACACAACGTTTCCTCTCGGAGCAAGGTTGCCATCTAGCTCACCGTAAGTAACACAACACAGCTCAAAGCAGTCTTATTTTAATTAGATTTTCTGCAAGGCGGAGGTATTTCACCAGTCGGGCAGCTCCAATTTGAGTGGAATTACTCCCACTATGCCCTACCTCTCTTAAAATCAAACTATCTATTGAAGCATTAGTCATGCACATACCTACATACACTTTGGAAATAGCGCCAACTCAAGACAAGAAGTTAAAGTGCTAACATCGAATCTATCGTCGGATCGAAACAACTTCATAGTAGAAAAGTCCCAGAACCTAGAAATATTTTGTTCTTGTTTCTTTTCCTGTCGTTTGGCAGTAACTACACAATCAAATGGCTGCACACTTAGTACTGCAGAAGTAGAAAATTAACCCCAGCTGACTTAATAACATGAATACTTCTCTTTTCACCTGTCAACCGTGTTTACCCAATCCCATCTATACTTTACGCCCTTTGTAAAGAAATAAAGCATCCAAATCGAGCACCCAAACATGGAACACCATAATCACTCTCGAAAACTTTTCTCAAAATCAATTAAAACTGATTAGTCATTGTCTAGTGATCATCACTGCTGAGCTAGAGGTGCTGGATTTGATTGCCAGGTCGAGCATGAAATTCTCAGAAGCAGCACTCAGTTTCTATATTGCCCAGCGGGTACTCATGTATACCCACACTTCAGCGGTATGTTTAAGTCTCAAAATACAGGGCGAGCTTATTAGCCCTGCATTTACTGGACTTAAATATACCGGAGAACTGTGGGTGTAAGTACTATGGGACCCATTTTTGGTCACTCCCGGAGGGCCAAGTGCAATGGGCGACTGACAATAGGTATACTATGGGACCCTAGGAGGCGTATAAAAGAAATTCTAGGTTAAAAGGTACTTCAGGACTATATTCTTCAAAGGTCAAGGGAAATCTGACACAACCATCAATCACTTTTTTTCACTAGACATTAAATTCAAATGATTACTTCTTCTTAAACCAGCCAGTCGTATGCTGACTCCTTGTAACGACCTCTACAGTATCTACACTTCTACCTAAGCCTTTGGAAAATAGGTACAGGCATTATGTTATGTTATGTTAAGATAAATAAAGCAGCCAAATCTTATACAGGGCTCAAAAAACTTCTCTGAAAACCAATTAAAACTCTCCAAGCGAACAGACATAAATTACGCATTCAAAGCTCAATAACGAGACCAAATATAATAACGACCGCTAATGGCGGATTGATGGTTAAATTAAGCGAGTTTGCGCTGGAGATTGATTGGGATAAGTGCGGGGGGAGGCCGGGAGGGCGGCAGGGGGACGGGGCGGCTGAGTCCGGGACACGCTAATCTAGAACGACCATATAACAATTTGTTGACAGTGATGGGTTATGTCGATGTAAGTAATTAGATCATAAGGTTAGGAAGGCACAGGCAAGATTGGATTAATCAAATAAATGCAAGAGTTTTATTAGAAAAGCGGTTGTATAACAGCTCTATAGTATTATCTCACATAATAAAAATCTCCTTCAAACCCACGTTTGCCGGTAGCTAGAATATGTCTTTAACATAAACATATAACTAATAACCATAGTACTAGACATCATGCCTTCTTCCTCTTTCCTATGTTGCCGTCCTGACAGGGTTCATGATTGATACCATAAACTGTATAACAACGGTTAACATTGTGAAGTGCAATAAACGTATTCCGCCTTATTCCAAAACGCGGACTAAAAATAGTTCTAGGATTAGTACCAGGTTTAAACTATGAACTAAATAAAACGTTATTACAAAATGAAGATTATCACTAGTCCTGGTATTATCTATGATACTAAAGTTAAACCGCCGAGACCCCTAGTTTAACTATGGTACTAACTTTGGTAACGACTTATTTTGAGGTTAACGTTGATATTATTTCGTGACTTTTATTTGCAAATCGTAAAAAATGGATATTAACTTGATGGATTTGGAAGATTTGGACATGCTGGAAACTCGGCAATCTGCTAGACGTCGTCATTATGTAATTCCTTTTGAAATGAGTGACCAAGAGTTCAGATACAAGTATAGGTTTACAAAACGATTTGGACAAAAATAGTGGATCTTTTACGTGAAGATTTAGCCCACGACCCTCGAGGATGCCCATTAAGTCCTAAAATTCAAGTTTTTTTTTTATACCACTAAGGTGGCATACAATCCCACGGCCCACCTGATGGTAAGCGGTTACCGTAGCCTATAGACGCTTGCAACCCCAGAGGTATCACTTGCGCTTTGCCGACCCTGTAAAAATCTTTTCACACCCTTCTTGAAGAACCCCATGCTAGTATGCATAGTCTCTGGGGAAAACCTGGACCGGGAGCTGATTCCACAACCTAAGCGTGCGTGGGAGAAAATGCCTCTGGAATCGCACGGTATGAGACCAAAGTGGTGTGCGCATTATTATTATTATTTTTTTTTTCCATTCGTAGATCCAAGACGATACAGCTGATTTACATGGTGTGTCTCAACCAGTTGTCAGTTGTCACTTATGTAATTCGCTTCATTTCACGCACGAGTTGTTGAAAAATATAACAACTTGATTATAAAAAGAGCATCAAAAATACAAAATTGTGCTTGTTTAATAGATAAGAACCTAAATAACATACACAATAACAATTTATCAATATATTTTTTATTGATAAATACTTATTAAAAGCGTTTCAAGTGTGAAGTCAATATCAATATTTAAAGAAACGGAACGTTGCTGCGATTGAGACCTATAAGAACGAATGAAAGAACGCAATATTTTGATTTTAATCTGTGGATAATACTTAAACCTGTAACTATCTTTGGTACTAGCTGATCCTGGGATAGTCTTGGTTTTGTAATAGAAACACGTTTTAATCCTGGTACTAACTTTAATACTGTAACAAACCTAGATCTATTAGTTCTGGTTTAATCCCAGTACTATTGAGATTTTTGTAATAAGACAGATTGAGTATTGAGTTCAAGGTAATTATTTTATGATGAAAAAGGTAATGAGAAATACTCCAGCTGAAACGAAATGTGCAAGAAAATGATTGTTGTCACTGGCACTTGAACGGCACGATTTTTTTCCCAGACAAAGTCAACATAATTTATTCAAGATAGACGAATAGACAGTACTTCATGAACGTCATTTTTACATTTTTGTATATTCATGGACAATGGTATGGGTTACATGTATCATACTATCTAATATATAAAATTCTCGTGTCACAGTTTTCGTTGCCATACTCCTCCGAAACGGCTTGACCGATTTTGATGAAATTTTTTGTGCTTATCGGGGAGGTCTGAGAATAGGCCAACATCTATTATTTTTTTTTTATGGCAAAACAACGTTTGCGGGGTCAGCTAGTAATATTATAAATGTGAATGTTTGGATGTTTGTTTGTTTATTTGTTACTCAATCACGCAAAAATGGCTGAACCGATTTGCATGAAATTTGGTATACTAATAGAATGTAACCGGGAATAAAGTGTAGGCTACTTTTTATCCCGGAAAAATGTCGGAATATCCCGGAAATCCCGAAAAACTTATATAGGGGAACTACTTACGGCATTTGAATGAAATTTCATACACATGTAGTATGTGACCGGGAATAACAATTAGGATATATTTTACCCCAAAAAAATGTGGGAATATCCCGGAAATCCCGAAAAACGAATATCTTACGGGATTTGAATGAAATTTCATACACATATAGTGTGTGACCGAGAATAATAAATAGGATATATTTTACCCCAGAAAAACGTGGGAATATCTCGGAAATCCCGAAAAACTAATAGCATATGGGATTTTAATGAAATTTCATACACGCAGTATGTGACCGGGAATAACAAATATTATATATTTTACCCCAGAAAAATGTGGGAATATCCCGGAAATCGCAGAAAAACGAATAAGTAGGTATAGGAGAACTACTTACGGGATTTTAATGAAATTTCATATAGACACAGTATGTGAACGGGAATAACAAATAGGATACATTTTACTCCAAAATTATGTGGGAATTCCCAGAAAACTTATGGAGGAGACCTACTTACGGGATTTGAATGAAATTTCATACACACATAGTATGTGACCGGGAATAACAAATATGATATATTTTACCCCAGAAAAATATGGGAATATTCCGGAAATCCCGAAAAAAGAATAAAATAAAAATGAAAACGGATTTGAATGAAATGTTGGTACACTAATAGTTTGTGATTGGCGCTGGCATATTGAGTACTTCTTATCCCATGAATACAATCCGACAACAATTATGTTACTAAGTCTAGGCGTACGAAGTCGCGGGTAAAAGCTAGTATTAATATAGATATGGAATAGATTATGTATAACTGTATTTCTAAGTATTATCCTAATTTAAGAATCTTTAGATGAGCTTTGCATGTAACTGTTTTTTTTTTGTGCCTAACAAATAAAATAAAAATTAGACAGCCCCCAAAACTTCAACTTTAACTTCACCGCCTCAGCCGCCTTATTCCAAAACGCGGACTAAAAATAGTTCTAGGATTAGTACCAGGTTTAAACTATGAACTAAATAAAACGTCATTACAAAATGAAGATTATCACTAGTCCTGGTACTATCTATGGTACTAAAGTTAAACCGCCGAGACCCCTAGTTTAACTATGGTACTAACTTTGGTAACAACATATTTTGAGGTTAACGTTGATATTATTTCGTGACTTTTATTTGCAAATCGTAAAAAATGGATATTAACATGATTGATTTGATGGATTTGGAAGATTTGGACATGCTGGAAACTCGGCAATCTGCTAGACGTCGTCATCGTGTAAATCCTTTCGAATTGAGAGTGACCAAGACTTCAGATACAAGAATAGGTTTACAAAACGATTTGGACAAAAAATAGTGGATCTTTTACGTGAATATTTAGCCCACGACCCTCGAAGATGCCCATTAAGTCCTGAAATTTAAGTGGTGTGCGCATTGGGATAATAATGTTTTATTCGTAAATCCAAGACGATACAGCTGATTTACATGGTGTCTCAACCAATTGTCAGTTGTCACTTATGTAATTCGCTTCATTTCACGCACGAGTTGTTGAAAAATATAACAACTTGATTATAAAAAGAGCGTCAAAAATACAAAATTGTGCTTGTTTATTAGATTAGAACCTAAATCACATACACAATAACAATTTATCAATATATTTTTTATTGATAAATACTTATTAAAAGCGTTTCAAGTGTGAAGTCAATATCAATATTTAAAGACACAGAACGTTCCTCCGATTGAGACCTGTATGAACGAATGAAAGAACGCAATATTTTGATTTTTATCTGTGGATAATACTTAAACCTGTGACTATCTTTGGTACTAGCTGATCCTGGGATAGCTTGGTTTTGTAATAGAAACACGTTTTAATCCTGGTACTAACTTTAATACTGTAACAAACCTAGATCTATTAGTTCTGGTTTAATCCCAGTACTATAGAGATTTTTGTAATAAGACAGCTAGTGTTTTAGCTGGGAAGAAGAAGCGGCGCAACCAACCCCCCAGTAACACATTCTATGAAGTATGCGGCAATGAATCGGTTGATAGTACATTATATAGTGTACATTTTCCCAATTGAATATGAACTTTATCGTTTTACATTAAAGTTAAAAATCAATCAAAGAAAATTGACATATTGTGGTAGGTTGAAGTGCCTGGCCTCTGTACCTAATGATCATGAAAACACTTGAAGATCAGTCATGTTGAACATTATTGAAAGTTACAAAACAACTGAACGACGAGCCTTCTGAGACTTTTCTTAACTTTGTTGTGGTCGGTTTCCAGTCTTATCAGATGCGGCTGAATATCAGCACTTTACATGCAACTGAGAAGAATTACTATCATCAGACCTCCACAACCCAATTTCAGGGTAGGGTTTCCTCACGATGTTATCCTTCACCGTTTAAGCGAGTGATAATTAATTATTAATACGCACATGATTTCGAAGTCAGAGGTGCGAGCCCTGGGTTCGAACTCGAGACCTTCGACTTGGCAGTCTGTGGACTGCACTAGGCTATCACTGCTTCTTTTATAATCTGTATCTTTTATAATATTAGTTTGGATTAATTTCTTCATATTTTTATCGACAGTACCTCATCCCTACGTCACCTGGCAGCTGACAGCGACCTCTGTAATTGTTGAATGAGCCAGCATTAAAGCGCCAATTAACCAACATTGATTGGTTTTGAACACCCCTCCCCCTCCACACGCCGCGCCCCCTCCTGAGCCCCCGCTGCGGTCCCGGATAATTCCAGATTAAAGGGCTAGCATGGACGTGTGTAGGTTCCCGGGAAACTAAACAGGGATGTAACTGAGTACGCCTAAAACTTGGAAAACCCTTTCATAGGTAGCGAATATTAAAAAGTCTATAGGTGTCTATAACAAATCACCTATCTAGGCATACTTGAAGCATACTGTGATACTGCCTACCATAAGCAACGATTTATCTACACATATTATAAAACAAAGTCACTTCCCACTGTCTGTACCTTAGTACCCTGAGATCTTTTAAACTACGCAACGGATTTAAATGCGATTTTCATAAAGATAATTTCCTCTGGATGGTTTATATGTATTTATAATACTATACAGGCATGTTATTAGTACATTTCACCCGTGCAATGCCCGGCCTGGTCTCTAGTTAAATAGGATAGAGATTTTCGTGTATATTTACAACAAAGTTATACACAGAAAAACCATTTCACCCACTAGGAAACAATTAAGCCTTGTGTCTGGGAGACTTTACAAATAAATAATTATAATTAACGGACAAAAAGTACATCCAGACCCACATAACATCACATAAATATTTGTCTCGAGTGGGAATCGAACCCACAGTACTCATGCCACTACGCGAAACGTACTTATACTGTTGAAATATCAGCTTACAAACTGTATGTGTTTTTATTGTGTAAGTAATGAGTCGGTTTTGCTATTTTTAAACGATTTCAATCGGGTGTTCATTTGCTGGAAGTAAATCTCTCATAGATTTAAATTCTAAGTAGGCATTGGAACAAATGAGGTTTGTTAGAATATTTTTAATAGCTAGTTCGCTATTAATTCCTTTTTTTTTCTTTTTTTTTATAGTACGGAAAATCCTCATGGATCCTCCGC
Source organism: Acronicta alni (assembly GCA_964056405.1). Lineage (NCBI taxonomy): Eukaryota > Metazoa > Arthropoda > Insecta > Lepidoptera > Noctuidae > Acronicta > Acronicta alni. The sequence continues at coordinate 10,217,270 of OZ043935.1, forward strand.
CACCCGGCAGGTGGCAGGGTATGTCGGACTCGTACCAACTAAAAACCGCACTTGCCTTCACCTGCCCTATAGTCATGGCCATGGGATTCGCGAAATTCGACACGACCATGACAGGCTGTTGTCCAACTGTCGCCGGACCCCATCAATTAGCAAGGCCTTTCCTCGCATTGCACTTAAAGGCACGCGTGTTCACCACAAGCGTGCCGCCTACTGGGGCCATTGTCTGGTCGGGCGGTGGAATCCCCCAATTCAACCGCCCGCAGGCCACGGCTCATGGAGGCCGGAGGTCTGTTTGCGCCCTCCGGCGCCCGGCCGCCGTCTACTACGGACAATTCTCTCTCTCTTTCCGCCACCTCTTTTGCAAGCATGACTTGCTCGCAGTAGGAGGCGGCAGCTTCCCACGCACTCTCACTCTCAACCATAGACTGAAATACGGCCGGAAGCGAGAGGTCACCACCCACTACCGCGACTAGATTACGGCGCTGCTCTGCCCAAGCCGGGCATATCTCCAACGTTTGCTGCGCCGTGTCCTCGGGGCAGTCCACGCAATGGTGACAACCGGGCTCTGGTTCCCGGCGTATGCGACACAGGTACTTCCCGAAACACCCATGTCCCGAGAGCACCTGCGTCAACCGGAAACTGAGGACGCCTTGACGCCTCTCCAGCCACTCCTCCATGACAGGCCTTACCGCCACTATCGTGGTGTGCCCTCGCTATTAATTCCTAGCTGATAAGTGGTGTTAGGTATTCATTGTTTGGCAATTAGACCCTCAAATATTTAAAAAACTCACTACTTTGAAACTTGTGTCTTCAATTACAAATGCTTACGAAGTAATTCTCTTTTTTATATTAATTGGAAGCAAATTAACGTTACCGAGGATCACAAAAGCCAGAAATGTCAGCGAGTGTCAGAATTTTAATTTCCTATGGGATGCGAGATCTTCCTTAATACATCCACTGCAAAGTTCGAATAAAAAGTGAACCAATTTAAGTCAATCAAAAATGCGATTGTTTAACAATCCCGCAACCTGCCAGTGTCCAGTCACCACAGAAATGTCCGGCAAAGGGTAGGAGGTACCTTTGAGTTAATTAATAGCGAACTGGCCGTGATCTATTAATGGTTGACCCAGCGGGCGGTGCGGGGAGCAAGCTATGAGCAATGCTGGGACAGTCCTAAAAATAAATATTGAATTTAGTAATAAAATACCTAGTAGGTTTAGACTATTTCACCAATTGATAGATTGTGTCTCAGAGATCTTGAACGTTTTCAATAATTAACTATTTAGAAAAATTGTTTAAGAGAGGTAGAGCATAGTGGGAGTAATTCCACTCAAATCGGAGCTGCCCGACTGGGGAAGTACCTCCGCCTTGCAGAAAATCGAAGCGAAATAATACTGCTTTGAGCTGTGTTGTGTTGCTTACGGTGAGCAAGATTTCAAAGCTCCACGAGGTATTTGTAGGTACTAATAGGAATGTATTTACAATAAAAGTTATTATTATAATTATGCATTTTATAGTACCCATAGTACAAGCTTTGCTTAGTTTGGGACTGGACGATCTAAAAAAATGTCCCAAAATATTAAAAAAATAGTTGAAATTATCCAGTTTTTTAACTCTGGAACTCATGGACACCGTACCGCATCTGTTTTTGTCACGCTTTGATCACTTGAATTATCCTTTATCTATTCGCTGTCCCTAGAACAAATCCATTTCATTACGGGCCACCTTGTTTAGACATGATTGTTGGCGTTCTCATTAACGTTAGCTAATTACCACTTACATTGCTCAAAGGGTTTCACCAGTTTAACTGAAATGTTTTAATAATAAGGTACAATATCACGTCACTCTTTACTCGTGTCAAAAGAGGAGTTATTATGTCGATGAAGATGGAATAATATACAACTGAGCAATATGAAATCAAAATGGATCTCAGATGCGTAACTTTACTTCACTATTACCAGCACTTTAAAAGATTTTAAGGCCTCTGAAAGTGCTCTTCACGTGACCAGATATTGGTCAACATTTGACACGAAGAAGCAGACTTTATTCCTCCAAAATTAATTGGACAGCTGGTTGGGTTTTACTAGGAGATTACTATTTTGACACCAAACGAGGTAGGGCATAGTGGGAGTAATTCCACTCAAATTGGAGCTGCCCGAATGGAAAAGTACCTCCGCCTTATAGAAAATCGAAGTGAAATAACAATGCCTTGAGCTGTATTGTGACGGTGAGCAAGGTTGCCAGTGCTCGGCGAGGAAACGTTGTATTAGTTGTGTTGGGAGGACTTTGTCGTTTATACTGCCAATCCAACTATTCCTCTTTCACTTTACATGGTCGACACCCCTGGTGTTGCAAGGGTCTATAGGCTACGGTAGGTACGTCATAATATTATCGTACATCAGGTGAGCCGTTTGCCACCTCAGTGGTAAAAATAAAACTCTAAATTTCCAAAATTGTATAAGTAGGTACTTTTCTAGTGTCAAAGTCAAATTACCCTTTGGAATAATCATCATCATCAACCAATACACTGTCCCACTACTGGATGGGGGTCTCTTTTCAGAATAATATTTCATCATAGTCTAAATATTTTGAATTGTAGCACATGTCAGCTAGTATTAGTAACGTTTAATGTTGGTCTAGCTAGATTTCTCTTTGAGCCATACCTCTTAAACAAATAACATAACATAAACTCGCAATAATCAATAGTATTGTAGTATACAATGGTCCAATCAGGTGCGAGCGGGCGACTAACACCCGCCAGAGCCACAAGACACAGCGGCTCATCTCAGCTCGCAATCGAGTTACTCCGCTGTTACTGCGCGGACGCCTGGACACTGCCTTAGAGTAGTCACCAAATACAGAGAAAACCCAGCGACGGCTTTCACATGTTACATACACAAAGAAACCGTGACAATTTACGAAACAATTGTTTTTGTAATATCTTTCTTAATTATTGATCCTCAGTAGGATAATTAATAAGACATTGCACTGTTTTGAGCAACGTAGTTTCTGATACCTACTAAGTAGATGCTCTACATACATTTTTGTTTGCAATAAAATAATAATGTGAATATATGAAAAAAAATATGCATACCAGCAATGGTTATTATGTATGGCTATTTATTTTATGTCCTAAGTAATTAAATATCACCGAGACTAATCGTTTGTTCAGCAGTAAACTCTTGTCTTGTAAAGCCTTGGCTGATATAATGATGATGATGAATCCTATCTACATTTTTGGGAATGAATAACGTTTTTGATTTGAGATTCTGTAACGCAGTATGTACAGACGCCAGCAGGCTCAAGCTATCCAAATCTGTCAACTTTTCGCAATTGAATATGAACCTAAATGTTTTGTATTAAAGTTAAAAATCAATCAAAGAAATTTGACAGAATGTGGTAACTTGATGTGCTGGCCTCTGTACTTAGATGATGTCAATTAAAAACTACAAAAATTCTCGTAGTATCTGTACATCAGACTACTCTGTGCTACCTTTGCAATCACAAGACGCGGAACAAGTAACTAACTGACCGCTGCAATAGTGTTGCCGGACACTATCAACTCACGTAACTGAGTTTAGTGCGCCATTTATACAAACACATGCACACGTAGATGCCGATGTCATTAGGACATGTAATACCTGTGTGGTTACAATAGTGTGTATAGACTAGTGTAGTGGGAATTAAGTATAGGAATAGGGTTTACTCTAAAAGTGTATTCGAAAACGAAAACAAATCAGCACACGCTTAACTAAAATTCATAAAAATTTTCAGCGGTTTCGGCGTGAAAATTTGCGCATTTTTATTAGTATCGATAGTAGGTACCGGCAGATTTACCGAAGTGAAATTTACCTATCACCAACCAAACAGATCAGTAGGTACCTAGCAGCTATAATATAGTAAGTACCTATTTACGTAGATAAGTTATTTTACATGAAAATGAAAATCTGTAAAAGGGAATGTTACTTTTTAGTGCTGATGTTTTTTTTGAGTCGGTTTTAATTATTTTTGTAAAATTTTTTTTTTTTCAATTTTTATTTAATTTATAGCATCATGGGTAGACCAACTAAAGGTGCCGCCCGCATGAGGGAAAAGAGACAAGTGATCGTTTGAAGCAAATAAAGAATAATCGATATCGACCTTCCTTCATCAGCTCAGCGTCATGAGATGATAGTGACCATACGCAAATGTCTCAATAGCTTTAGAAAATATACGAAAAACAATGATAATACCTATACATATAATTTGAGGATTGCCCTCGATTTCCCAAGGATTAATGAAATGAAATGAAATGATGATGACCTCAGGAGTATACTCTTTCATATAAAAAATAATTTTGTGAATCAGTCTAAAAATGGGGAAATCAGTGTACATACATAAAAAAAATTACATACAGTCGAACATAGAACCGGAGGAGGTTCTAGATTCGACTATACGTATTTTTTTTTTAAGTAGATTAAAAATCAGTGTTCTGTGAGAGTAAAATCAAATGCTTTCTTTCTTCTTTATTTCTCGTGCCAAATGACAAGTAAATGTAGCTCTGTGTTCCTGTTTTTTCTGTTCTGTGTCCGTGTTGTATGACGTAGATCAATAGGAAGAGATTACTTTTTATGGCGAATAAGAGTGAGCTCGTGCCGCCTCTTCAAACTTTTTGCATCAACGAAAGTAGTCGAAAAAATGGCACGTAATCCTTAAGATTTTGTATAAGAACACTCTCACTTATCACTACGACCAGTGGTTAGGGATGGCTCAGCATATTTTTTTATTATGTGGTGATTCTGTAACATTACGGACGTAGAATATAAAACATTGGATCTAGTCTACTTTAACTCTTTTAAAGTACAAGATTCACTCTTCATTATTACGATAACAAAATATGCAGAGAGGTGGGTATGCCTTGAATAAACAGAAGTGAACATTATTAAAAATGTTTGGTATTAAAATGAAACGCATACCTATAGAACTTGACCAAATTAATAAAGCCTTAATAATAAGAATGTCAAACAAGTTCGTAGTGACATAATATGGAATTATATTTGATACTCATTACAAACATTTGGTCCAACATTAGCTTAAAATGTTCTGAAAGCAAATATTTGCTTACTCATCCAATCCATCACAGCGGATCGTAATAACACTCACTCAAATTAATACCTGCCCACTCAAAAATAGAATTGAAAAATGAATGTCCAATATAACTAGATCTCTCTTAACGTTCCCTGATCTTAATACATTCCAATAGTTTGGTTCGAAAGAAGGGCGACGGATCTTGAAAAACTGGTCATATCTTAATACGGGCTTATTACTGATGTTAATTTTTGGGTTGTTTCGGGTGAAAAAAGTCTCGAATGGTATTTAGAGTGCTTTTAGAATCGCCATCGATATATTTACGTACAAACTAGTAGTTTTATTTTACAAATTATTATCATTTGGCTACTTTGCGCGTAGATTTGACGTTTAAATTGATACTTTGGCAGTTGATAAATTGTGCAAGCATTAAATTTAATGAGTACCTTGTTATGTTAAGAACGGTATTTCGCATCAAATTTAAAAAGGACTTTAGCTACTAAGTTATCCTTACTTGATATATTTATTTTTATTGTTGAATGAGAATGTTCTCTAAGTTTCATGAGTGAAATAAACACCCAGAACAACAAATCGCACGCTTAATAATATACTGGCTTTAGTCATACCATCACGCCTGCATTCCCCGAAGGGTTACGCAGAGGTGTACCAATGTATACCCACATTTCGCCGGTATGTTTAGGTCCCATGTAATAGGGGGCGAGCCTATTGCCACTAACAGGGCACAAATCCAGACTCCGAGCTGCTACTGAGAATTTCATAGAAAAACCCAATAACACTTTGTTCGACCTGGGGATCGAACCCAGCACCTCTAGCGTAGCAGTCGCGCTAAGGACCACTAGACTAATGAGGCAGTGGCTTAAGTCAAACATGCATAATTTCGGGAAATTGAAAAAAAAACCTTTTAATATTTGACGTAGAAGCCGATCGCTCAGCAATTAACTACGACACGTGTGTGCAGACTTTCTATGAAAATAAATACGTAACTATTTTGTAAGTTTTTACTTATAATTTATATTTTAGAAATTCCCAAAATTAAAAAATACTAAGAAGTAGGCACTCCCGATGTTATAAAAATAATGTTTTACCTAACAATCAATTACGTTACGAACAAAATGAAGAAAATCAATGATCAAGGTAATAAAACAATGATCGTTACAAAATTGAATCAAACAGCACTCAGGGTGTAGCGCCCAGTTGTCGGCAGTCCGAGTGGCTGTCAATTACGATGCTTGTACAAAAAGTGTAGATTGCCCACTATTTGATGTTACACGTGTTTTATAGATGCTTTTAATGTACAGTAGTAGCAATTTGGTTTTTTGTTCAAAGCAATGAATGTTAAATTGCTAACTAGATAATTTTCTTTAAGCAAGCTTTTAGTTTACGTTTCATGCCACGACCAATGCATTTAAAAATGTGAATCCTTTTTATTTGTTTTTATACTGATTTTGAGCAATCATCACCTGAATTAAATTTAAAAAAAAAGAACACAAACTGGCCAAGACAGGTTCTGGTTCGCATAATACAGCCACAAATTATAAAGTAAGCTCTTTCAGGTTCTACATAAGATATGTCATCAAACAAACATTTTTTTTTTCAGTCCAAATTTATTTTACCAACTATTTTAATCAATATTGTTTGACAGGCGGACATAAGAATTCTGAAGTTCTATAAGGAAATAATTCCTTATACGTTGCAGAACCCTAAAATCTGGAACATATTCTTATGACGCGCATAATTCTTTTTAATTGGTATGTAGTTCAGAGATAAGCTGTGACTATTAAAAATTACTTAGTCTACACTACTACTTACTATTATTCATTAGTCTGCGTCACTTTCTTTCATTTCTAACATCCAAGATTACTCGTCCAAGTGAGCAGTGTACCAAAATTTCGCAGAATATTTGTACGAGGTTTCTACGCATATAATGAGCCTTGAGGAATGGTCAATCCATTCATGAATGTTCCTTGGGTATTTTAATCTCGTTTGAATAGTTATAAGGTTAGTATACACATTTTGAAGATGTTTTGAAAAATATTGTGGCTCCATTATTAGAACCGTGAAGAGGATTAAGAATTATTATAAACATAGTGTGTATTCGGAGGTTTAAAAGACCATTGTGTCTGTGTATTTCGTGCATTTGCCATGCGTGAAACATAATATTATAGACAATTTGGCGCCTTACTGAGAAATTCAGGCTAAATAGTTAATAAATGGAATGTATACAATGAAATAACAATTCTACATCTTGAATTGACTAAATTTTCATAGTCTACAATACTATCTATTAAAAAAGGAGTAAGACACAAAAGATCGCAAGTCAATAAAACATTACTGACGTAATTGAAACATGATTAAGACGCTCCTTGATTAAGCAGTTGGCGTTCAATCAAAATGATTTCACAAAGATAAATTGAGTGTTAACAGAGCGAGCGAAATGCGAAATAATCTCGTTTATAATGAAGAGCGAACATCTCGCTCTAATCTTATAAAAGCACAGACTAATTTGTAGACAATTGCAGAGTTAAGGAGTTTGAGGGTCGCTGCCAGTTCGGTACTGACTCCATTGAAGCCATACTGTTCTTTTATACTTTACCAAGTAGGTTTTTCCCATGTTTGAAAAAATCGATCTCAGGCAAGGTTTTAGCCAACTATGCTACCGAGATCACTGCGTGTGATGTTGATTTCCTCTTCCTCTTTCGACGTCTGTTATGTGACGTCAGCGAAATTTATTGAAGACATAAAAAAATGTTCTTTCCCATGTTGCCACAGCGGATATTGCGATGGTCTTTCCGAATTACTTACTCAGTTTAAATCAGGACCAGGACTTTCTTTACTTACGAATATCATCGAATTACCTTGAAAATCAAGCAATCTCTGTAAAAGTATAAAAAAAAGTTGTCTGTAAAGTTCCCGAATACAGTCATTACTCAATCAGTAGCCCGCCTTGTTGTTCCAGCACAATATAAAACAATAAAAAGCCTATTAAGTTGGAACAATATAATCTTCGTAGCCCCCGCGTCCCCCTGTTCCTCTACCGCTCCTCTCCCGTCCACCTCGAAGCACTCTGGCGTCCAACGGGCCGTAATTACCGACGCCTTGAGACTCGGCAGGCAGGAGGCAATAGCGTTATTTAGCACCTCTACAATTTGTTTCTAAGAAATCACTTTTATCTCATTATACACGTATTTGTCGCTTTGAGTGGAGCTCTTTTAAGTTTTTAGTATTTCACACGGAATTACGACCCTACCTAAGCTTGCTAATTTTTTTCGTTACCTACTAGGTACCCACTATATTTTTGCATACTTTTTGAGAAAATAACATAGTTCACAACGAAATTTTAAAATTGGATAGTTTGAATTTACGAGTTTAATTTTATCAGAAAGTTATGTCGCAAAATACGTCCCGTTACGATATAAAATATAATGTTCAAGTAAATAAAAAAAAGGCTTCTACTGTTCATCATCATCAACCCATTATACTGCCCCACTGCTGGGCACGGGTCTCCTCTCACAGAATGAGAGGTATTATAGGCTATTAGGCTATAGACCACCACGCTGACCTAGTGCGAGTTGGCAGACTTCACACGCCGCCACCGTCGAGGAAATCTTAGGGCATGCAGTTTTACTCGCGATGTTTTCTTTTACCGTTTAGGCGAGTGATAACTATAATACGCACATGATTTCAAAAAGTCATAGGTGTGTGCCTTCGAACTCAAGATCTTCGACTTGAAAGTCTAAAAACGCATCGTTAGAAATAAATTGAACCTGTATAAAGTAAAAATATAAGCTGGTAACAATTTGTAACTGGGGTATAATCTAAAATTCTAATCTACGAGATATTTAAATTAAGAAAATGATGAATAACAAAATAATACGACAATTTGTCACAAAACGATTTGGGGCCTTTAAAATGAATGCCAAATTGAATCATAACAACTAACAAAACCGAATAATGCATCTAAATAACAAAATGTTATCAAAGAGAACAAAAACCTCTCGAATACTACGGGTATCCTCCGCCCCTTTTGCTTGCTATATCGGTGTCTCGCTCACTCTAATCGTATTAAGCATCCATTTTTGTAAGCGCTCCGAGCCCGATCCAATTTCAAACTCATTTGTTAGAGCATAAAACAATTATTAAAAAACGCCAGTGATTTGGCGAGCAATTTTTGCCGTTTTACATCACTTAACGTTGGCTAAGAAAGCTGTAGAGACGAGCGTTTATATTAAAAACGACCTAAAGCCTATAATAGATCCCTATTTTGTTCTCTTACATTTAAAATCTGACTTATAATATTCCGCGATTCTTACCAGTGTTGAAGTTTTAGTAGCTATTTGAATTAGATACCTTTGGACCGGAACGTAACAAGGCAATAAAACAACTATTCAAAAAATAATTACATAAAACAATTTTAATTTATTGACGTTCGCAAATTGCTCATTTAATAACCTCAACATCATACTGCAGAGTGTATCCTTAATTTGCTTGGGGTCGGCACAACACAGTATTTTTCCATACGTCTCTTCATCTTCCTGCCTCACTACAACATCAGCCAAACACAATCTATTAATCTTTTGATTCCCTTAAAATTAGGTAAGTATATATAGAAAGTGTGCCCCTCCAGAAGGTTGAATGAAACCCTTTTACTACTACTAACCTAGTTAATTATATTTATATATATTTTACAATAACTGCCATACTTCTTAGAGAGTAATCTCCTTGGCCACCTCTGTTCATATACATGAGTCCTGTGTTTTTTCGTAGATGTAATCGAATGATCGTGCGTGCAAGCCAACAACGGGTGCGCTCACCCTGCCCTCGCCGCGGAAACAATAACGCTTGAGTGAAGTACTCTTATATTATTTGTTAACTAACAAATCAATGATGAGAAAATATGAACTACAGGACAGGTCTGTATAAAATAGCGAAAAACTACATATAGCTGTTTCACTTGCTTATCAAAATGACTTTAAATGTTACGTTCTTTCTTTGGACTTTTATGATTTTTTAAAGATAAAATGTATCGCAATATGTTCCCAGGACGCAATCTCTTTCACAAATTTTATTGAAATATGTTGAGCTGTTTAGGCGTAACAGACAAACAGGGTTACTTTCACATTATGTTATTAGTATGAATACTCGTATGAATTATAATGACGAATGCTTTAACGATTGTTATCCCACTCACTACCAAAATGGTTTCGAGATAGTTGCACTGGTTGGCACTGTTATCGCAACATGCGTCACTCGTACACTGAACATGTTATTAGCAACAAACCTATAGTTTTCGCCACGGGAAGCCTCGCGACAATCTCGAATTTATTCTTTTATGTGTTGCTGTTTTATTAGGGTTACGTGGTACACTCGTATAAACGGTGATTGTAGCTTGAACCACTGTTTCAGTGCTGGTTTTGAAAAAGATTACTGTTCCAATTTCAAAATTTTACAGAAATTAGTACCTACTATATATGTAATGCCATGTTGATTATTTTTATAAAAATGCTCTGAGATTAAAGGTACCTCCTTCAAATTTTATAATTTCTGTGTGTTTTAGTGGCAAATCTGATTGATTAAGCAATCTTCTATTTCTACACAATAATATAGCCTACAACAATGAAAACTTATAGATTTCGTCCAATAATCAGCTTACTATCAACCTGCTCAATAGCTACTTAATCTTTTTCAACAGCAGAACTGTGAAAAGCTAGTTTTAATTTAGTAATCTAATTTAGCAGTCATAATCGTATTTTTCATGAAAGAACCATGAAGAGAAAACTTTGTAGGTACCGCTTTGTAAGCATATTGCGCGCACGGAGTAGTGTGAGATTTGGCATAAGGTAACGTTTCTATGAAAAAGGGGTGCGCAGAAATCTAAAATTATACGATATTTGTGGTACAAAAATTCTACGTACAGACGCCAGCTGGTCAAGCTATCCAGAACTTTCAAACTTTCCCAATCGAAAATGAACCTTATTCATTTGTATTAAAGTAGAAAATCTATCAAAGAAATTTTACAAACTATGGTAGCTTGATGTGCTCTGTACATTCAATTAAATAAACAATTTATTGTTTACTTTCATGATCAGTGTCAAACAGATAAATGTGGATAATTGTTTTTTATAAAGACTTTGACAACGGAGCCTCTTTATCAAACTAAAAAAGGTCGAATCTCGACCACTATGGGCCCACCAGTCATTGCAAATATACAGAACCATTGTAAACAAATCATTTTAATAACTTTTAAAGTAACAATATTACAGACGGGATGTCGCCAGCGGGTGGCGAGCGGTCGGTCCCAAGTTCAATCCCGGTTAGGGCGGGACCAGCTTTGACGCAGTTACCGGGATCATATCCCGGGGCAAGCAAACTGTTCAAATCAACTCGATAATATGAAACTTTTGAAGGGGAATTAGATTTTAAATTTAAATTAACTGAAAGTACACAAACTATGGTATCTACTCGTGCTATACAGATTGTTACAAAACTACCCGTAAAGCCGAGAGGGGTTTAAATGGGGCCTTATAACGAGTCCATTCACAATATTTAAGAACCGTAGTAACGCTGTACATACCCCAAAAAAGCAAAACAACAACATTTATGAATGAAAAATAGAAAAACTATTAAAGTAGACAATTATTAGGTAAAATAGGTACATAGGCCTTTCTGTTAAGTAATCTGGTTCACTGACATGACAGCTGACAAAATTTTTGGCTTTGAGGGTATTTTGTAACACGTTGTAGAAGAGCGGGTATTTAAATAATGAGGTCCGCATAATCTCGGCTCATTCTATGTACGAGAACATAGCTCATAGGTTTCAACTACCAAATAAAAGAAATGACTCAAAATAAAACAATAAAAATTTAGGGTAGCTGTCAGTAATTATATCATCAAGACGCCCACCACCTCAGTCTACCCTTGACCATGGACACTGTAAAGAGTCCGAAACGTCGGTATTAATAATATTAATTTAACGCGATAAAATCCGTAAAAAGTAGTTTTATTTCAATATCTCAAAAGTTCAATTAAGACTATATTACTTTAATAAGTTAGTTGAAGAAATGTGGTAAGATCTGTATTTCAAAACGGTCTATGGAAGCTCAGAAGACCCTCTTTGCAATGTTTTACTTTGATCTCTTACTTAGTAATCATTTATTTAGGCAGTTAGCCTCATAAATCTAGCGGTTGAAAGTGCAAGTGCAACTGCTACGCTAAAGGTCCTGGGTTCGATTTCCAGGTCGAGCAAAGTATTATGGAGGTTTTTCTACGAGATTCTCAATAGCAGCTCGAAGTTTAGATTTGTGCCCTGTTAATGGCAAAAGGGTCGTCCTCTATTACATGAGACCTAAACATACCGGTGAACTGTGGGTGTATTATAGTACACCTGTGCCTAACACTTCGGCGAATACGAAACGAGTTGAAAACCTCCTCCTTTTTTGAAGTCAGTTAAAAGCATCGATACAGGCGTTATGATACAATATGTTTTTCCTTTATTTTGTTCTCTTCTCTACAGCCTTTGCAAGTCTACATAGTGGAACACTATCTTACCTCCCAAGACAAACATTGCCCTAAGTTGTCCAAACGCACCCCAGTGATGATATGTTCGTTATTGCATTACTCACACAAAGGGAGCTCGAGATACGATCGCATCTATTAACTCACGACTCGATTCCAGAGCGATTGTTCGCGGCAAATTGCTTGAACATTAACAATCCGATCGTGTGATAACGTCTTAATAAGGCCCTATTTGGACATTGTTAGTTTTTTTGCGAGAGTACGACAGCTGGCCAAGTTTTTTGCGATTTTGAAGTAAGTTACAAAGTAATGCAATGTCATTCCTGTTTTATCTTTGATGGAAGGTTAAATAGGTGTTTCAAACCGATGTTTTATAACATATTATCAAGAAGCGTATTATTTTAGCTAGCGTCAAGCGAATAAGTGGTACAAGGCTATTATTTTTGCTAAAAGGTATATACTTTAGATATTTACTATTTGGTAGTATGGTATTAAGAAAAGTGACGTAGGTAAGTACTGACCGTTACATTCATGTCGTTTTACGTGTTATCTTTGAAAATTTGAAATTGTTTCCTAGCGTTACATTTTCAAATAGTAAATATTTTATCACCCATCCTCGATAGACTTTGACGAAAAACAATTCATAGTTAGTAATGAAACATTTTTTTTTTCAATACTCTAAAGTCACCCTTAACAATTTGTAAAATAAAATATAACAAATACCTAATAGCTATTAGTTCTAATAACATCCCAAATAATACTCTTAAATGTGTAGGGATAACAATTGCGCCATTTACCCTGTATAATGACGTCAGTGTTTCTAAAATATTATCAAAACAGATTTTGTTACGGGTTGACAAAGCAGCGGAACCACCATTTGGTCGCACAGTTTCTTGTATCAATCATGTTTTTGTGGCACTTTAATGTAAATTATACTTATGCCTACGTCGTCAATTTGTTGTTTTGATCCGAGAAACAGAAAACATAAAAACAACATATTTTGTGACTAATTGCCTCTGTGGATCGTGATAGAATCGACCTGAGCGTAAAACCTACCGTGTAATTAGATATATAATAATTATAGGAACTTATCCGTAGCAGCACAGAGAGAGCATGACAAGATTTGTAAGTTCACTCATAATGTGTTTATTTTCCAACAAAAATACCTAAACAAACGCAGTTATCAATGCACAGTGGTTCAAAACCAAAAGGAGAATGACAACAACTTTGACAACCGTGGACGGTCGGAAACCACAATGCAACAAAACAAATCATATTACATATTGCTGTCTCTTTCTGCATTGGAACTCCCGCTCGCTCAGGCTCCCTGCTGACTCGTTAGCGACGAATAAACCATGTAATACAATAAAACAGAAAATAGTGTAAAAAATACTTGTTGCAGTGATGAGACTGCGTATTTAACAGCTTTATTACCTAGTGATAAGAGTCATTTTTGTATGTTTTTTTATTAATTTAAGCTTGTACAATATGTTAAGAGTGACATTTGTTTGAGGCGTTCACCCAATATGGTGTTAGAGAGAAATAAAATTGTATTTTTCTATTTTTAATTGGCGCAAATTTTCGTTTATGGAGGGCGATGAATGCAAAAATAAATTATTTTTAACTAGATACTCCTGAACGTTTATTATTATTTGGCGATCAAGTTACACAAGAGTGGAAGTCTGTATACTAATAGGTTTTTTGGAAAGCACATTAAGCCGTCGATCGCGGTTATCATACCAATACATATGACCATTATTATTAGTGCTTATTAGAATGTATTTATTTAGGAGCGCGAATCCTTCACAGTTTATCCCTAGGTAGCTATTATTCTGCAATTGGGCTGCGGTGTTAAAACAATCGCTTCGTATAAAATATAGGTATACAGGATTGGAAGCCAAGCCTGACATAGTTGGGAAAAAGCTGGGAGGATGACGAGTATCTGGCGCATGGGAGTGTGTTGCCAAGCATAAAGCCCAATGTCACAGCTTCAGCCAAAGATCGAAGTTTTATAAATCGTATCGAGACATATTATTCTGTTGCAAAAACTGTTTTCTTTCAAATGTATAGTATTACTATCAAATCGCCGGCAAATCCAAAGATGAATACAAACAGTAGTAACATTACACAGGACGGCCATCTTTGTGCAACACAATATGTCTGAGATCGAACGTAGATATTGTTTGTGGTGCAGTCGGTTATTGTGTCAATGAAACGGATGTTGAACTAGTAATTATGTGACAAAGTCTTACTAAAATTAGGCGCACTGAATAATGAACAGTATTTTCACGAATTTTTTACTCCACTACTTTAAGGTTTGAATATTTTGTATTACGACAGTGGATCATATATTGAAGAATGCGTGGTTTTTCAGTAAAACAAAACATTAAGAAGAAAGTTTGACCAGCGTATAATGAACTTTCTCCATTTGTGTACAACAGAGAATAATAAAATTTCAATTACATTTGCAAATCTTCATTCGATAACTTAAGCATTAAATCTATAACGCACTCCAAAATCAAAAGCCTACCGCGAACGCCTCTGAACAAACCTTTGATTCAAAGCCGATCTAATAACATTGTACGAAATCCTTTTATACGTCCAACAAAAACTTAATACCACTAATAATGCCGCAAAATTTCGAAGAACCTTTTTTTCCAGATATCGAGTACCTAGTGACCACTGTGCGGCTGAAACGTTACAAATACAATACACAAATCGGTTTTGTGTCGCATCTCAAGCAGCTCGTATTACTGTGCGAAGTGTCACAATGCGATGAAGAAAAAAGTTTATCCTGAAATGACCATTGCACGGATTAAGCGTTTGAAGTAGCACATTGTTGTGATGCTTTTATTGATGTTTGTGATAATATTTCTGTTTGTATAGGAAACATTACTATCGAAGCTGGAAATAAGATAAACTGAACACACAGAACAAAGACAGAGCTAGATCCTCATATTGATATTATTGTTTAGAATACTAAGTGCACAACTTGTTCGATTTTGAGCCATAATTATCATAGTTTATGACACCACAATACTCAGTTGACTTGCACGTTTCAGAAGTTGAATTACTTTTCTAGCCTGTTGGAAATGTGGGTCCTTAGAACTTAACTTACATCCTTATTTATCACATCAATATTACAAAATGTTATTTAGAATTTTCTCACTAGTAGGTAAATTCAAATAACTTACTTGAGAAATATTTATAGGCGCTCAATTTTAGATATATTGTACTTACATACATACATGGACTCCGCAGCCAGGTGTTCAAAGGCTGAGAGTCAGAGTGCGGGGCCCGAGGGGGGGGCGGGGAACAGGGAGGTGCCTGAATTCGATTCCGGGCTATTGAAAAGTTTCAAGAGGCGAAAAGCTTCGACAAACGAAGCTAAGTGAATTTCGAGCCCTCGGAAATTCCAGGGATGGATTTGGAATGTGAAAATATCACTGATAAAATGGCATGAAAAGAACGTCAGAGTGACGATATAATAAATGAAGAATATTCTTGCCATCGACCTTCTGACTGGCGAATATTTGTAACAGAATGAACCATTAAACTCGTAGACATAGTTAAGCACTATAAAATAATAAAATATTTTTGTCATCGAGATATGAATAAAATAAAAGCAAGAGAGAGAAACTAGCTTGTCTGACTGCTTCCGTGAGGCATCACCCTGAGAGAAACTTAAAGAAACCAAACAATACGTTTTGGAGCTACACTGAACGTAACGAGCAGATAGATGAATACAGATTAAAAGACAGATCAACCTTGTATCCATTACAGACATTAACTACCTTCTAAGTTATAAATCATCCTCATCAAATTATAAAGCTGCCTTAACCATTCTTCACATATTCCATCCATTACTTTCTAAAATTTTGTGTCCGTCAATCATATAATCTTCCTCGTAACATTTTCTTTATTTTTGGCACACATGACAAGTACTTTTAAAAAGCGAGTGCAGCCCTGCACGGGCGGCTTGGTTCCAATTTTTATCAATCCCATTTCATTTCCCCTTACGAAAGTTTTCCTCCAATTTCGCGCTCTCGCCCCCGCCCTTTTAGTGCAGCGAAAATGGAAGGATATTTTGATCTATCGATAAAAATTTCACCACATCATGCATACATCAATAACATTTCTGTTAATATAGTCAAAAAGAGATTGTTGTGGTTTTCTGGTGTTTTCAGATATTTTTATGATCTACGTGTACTTAGTTGTTCCGGGTTTGGGTGTTTGTGTATGTGAAAATGTGTATTTTTGCTGCACTTACGATGCAGGAGGAAATCCTGTGGAGCAACTTTTTTTTTAAATATAAAAACAAAATATTTTTTTATCAGTATCGACTAAGAACTCGACCACTAATAAATTAAGGTGTCTACTGCTATCGATATACTGATATTAATATTGTAGTTTTGTAATATTTTATCATAAACCTTAAGCTTAATTTTCTATTTTATCGAAGCCAAGTATAGAACATAGTCTCAATAAAATAGCGTTCAGTGTGTTTAAAATAATTAGTGACTCCTCTAATAAAAATATCGATAAACCTTCACCGTAGCACATCACTACAGTTTAAACATTAAAGTATTTCTCGGAGACGCGGACGTATCAAGCGATCATTTCTCTGTTATTACGCGACCGAATTCAATTGACGACCGTTTACATCGACACTTGCTTATTAACTGACCCTCAGTATTCGATAGGATAATTTCATAAAAACAAACCACACAATTATTTTTATTTTTTTTAGGTATGACATCTGTGAACAAGTAATTACTATCTACGTATACTATAACTAACTAACGGGTGCAGGTTGCATAGCGATTTTCGTTCACCCTACCATTATATTTTAGGTTGACAATATTTCAATCATAATTGAAATGATATTCAAATAATTAACTTGTGTGATCAAAAATTAAACACGTAACTGGCGATTATTTCTTGAGTTAAATTCGTCACAACATCGCAAATTGAATTTAGAAGTATTTTTTTTCTTTAGAAGGTCTTTTCAACCTACATAAAAAATGAAATTATATTTCTATAGAAAAACTCTTCGTTCTTTTTAATTTGTTTTTGTTGAGAACCGTTTAAAGAGCAATTACGAAGTTCCGTGTCATTTATCGGACTTACAAATAATTTTGTTTCGTTGTAAAATGTTTAGTTTAGGTACAAGACTTACTTATTTTCACGGAAATCCGTGTTTTCTTTTAAATTGGTTCTCATGATTGAATTACCAATTTTTTTTATCAAAACTTGAGTAGGTATTTCTTTTTAGGGTTCCGTACCTAAAGGGTAATAACGGGACCCTATTACTAAGACTTCGCTGTCTGTCAGTCCGTCTGTCTATCACCAGGCTGTATCTCATGAACCGTGATAGTAGACAGTTGAAATTTTCACAAATGATGTACTTCTGGTGCTCCTATACCTAACAACAAATACTAAAAACAAAATAAAATAAATATATAAGGGGGCTCCCATACAACAGACGTGTTTTTTTTGTCGTTTTTTGCTCGATATTAATAACGGCAATAAATTACAACCAAAAGTGGGTGGTGCTACCTCAAAAACAAATTATTTTGCCAAATATTGGTACGGAACCCTTCGTGCTAGAGTCCGGCTCGCAATTGGCTGCTTTTTATGCTATAATATCATTAGTAGGTATTTAGATATCTTTTTGTATATTTTTGTCATTTTCCATGCTAAGATTTTAAAGTTATTTTCCTTTTCTGAATAACTTTAAAATCTTAGCATGGAAAATGACAAAAATATACAAAAAGATAGTTAGATGGTAAGGTGGCATCGTTCGACATTGAACTAACTGTAAAGTAAGTTGTGTCGGTTGAAAAGCAAAAACTTGC
The DNA here is from genome assembly GCA_964056405.1 of Acronicta alni. Lineage (NCBI taxonomy): Eukaryota > Metazoa > Arthropoda > Insecta > Lepidoptera > Noctuidae > Acronicta > Acronicta alni. The sequence goes on from OZ043935.1 coordinate 10,235,728, forward strand.
TCTTCAATAGGTGTTACTGACGTCACCATAAAGACGTAAATTCAGTATGGGAAGGAAAAATTCGACATGACGGGTAGGAGTCGCGGTGGCTTAGTGGTCATAGCGTCTGGTGTACCTAACCAGAAGACGCAGGTTCGAATCCTGCCCGCGGTCCAATTTTTCCTTTTCTAAATAACTAGGTATTTAGATTTTAGGATTCACTATCGGAATGAAAATCGAAGTCAACGCAGTCTATTTCAATCGGTCATGGTTAATTAATGGTCTTGCTTGGGTAGGTATATTTTATATTTAATAGTCGCTCGACTTAAGAATAACCTGGATAAAAAGTATCCTATATAATAGTTGTATCCTGTTTCGACGTTATAAACGATCTGTGTGCCAAATTTCATACAAATCCGTTCGGCCGTTTTTGCGTGATGAAATAAAAAATATATTGTGGGACGAAAGCGTATTGTTTGGGACGGCCCAGGACTTCTTTATGTGGGACAAAACTCAGTGGGCCAACCGAAAAATAAATCATCCTAACTAATATTCTAAGTTTGTAGGTACTTACTTATGTTTAAATACATTTTGTAAAAAAACAACACAATTATTTTCAAAATATGTACAAACTTTCACATTTTATAATGTTAAGTAGTTGTATCGTAGGTACCTACTTACTTATTAATTCAGATTTACCTACTCTTTCATTTGACATCCCACTGGATTCGATAACAAAATAAATTCAGTTCTCCACAATTTTGGATCTAACATCCGTTGTATTGTTTTTTTTCTGAGAGAACCTCTTTAGTTTTTTCGTCTGTTGAAAATGTGGCCTATGTCGCCCAAACCATAAAAACGACTCTTAGCACAATAAATCGTTGAATAGTTTATACGCTAGTGTGGAAAATACTTAAATACAAACATTATATTACTTACGGCCAAACCTAACCCTTTTTTACTTTGGCATAGTAGGGTAACAACAAAGAGAGAGGATAATTATAGTAGATAGGTAGGTAACTAACCTAAATTATCAGAATGTAACCTTTAAATGAGTTTTAGGTAGGTAAGTAACAAAACGTCTCCAAATAAATTCCATATATCCAAAATACAGCCGTGAAGACAACTAATAGCCAAACAAAAAATTACCCTACTTAAAAAAAAGGTGTTAATGTTAGCTAATCCTTAGGGCCCTTACACACGAGGCGGCGGACCGCAGCGTTTCGGCAATTACACGCTGCGATGCGTGCTCATAATGTGCTTCATTGTAACTTTGAGTTAAGCATTTACAGGGTGCTCTATTTGTAAAATGTTTTTAGTATTAACACTGAAAAAGTGTTAAAGTGTGAATCGGAATATAATAAGGTCCTTATTGTTCGTCTACAATCTCTTATTCCCTACTAATATTATAAATGCGAAAATAGCTGTCTGCATGTATGTTATGCTTTACGCCTAAACAGCTGAACCGATTTTGATGAGATTTGGTACAGAGATATAAGACCATGGAAATGGACATAGATTATTGCAGGATGCGGGTAAAGCCGCAGGCAACAGCTAGTTATCTATAGAATTAGGTTCGAAGATAAACATTAATATTAAGATAATCTATACACTCTATACCAAAATAAAATTGAAGTGTCTGTTTTTAATTCCAAATTAACAGCTTTTTACTAAGTGCATATGAAAGTATATCTATTTACAGAAAAAAAAAAACAATTTTTAAAACTTTTGTCTGTCTGTTTCTTCTAGCTAATCTCTGAAACGGCTGGACCAATTTTAACGGGACTTTCATTGGCACATAGCTGATGTTACGTAAGGAGAGGAGTAACTTAGGCTACTATTATTTAAAAAAATATATATTTCCGCGATCACATATCCACCCGGCGGGACGATCCGCTAGTTTCAAAACTATAAATACCTACTCAAAAGCAAAATTATACCTGACGTTATTTCATAAAATAACCTAAATCACCGCATATCCAAAAAAAAACTTTGTTAAATTATTATAGGATATCAACAATTACATCATAATACACGTAAAACATCATCTGTGAATATTCTCATAATAAATTAACTTTTAGTAACAGGCCTTGTACTATATTAATACCCTATAGGTAGATACATCCGATATTATCCGCTCATTCACGGATCATAATCGTTCATTCACGGAACATATTTGTTCATTCATTGAGCATATTTAACGGTTTACCGCAGATCCACTGGATGACAAACAGCGGGAGGTGACAGACAAAATGTGGTTTAAAGAGATAATGCTATAATATCGTAAAGGGAGTTTTTTCTTTTTGACAATTTCACAGCACCATCTAGTTCCAAACTAAGTAGAGCTTGTACTATGGGTACTAGACAACGGATATAATACTTTTTTTTTTAAAGCAGTGATAGCCTAGTGGTATGACCATTGGACTGCCAAGTCGAAGGTCTCGAGTTCGAACCCAAGGCACGCACCTCTGACTTTTCGAATTCATGTGCGTATTAATAATTAATTATCACTCGCTTAAACGGTGAAGGAAAACATCGTGAGGAAACCTGCATACCTTAGAGATTTTTCTCGACGGTTTGTGAAGTCTGCCAACCCGCACTAGGCCAGCGTGGTGGACTATAGCCTAATCCCTCTCAATATGACAGGAGACCCGTGCCCAGCAGTGGGACAGTATATGGGTTGATGATGGTGATGATGATGATGACCTTTTTTTTGTAAATCAAAGTCAAAGTCATCACATCACACATAAGTTCATTACATAAATAGTTGTGTTCTGTGGGAACTGGGAATCGAACCCACGACCTCGTGATCAGCAGTTCGACACGCGAACCGCTAGACCAGAGACGTCGTCTGGGATTTTCTATGAAACTCTCAGCTCGGAGTCTGGATAACAATAGGCTGACCTCTTGGTAATACAAATGCGCGAACAGGGTTCACATTTAGTAGCACTTAGCAGCATTTAGCGTCACCAACGTTGTGTAGTAAATCTACAGCCACACCTACAACCCTTTAGCTCAGCAGTGCTGGTTACGACCACTAGATTATTAAGACAGTTTTCTGTATTATTGGAACGAAGTTTCTTAACGCGGTTTGCGGTTAGAACTGCTTGGTAGAATTTATCATTATAGGTATGTATATCGAAATAAATACACAGTCAAGAATTTATAATGGGTGCCGACTGTTGAATTTTCTTTTTTATTTTACACTTTTTGATAATTATTTTTCACATTATTACGCCTTTTTCATAAGTTTTACTAACCTAACTTTATATCTTTATAGATCCTTAATGGTTATCGTCAACCGGTGCGTGGCGTAAATGGCTACCTCCAGTACTTGTCATGTGTACATTCGGAATCGAAGAATGTGAGGAACTTTGTTCTTCACGGGGGTCTTCCGACCACATACGATTTTTTATATGGTTTTTTTTTCTATCCATGAAAATGCCGTAAATTAATTTTGAAAGGCCATCTATAAGTCTTAATTAATTTCAACATCTTTAATTTATTACTGATTCTGTTGCCTATATTAAAAACACATAATTATATTACACCACACTAATAATAATTATAGTCGTCTGTGGTTTATTTTTTTAAATGTACCGTGATAATACCCACTCGGCTCGCTGGCGTGGAATTGTGAAAAATCCTTTTGCAGTCTCGATTTATATGGAGCTTTATAGTTCCAATTTGTTTACGCAGAAGTGGAAAGCAAAATTGCTTTGAGTACAAATGGGCTACATTCTCCAAAAATTCTATTAACGTTTGGATTTGACATCAGTGGTCTAGAGGTTCGAGTGTCGAACTGCGAGGTCGTGGGTTCGATTCCCACAGGAAACAAATATTTATGTGATGAACATAAAGTTTCTTATTCTATTATAAGTAGGTATATGTTTATAAAAAGTACATACGTATATTATATCTATTGTTTAATAGGTACCCAAAGTACGAGGTCTGTTTAGTTTGCTTGTAAACTTTCCTGAATATATATTTCTTATTTATTTATGTCACTGCACAGAATGCAATAACACTGTAAACACAACAAGTGTTCTTGCAAATTAACTCATCAAAATATATTAATCCTATAAATGTAAACTCCTACAATTGAGTATTAAACATCAGTTAAATAGGACGTTATTAATTTCGACGGAAATTGTAAAGAAAATGCATTCACTGCTATGCATTTGAGTTGTGTTTGTGTTACAAGTCAAGAGAATTTAGTGATTGATTGGAGAAGCAATATTAATTCCTACCCTAAAAACTTCAAGTAGGTACAACAAAGAAGCTAAGTTTGCCGAAAAACAATGAACTGAAATAAAATAATAATTTTTTGCGGAACTGATATGACGGCGCCTGTAGTTTTGAAAACTATATAATCCTATATATTATGTAAAAAATCGCAGCCCAATCGGTTCACCGGTGCCACAGACAGACACACACAAACATCGGTCAAACTTATAACACCCCTTCTTTTTGCGTCAGGGGTTAAAAATAACGTTGACGATGTTTTTGTAAGTCTTAGTTTTTATCGACGATGTCTTTTGTTTACTGGTTCGTGTCTCGACCTGCTGTTCACGAGGTCATCACAAGCCGCTGCATCAAACGTGTCGTCGAAATATAATAGAAGTAGCTAATGTCAAATTTCTATCTTCATTAAGGAAGACAACTGATAGATAAGTCAGTCAGCTTCTTACTCGCTGTACCCCATAATAGCTTGTACGACTCATCTTCACAATGAATGAGTATCGTTAATCTTGTTATATTTTCCATTTCCACCCGTCTTCCACCCGTCAGTTCCTTTCCATTTCACTCAGAATTAGCTCCTGCAGCTGTTTACCGTTTAGTAATTATCTTTTAACTTAGGTAAATACCTTAGGAGCTTAGGCTGAGATTCGTTTCAGAATGTATGCTTTAGATAATTATTGAGATACAATTGTTTTACGATACCAGGATGTCTATAGTTTCATTCACAGCTTTCATCAAACTACTTAATTACTTACACCAATTTGTCACACGTATAGTTTAACAGTGCTAAATAAAATAAAAGTCGTAGATGTAGCTTCTCCATCGCAAAAATTGGTAATGAATCGCGGCTAAACGATTGATATCAATAATTCTTAAATAATAATACATAGTCCCAATGTTTTTAGCTGGCGAAATGGATCCGATATTGGCATATAAATTGTCATTATGGTAACTATTAATAAATTATAGTAAACGTAAACATCGACAGTAAGTATCCTATTTAAGACCTCAAAGAATCTTTATCGAAACTATTTATTATCAATCTGGTAAGTTGCACTGAGTCAACCGTAACTACGATTTGAGACACTGAGACACAGTGTCTATTGGGGTAGTTAGATAAAATACTTCAGAAAATAACAGCCAAAATACAGCCCTTGGATCTCTTATCTATTCTTACCGACTAATAATGTGGTTTGATGAAAACCTTTTTGTGTAATGTATCCGTTTCCTTGTAGTATTTCATACAAGCGCAATGATCTGCCCTAAAAGTTGTATAACACTTCACACCATTGTGTATAGAACCTAACACTCTTCTTGCATTCTAAGCTATAGTTCATTTAATTTCCAACCCTAAAACATGGGAATAAGGTACTAAAAACTGCAGGTATATTTTTTCAAATACTTGTAATCCATGAAAACAAATCCATTTGTGCTAACCGCCATATAATTACAAACATAAGCTGTGCGTTTAATATTTAAAACTTTTTGAACTTATTCTAGTAGAATATGAGTTTTGGAACTGCAGCAATATTGCTGCTCAAAGCTCCTTTGTGTGAAGGCGTTAGTTTTGACACAAAGCGCTTTTTATGTATATTTTGCAGTATTTTGCGCAAATCTCGAGTGTGTATTATATCGGATAGTTTGGAACGTGTGTTGGGTGTTAAGATTATAATTTTTTGTATCCAAATAATGCTTTCGGCGTGTGTTGATGCTGTGTTATCTGTTTGTTTGTAATCTGATGTGAGAAAAAATATAAGAACTTTTAGGATTATAATTGCAGCTACGAGATTATTGAAAAAGTGTAGTAAAGTACCAACAACACACCATAGTTTCTACAATAAGGAAAGGACTAAACGCCAAGCAGTAGTTTACCTCTGTCATAGTTACGGCATCGCAACTGGAGGCAAGTGCGTTTTTAGTCATTAGGAGTCCGACATACCTACCTATCCTTCGAGGCAGCAGGGTATGTCGGCCTCCTACCCACAAAAAAGCGTACTTGCCTTCTCTCTCTTATGTTTTTTGTTCTTCCATCATGTTTTTAATATTATTGTGTACATTATCCAAGACTGTGCCAATAAATATTTTTCATTCTTCATCAGACCATGACAGACTTGTTTAGCGCTAGACCTATTCTACAGTTCTGCAATGTACTGTAGAGATGGGGATATTTGATTAAATACAGAACTAAGTTTTTAAAATAGAATGTCTACTGAAAAATTGTTTATGACCTTAAAGACTAAAGTTCTCTAATTTTAAGAGTTAAACCTAGAGTTCCTTTTCACTCCATCCAAGGCGCTGGGTGTTTCAATAAAATGTGCTAATACTATACGTCTATATTTTCAGTAAGAGTAGTACGAGAAATCGAGGTGACACCAGAACCCCTTTAGTTTCCACCCAGTTGTCCCTATGACCTATAGGTTTAAGTACCTATACTACAGCAAAATATCGGGATAAATGAAAAGAGCCTCTACTGGGACTGAACGTTTGCTGCTATCGGACTTCTAATGTTTATCATGGAATGAGCTAATATTACGTAGCTAATGCTGTCACGATAGGAGAAGACTAGCAATAGTTTACTTAGTGAATACCAGCCTTAATGAGCAGCAAAAATTCTAAAATTGTCATAGCTATAGCAAAGGGAAATAGTTTAACCAGACGCATCACTTTCAGCACAGAAAAATAATAGCTTCAAGCAAGAATTAGCTGTGTAATATCTCTTTTTCTTTTTATGGTAAACTTGACGCTTTTTACGGAATTACTTTTATAGAATCAAGTTTATTCACAAATCGGGACTAAATTAGCTTTCTAATTACAAGAACAGGACACAATCAGCTCCAGTCAAAACCCGATTACAGTGACTAATTTTGATTCTCGACAGCACGACAAATGCGAAATCGCTCTCGAATAATCGCTCAGCAATTAAAACTGCTTATTTCCTTAATTCAGAGCAATCGGACGTATAAAGAGCCTTTGCAGTATCATCAAACAAATTTCAACCTTTAATATACAGAATTAAAATCGAAAATAGAACAGGCTACACAGACGATTTTCCTCTCAATGATTTGTAAAGGAAAATGAGGTTTAGACAAGTGTTATAAGGTTAGATGTTGTTTGGCAAGCGATGATGAGCGACGCAAATGGGAAATTGTGCGCTAACTCACCGTCGTCGGAATAAAACAACTCTTTGCGCTAATAATGAGAAAGAATACGCAGAGTAGTGTCATTACAGATATGGCGCTAGATTAGTGTTGCAAAAGTTATCAAGATAAACATTATGGTCCTTTTATGAGTAAACAACCTGAAAAAGTTTTGAATATTTTGATTACATCTGCATCTGCACTTCATTCGTCTATAGTTGTAGTGGTGGTTTTATACACATTCGGTTCCAGAGATTATAAGAATGGTACGCCTATGGTCAAAGTAGAAGTTAGTACCTACTCACCACGCACGACGAGTGGATTAGGTAGACAATGCTTACTATCTAAGTGCGTCGTACAGCTCCGTCCTGTGTTGATGGAGCTGTATAAAGCACTTTATATTATTATCTGATATTGCCAAATAGGAAGTCAGGGTAAGCTTTTCCTTGGGTTTTCCTCTTACCAATATTGTAAATGTATTGCAGGTGGGGGCAAAATGTTTCCACTTAAAGACCATCATTTGGACGAAGCTTGTCCCCTTGCAATACTTTTCCAACAGAATTTACGTTATTACCCGACTGCCGAAGGAGGAGGGTTATGTGTTTGACGTGTATGTATGTATGTATGTATGTATGTATGTATGTCCGTTCCTATGTCCGCTCGTAACTATTCAACGGTGCAACCGATTTAGATAAATGATACCTCATTAGATTTGTCTTGATGGCACGAGTGTCACTGGGTACATGAAATTAAAAAAAAAACAAAATGGCGGATTTTATGCGCTTTAATGCGTGGGCTGAAAAATATGTTTTGAGCATTCCGTATCATGTATTCTCAAATTTTCGGTAGCAATTATAGATCTTGTTTTTCACTTTTTAGTTGAAAGAAAGAAAGAAAGTAATTCTATTTGACACGCACAGAGATCAAGACTACATTATATTCAAAAGTCGTTTACTACAGCAGCCCTGTCCGAGGCTAAAAAGGACCCCATCTCAGCAAAGTGCTGCGACATTGAAATCATAATAGTTGGATAGTAGATATTTTGGGTCGGCGTTTCTTTTACCTAATATTAAAATTCCATTGGGTAATTGATATCTCTGTATATCGAAGTTACTCTACATTACAGATCGCACGGAATCAAACGTCGAACATTAACCATTAAGGATGTGCACTCTGTACCTACCTACAAGAATTGCTTTCTTGCTTGATTGCTTCGTCGACTGTGAACCTATACATGTGCTGTTTTCGTGTTTATCCGGTAATTGCTCTTCTACTAATCATTCACTCTTCTGTTTAAAATCCTACGTATTAGGTACAGAGGTCAGCACATCAAGCTACCCCAATCTGTCAAATTTCTTTGATAGATTTTCAACTTTCATACGATGTAATAAGGTTCACGTTCAACTGGGAAATTTTGACAGTTTTGGATAGCTTGACCTGCTGGCGTCTGTACCTACTCAATAATAAATTATTTTTAACAGAAACATACCATCACGCCTGTATTCCCCGAAGGGTTAGGCAGAGGTGTACTAATGTACACCCAAATTTCGCCGGTATGTTTAGGTACCTAATAGGTGGCGAGCCTATGGCCATTAACCGGGCACAAATCCAGACTCCGAGCTGCTACTGAGAATTTCATAGAAAAACCCAATAACATTTGCTCGACCTGGGGATCGAACCCAGGACCTCTAGCGTAGCAGTCGCGCTAAGGACCACTATACTAATGAGGCAGTGGCTTAAGTCAAACATGCATAATTTTGGGAAATTCAAATTTAAATTCAAACTCTTTATTTCAGACAAGTGTCCATAGTGTTAGTAGATGTATGAATAACAGTATTTTACACGAAGCGACCCAAATTCTGTAATGTCGATAATACTGATACCCTGACGATAGACTGAATCCCTTTAAAGGTAATCTGATAGATAGAATATACTTCCTAAGTAGGAAGTACATCTACCAATCAACTAGCATTTAGATAATTATGCAATTGTACATAATATACCTACCTACATTTGGTTGGTGTCTGAGTGACCATCGCTGCATCGGCCCCACATTAAATTGTTTGAACTTGAAGTCGCTTTTCTTCAACCTATTTGGTTTTCATATCCTAAGAAGTTATTACCTATGTTGGTTGTGAGTGTTGTAGGTATTGGTGTCAAGTAAGTAGGTACATAGTACCCAATCATAGAATGATAAAGAACAGGATTGGTTAAAACGAAAATTAATTACTTACATCAAAACAAAATAAAATATTATTTCGAAATCTTAGAATTAATTTATTCAAATAAGTTATTATATAGGTCGAGCCTACTTAATCACAAATACCATAGATTCTAATTTTGTTACATCAGTAGGTGCATACAAGATGGTATCTATTTTTGTATCATTGCAAATTCTACAGTAAATAGCTCAAGTATTTTTAATTTTCACAAGGAAGTTACGTACTTCCTTGTTTCTTCGCGTAAAAATCACTGCATAATTTGTTTTTCATTGTTATCTTTATTATGTAGATATTTTAGCTAAATAACACCACCACACTGTACCGATTAAAAATGATTGTCATCCTAAAATTATTTTTTATTTAAAATCTGGTATATGTTATAATTAGTAAAATTTATTATATTAATCAACTTGGTACCTAGGTCCTAATTAGAACTAAGTAATAGCCTACGCTGGCACAATGATTGGGATAAATACAATTATTTATCTAAATTTTACTTTTTGTTAGATGACGTCATGATGACTGGTGACTTAAATAACATAAAAAAATACATTAATAAAGGGTCCTATTATTAAACTTAAAACAGTGCCATCTATCCTTCAGTAGCGAGCCTCTTTCGTTTTAGCAATGCCATCTGTTGCTCATCGCGGATAATTTCCGCTAGAGTATGCACTGCTATGTTCATGTCTTCGTAACGGATCTTACTAAATGTTAGTCGCAAATATGGACAGGGGGCGTTGCTATCATACAAGAATGCTTGCCCCGGTACCAACATGAGACCTCGTTGAAATGCTGTATGGAATACCTGAAAGAGAATATAAATAAATTATTAAATAAATCATTCAGGTGATAGACATTATAGCACTTTGTTTGTCATTTTATTGTTTTCTTTTTACAAATATTGGCTTATTATCTGTAAATGCGGAGTACAAGATATTTTTAATCTGTGGGATGTAATCTTAAATCACTAGCCATTGGCTAAAAATTTTAAAAATAGCGGATTGGTTAGTACACTACCAATATCAATAGAAATGGGTCGTTTTCAAATTGAGGGCCAAAAAAGCACAAATTTCATGAAAATATATTATTTGTGATTTTTGCGTTTTTTATTACATGGATGCGTTTGTTTATAAATAAAACACATTTTAATCAAACATACCACTTTTTTATTTGAATATTTATGCATAAGTCAACATTTTGAGTGACACAAATGAGGAATAAAATTATCCTAATGATAATATCTAATTTACTTATGAGATCAAAGTTTCACTAATGATAATTATAATTTGTATAAAAGTAATATAATAAATACACCATAGTATTATTATAGATAAATATTCTCGTTTTATTATTAAGTTACGTGGATCAGATGTCTTTGGTTTCTTTTTGATTATTTTAATATCCTTACCATCTATTTTCTTTGTATCTCTTTCCCATACCATATACTGTATGTTTTGATCATTTCTAAATTCTTTATAGTTTATCGTCTTCTCTTTGCAAATAGTGCACTTATCTTATCTTTATATATTTATCGCAACAAATTTCTGAAATTAAATCCTGACTATCTTTGGCATTAGTGATATTATTTTTATTGAGAGCTGCTGTTAATAAATTATAATTCGTGTAAAGTACAGGCACACGCATCACGGTCGTCGACCGGAAGAGAAACCCAAAATGGTCGGAGTCTTGTAAAAGTAACGTAACTGATTTTAATATTAGGATGGTCGTTCAAAAATTTCTTATACAAATTTTTCATTGAGTCCAAAAGATAACGTAATTGTTTGACGGTTCCATGTTTTTTCATATATTGTTTTTTACCCGGAGTAATACGGCTGTTAATGTCCTCCTCATAGAAGTCCTGTATTATTTTTTGTACGTTTCTCTTAAATCCATCTCGAAGGTAGAGTTTTCGAAGTTCTGAGGAAACGAATTTTTTTGAAATTCTTCTTATCTATTAAATTTGTTAAAAACCGCTTTTCTTTTAGAGTTTTAGTTGTTGCAATTTTCTGTGTGATTTCATGGCCCAAAAGTTTGTTAAACAATTATTTTTTGTCTTCCGTTGTTTTTCTATTTTCTGGCTCGATTTTGTAACTAAAACTATTTTTTAATTTAATAATTTGTTTCTTTAAAATGTAAAAACTGTTCTTGTATCGGTTTAATAGTAATTTGTAATGTTGTATAACTCTTCCATGTTGAATTCTAATTTTCTTATTTTTTTTTATTAGATTTAGTTCTCTCTCACTTCTTTTCGATTTTGATTCTCGTTGTACTACATTTAACGGAAAAAGCGGTTATATTTTCATCTTCATTGCTTACTTCACTAACATCAACTTTTTCAACAATTCTTTGGCTCACTTTCTTTTTGTAGTACTTTTTGGGCTCTCTTTCCACTTTCTTCTTTGGATTATTTTTTCCCGTGGGCTCATTTAGGTAATGCTTTTAATTTGTTTTATCTCCTTTCATTTTCAATAGTTAAGCCTCTTTTTTTCTCTCTCAATAGCATAAAGTTGAGGATTATTTTCAATTGTTTTGTATTTTTCTCTTCTGGCTATTCTTCGTCTTTCTAATTCTTCTTCGGTTTTTTGTTTCTTTGGTTTAGCCATTTTTACTTAATTATGATGATTTTTGCTAAAAATAAAGAAACATCATTCGTGAGACAATCAGTACCATTCGTGTCACTCGTGAATCGACACGAATGAGAGTCACACGACTGAGAATTTTAGCACTATATTGAATTTCCTGCCAAAATGTAACGTTCTAGAACATAACTTTGCATCGGAAAAGAAATATGCCTATTATGCCTAATTAACGAAATAAATCATATACAAAATAGGCCATAGGTAAGTACAATAAGCAATGAAAACATTAATGAGAAGATTTTGGCAACAAGTCTAAAATTTTACCTGATATTCAGATTTTCTCCCAAAAAACGGCGTGCACACAACTAACCACCACACGCGTTCGTCGACGATTGATCACAGGGGACCGTGTAGGGTGGGAGGCGGGGTAGTAGAGTAGTTTAAATGGGTTCTCTTTTGAGTTTGATAACGACTACACAACTGATACTTTTAAAAGAATCAGTTTAATTATGCTGTGAAATCTTATTTTTGTTTACGCTTAATGTTGTTTCTTCGATTCATATCCTTCCTAAAGAACTATATTACACAATCGAAAAATAAAATCTGCAGTTTTCTGCACACATTGTAAATTTATGAAACATTGAACAAAAAAATAAGCGTTTGCTTAGGTCACACTTCTGAGATTTGAGTAAGTTTTATAGGTATTTCTCCGTAATTAATAGAGATATGAGATTTATTGTACTGGGCACATTAGCGCCTCAAAGAACTGATTGAATAAAATTAATGTAAATTCTGATAGCAATTACGACACAAGAATAAAATCAGATTATATGAGTTTGGCCCTCAATTTGAAAACGACCAAAATAATAGGAGTAAAAACGAAACTAGGGATGACCGATCTTTTAAATTGTTTCGATTTTATTGAATTTTAATTGAATCTTGTAAATTGTACAATTTTATACATGACGGTACATTTTAAAGATGGTAAAGGATCGTATTCCAAATATTTTAAAAATAATCTGCATTGCTGTACGTTGTTGAATCACCAAAATTTAGTACCTAGTTAATATAGTAATGAACACGTCGTCGTTTAATCGTTTCTTTATAAACTAAACATGATCTCTCAATAATTATGTATGACCTAAATTATTATGCTTGCTAAAAAAAATATAGGATACTTCAACAAAGCTTGCGTATAATAAAACAGTGTTTATTTTTATTATACTAGTGGTCTCGCGGAGGTTACAGACATTTATTCGCATTTATGTGTTTGATATTGACAACGTGAAAGTAAACAATGAATGCTTTAATTATTGCCTATTGTATTCGCTTCAGTCATTGATCGAAGTGTACTTGCAATACATAATATTATTATAAATAAAATTTAGGTTTAATTGCATTACCTACTTTTCCATAATTATAAATATGCCTGATTTCACACTCATCCATTAGCACAATATATTTAGGTACCTTACCTACACAAAAAGGGTTACAAAGTTGTCTCTTCACGTATTAATTATTAATACAGATTAGATTTTAACATGTGCAGACGCCAGCAGGTCAAACTATCCAAAACTCTTAAAATTTCCCAGTTGAACATGAACCTTATTACATCGTATGAATGTTGAAAATCTATCAAATAAATTTGACAGATTGAGGTAGCTTGATGTGCTGGCCTTTGTACATAGCTATAATAAAATATATATAAACTATGATATTAAAATTTTTATTTTACGGTTGACGATACGTAAGTATTACCTACGATATTATGTTAGTAAATAATTTTGCTAATCGACAATTTCACTAAACATCTCATAAAAAAATAATTTGATCCTACGAGAATGCGATTAAAATTTAGATCTCATTGGCGGAAAATAATTCAATATCGGATATAAAATTGAAAAATGTCTATTGTCGAAGGTATCGATTTAAATCGGGAATCGGTTTCGGGCATCCTTGGCAGTCCCAGCACCGATACCAAGTACCAACCAGAGAGTAGGTAGGTAGGTAGTAGCACGACATTCTGAGAATGTGAAAACTGAAAATTGTGAAAGATGGAGAAAAATGAAAATAAAGAAACCGAGCTAGAATAGAAAGTAGTGAATATGTATATTTATTGAAACGGTAAAAATGATTTTTTATAACTTTCACTGTATTTTCTTCAGAACCTAGGGTTTTACTAGCACTATCATAAAAAAAATCTGAAATGAAAGCCGGTCTAATGACTGTTTACAAACCGTAAAAATACTTATTAAATAATTATAGGATTATGCCTGGATGCATGAATTTTGTAAGGTAGGCAAGCAAGCAAGCAACAACTATATCATTACCACTTATTTACATAAAAGTATTTTTAATTTACATTGTAATAAATATTCACTAAGTACTTTATGTATTTGGTGGATAGGTAAGTATCTACATTCTACTTTGTAGTTTTAACCAAAGACTTAAATCATTTTCAACTGTCTGGTTTCATTCAAAGCAAAGAAGAGTGTCATAAAAAACATTCTCAACAAAAACTTTGATACCGATTTGATTTGCATTTCTTTCTTTGTCAGGCGCGGACTGACAATTGCATTCAATGTGCATTCAATTGACCCGCCCCGGCATCGCACAGGTGCAATGTACTAATAATATGTATGTATTATTTGTACCTAAAACATTTCGGAAGATATTCTCCAAATAATATTAAAGATCGTATCAAAATCCGTTGCATAGTTTTTAGTTAAAAGAAGTAAACAGAGAAACAAAAAGAGAGATGAAGAGACGACATAAACCAAAATTGCAACCCCATAATCTGTTTGAGATTATGATTTTGTTTATGTCCTGTCTGTTACTTGTAATTCCTTAACAGTCCTGACTAATGTCTTTGATTCAAAGCCATGGAGCCAGAAGGCAGCAGTGTGTTGCCTTGCATTTGTTATTTACCTAGTCCAATAGGTACCTAGATCCAGTGTAACACAAGGATGATATTCAGGCAGTGTCATCTGGGCTCTAATAATCATTTTGATTATTCTGAGTACCTAGTAGTTGTTTCAATGATTTATATTCATTAATTATTTATAGGTATTCATAATGATAATTCATTTATTTCCAAGAATATGGTGAATATACAAGTTTTGAATCACACAATCATGCAAAATCAAATTGAATTTAATCAGAAACTGAACAGTTTATTAATAATAATGACAAGTGGTCTTGTGATAGTTAAAATGCGACCTTTTAACTTTGAATGTTATAGTTTCTTTTGTCAAAGTCTATTTAAATTGTAATTTTCACATTTATTGACGAAGAATGAGTAATTCTTAGTTTAATTTATTTGTAGTTTTGTACATACTTATTATACTTAAATTTTAGCTGCCTGCACTCCTCCATGTAACCTTTCACTATACCACATCTTACACTCCTCCGTGCACACTATTCTTACAAAGTTTTATCTTATTAAATTTAATACTTAATAGAAGATTTGGTGTTTAAAAGATTCATACAAAGAACTTGTTCTTATTGGTATGTACCATCACACTTGTATTCCCCTACGGGCTAGGCAGAGGTGTACCAATGTACACAGTTAACCAATATGTTGAAGTCCCATGTACAGACATCAGCAGCTCAAGCTATCCAAAACTGTCAAATTTTCCCTGTATTTTTTTATTAAAGTTGAAAATCCATCAAGGATATTTGACAGATTGTGGTATCTTGATGTACTGGCCTTTGTACCAGGGATAAGCCTGTTGCTATTAACAAGGCAGACATCCAAACTCCAAGCTACTTCTGAGAATTTCATAGAATAACCCAATAACACTACTTGACATGGGAATTAAACTCGAGACCTCTAGAGTAGCAGTTGCGCTTAGGACAACTAGACTATGGAGGCAATTTCTTCGAATGTTAGTTAGTTGATTAATAATTTGAAATTTATAAATTTGTTTAATGAATTTAAACACTTCACACAAATAGCCATTTAAACGCTTCACACTTGAATTACTTCAGTGTTATTTTTTTTATTAATTATTGATTCTTGTAAATTATAGCGTATACCACAATGAATGAACTGTGAATAGACAGTGAAATAAAACTGGCTTGAGTTGTGTTGTCTTCCTAACAGTGAGCAAGTTTGGCAGTTCTCGATGAGGAAATGTTGTGTTAGCAGTGCAGGGACTTTGACCCTTATACTGACAACCCAACAAAGTGTTCCTCTTTAGTTTTACGGAGTCGGCAACGCGCAAGTGATACTCCTGGTGTTGCAAGTGTCTATAGTCTATGGTAACCGCTTACCGCCAGGTGGGCTGTGTTTGTTTGCCACCTTAGTTGTATAACAACAACAAAAAATATAAGTAATATCTAGTGCGTCTTACCATGTTGTATACATCGTCGACTCCGTTCACTCGCAGCCAGAAGAACAGGCCGGCATCGGGTAGGCAGAAAGGTGCTAGATGTGCTATGGGCTTGAGTGCAGAGTGCAGTGCGTCGCGGCGTTCGCGGTAAAAGTCGCGCGCGCCTGACAGATGACAGGCGAGGAATTCCCTGGACTGCAAAAGTTGCAGGAGGATCGCCTAGAAACATAATTATTAATCAGTTTTATGTACCTACTTACTAACAAGCTAAAGCCTACTCCATTTTATTCACCTGTGCAAGTGTACAGGAGTGTAGCAACTCAGCTTGTGTGTGTAGCTCCAGTCTTTCCAACAGAGGCTTGGGAGCGGTCAGCCATGCGCCGCGGAGGCCAGCACTCACCACCTTTGATACGGAGTCGAGACGAATCACTCGGCCGCACGTGTCCAGAGATAGGAACGACGAGATGGGACGCTAGAACATGATGTAAGTAGGTAGATACTGTTAAATTTATAAAGGTTGCAGGTTTAGAATTGTCATTGCTGGCGGGGACCATTCTGTAAAATAGTTTTTAATCTGAGTCATGTTTACAATTTATATATTTTACTAGCTGACCCCGCAAACGTTGTTTTGCCATAAAAAAAAAATTTAGGGGTATGAAAAATAGATGTTGGCCTATTCTCAGACCTTCCCGATATGCTCACAAAATTTCATGAGAATCGGTCAAGCCGTTTCGGAGGAGTATGGCAACGAAAACTGTGACACGAGAATTTTATATATTAGATTTTATTACTGCGGTAATATTGATTAAAAAAAAGCCAGTGTCACTCGGGATTATGTATGGATTGTATTATCCTATATATACAAATCTGTTCAGGCATTGAAAAGTTATAGTGGAATACTTATGGTAGAAATTCACATTATAAACTTGATTCCTGAAAACATTCAACCCTCCTTTTTTGGGCAGTCGTGTTATGACAATAGGGGGTTCTAAAAGTAATAAGTACAGTAGTATTGATAGCGTGCCTCGGCAATCTTGTATTTCATATAATTGATTAATTATCAACTACCGAACGAAATCTGGCATTTTGATTTGATATTATTTTAGTACCTAATTACTGTCGCTTTCTATTAAATGGAAAGTGAACTGAGACTTGGCTAAAGTCCTTTGTAATATTGGGGATGAGGTTTTAGGTTTTTGAGGTTACTCACGTCTGTGTAATTCAAGAACATATAGGGATCGTCCTCGACGATGAGGAAGTCGTATTTACAAGCAAGTTCGTAGATCTGCCTCCGTCTATCTTCGGGCAACACCGTGCCCGTGGGGTTGCTGCCCGTCGGTATTATGTACATCATCTTGGGCATCTTCAGACCCCGCAGTAACCGCTCGCCGAGAACAGAGTCGAGCGTTTCAGGTACTATACCATCTTCGTCTTCAGGGATACCTACAATTTCTGGCTGGTAAGGTTTGAGCTGAAAGGGAAGGTTTATATTACAGAGATGGGAATGGCAGCCTTGGCGAATTTTGTTGGGTTTGTAATGATATTAATAGGTAGGTGTATGTGTATTTCTTTAGTCATGGGTTTAAAAAAATACCGTTTTCATTTATATCCGCCGTGGGTTTTCTTTATTTTTGAAGACGTTTCTCTATTTTAGGATTTTCTCCTGTATTGTAGGCGCGTTTAAAAACGTAAACCCCATATACACAGACATGCAGGTCCGCAACAACTACCAGTAGAAATATTTATTCGGTGCGGGGATCGAGCCAGCGACCAACTAAACCAGCGAGAAACTGATGGCTAAACTCCGCCGTCGATTCGATCGTTTGATTAATAATTTAATGGCACACTGAACTCTTGTGTAAGAATGCAAAGAATGACACTTACAGCGCTATGTATTCCAGTGTATGCGTACTCGCTGGTGATGATGGGGTCGCCAGGGTCCATCAGCAGTTCCACACATTGGTAGATGCCATGTTGTCCTCCGTTAGTCACTAGCACGTCACGCGGCAGTTCCGGCGGACGATGCGCCGCAGATTGAAACTTGCGTAGCTCTGATAGCAGAGCTGGAAGGCTGGAGACGAAGTTTTACTATACATTAGCGTCCTAGTACCCAAGCCACCAATGACTAAGTCACCACACCACTATACCAACCAGAGAGGTAGTAGAACTGGCTATTGAGTTTGTAGCCAGTAAAATTACTAGTCGTTTACCATCAGGCTTCCCTTTGCTTAAGAGAGATTTGAATTAGGTACCTAACCTGTTGCTAAGTATGTGATTATCTCCTAAATTATGTTTTTATTTTCAGATTGCAAGAAATACGACGCTGATCATAAGTGCACCACTGATCCAAACGATGATTTATCTTTTTAAACAACGGGTGCCAAGATATATACAAAGAACTATGACATTAACCATGCTAGTGATGTAAAACTTTTAAGGAAGTTGTAGAGGAGAAACAAATGATCGTAAGTATAATTCATAGTGCGGGTTGGCTCGCCCCCTATAACATAGGACCTAAACTTGAAGCCAGTTTACTTTTACTATAGTGTTAATTACTTTACTTACCCTTGCGAAGGCACGTACTGCAGTGCCGCGGCGAGATCTTTTCCCTCCAAAACGAGGCTGGTGTCCCTCATCTCCATGGAAAGACGCGTGAACGGGAACACTTGCTCGTTAGGCATGCCTTCAGCTAGCGAGATCATTTCCTTGCCTACTTTGTAGGCTAGTGACGCTGTAAAAAAACAATGAGTCGATTACAGTCAAGATTGAGTATTTGGTTCAATAGGTATGAACATGTACCTATCCCTTAAAAACTCACAACACGTTTGACGTTACGTTTGACCCGTAAAAGTACAGATTTTTCTAATTATTAACCCCGATTTTAAAAATAATACTTACACCGTGGTGCATTGTTCTACATGACGTCTAGTTCAAATCTCGTTATTTGTTGAAATGAATGACTTTTTACGGGTTTCATCGCGTTATATTGATATTATTAAAAAAGTAGTTTTTTTTCAATTTCAATGTCTAATATTCGTGTAAGTGTCTGAAATCGACTCGTTATTTGTTGTCATGCCGGTCAAGTAGTCCTTAAATATATGCAATTGAATATTTTTTCATACTAACTGTGGCCCGCTGTTTCACCCGTGTCCCAAGGGGCTTTTTGAGGCAAAAGGTAACCTTGTCCTTCTCCAAGGTCTATGTATATCTGTACCAAAATTCATCATAATCCGTTTAGCAGTTTCGGCGTGAAAGTAGACAGACAGAGACAGATAGACAGAGTTACTTTGGGATTTATCTATTCTTCTTAACAACTGCTGATCGTTAGCCTCGCTAAAATATCGATGATAGTTTTTGCTTGTGTTTAAGTAGGTCTCTTGGTGGTTTAAATTTACAATTAGACCTGGTAGATGGCGCTGCTATCGGGTTGCAGGACAACGTCTGTCAGGTCGGTTAGTCTAATATATAAAATTCTCGTGTCACAGTTTTCGTTGCCATACTCCTCCGAAACGGCTTGACCGATTTTGATGAAATTTTTTGTGCTTATCGGGGAGGTCTGAGAATAGGCCAACATCTATTTTTCATACCCCTAAATTTTTTTTTTTATGGCAAAACAACGTTTGCGGGGCAGCTAGTAATATTATATTTGTAAGGAAGAATGTTTTTTTTTCTATATGTATAGGTCAAAGGTTGTGGCACACACGCATAACGCGTCCATCAAAATATTGAATATACTTAATCCCATCAAAACTAGCTAGTAAAAGGCTCCAAGTTTTTCAGAAAATGATCCGTATCATAATCATCATCCATATACCTACTGTCCCACTGCTGGGCACGGGTCTCCTCTCACAGAATGAGAGGGATTCGGTTGTAGTCTACCTCGCAGGTCTAGTGCGGGTTGGCTGACTTCACGCGCCGTCGAGAAAATCTCTAGGTTTCCACACGATGTTTTCCTTTACCGTTTAAGCGATTGATAATTAATTACTACACACATGATTTCGAAAAGTCAGAGGTGCGTTCCTTGTATTCGAACTCGAGGCCTTCTACTTGGCAGTTTAATGGTCATACCACTAGGCTATCATTGCTTTAATATAATTGTGTTTAAGTATGTAATGTGCGCTATCTTACAATACAATGTTCCTATAAGTCGCTTATCTAATCCTTTATGAATCACTTTAATCACTGGTATTTGAATAAAATTTATTACTTGGCTTAATGGCTTTGCGGTGATTGGTTACTGCATAAGTAATTTTAATAAATGAAGCCGCTTTGAAATGCCGCTCAAATAATATTTGAGTTGAAATCATTGTAATTTTTTTTCAATTTCACGTGCAAACTGCGTCACCCTCGATTTTAGCCGTTCTTCATCCTACAAGTTTTCGGCTTAGTGTCTAAAATGGTAATATCTTAGTTCTCAAAGGGGTGATTAGAATTCAAAATTGTTATCATTGTTTCTGTAGGTGTTTTGTTGGTTATCAATTCTGCTATTTCCGTTAATGTGAAGCAATTTCCGCGTTCCAGCGAATCAAACGGATCTTTCGCCTTTATAATTATTATTTCCACCTGAATACAATAACAAAAGTGAAATTTATTTGGGACTATTTAACGTAATTTCGAGGTGCTCGCTAATAAAGGACACCGCTTTTCTAAGGAGTTAAATGCAAAAGTATTTTTTTTTATACCACTAAGGTAGCAAACAAGCATATGGGCCTCCCGATGTTAAGCGGTTACCGTAGCCTATAGACGCTTGTAACACCAGGGGTATCACTTGCGTGTTGCCGACCCTGTAAAACTTTTTTACCGTGGGAGAGCCATGCTTCGGCACGAATGGGCCGGCTCGACCGGACTTGATACCACGGCCTCACAGAAAACCGGCGTGAAATAACGTTTTCGTTGTGTTTCATCGAGTGAGTGAGGATACCGGAGGCCCAAACCCCTTAAAAGGGCGGCAACGCACCTGAAACTCCTCTGGTGTTGCGGGTGTCCATGGGCGGCGGTAATCGCTTACCATCAGGCGATCCGTCTGCTCGTTTGCCCACCCTATCACATAAAAAAAAAAAAAAAAAACGAAAGAGGAATAGTTGGACTGGCAGTATAAGGATCAAAGTCCCCTCCACTGCCAACATAACGTTTCCTCGCGGAGCACTGGCAACCCTGCTCACCGTAAGGAACACAACACGGCTCAAAGCAGAGTTATTTCACTTCAATTTTCACAACTCTGTCTGTTACGCTTTCACGCTTAAACAAATGAGCAAATTTTGATGACATTTCGTACAGAGATAGATTAAACCATCGAGAAGGACATAATTTAGGCTTTTTGTTTAGTGCACTATAAATGCGGAAGTAACTTTGTGTGTTTGTTACTTACCTTTTCACACCTTATCCGCGGAACAGATTTCGATAACATTTGGCAAGGAGTTAGATTGCATAGATTGCATTTGGGCTATGTATCCTTATGAATGCTATTGAACGCATATAACAACTATGTATCAGTAAATCACGTATCGTTCAATGTTAATATCACGGACATCCTACGACGATATTGTATCGTAACTCGTCATATCTGTGCGATAATATGTTAGTGATATCGTGCCATTTGGATCGTATGCCGCGATTAAATATGGATTCACTGTTGCGCAAACAAAACAAAAAAAAAACAAGCGTGACATTGAAATAGTACTTATCTATTTAGGAATTTGGATACTGAATGTGTTAGTCTATTCAACAGTTTTGCGTTTGACTGTTAATTTTTTATAACCAGTCTTGCATGACCCATTCTTTGTATAGGCTTGCATACAATAGTGAGGTCAAACTATGTCTAGGATTAGCTTCTGGTTAACTAATCATAGATAATTAACGTTCCCAAGCTTCACAGCAGTGGTAGCCTAGTGATATGACAATTGGACTACCAAGTCAAAGGTATTGGGTTCGAATCCAAGGCACGCACCTCTGACTTTTCGAATTCATGTGCGTATTAAGATTAAGTATCACTCGCTTAAACGGTGAAGAAAAACATCGTGAGAAATTTCTCGACGGTGTGTGAAGTCTGCCAACCCGCTCTAGGCCAGCGTGGTGGACTAATAGCCTAATCCTTCTCAATCTGAGAGGAGACCCGTGCCCAGCAGTGGGACAGTATATGGGTTGATTTAAGAATTAAATCACCGACTTTCGTATAGTGTCATACATATTAAAAGCAAATGAGTCTCCGAAAATTGTGCCTATTCATTCTGACGTCAGATATTATTATAATATAGAGAATATACTATGTGTTTCCCACGGTTTCCCTCGCATCCCAAAGAATTTGTTGAAACAAAGGTAACCTATGTCCTTCTCCAATGTCTAATCTGTCTCTGTACCAAAATTTTTCAAAATCTGTGTAGCGGTTTAGGCGTGAAAGCGTTACAGACAGTTATTTTCGCATTTATGATATTATTAGGAGTTTACTTCTTTATCTTTTACTTCGTTATAAGTAACTGCCTTCAGAGAGTGTTGCAATACTTCGGGCTTATCGCCCGCAAACCATCCGACAATTTGGAGAAGCTCATGGTCACCGGAAAGGTGGAAGGAAAGAGACCCAGAGGACGTAGCCCTACAAGATGGTCGGACCAAATTAAGAAACACCTCGACACCAAGATCTCAGACGCTCTTCAACTGGCAAAAGATCGCCACAAATGGAAGGAGATCGTCAAAAAGTTAGGTCGGGCACATCACGACGCTCAGCATTGAGCAAACGACTGAAGGAGGAGGATTTCTTTATCTAGTCTTAAAATATTTTAAAGTCAATAAATTATTATGTTTCTGGGTCTTTGAAAGTTTTAGATTTTTATTACTAGATGCCACTGGCGCCGACTTTCCTAAGTGACGACTTCTCAGAAGAAATGCCGAAACAAACTGAGAATCATGGTCTCTTTTAAAGTCTAGACATAGTATTTTAGCATCACATCGATGTGAGTCACAACGCAGGCACAGTATAGTAATGAAACTATGTAATAGCCTTAATTTTGTAATGTTAATTGATATGTCCCAGACAAATGCAAAACATTTGGGGTAATTGAATATTTAAATTATTCACGGAATTAATTAGTCTGATAAAACAACGACCTAAAAGTGTCAAGTAGGTGTAAAGGGTTAGTGACTAGGACGATTCAATCGTCCTCGGTTAGTGACCATTTTGAAAGCCCTCTTTTGTTCCGACGAAATGAATAAATATACAATTGCATAACATAATATTAAGTATAGTTGTTAAACAAATGCTATCTGCTAAAAATACTTCAACAATTTTATTAGGTAATAACTCTACATACTTGACAGGTTTGTGTAAAAATCTAGTTTTATTCTTGTTGTGTAAATTTTAATTTTCTGTACTGCGTAATGTCAATGCAAATTCATTTTCTTTATTCATCTATACTAATACTAGCTTTTGCCCGCGACTTCGTCTGCAAGTAATTTACCTGAAAGTATCTAGTTTTTAAGTTTTTAAAATTTTCTAATTTCCTGGACAATGTATTTATTTTTTTTCTTTCATAAGAACCTTCAATTAATTATCACTCGCTTAAACGGTGAAGGAAAACAGCGTGAGGAAACATATATCTTCGTGAGCATACCTTAGAGATTTTTCTCGACGGTTTGTGAAGTCTGCCAACCCGCACTAGGCCAGCGTGGTAGACTATAGCCTAATCCCTCTCAATATGAGAGGAGACCCGTGCCCAGCAGTGGGAAAGTATATGGGTTGATGATGATAAGAACCTTCTCCTGACAATAATTAATATAACAAAAAAATAATTAGCGAAGTTGTTCGATCCGTTCACGCGTGATGCGATGACCAAGGGAAATAGAGAATCATTTTAATACCTATATGTATAGATAGATAATAAAGCTGAAGGGTATTTTTTGTTTGTTTGCAAAAATTTCTTAGCATTTGATAGGTGGCCTAATTCTTCAATATAGGGTAATCTAAATACGAGATTGATGATACGATTCAAAGGGTAGGCTTAGTGTTGGTTATCGGTGACTTCATTCTGTAGCTAGCTTGGTGAAAACATATTTCCAAAGTAAGCCTAGCTGAGCTAGCCTTCTAAGCGTGAGGTCCTGAATTCTATGGGGGCCAGGTCGAGCAGTAGGTATTATTTCATTGGAAAATTCTTAACAGCCTGGAGTACATATGTGTGCCTTTCGTCCGCTTATGTCCGCTTTTACATTATATTTTACATGAGTTCTGTACTTAGACAGTATATATGTGGGCGTAGGTAGTGTACAGCAGTACAGCTTTGCCTACTCTTGAAGTGGGGAATACAGACGTGATGGTGTCATATAAATATTTATACGTAAAACTATTTGTTTGTTATTTATATGAATGTTTTTGGGTTTTTTATACTAGGATATTAAAAACCCACATATTTAATGTGATGTATGTCATTTCTTGGTAATTTAATACAAAAACATCGCCCGGCGTCTTTGAAAGGTCGCGGAGGTTTTCCTCTTTGGTCATCATGTTAGAAGAGCTGATATCAAAACGTAAATAAATGCCAGATTTTGATTCGAGGCATTAAATAAAAAACTAATAACAGAACTTCCATAACTTTCAAAGGATACTAAAACTACAAAAGTATTTTTTTTATTATATTTGGCATTGACGCATGCTAAATATTTTTAAATATACTTAGTAGACATTTTAGAGAAAGAAAAATTCAACAGACGCTTTAGCCAACCAACTAAGCTATCGAGACCACTTAGGTAGCTTAGTTGACTAAGGCGTTCGGTATGCTTAACCGAAGGGACGCAAGTTCAAACCCTGCCTGAGATCGTTTTTAGGGTTCCGTACCCAAAGGGTAAAAACGGTACACTTTTACTAAGACTCTGCTGTCCGTTCGTCCGTCACCAGGCTATAACTCATGAACCGTGATAGCTAGACAGTGGAAATTTTCACAAATGATGTATTTCGCCGTTTTTGCTCTATATTAATAATAGCAACAGATAGACGCTTGAAATATTCACTGACTATTTAGTTGTACATTCACTTTAAAAATAAATACATAATAAAATAAATATTTAAGGGGGGCTCTGGTACGGAACCCTTAGTGTTCGCCGGATTTTTCTCTTTTTCTAAAATTTGTCTATATTTTTACTAGGAAAAGTTATTACTTGCGTTAGTTTTAAGACAGTTATTTCTCAAACAGAATAACAATTCATTTACAATGGTACAATAGATTATTACACTATTATTTAATCTATGTTATTGCCTAATAAATTGTGTTCTTATCATACGAGTACCTTTAAGATTGATAAATTTATTATATAAGTTGGTAATATCTTTAAAAATTTGCATATTTTAATAACACAACGGGATTAAACCGACCTGCACAATTGCTTGGCGGCAGAATATGTGGACAATGGTGTGGGTTATATATTTGATATATTACTTACTTGTAACTCTGTAATGTAAAACTGTTTTTTGTCCCTAATAAATAAATAATATTAGGTAATGCACTGGATTAGTTCTGTAACCGGGGTCTACCATTCGTATTTCTAAACAAATTCCTTTGAACATTCATAGTGCCGAAAATCCTCATAAATTTTATTAGGGAAGCTTAGATTCGTATAAAAATAAATAAAAACTAGTATTCAGTCCAAATAGTCCAGTTTTTAGAGCAGTGATAGCCTAGAGATATGTTCCGAATTCGAATCCAAACCACCTCGTAACTTCGCAAATTGACTTTCCGCAATTGCGTAAAATTTACTTAAAACTGTAATAATTATTCGTTAAGACGCAAAACAGGGATGATGGCGTAAAAGGGAGGAGGCTTATGTCTGTAGTAGGTCAATAAAAGCCTGTAAATGATGATGATGATTTTGATGACTCGTTTAGAAGATAAAGAAAACATCTTGAGAAAACCTGCATGCTTGTGAGATTCTCTCGGCGTGTGAAGTCTGTCAACCTGCAGTAGCGTGTGGTGGACTGTAGCCTAACCTTTCACATTTTGAGAGGAGATCCGTGACCAGCAGTGGGACTATATGGGTTGATGATGATGATGATGATGAAAGAGGAAAGGAGAGACAAAACTAACTAAATTAGGATGCCAAAAATAATATGCCAATAAGTTTTAGTGGGAACTATGTTATCGTATATACCAAACAACTTCAGCACGAGACTGAATTAATCGCATTTTCTGTACGATGAGTCTGCAGTATTTATTGGAAACTTTTATTATTTCAAACAGTATAAGAAATTTATTGTCGCCTCTTTTCCCAAGACCCACTATTTGGAACTATAAAGGTAATCGTTTTCTTTTCAAATTTCAATAGTAGGTACCTATTAATATTGGTCTAATAGAAATAAAAAATGACTGACTTGGAGGGTGTATTATATATTTCTACGTTAGGTTGAATCGTATCTGGGTTCTACTTACTGATTTGTCTCGTTAAGGCTGGTTCGCGTCGCGATGCCCTCGTACTAAGGTATCTGTCATAATCACGTTCCGTGAGGGGCTTGTATCTATCGTCATGATGTGTATTTTCACTGTAGAACTTAAAGAACTCTTCTAAATTTATATCCTTCTGGGAAAATTGTTTCTTTAAAATCAACGTCACTGCGCGAGCTTCGAACAGCCTTTTCGCTAATTCGCCGTTCACCTTTCTTAATTTCATCGTCACAAACATTTTACACGGACCAACTGAATTTTTCCTCCTCGAATTTCAGTTATTGTCGCGATATAATTACGCACATTAAAGCGTTGCCAATGAAATGTAACCAAATTAGTGTTCCTTAATTAAAATGCTTAAGATTACGTCAATTTCTATGATAGCGTGTGTTCGCGATAACACATGATAACGAAAACAAAATGATATTTTAATTAATCGTATTGATTGCCAAAATACACGCTTAACAAGCGTCTATGCGTCCAAGCGTTCGAGGTCCAAATAAAATTAAATGAGCAATATAAGATAGTATTAAAGGCAGCGACTAATACCTATGCCACTACGTAATAGTAATAATAGTATTCGCAACGCAGTTTCAGTATACCTAATACCCCTTTTCGTTGCGGGGCCGACGGCACACTATTTATGCCGAATATGTAATTATGTTTTTATTTGTATTAGTGATAGTCTCATTCATTTTTTTTATAACGAATGGATTGTTTTTCTTTTTTTCTAATATTTTGCCAAAGTTCATCAAAATGTGGGATTGTCCCATTGTATAACTTCGTGGCTTAACTTATTTGTATGTTATTTTTAAACGACTTCAAAAAAGGAATAGGTTTCCTCCGATTTCTCCCCCATTTGTGGACCGTTTCTCAAAATTATTTTTTTTATTTGAAAGAATATACTCCTGAGGTGGTGCCATTGCCACCAAGTCTCCTGACTTGGTGGCATGGTCATCGGATGGTGGTAATCTGATGATGGAATCCCAGGGAAATCGAGGTCAACTCTTTAACGGTTAGGAGTTAGGTGATTTCTTGTTCTTGACTAAGGTATAGAGATTTGTCGATATCGATAATTGATTTTTCTGGAGACAACAGTGTGAGTGCTAAAAACTAGAAGTATTAATCATTTTAACCGACTTTAAGAAAAGAAGGAGGTGGTTGTCAAGTTCAGTTGTAATTTTTTTGAGGTTGTAGAGGCTAATGTAATCTATGTTAGTGTATCATAAAGTTGCTTAAGAAATTTTTCATCTACCGTGTTCCAAGATATTCGTTTACAATAATCTTAATCGTTACATTTCACGCAATGCTTTTTCATCGTGTGGTTTCTTGAGTTTATTTGGCTCTAAATCGCAAAGTGCAATGCCATCTAGTGTCTTTACACGGCTCAGCGCAACATAAACTTGGCCTTTAGCGAATTTTTTTCTGCCTAAGTCAATCACAGCTTTGTCTAGGGTGGTGTCTTGGAGTTTATGTACCGTTACCGCCCAGATAAGGATCAGCAGTAGCATCCTCCGTTCAACATCTTCATAGCCTTTAGTTACCTGATATGTTGTTGACACAGGCGCTATGGCAACTAACCCCTCACTATCTTTCACTTTTGTGCCAATAGTGTCGTTATCAAATTTTATCAAAACTAAATCAGGTAACTCGCCTAACTCTAGCATTAAAGCAGCAAGCCATTTAAACTTGGACACGATCCCCATTGCCCCTTTGACCAAGCCCTCAGTGACTGAAATGTTACGTCTCAACATTACTCTAGAGCCTATGCCCAGTTTCAACAAATGCATCCAACCACCACAGTTATTTACATCAGCAGGAATAACGTTAGATGGTGGTCGTTTTCCATAGGTTGCTACCTCTCGTGACTCATCAATAGCGTGGACGGTGTAAACGCGACTTGATTGAAGCAGTTGGTCCGTCATTTTCGAGTTTCTTTTAATTCTACATCGCTTCTTTGACGCATGTTGATGGTAAGTTCGAAAAATGATAATTTTTGCCATAAATGTATTTCTGCGCTTGACCATGGGGGTTGTTCGAAGCACCAATGCCCTTTATTTGGTGGTAACTGCATGATGTCGCCAAATAACAACACATTTACACCACCAAATTGTATATTATTTAATTATTATTATTTTTAAACTCCTGAAGATGTAAGTGAATTATACGCAAATTTTCGTAGGAAACCATCGATATTTCATCCACTACAAGCCATTTGATGTAACGCCACTTACGCCTTTCCCGTTCCAACGGCTGTCCACTCATTTTTCAATACGTTATTGTCCTACCCTTTTCTATTGGAATGAAAAAACTCAGTGAAGAGTCCTACCAGAAATATGCCGTGCCGCAACACCCGTCAGAAATGCCACTTCCACAAAAACTGGCTTCAATATAATATCCACGGTTGGAGCATAGCAGCGCCTGATATTCTCAACAATTAGTTTTAATAGGACCGATTTTCTGCTGCCTGCTCCACCCTATGAACAATAACAAAGGCTGTAGATTGCCATTTAACATGATGTGTCTCTCAATGGTATCAGAAACTTGTTTCATTAAATGTTTTTGTTGAACATTCAGGCTCCTGATCCCGCTTAAGAAAACTTCGTCTGCCATAGCGGTAGGGTCATTATTTTCAACGAAATCATCATGATTATACACATTGATTTGATTTTCGGCGTAAATATTCACATAATATTCTGTAGAACCATTGACGTATCTCACTATCCTGATTCACAATATTCAGTGCTACAGCCTGAACCAGAGCTTGTTGGATGACTTGTTCGGCATGGGCGAATTGTTCTACAGATAAATTATGTAGAAGTAGCCTTAACTCTCATTGTCGGGAAGTAACAACCTTCAGCTGTTTCACCCTCTTCAATGAGTTCACTTTCATTTCGAAAAGGAATGTGACATACAGTCAGACTGTAATAAAATCCTTCTCGGTCACTATTTAAAGTATAGTAGCGAGTGCGTAGAACTGCCCCCTGATTTCTGGTTCGCATTCTTGTATTATCGCGCAATTGGGTGTATTTCGTACTCTCGTTTACTTGATCCCTTAGCTCAATAACACCATTATCATCGTATCAAAATGTACTCAAAACGGTTTCGTAGCGAACGGCAAATTCAGCCAAACTTATTAGTTCTAAATCGTCTGGTCTTTGATATATTATTGAGAACCGATGTTTCATCTTCTCTAAATCGTAAAAGTCGGTAGCGTTGCTCTGGACGACAGCTGTATGCACCATTGCAATAGTCGTTGACAGCTCCACCTAAACAGTCAGGATTTGTTTTTATAAATCTCATGAGTGCATTCACCCTGAGCGTGTTGTCTAGCCACAACTACTGGATATTTTTGTTCTAGTTCGAGTCTTTCATCAAAAGGTAAGTCTTCAACAGCATCCGGTGTTGCGTCAGGGCCCCCGTCCGCAATAAGTAAGGCTTTAATCATGTCTGGCCAATTGATATCGTTACAAAAAAATGTAACGAACCACGTTAGAGGACCAAGACTCCGCACCATGGCAATCAACTCAGCGCAACATCTTTTCCAATAGGCAGCCGATCCTCTTAAGTTTCTCATCGTTAAATTCATATTGTCGCCGAGCCCTTGAGGTGTATGTTCACCTTGCTTCATTCGAAACGAGACGGAAACACTTGCCTTAGCTTTAAAATATTCTACAACCGATAATGAAAAATAGGTAGTCATTTCTTTGAAATATCTTATCGCTAATCGATCGTACCCATAATGTGAGCCTGAAAATAATCGAGAACAGTTATAGAGATGTCTCTGTTTTCACCGAATTCGTTTTTTCCATCAGGGAAAAGAAAGTACCAGCTCAGTTCTTTCATTGTCTTTTCCCTCTCTAGGTTGATTGGTTAAATTTTTTTATTAAAGTTTTCATATACCTCTCTGGTAAGCCAGCACGTATTATATACACTACGATACCTGGAAATGTCTCGGATGTTTATAGGCCAATCGCAACATTTAGACCCTCCAAATTCAATTGGCTTGGACGTCCTTAACAAACATTTCACCAGTGTTCCCACTGTGCATAGTCTAATTAAACAGCTGACACTTTATTCAATATCTGTTATAACTCTTCTCTTCGCTCCAGTCGCTGAAGCACGGATTAAAAAGCATTAGCGGCTGAATGATTGCGAAGTTACTGCTCCCAGCTATATCACACATTATAAATTACTCCTTAAAGTCGGGATTTCTCTTCCTTGTCACTTCTGTTCTATTTCCATTCTTTCTATCCAAGGTGCTAGAAGCCTGTGTTCATAGACAGTTTTCTCAGTTCCGTTTTGGAGCATAAGGTCAAAAGCGCAAAATGACAAACGATTGCAAATTGTCAAAAGAGCAGAATGTCAAAAGCGCACATAGTCAAAAGCGCAGATTGTCAAAGGCGCACAATGTCAAAAATATCATGGCGTTGTCAATTTTAATCGTCGTTATTTTTGATTAGTCAGCCTCGCAATAGGAAATGAAATACTCATTGATATTTTTAGGAAACTTATTTATTTTTATGTAAACTTAATATAAATCAACGTAGCAATAGTCAACTTTTATCAAATGCTCAGAATAAGTATGTAAATAAACAAAAATGGAGTTGTCATTTTTAATAATCAGCAATATCTGTAATTAAACATCTCTTACTTTGATGATCAGTTTTAACAAAACAATAACTATGTATTTTTTTTTACTTTTTCAAGAATAGTTGTAAGAATATAATTTTGTTCAGAAATGTAGGAACCGTGATTCAGTTCTGCTCAAATTTTTTCAAATAACATCGGTATCTTCTGTCAAAATCGATATCACATTGCTTTCTTTTATTTTTTGGTAGTGATTTAAATAGTGCATTTGTTATTTTTCTATCCCAATGTTTTGCTTCTTGTCGCAGTTTATGAATGAATAAATATAAGTTAGGCTTTTTTGGGATTCTTTTATTAAGGCGGTGATGTCAGCCCTCAAGA
Source organism: Acronicta alni (assembly GCA_964056405.1). Lineage (NCBI taxonomy): Eukaryota > Metazoa > Arthropoda > Insecta > Lepidoptera > Noctuidae > Acronicta > Acronicta alni. Next base: position 10,267,610 of record OZ043935.1, read on the forward strand.
GAATTAGTAGGGGAGAGTGGGTAACAGCGGATCACGGGTCACAGCGGATTATTCGCTATAATTCTTACGTGTGATGCTTTACGCACACAAGCAAACGCGTGGCTACTGCTCGTCGATACCCCCCTCTCACGCGCCAGTCGCCGCCGCGCTCGCCGAACGGAATCACGTGCTGTCACACGCAGGCCAGTAGGTAAGTACTAAAGTATTTTTTTATGTAATTTAGAAATTTGTCGTATTCCCAACCCTTTAATAAATATAAATGATAGTTGTATGTTTTGAACTTGTTATTTGTTAAATCCGTTGTGGGTAATGTAATTTTGGCTTGGGTATAAGTAGTTATTTATTGAATATTTATTTTTGTCGTAACGGCCTATGGGTCACAGTGAATAATTTTCATTTGGGTCACAGTGGACTGTGATCCTGTGTGACCCAAGTGGCAATTACATAAATAGAGTGAAATTAAAATGGTTTTGTACTTCTTCGTAGGTAACAATGCCTCGCAATCGGGTACCTACGAAACACGAGTGTCGGTCTTCACACTGAAGAACAGATGAGTAACGCCTTAAAACTTATATATAATGGCCGAACAATAAGATCTGTGACTAAATCTACTGCTATTTCATATACAACGTTAAAGGTCAACCAGGGTAACTGTAAACAGTAAATGCAAGGGGTAATCGGAAACGGGGCCGGTATTGCCGCTACTATTTCCAGTTACCCCATGTATTTTCTGTTTACAATTACCCCGGTTGACTATATATCGATACCAATAATCCAATAATATAGGCAAAACCAGTGAGGCTAACACCTAATTATGCAGTTCATAAGACATTTACGGACGCGGAAGAAAAGGAGATAGTTGATTATATTCATATGTGCAGCCAAATGTTCTATGGACTTACTATCACAGACGTTCGCAATCTGATTTATGAAGTAGCACTGTTGAATAACAAAAAAGTGCCAGAAAAGTGGCATGAAACTAAACGAGCAGGTATCGAATATCTATATAATCTTAGTAAGAGAGATAACAGATTATCATTTCGAACTCCCGAGGGAGTGATCCACTGTTACTACTGTTACTGAATAGAGAAGAGAGCTTCATGGAAATTAAAGGAGAAAAACTGTTGTTTATTTAAACAAAATATTGATTAGTTTAGGTCTCTTTATACCAGCATAATTTGTAAGACTTTTGTTAATTTTTTATAAGACTGTGATAGAAGGCTGTCTTAGAATATAGATAAATAAATAATTATGTATAAAAGTAGTACTTTATTTAACTTTTTTTTAATAGATCCAGTGTACCCCAAGCGATTCCCTGTCACCCATGAAAAGATCCAAAGTGACCCATCCACGGGTCACAGTGGATCATTTCCCATTTTTTTTTAAACTTGTTATAACTTGTAAGTTTATGCCGTTTTTGGCAAAAATTGCACTTGTTTTTGTAGATTAGGGACGTATCTTGTGGTTAATTATTCATAGATTAATTATTTAGGCATAAACTTGGGATTATTGGAGCTTAAAAAAAAAGTGATCCACTGTTACCCACTCTCCCCTACTTCTATGCCGTTGTTTAGCAACGCTTATTATACTTGCTGATTGTTTAGGGTACCAGGTATTTTCAAAATAAACTCGAAAAATAAATAAAGAATAATAAATTCTTTTCTCGTGTGTCTGGTGCAGTGTCCAATATATTTCATTTCCTATTGCGAGTCTGACTAATCAAAAATAACGACGATTAAAATTGACAACGCAATGATATTTTTGACATTGTGCGCCTTTGACAATCTGCGCTTTTGACTATGTGCGCTTTTGACATTCTGCTCTTTTGACAATCTGCGCTTTTGACTATGTGCGCTTTTGACATTCTGCTCTTTTGACAATTTGCAATCGTTTGTCATTTTGCGCTTTTGACCTTATGCTCCAAAACGTCTCAGTTCATTCACCTGAAAATCATCAAGTCCTTCTCAATCTGGGTTAAGGGCAATAGCACTGTTTCTGCTCTTCTTAAAGTGACTGACGATCTACAAATAATTGTCTCCTTCAATGTCTTCCTCCATCTTATTAGTAGTTCTGACTTTGTCCATTAAGAATTGACTGAACGGAAAATATAGAGTTGAATGCTCTCCCAACTGCTGAAGCCATGCCAGTCGCCTTTCATTTTAACTAAAGTTACGTAAATATCTTGAAGATATTTATGTGTATTTATTATGTATGATATGTAGATTGATTTGTGTTTTTATATAGATTTGTATATTCAGTTTTTATGAACCGTGGTTATTGCAACTACTTACTGATTTTTTATTGTCCACCCATCACCCCAAGTTTGGCAGAAAATGCCGTATTGCATTAAGATGACCTTTCTACCAAATGTACGTAAAGTATTAATAAATAAATGATAACCATAGGTCGAAAAGGTAGGAGTATATTATTTACATAAACGAAGAATTCTACTCAGTTCTTACCTACGTCAGTGGATACAATTTATTAGTATAATTAATGTGAATACATTTGCCAACCGGTTTTCTTGGGTTTATATTTACTTAAATTATTAAATTTTGTTTTAGGTTTGCGTATTGACATGTGATGGCAGAAGAAGGAAAGCGGATCGGATGTATAAGAAGGCTGAACAAGTCATGCTCCAAATTCTAAATTCTCCTGCTGCAAATTCTACATACATACAATCACGCCTGTATTCCCCGAAGGGTTAGGTAGAGGTGTACTAATGTACATCCACATTTCGCCGGTATGTTTTAGGTTCCATGTAATAGGGGGCGAGCCTATTGCCATTAAATTCAAATTCGAAATTCTTTTTATTCCTGATTCCAATAACATTGCGTTATGACTTGAATGACAATATTTAAGGTAATTTTTAGGATTCCATAGTCGACAAGGAACTTATAGTTTCGGCAAGTCCGTCGGCGTATTAGCTCAGCTACTCTTAGTACTAAATCTGTAATTCTGTAATTTGATGACACGTTTGGCGCAGCGGCTGAGTGATCGACTTCTGTGCCACGGGTTGTGAGTTCGATCCCCGCAAAATTTATCTCTCCGAATCCCAACGAAACAATTTAATATTTGTATGATCTACAGGTAGTTGTTCCGGGTCTGGGTGTTTGTGCATGTGAAAGTTTGTGTTTGTAAACTCACCCACGATACAGGAGAAAATCCTAGTGTGACCATTACAATATACCCATGACAATTTTCCAATTTTTTTAAATTGTCATGGGTACCTCATACACAATAATCTCACTGTCAAAAGTCGTCAAATGATCTTGAAAAAAACTTACATTTATCTTTTAGAGTTCCTTTAATTAGCATGGAAAGACTGAACAAAATGTATGTCGCTGTTTTTAAAATAGTTTCATGATTTCGTCTTTGTAAGAGACAGACAATAATAATTCTCCTGCTTGGTTTTACTTCTAGGTAAACGGGCTCTATCGTAGGTGTGATAAAGTCAATTGCAATTAACAAAATTAGCCCATTAAAAATACACATTAAATATATATAGCATATCTGTGGATTCCGTTGTCACCTGTTAAATGACACAGTAATGTCGACCGTATACGAAGTCAAGAGAAAGTCTTTGTTATTTGCAAGAATGGAGTCACTGGAACATACTCGTACCATGTTCCGTAACCACGCAACGGTTTAGCGCTATTATTTACGACGACTTGTGTGTTATTATACTTTGAATATGAGTTTAAGGGATAGATAAATTACCTATATTATAATCAAACCGAAAAATAAAAGACAATATGGATAATAAGTTTTATTAAATAGATATATCCCTGTTAGTGTTTAATTGTTTTGTTGAACTACTCCGATTACCGCTGTCTGAGCTTGTCATGCTCACTAAAATGTCCTGCTGATGGTGGCGTTGTGTGTCGGGTCGTTTAATTCCCAGCAACATGGTTGAGTCGAACCGATACGCACGTCATACTTGTGAACGGGTGCCATCTGTCGGGGCTGGTCAGCTCTTACTGTCAAATCTTTTTTTTCTGTTTATTATAAGTACTGGATTAATTTATTCTAGTACACATCAAACTGCATTTTTCTCATCTCAAAAATTTTTAACCAAGATTTGACAGTAAGAGTGAAGTGACACTGTTAACACGTTTTTTTTTAAAAGAACGTCCATGTAGTTTCTTGCCGGTTCTTCTCCATGAGACCAACTTTTTGGAACCGTGCAACTAGTTTTGACTGTTCAAGTGTTATTTTAATGGTCTAATTGAAATAAAATATTTGACTTTGACTTATTGTGTTGAAGGAATCCCTTCAACACAATAAGAGTAGGCTGAATAATCAGTCAGCCTACTCAGACACTGTGTTATCTCTAAAATTGTTGAACTAGACTCGATATCAAGACTGTTTTCTTCTCTGAAAAAACAGTATAGTTTGTAGTTTACTTTGCACTCGGGTGTTCTTAACGTATCAATTAACTTTATTTCTTTCCTCTTTAAATACAGTTTCTTTGTGCAAGAATATTTTTTTTATCCTGTTAGAAAATATCGTCACCTTATAGGTCAGCTTGGTGTAAATACAGTGGTTATAAAAATCTTAGACTAGATTTATGTTCAGACACCAGTGCAGGTCAAGCTATCCAAAACTGTCAAATTTTCCCAATTGAATATGAACCTTACCGTTTTGTATTAAAGTTGAAAATCAATCATAGAAATTTGACAGATTGTGGTAGCTTGATGTGCTGGCCTAATAAAAATACGGTTTTGTCCGTCATTGTGTTGAAGTGATTGACTATTACCTAATGAAACTCACCGTCTCATAACTTGTTGGTGCGGTTGCATCTCGGCGTTGACTTCTCGCTACCGGTCGGCGTACCGGTTATATTTAATCCCGGGAACAATCTACAATTAAATCTCAGCCGTTAAATATTTGCTTTTGTTTTTTGGAACGAAGTTCCTTATCGCGCGTTGTGAAAGGGGGCTAGACGGAAAAAATTCTTACGGAAAAGTTGTCACGACACTTTTTTCGAAATTCAAATATTGTTGACAAGCATTCAAATATTATTGAGTGAGTGACAATATTTGAATTTCGCGCGTTGTGAATTGTTGAGTGTATACAGGTTTTTTTGTTTTTAATTATTAAATTTTAATGAAAGGAACTTCGTTCCATCCGGGTGTCCCTTGTCACCTCTCAAGTTTTGTTAATTATTAAATTTTAATGAAAGGAACTTCGTTCCATCCGGGTGTCTCTTGTTTTTATTATTTAGGGAGTTTTTATCCATTAAGGGCATGTCAACCCCATCGTACCTTACTAACAGTATTATTCTTTATTCTAAAAAACAAACAACAAGAAACATAAAATGTTCCGGATAGTATAAATCACGTGCTGCTGATTTGCTTTTGTTGATTCGCACTATTCTGTGTGTACAATTACTTTTAATTTATTCACCTATTGGTAATCGATACTTGACATATTCATCATTAAAGCTCTATAGCAGTCATGTCAAATTTCAGTCTCCATTATGGAAATCAATCAAGAGAGGTTATCAATTCGGACTGTTACAGACTTCCCTAAACCCCAAAATTAAATTGGTCTATTGTGTTCACAGATCACGCAAAAATGTCCTTAATTTATTTTGACGTCGTTTCAAATAAATTGTAATATTTGATCATTGTCTGCGTTGTCCAAGTACTAAGTTTAAAAAGTAAAAAAAATGCAACAGACCTCATAACATGTTTGTACTCGTCAAGCATTTCATTGACAGGCTCCATTTGGCTCGGGTCGTATGTCTTCAGTGCTAAATATGGAGCTCCTGCAGTCACGGCGTTCGCCATCTGAGAAAATGTCTGAAGTATAATAATTCCCAACATCAGGTTAACAGGGCCATCTCGTATGTCCTGGGAAAAAAAATAACCAAACCAACGAAACACATGCAAAGTTTCGCTTTTGTAATTTATTGGAATAATTGGATAGAATTTGTACCCAGGTAAATAAGTGCTACACAAAAGGGAATCACCAGATCTAATTGAACCTCGGTAGACTATAAAATTTAGTAAAAAAAAGTGTAGTAATATAAAAACATTTCATCTAACATCCTAAGATAAAATGATAAAATACTATAAACACATAATTACATACGAAATAATTATAGGTACCTATTTTGTTCAAGTTCTGTTGTGGAAATTTTTTTGACAAGAAAAATCCTGTATAACTAATTCGTACAACAGGTTTTTTCCTATCTTGTAAGTTAAATTCTAATTATTTTAATGACGTTTTTTATTGCTTAATGCTCATGATTACTTTATTTTTTATAAGTTTAATACATTGTTATACATTCGGCTTACCATTTGTTTGTTTGTTTCCATTTCAGCTAGTTTACGGTTAAGGTCGTTCTTGAGTCCTTGCATAAGTACGAAGTCCTTCTCTAATATACCTTGCAGTCCTGCAGACAAAGAGACAACTTATATAACTATAACATTTTTGATCCCGTAAAATGTATTTCAGGGTTTGTCACTCTCTCGTACCTATAGGACATTAAATGCCTCATAAACATACAATATTATAAACATTAGTCTTCATTCATCTTCATTTCGGCCACAGGATGTCTTCTGCTGCATAAAGACCTCCACAAGGACTGTGTTTTTTTTTAAATATATGTTTATTGTCGATAAATTTTCGAATTTGCATCATATTCTTCGTCACATACTATGTTCTCTCTTACCTTAGTTTTCAAAATGTAGGAATGGTTGACGCTAAAGTCAGCGTTATCCAAAAATATAAAATGCTATACAGTGTACTATCGGTCCAACTCCACTAATATGTCAAGGTGCCTATGAGAATCTGCCAAAAGTGAGCTACGTACTTTACTTTAAAGAACTTACCAGCATTCTCCAGTAGAGTATCAAGATCGGTGAGCGGGTACTCCGCTGTGGATGGGGACAAAAGTTGCGGGGTTGGCAATAGCGCCGCTCTAAGGCGGGGCGTGGATGAGGCTAAAAGTAAGATTTCTCGGTTTATTTATTAAGCCATGAAAAAACAGACAATGCTAAATCTTGGGCGCCGGGGCCTTAAATACTTCTAAAATTTGTCTTTGTTCGGTTTGTCAGATTTTTTTTTTTGGAACGAAGTTCCTTATCGCGCGTTGTGAAAGGGGGCTAGATGGAAAAAAATCTTACGAAAAGTTGTCACGACACTTTTTGCTTGTCAACAATATTTGAATTTCGAATTATTGAGTGAATGACAATATTTGAATTTCGCGCGTTGTGAATTGTTGAGTGTAAAATAAAAAGAGGTAAAAAAAATAAAATTTTATAATAGTAACAAAAAACATTATTAATTAAAGTAAATTAGAATAAAATTTTTAGTACTAGAAAAAATAACATAACAAAATAGTCAGATATGTTCTGTTTTTTACTAAGTTCAAAAAAATATTTTTCTCAAGTCGAAACTCTTTCTACTCATTGATAGATTTTTCTCCATAAAGCTTCTCTAACTTCTTGAATCTGATCACGATCGCGCAGAGGCGACGGAATTTGGAAAAACTGATTGTGGTTGGGAACACCGAAGGCAAACGATCGTGCGGTCGTTCACCAACAAGATGGACCGATCAAGTGAAAGACTCGTCGGCCTCCAAATTCTGTTCGTTTATGCGAGACGCGCTGGACAGAAACCGGTGGAGGCAGATCATTCGCTCTAGATGCAACCCTGATGCTGACGACGATCCTCAAACATGAGGGATCGACCCCAGAGAGAGAGATACTAAATCACTATTCTCAAAAATAAATTAATCACATTTTTTTTTTTTTTTTATGTGATAGGGTGGGCAAACAATCAGACGGATCACCTGATGGTAAGCGATTACCGCCGCCCATGGACACCCGCAATACCAGAGGAGTTTCAGGTGCGTTGCCGCCCTTTTAAGGGGTTTGGGCGTCCGGTATCCTCACTCACTCGACGAAACACAACGAAAACGTTATTTCACGCCGGTTTTCTGTGAGGTCGTGGTATCAAGTCCGTTCGAGCCGGCCCATTCGTGCCGAAGCATGGCTCTCCCACGGTAAAAATTGTAATTGCTAGGTAATTGTATTTTAAGATGGCTGTTTAAGAACCGTAGCGCTCTTAATATATTTTTTTGCAGATGTAAATAAATTTGTAGTAAAATTTTCGCTAAGTGGTAGAGACATAGGTAAGACGCCATTTTGAAGGTCGGTGAAAATAAAAGATAACATTTTGTATAACGTTATTCTGTTAGCTCTAGTAAGCTAGAAGCAGATATTAAATTTATTATTACTAGCCTTTGAGATCACTTTTCTCGCTAGAAGCATTTTGTTTTGCCTTACATGTTTTTACTACTGAAAATGAATAAAATATTCATATTTGTCGGAGATAACAAACGGTCTTACCTACTTAAGAATGAGTTATTGATCCTTCTTAATAGAAACCTGCAGCCATAAGATTGAGTAGAATCGAAGAGGTCTGTCAGAATTATCCGTAATGATTAATAGAGAAATGTCAGTTTCGATTGGATTATTTTGAATCATTGGGGTCAGGAACTGTCACGCTATTCTATCAAGGATTATTCACGCAATCGGTGAAGTGCGGTGTTTGTGTACGGATTACCGCACGGCACGTTTTATCATAAGTACGTCCGGTACGACACATTGCACACGACCTGAAGATTTCATCAGATTTTTACAAGTTCATACGAGAAGTTGACTCATATCTACCCCCCTCCATAGTGCAGCTGACGCTTATTTTATTCCTCCTCCACAGTGCACCGGTCTTTTTTTTTCATCTCGTTAACTATGATGTAGACTTATGATAGCAAAAAGTATCTTTCACAGCCTCTCCTATCCAAACCCACCGCTACTTGAGCAGCTGACTTTCAGTGCACTGATAACTGATCTCATCACTGATTACTGGCACGAGATCTGGTCATATTAAAATCAGCCGGGGTACAATGACTTATTAATTTGCAACGGCTCCTCGGCTCCCAGGCTAGTCGTTCTGATTTTCTTCGAAAGACAACCACAGCTACACTGAAGTTACGGTCATAGCAAAAATTGAAAGAAAAGTATAACGTGAGTCATGCGGTGTTTTGTCGGCAAGTTCATACTTGTTCCCTGCAGCAGCTATGACGTCACAGCAAGAAACATTCGGCACGGTCAACAAAAAGTTGTTTGTAAAACCTACGTCGTATCTACTGTGCGGTGTCATTGAGTTGGTTTATAGAAATTATGGCATTTCGTGATCACCATCGTCATCTCATTCTCGTCGTCGTCTTCTTTAAGATTTTTGGTTCTCTTATCATTTCGGCGTGAATAGTTTTTGGCTAGACTGATAGGAGGCGCGTTTTTCCTTTTCAACTCGTAGATGTATCATCTAACTTTGTCGTTAAGGTTCTAAAATCAAATTTGATGAATAGTCGAGTAGGATAACTGCTGCACATAAAAATGCTAATTATGGATAGGCCAAAACTTCATTCAAATTTGTTATTCTGGTCAGATCTGAATAGTTTGAATACAGGAGGTATTCAAACTATTCAGAAAAAGATCTTCCCTTTAGTAAAAAGGAAGATCTTTTTTTCGTCTTTATTTCGATCGTTCGTGGCTACTTTAAGCAGTTTTGTTTATTCAGTTTTATAGCTCCAAAATGGCCTCTTTTTGTTTGACAAATAAAAATGGTTCGTGTTGTTTGACAAAGAAAACGTTACCAAATTAAAAGAAGCTAAAAGGAAGTTTAGAATGTAAAATATGTGTTTGGCGTGGGAGATCCTACTGCTGGTAGCGGGGTAGTCGGGCAGGTCCCAGGCGGAGGGGCGGCGCGCGCGCAGCGTGTCGGCCGGCGGCGCCAGGAGCGCGCCCGCGTCCTCAGCTAGGCGCAGTGAGCACACGAAGTCGCAGCACGACAACATCAACGAGCTGCGGTTGTACCGCGCATACTCCCTGCGCAAAAAACGGCTTTAGAAACCACTTCGTTAATCAAAAAGTTGATGCAAATGAAACGTGAAAAAAAAACAGAATTTATATGACATATATACTTTTATGAAAAGGTTGTGTATGGTGATAAAGGACGGAAAGGTATAAAATTTGCTGATTCTGATATCCTAGATTAGGTGTACTTATTGTCGAGTGCGCGCCTATTGGTATTGCGAAAGCAATTAGTTGCAACCTTATGATAGTAGATCTTAAGTTTCTATCTTTATTTTAATCGTGTTTTTAGTTTTACTCCCATCCGCACATTCGCGCAAGCTCGCTAATACAAAATCACTGGATTGTTTTAGTTCCTTTCTGTATAATACGGTTTTAGATCTTTATTACCTCATAAGAATTTACAATGATTCACTTACTGAGAAAATAATATTCACGAGATAAACTTAATAACTTAAAAGAGTGCACAGAAAAACATAATTAATTACATCTTACTTAAAATTAAAACAACAACTGAACATGTAATTTAAATTTTAGTAAGTATTTCTATAATACAAGTTTCAAGTTGTTCTACTAAGCAGTTCTATGGTAGAACTATATTTTTTTCCTTAATAGTCTTAGCGTGTACTTAAAGTAGCACTAATGGGAGTCTTTATTGTCATTTGTACTTTTTCTATTCAACGTTAGAACTAATGGTAGGTAGTTTTGGTTCTCACTAGTAAGACTACGTTTTGATTTATTCCCGAATAGTAGAACTAGTTGAAAGTTGCGACGTATAAGGAGGTCCAGGAGTTAGCTCTCAACAGAGAGCAATGGAAGACGCTGAACCGACAAGAGCGTAGCTCTTAAATAGAAGAAGATGAAGTAGAGCTAGTGAAATTATTTCCAATTATGTAGTTCTATGCTAGGAAATGTATTACCAAATAATTGCCTCATATATTATTGGACACCTAAATAAAACACTATTAATTTAATTATATATTGTTGATGAAAATACGTTATAATAAGTATACAAAGGGATTATGAGAGGTATCAGGGAAACTTTGTAGAAAATCTAGGAGCTAATAACAGTTTATTCAATTGTGTGGAAGTTCCCCTTTGATCTAGTCCTCCAAGGTTGCAACTCGTTGTTATTCAGTCCTGGTAGACTTTGTAATTGGACCTTTAGCCTCTCAGACTTGGTCCCCTTTGGCCAAGTCTTTAGCTCGTTAGGATAGAAGGGTAATTTTTCAAATGCTTGATTAATAAAGTCGGGTCCTTGTCCAGTACTTGTTAATGAAAAAAAAAAACATTATAGAGACTGAAAATATATTTATGTTTTTGAATGAAATACTAAACTATCAAATCATTACCAAAGTGCTCCACGCTGATTTAGCCACTTAGTAATATTAGTTGTGCATTTATTGTAGTCATCATTGAATTTGTTCGACGTTTTGGTTGTGAGGAAGGAAACTTGATTTTTATTGTTATGTATAGAAGTTACAAAGAATGTGTAATATTTGCAAAATAATTCCTTAATTTTTATTTGTCTCGTTATTAATTTTGTGATGGACATTCACCAATATACTTTGTGCGATGAGGTTCTCCACACCACAACATTAATTTTCAAAATAGGTTATAAATTGATTTAGCCGCTCGTTAATATAGTCAGCTACTTCACTTCTAATATACCTACTCCCATTCCAGCTTTAGGTAAAAAGCGAAAGCTTACTTCAAGGATATAAATCTTTAATCTAATTTATTTTTGTGTATCTCTATTTTTTTTGCCTTACGCCACCTTGCAAAATGATATTGACATCCCTTAACTGTTATAATCATTAGATAGTTGATGCTTCTTCGAAATCTATAGTCATTTTACTAGAAAGCCATTCTTCGATTTAGGACTTGATTAGGTCAAATAAAATAGAATGCCTCTTTTGTCTGATGCGATAAAAATGCATTAAGTAGTAGAATTACATTGATTTGATTAATATTACTGCCAATATCGCCATGAATACTAAAAATGGTAAAGGACAGGAATTGAATGTCCCATCCATAAAAAATGTTTTCCTTTTTTCATGAATTCTCTGGCACCTTCTGAACAAAATATTATTATTCTTTGTGGATCAATATCACTCAGCAAGTAAAAGCTTTGGAACTATCTGGGCACTTCTACATCTCCAACACTATTTGTACATTTTTTTAACCCTAGTAGGTAAGTATTTCTGTGTCTATTAATTTGACATCAGGAACTGAGTCATTTACAGCTAGACCCAGTCCTTTTTTTATGCTTGCAAAACCTCTGTTAAATACTCGTGGCGCTGGCTCCTTTCCATTTGCTGCTTCTTAACAGCTGTTATTAACTATGATGTCAATCAAATTTTGACTTTCACTGGGTTGACATTCGGTACAATGAAGTTTAGGCAGCAATATTTTATGATGGTCCTAAAAAAACCTTTAATTTTCATACAAAAAAGGTCTGTACTAAAATTTAAATACTGACGGTTCGTCTTCGAATCCCTTGTTGTCCCAATCATTCTGGTTTTCGAGCTGCAGCATTAGTCCGCCTGTGGAACCCTGGTACACGCTTGATGCACGGCGGGACATCACTACTGGCACTTCTGATGTGGATTCTTCCTCCTCTTTTTCTCTTCGAACTGGACCTTTGGACGCAGCAATAATGAAAGCAATAGTTTTCTTATAGTAATATTAATAACTTTCTTCTTGTGCCTGTTGTCCCTATTCAACCTCTGACTTTTAACTAGGGCAAAATAAATTATCATGCGTAATGCAATCTCTTTATCTTTTCAGCTGGAAATTCTGGCACTGTAGATGTTTGGTTTAGGAAATATTATTTGCACCGATCTGACTTACAAATAATTTTAAATCTCTTCTTTCTCTTATGCGAACTCATGTAGTAGGTCTACCAGTTAACCACTTTGATTATCCTAACCAGTTAATATACTCACCAGGATGTATACAGAAGGGGCCAAACTCGACCTTTTTGCCGAGTACTCCGAGGAATGGGAACTTGATCTTGATGGTCTGCAGTAGACATTCCTCGTACAAGTCCCAGATTTGCACCGTCTGGAGAGTTACGTTAAAATTAATCACGATAATCACACAGCACAGTAACTGTTATTTACTCAGTAGGTATTATAGGGTGTATTCTATTCCATACTCTTTTATTTGCACATTTCTATTTGTCATTTTCTCCCCACAGCCACAAGGAAAAACTCATTTGTATTGTATTGTTGTATTGCCAGTATTTTTTTAATCTATCTTAAGATGTCCACTTATTTCATCTTGCCTACAAAATGCTCTGAAACGCTGGCTTCTGCCAAAAATGTTCATTTGAATCAATTCATGAGAGCAACGAGCTGCTAACTCAGAGAAAAATCATTCCTGACATTATAGCCACCTGACGTCTGACCCTGTGATTTGTTAGTGATCATGGCAAAGTAGGATGGGAAATTTTGTGTTAAATTCGAACCTTAGCAACCTTCGAAAAGAAGTGTAGCAATGAAAGGTACGGCGGGGAAGGGGGGAACCCGTTGATCTCCTCTTTTGCGTTGGACCATTGGTGACAAATTCACTGATTAAGTTCAATAATTAGTAGTAGATAGGTACTCACACAATTATTGCAATATGCGATGACGAGCTCATGTGCGGCCACAATGACGAGGTCGAGTATGGCAGGCGACGCAGGCGCGGCCAGCGTGGCGAAAGGGGCGCGCGCGCAGGGTTGCCACAGGCGAACCGCTCCGTCACATCCACCTGTGGCTATCACGTGCAGCGCCCATACTATGTGGAAGCAAGTTACGCCCTGAAATCATTAAATACTTTACAAAAAGCAGTTGATAGTTTTTAGCACTTCGATCAGTAAGGGGGCAACAGGTACAGTACTATCTATCAAAATAAATTAGAACCGAATTATAACGATTGCTATGCCAAAAAGTAGGGCTCTGAATGAAAATAAAACTTGAGAGGTGTCAAGGGACACCCGGATGGAACGAAGTTCCTTTCATTAAAATTTAATAATTAAAAATAAAAAAACCTGTATACACTCAACAATTCACAACGCGCGAAATTCAAATATTGTCATTCACTCAATAATATTTGAATGCTTGTCAACAATATTTGAATTTCGAAAAAAGTGTCGTGACAACTTTTCCGTAAGAATTTTTTCCGTCTAGCCCCCTTTCACAACGCGCGATAAGGAACTTCGTTCCAAAAACTTGTTTCCACCGAAATATTCTTGTACAGCTACAATGCGACATGTTTTAGTGCCGTTGGCTATTCTCTGCATCAATTGATTTTGCGGAATGGAATGTAATGGAATTTTTCATTATTCTCGCTGCTCTTCTTTTGTAATTTGCTGATTTCCAGTCTAAGATTCATGGAAGTTTTGCTAAAACGTACACAATGTACGATTTACTCACTAAAGCTCCATTTACTATCTTGGATTCTCGTTTTCTGTTGAATTGTATATTCTGTAACTATTGACTCCGCCTTTTTTATGTTCTACAAGCTATGTCAGTGTCAAAAAAAGCAATTATAGCATACCACCATATACTAAGCTGTGGTTGGGGTTCCTTATTAGTCCGCATGAACTGCGGACCTCTTTACAAATATTATAGTTCGTACCCTCGCAACTTTGAAGACGTAGTCGTCCATCTTGCCGGGTACGTGTCTAATGCATACGCTGGCCGTGGCGTCGTGTGAGCACGACACGAGGATATCGCCGCCGCGACTATACGCCACGCGCCGCACCGAGCGCGAGTGGACGCGCCGCCACCGAGTGATACTGCAGTACGATGAGTGAGGTGGCGACGTCATCTCCTGCGCCAAAATGTGGCTTAAAGTGCTTGTAACTCGAAATCTAACATTATTTAATCTAATCTTATCTTTATTAATATTTTTAATCTTCTCCCTCATAATAATCAAGTTGCAAGCTGCAATTTCTATCCAATTTTAAACGGCCTTCACTTCTGTTTACGGCTGTAATTGAGAGAAATCATCAAGTGCATTTAACGTGGTTACTTTTCTGAAATAAAGTGACTAAATTGAAGTTTACCATCCAGAAGTAATAATTGATCCCGTCAGGAGTCTTCGTATGGAGAAGTTGCACCCTCGGCTGGTGGAATCGGATGAGCGTCACATCGCCTCGCTCTGTGCCGAAAGCCAGCTCAGACGCGTCACCTATGTGTGATGATGGAGAGTATGCCAAGCACTGCAACATTGTTTATAGATAATATTTCATAACATGTATTTTCTCATTAATATATTATACGTATTAATATAATTAACTATAACAACCTGCACTAGGCCAGCGTGGTGGATATATCGTAATCCCCCTCATTCAGAGAGGAGACCCGTGCCCAACAGTGGGGCAGTATATGGGTTGATGATGATAATGTGATTATGATAAAGCGAAATTTTAAAAATTCTAAGACATTGATGACTGATAAAATAATTTGTTTCGGAAACTGAACTAAAAAATCTATGTCTTAAATTAAAATAGCAATAATTGAAACTACAATTAGACCAATCCTTCGAATTCACTAGTACTGCTTGATTTACTGTAGGTATATTTGGCAGGCCAGTGATGCAGTAGAGAGGCGTGTGTGACAGCGTGGTTGCGTCGTACACTGTCAAGCTGCGATCCGACGCAGACATCATCAGGAATTGTACGTCCTATACGTAATGAAAATACACTTTTAAATTAATTATCTCGAAGAATGGTGTGATGATTTTGCGCGTCGAAGTTTGTTGAATAACAAGGCGTAATGATGTAGTAGTGTTGCTCGAACTTTAAGATTTTGTTATACATGTTGTATTAGAAGGGCGTGATGTCTTGTTGTTGAGTATTACGGAGGCGTGATGTGTCTTGCTTTTTAGTATTACGGAGGCGTGAATGTCTTGTTGTTGAGTATTACGGTGGCGTGATGTGTCTTGTTGTTGAGTATACAGTGGCGTGATGGTGTCTTGTTGTTGCTCGTGCGTCGAATGGGTGTGATTTTGTTGTGGTCGTAAATTATGTTGTGATGAGTTCGTTTTGAGCTATAAATTCGTTGTTTATTTTTGTCACAAAATTTTCTTGTTTTTTTTTTTTTTTCGGTTAGAAAATTTGGTAAGTGCCATGAGTTACGTGCTGGACTTTTGGTTCTTGAAAATAAAATGATACCGCAACTTACCGATAAATATATTGCGTCGGTTATCCATCTATTTCGTACACGACCATGTACGCCTGATCTATGGTAGAACATCTGTAATATTAGAACAAACTAACATGATGAATAAACAATGATGGATAAAAATATTTCTGTTTCTATGTTAAAGGATTTCTAATTGTCCAAGTAGGTAAACTGCACATCGTAAAGGACATAATATTTAGCAGATAGCATTCCAATCAAGACGTCGACCTTCTGTTAACTTGTTTTAAGAGCTTTGTACTTAAAGGTCCCAAAGCCGGTTGCCAAAAATGACAAAAAGGAATTGTGATGTACACAGTTTCCTCTTTCTGATGATACTCTTCGGCAGCTACTTTGGAATAAAGATGTTAAGTATGTATTTGCTATAGCGCATTTTTTTATGTAGCCACTTTTGTGTCTCACTGCAGGGCAAAGGCCTCACCTATCTTAGTCCAGGACATTCTATCCTGAGCTTCTTCATACCACGTTGGTAAAAAGTGATCGAGATCATCTCGTCAACGCATCTTCGGCCGACCTCGAACACAAATAGCAAGGGACCCACTCTGTAGCTAAACTCGCCCACCTGTCCAGTGGGCAGGCTGTTATTGCACATAGTTAAGTATTCGTAAGATATAACCTCATAAGAATGCAGCAGACGCATGTCTCCGCTGTAGACACCGACGCGTCCGCCACGAGACACGGCCACATAGCAGAAGGATTCTTCACGTTCCACACATACTATCTTCACCAGCGTTTCCCTCTAAGACATTTAAATTGATTAGCTCCATATTGTTTCATGTCAAAAATGTCACGGTGAAAGATTTATTGAATGTCATAAAAATTAAAAATTTGTGTAGCGTCAATGAACTCGATTTTTTTTCAGTCTGTGTAGGAAGAGAGATGTGCATCTGTTAAGAGGGCCCATTTTTTTAATCCTTGTGAAACGAAATAAAAATCATTACGAAATTAGTAAAAACCGTAAAGCAAGGGGAATTTCTTAAACTAAGTTTTTTTATTTTTTTACAAAACGTGGCGCCGCACTAGTTTTCTCCTATATCGTGAGTGCGTTTACAAACACCCAGACCCGGAACAACTACCTGTAGGTCATACAAATATTTGTTCCTGTTATGTTTAAATAACTTGGGCCCTCAATCAAGACGCTTGCATAAAGTGGCATAGCCTAAATCTCGAGGAAGTGCTATCTCTGGGATAATCATTTATAGTCCCGTTCAAATCAAATGAGATCAAATTGGAGAGCTCGTAATTTGAATTTCCCTGACATTTACATGACACAGGTACCTATTATTTTCATTCACAATACAAATTACATCTTCTAGGCTGAAAAACCCAAATAATTAATAATATCTATAAAGCCACCTCTCGGAAGATCTTGTTTGACGTACACAATATTTTGTTAAGACATGACTGTTCTGTGAAAACGCACTGTAAATAAAATTTAATTATATTGAGGAGGTTCTCAAGTCGTCGCGTATATTTTTTTTATGTATGAACACGCATTACTTTTTACGGAGTAGTCCGATTTTGATAATTCTTTTTTTAATGGAAAGGGTATTCTCCGAAGTTGGTCCCATATGAATTTGGAAAATAAAATCTAACCCTAAGAATAGAAATTAGCAGGGGATGATTGATTGTTCACTCACTAATTGTAATGTATGACGCATAACTTTTTACAGAGTAGTCCAATTTGGTAATTCTTTTTAAAGCTCAATACTCAATATTTATTGCATTGCACAAAGTTATTTAGATGGTATGTTTACATTCAAAGTTCATTGTGGACCCCGTCGGGCACAGCAACGTAGGTGAGAGGAAGTTACTACTTTTTAATTATATACATATATAGTATACAAAAATAAAAGAAAAATAATAATAATAAATCAGAAATATCTAAGTTAATATATTAGAAATTATCACAAATAGTATTCCTAATTATATTTTAACTAAAGCTACCAATTCATTAGGCAAAATAGAGCCTAAATTTGTAGTTTGCAATTTTGTACATTGCTGAGGATACAAACCTTTTTTGCATATTGGACACGGCAAGTCAGCATAAACATTAATCGCTTTCTTAAAGTTTTCTGCGTTACACTGGTTTCTTCGCTTGTCGCATGGCGCTCAAATGATTAGTTCCCTCCTCGGGAGTTACGTGAAGTACCACAATTGCAGTACGGTTACGAGCAGCATCCAAACGCAGCAAATGTTCGTCTTCAGTTTCATTTGAAAGTCGCTCTCTTATCAGACCTAAACGCTGAGCGCGTTGCTCTTCACTCTTATTTGAAAGTCGCTTTCTTATTAGACCTAAATGTTGAGCGCGTTGCTTTTCGCTTTCTTAAAGTTTTTTGCGTTACACTGGTTTCTACGCTTGTCGCATGGCACTCAAACGATTAGTTCTATCCTCGGGAGTTTCGTGAAGTACCAACATTGCAGCACGCTTACGAGCAGCATCCAAACGCAGCAAATGTTCATCTTCAGTTTCTTTTGAAAATCGCAGTAGTATCTGACCTAATGATGCGCGCGTTGCTCTACACTCTCATTTGAAAGTCGCTCTCTTATCAGACCTAAACGATGCGCGCGTTGCTCTTCAGTCTCATTTGAAAGTCGCTCTCTTATCAGATCTAAACGACGAGAGCACCGGTTGTCACCTTCTTGCGATCACCTATCGTTAATGTAGCTACTCATCCTCGGCAGTCTTTCCTTGCGCTTATCTAACTCCTGTGAACGTGTTAATCTAATTCTCTTTCTATTTGCTTCCAACCTTTGCATTATTATCATTATTAGATTCTTCTAAATATCTTTTTCTCATTCGAACAGCATGTTTTGTAGGCATACCTGGCATATTGGCATATACTGGCATACTAAGCTGGCTTTTTTAAATAATGAACTGCTCTTTGAGACCTCATTTCATAAAGGTCTTGATATGGTGAATGACTATCAGATTCATCAGAAATGCATGTTACCATGTTTAATAAATTTTACATATTTTTTTTAACCGACTTCAAAAAAAGGAGGAGGTTCTCAAGTCGGGTGTATGTTTGATACTCGATTACTCCGCTAATTGTGAATTAATTTCGATGATACTCATATTGTTTGGTAGGTCATACTTCAGAGGTGGTCCCATATAAATTTTATCGAAATTTATTCAGCGCTTTTTGAAAAAATCAAAAATATATAGGTACATAGTTGACATTTTGGTTCTCTTCAGCAAAAGTTTTGATTAGGACTTTCAATCAGTGTATAAACAGTCATAAAAAAAACATTAGCCTAGAACAGGGATCGGCAACCTGCGGCTCGCGAGCAACATCTTTGGATGTGAAGCTGCGGCTCTTTAGTTCCATAAAGTATAAAAAGGTCCCCGAACCCAAAATTTTTTTTTTTTAATTCTTGTGTGATTATCTGTTTGTTATGGGTTGGCGAAAAAACTATTCAATAAATCTTAATTTAGTTTTAACTTTTCGAAAACATCCCGACTTAAAAACTGCAGTACATCTTATCTCAATTACTTGAACAGATTCTGAGATCGAACTTGACCTCTTTGCAGTATATAGACATTGGTTTAAAAAAACGTATCGGTGAAGAAACGCAGCCATTGTGATCAGGATTTAGCTTCTGCTGCTACTTCTGGTTCCTGTGCTACTACTCTTATACTCTACTCTACCCTAAACAGCTGAATCGTCCGTGTACGCCGAAAGATTTGCCTTCATACTAGGTGGCCCATTGAAATGGCTGCAATTTAAGCAAACCTACCTGCAACTACTACTTAGGAGTCGTCCCAAGTATGCTTCATCGACCGTGAAAACCTATGACGACTATACGTTGTTGATCGACGCCACGTCAGGAGTAGTGGCGCCGATGCTTTAAGCGAAGATTACTTGAAAGGGATGATCGTAGTGTCTAAATTGCATGCGATATTTATGTTAAAATGGACTGACTAGTTTTTCACCTTTTCATACGAAGCTGAAATAATTTATTGTAGGAATTTCTAAACACAAGCCCAAGAAGTAACGCAGTGCTCAGTTAATCTTTCTTGTATACCACCATACAATAAAAACTTTAGTAGGAAATCTTTTAGGACACTTCTATAATGCTTGGTAGGATTCATACGATGCTAGGTAATTTCTGTCCAAGGCATTCGATTGCGTCTTTCATGAAATTCTAATTAGGAAATTGCACCACTACGGTGTTAGGAACGCTTCTCTGAATCTTCTTACATCGTAATTGTATAATAGGATTCAGAAAGCGAACGTCAATGGAAAAATATCCCCTGAGTCAGGCGTTGCTATGGGTGATCCACAGGGCTCAATTCTTGGCCCATTTCTGTTTGTAATCTACATGAATGACTTGTCTTATTTTTTATAAGAACAATTGAGGGCCCAAGTTATTTAGTCATAATAATTTTAATGCACCTTTAAGAAATTCATGGCCCTTTGCTATTTTTTACTAATTTCCCTATAAGTCATTTCGTTTCGCAAAGATTTAAAAATGGTCCCTCGATTCAGATGCACATGGAAGAGAGAAGGTGAAATAATTAATTATTGAATATCATAAATGTTGTGTGTGCTTTTGATAAAGAGCTGAGCTGCTACTGAGAATTTCATAGAAAAACCCAACAACACTGTTCGAACTGGGAATCGCACCGAATCTCTAGCGTAGCAGTGAAAAAACTAATGAGGTTTTGGATAATGGTTTAATATTTAAGTCTATTACTATTGTTGATTTGCAGCTATAGCCAAAATTTACGTATCACTTCGTCTCAGGTTATTTATACGTGTAACATAATGCTTATGTCTTCCTATAGGTACCTTGCAATGTTCCAGTCTTTTGATATCTTCTTCGCACAGTGGTTTCCACACTTCTGCTCGGGTGCTTGTCTTTTTAGCTCCAATAGCGACGAGTCTGTTTATAAGCTGCCTCCACCAAATCTTACCACTGCTAAAGCTGTCCAGCAGTTGAAATAACTTGTGCGCATGCGTCGTGTATTTGTGATGACCTGGAATTATGAGTTTGGAATTAAAGTTTTTTTTTTTGTAAATATTCTTATCTTTTAATTGTGATATAAAAGGCATTTTCCGATAATTTGTTTAAATTAATTTGATTAACATTATTTAGTTTTAAAACACATCTTATGTGACCTGATATGATTAGAAATATCAACTTTTTGCATGACCTATATCAATCTACCTATCCTATAAACATATTTAATTTGTAAAAAAATGTTCCTGATGCGCAACACTTGCGCAAATAAACTTGAAAGGCAGGTACACTACTACAGGGCAAGTGAAGGCAAGTGAGGTTTTTAGTCTGTATGAGTCCGAATAGCGTGGCTCCTCCCCAGGTCGGGATGATCCATTAGGATATTCCGTACATAGGTACTTTAAAAACAAGGTAAGTTCCTAAAAAGGTGTAGAAAAGGGAAGGAATTCAGTAATTTCCCAGAGGATAGGGAAATATACGGGTAACACCGCAGCATTAAGCTAGTATTGGTATGATTATAAATCTGCGAACACTTTCTTATTCAGCTTAATTACACAAATTAGTGTCTTGAAGCACTATCAAATGATCGAAGCTGTATGTCTACATATCTGGAGCTCTAATCGTTACTACCTAGGTACTTGCTTTTATAAATATTCATAATAAAAAGAATCGCAGAATTTCTTTGGTCGTAATCAGCGTTATGGTTGCACAAATAAGAAAAACGTCATATGTAGGCAAGTAGGAAGATAAACGATTATTTTTTCAACAGAACTAATTAAAAAAATAAAATACCAAATATGTTATCCAGTGAACTAACGAATCCATTCTCATCTAGCCACAGTGTATCTTGTGGAGGTGGAGCGGCTTCTGCAAACTGTATCCCTTCTTCAGCGGCCGCCGCGCGCATCACCTCCTCAACTCGCCTTTAACAAATAGAATAAAAGAAAAAAACTTAATATTTGAATAGTAATTGTACGCGGAAGGTACATAATGATAAACGAGATGAAGGTTGCTATATTGATAATACGGGTTACAAAAAAGTTAGTAGGAATGCTAAGAAATACGTGATACGCGTTGGGAAAATTAGTTTTCCCGTAAACTGAGAAACACCTTTAATTACAATTAAAAATGTATAGGTGCCTTTAAAATCATAAAATCGATGCCTTTGAACCTGTATCTAGTCGATCCTACCATATTTACCTATCAATATCTTGTGCTTTAGTTCTCTCTTTGTTCTTCTTGAAGCATCTCCTCAGTTTGCTCAGCACAGCCGGCGTCATCTTCCTCATCAGCTCGCGGGCGAGACATTCGTCTTCGTCGTCACTAACCATGAAAAATAAATTGGTACTTAAATATCATACCTGTATCCCGAAGAATTAGTCAGAGATGCTCGGCTAATGGCAACAGGTTCGCCCCTTTTACATGGGACCTAAGCAGTACCTACGCTTACGTCCCATGTAAAAGGGGGCGAACCTATTGTCTTTAGCCGGGCAGTACCACAAATCCAAACCCCGAGCTGCTACTGAGAGTAGAAATACCCAATAACATTGTTCGACCTGGGAATCGAACCCAGAAGTTCAAGCTTAGCAATCGCGCTTAGGACCACTAGACGAACGAGGCAGTCGAAGTCGAAGTCTCTAAAAAGTCAACTACTTAAATAACATAATACGTAATTAACTAAAATAATACGAACCATGACAAACTCTCATCCGACGCACTCCTCACAGAATAACTCTTTTCGATTATCTCCGAACACTCTTCAAACAGCGATTTCTCTGACTTGATGGACATTTTTAGAACTAATTTTAAGAAATAATCTTGTCTACAATTTATTTGGATAGGTGCAGGTAACAAGTACCTAAGGATTTTGTTTTGTCAATAATTTAGGGTGCGAGACTAAAATTAATAATAGCGCCATCTGTTGGTTGTTTTTTTGTAATAAAACGCCATCTAGTACTTCAGTTCTGAACAATTACGACTGCTCGCATAGAGTTAATCTACGTACGTTTTTTTGTTCATACGTAATAAATTGAATCTTGTATATATTAAGATCCATAATTAAAAAGTAATATTAATAATTAACTTGTATTAGTAAATATATAATTGGTTTGTTAACTATGAAATTCAATACATACAAAAGAAAAATATGTTGACACTACTGAGATCCGTTAGATGTCGCTACTTATCTCGTCCACACCTAATATTTTTATGAACAATTGTGATTGAACTTTAATCTGTAATCTAATAGAAAGGAATTTTGTTGGGTTGGCAGTAAGTATTGTAAGGGACAATGTCTGCCACTGCCGACACAACTTTTCCTCCCGGAGTACTTTCCCAGTCGGGCAGATCCAATTTGAGTAGAATTACTCTCACTATGCACTGCCTCTCTTAACTTGCCCTAATAGTCATGGCCATTATACCAATGTACATCTACGTCACGCCGGAAAATGTTGCATTTGTGTCTTCCTCGCAAGAGATTTTGCGTTGGCTGTTCCTTACCTGTTTAAATTTGGGAATCATTTCGTCGTTGTGATCAGACGTCTATCGAATATAAATTAAAGAAAATATCGATTAAGCAAACCACTTTAGGCTTCGCGAGATCGCTTAGGTTATATCGCGGGCAACTAGTGGCAACTAGCTAGTAGACCATAAAGGTCTACTAGCTGTTGACAATATTTGAATTTCGAATTATTGAGTGAATGACAATATTTGAATTTCGCGCGTTGTGAATTGTTGAGTGTATACAGGTTTTTTGTAAATAATAAATAAATAATAAAAAATAAAAAATAATAATAATAATGAATCCTGACAGTGTTTCTGCACAAGTTCCGGATATTGCTGATGGAGTTAGGTAAGTAGAGATTATATACAGATAATAATAAATGCTTTTGTATTTTTAGCAAGTAGGTACGCACTACCATTGATGCAGTTTTTTCAAGACATTTAAATAAAATAAAATCCCAAACATATGTTTCCTACTTCAGTTACCACAAGCCAATTATTACGAAAATTGAGCCTACTGATTAAGTTTATATGACATTATATTTGTTAATAATAAAAGAAATATTATTATAACTTAAAAAATATAAAATTTTATTACAATTCCTTCACTAATTAATCGAAAGGAACTTCGTTCCATCCGGGTGTCCCTTGACACCTCTCAAGTATTTTTTTTGTTTTCAAAACGTTTCAATTTCACAAATACAATTTCGCCTATATCTTCAGAAGATAGAATTTGTTTTAATCTAGATATGGTTTTCTTTGAAGTAAGTAACACTAGACGCCAGAGTAACAACCATTATTCCACCCATTGCATGGAAAGTATTCTTGCCATTAATCGTGCATGTATTATGATCCGCATTGTCATAAATAAATTGAACGTATGAATCTGGAGAAAACGTATGATTAGCAGAGTCCTTGATAATCGATACTTCAAAACACGTTTCTTTATACGCGATGAAATGCGCCAAGATAGTTCCTAAGATATGTGAAGTCATAGTAAATAAATAGTGATTTATTAAATGAAAAATTATTAATGATGATACAAAATTTTAATTAACTAACTAAAAGCTATGAAGGTACGTAAATAAAATATCTGGTAATAAACTATTGTACTATTTATTATATAGAATAATCATCAAAATTATATTTCAATCAGTTATGTCCATATCAATGTCGGTGGAACTTGATTCTTCACTTTCGAAGGAGCCATCATCGGATTCATCAGAGTCGTCCAGAGTGTTGATAGTAAAATCATCAGCATCATCCCGAATTCCATCATGTTTGCAGTACTCGTCCTCGATATTAATTACATAGTTAACACAATGCTCCCACTTCTGTGCAGAATATTCAGCAAATAATCCCTCTAACATAGTTTTTTTTTGGTCTAATTGTCCCTTAATGTCACCCCAAACCAACTCAATAGGGTTCAGTTCTGGGTGATAAGGAGGCAAACGCAACACTTCATGCCCGTTTCTTTTCAATAACTCGTCAATTTTATAAATATCTTCAGTTTCTGTCCTTTTAATCAATTTTGATAAGTCGTCCTTTTTCAGTTTATCATCGAAAACCACGTCGTGTCGTCGTAACCATGTTTGCATAACTGCCTTGGTAGAAGCCATAGTCGGCTTTTTTTCTTCTCGAACCGAATGGTAAGCTGCGTTATCCATCACGATGAGGGAATTTAGTGGTATATTGGGCTTTAGCTTTTCATTTATCCATTTACTGAAATTCACGAAATTCATAGAATCGTGATAATCACCTGTTTTACATTTGGATTTAAATATTACAAGTGCTCCGTCTACAAATCCAGTTTGACCTCCACAATGTACGATGATCAAACGGTTCCCTTTTCCAATATGAGATAGCACGCCATGTACATCCTTGGATTGCCAACATTTTGAAACGTTATGAGACTCATTTACATAATGTTTCGTCAAGATATAAAATATGTCTTCCTTCTCTATGATATTTTTTGATAGTCCTTAGGTATTTCCACCTCCACGATGTTATATTTGGCTGTTCAATAAGGAGTTTCCTTTTAGAACCGCATTTCTTAAATTTAAAACCTAGGTCATGTAACAACAGCCTTAAATATTCCCTTCTGCAGTGTAATATATTCTCTTCTCTAAGTACAGCATTCAACGTTTTCAGACTAGGTATTTTTTTATCAATTGTATAAAACTGAGTGACTTTTCTTCTTACCACTCCTTTTGTGAAATCGTCTATTTTCGAACCTGTTTTGATTTTTTCGGTGATTTGAATCTTTCGTTGTCTTTCAATAATTTCCCTTGATGTACGATTCTAGATACAGTCTTTTCCGATAGCCCAGTAACTTCTGCTACGGTTTTGTTTAAATGTATGTCTTGTTGATATTCAACAGAATGTGGGTCCAGTTTCTTTTTTCTAAAATATTCGTACACGTTTAAAGCCATTTGCTTGCACTGACTATTCACTTTATGACCGAAGATCTTACGATTCATCTTGAGATTGTTATCACATGTGTATCTCTCACAAGGCGTCCGCAACAATTAACACGTGCGATCGCTGTCCGCGTTGCGATCGAAATGAGCGATTACAAAAATTCGCCCGCCGCCCGCACCTGTCTCAGTCCCCTTTCTCGTCATACCCCCGCGCCCCTGTACCGCGCAGTAATGAGTCGATCAATGCTTTAGAGGCATATTTTTTGTGAATCATAGGCGACAAACCAAGTAAAATTGGAGATAAAAAAGAACGTGGCTTTACAAATGTGCTGATGCAATGAGACATTGCGGCCAATTTTTATCCATCCTACGAACATTATTTGTACTCTTTTCTTTATTACTTTTACAAACAATAATCAAAAAAACTTGCAAAGTTTCAGGAACATCCTTAAAAAGATTGCCTTCGTTTAAATCTGGAATTTCGTAGTAATTCATATCGTGCACTTTAGAACGTATATCTTCTTAAACAATTTCAGCAGCCATTTCAACAATTCTAGTTCGTTCATCTTCTTTTTGTAATTGAAAACCATCTGAAAAAGATATCTGTAAAAAGTGATCATTCACTTACCGGGTAAAACTGATAATAATTATCCGTCTTGCCCATAATACTTTTGCCCATAATACCAATATTAGATCGATGAACAAAATTCAAATGTTATCTAATCTAATATATAAAATTCTCGTGTCACAGTTTTCGTTGCCATACTCCTCCGAAACGGCTTGACCGATTTTGATGAAATTTTTTGTGCTTATCGGGGAGGTCTGAGAATAGGCCAACATCTATTTTCATACCCCTAAATTTTTTTTTATGGCAAAACAACGTTTGCGGGGTCAGCTAGTCTTCTAATATATAAAATTCTCGTGTCACAGTTTTCGTTGCCATACTCCTCCGAAACGGCTTGACCGATTTTGATGAAATTTTTTGTGCTTATCGGGGAGGTCTGAGAATTGGCCAACATCTATTTTTCATACCCCTAAATTTTTTTTTTTATGGCAAAACAACGTTTGCGGGGTCAGCTAGTACTTATATAAATATGCCATTGAACAAATAAAACATAATTTTACACTAGATACATAGAAAAAATCTGATTGCACAAACCTTTTCGAAAATCGTAACAAAACAGCACAAATTCTTTTTTTTTCTCTTCACAATAACCGAGCGCTTACCATTGTTTTGGCCAAACTGTCATGGCGTCGCCGACCGCATGCCGAATCATGACGTCGAGTGTCAAAGCGCCATCTATTACCGATATTTAGAAAAATAGATTATTCTTCTTACCCGCATTATGCGTATTGCCCGGGGTTCCAGGACTTCAGTACTTCCAAATCTATCAGTTCTAATAAATAAAACACTGCGATGAACATTGTCTATTTTATTGTATGTATAATAATACTTATAAACTAGTATTGTAATTCTAAATGTAGGCTATACATATACACGGGGCGAGCGAGTTATTAATTAAAATATTATTTGTTCTAAAATTTATTAACCACTCAGTCCTTTATTTATAGAAAAATTGTTTAGAAAATTAATATACGTAACATAATTTATGCAGTGACCTCATACTTAGGGTCAAAAACTTTCAGGACTTAATTTATTTTAAGCACAATGAAACCTTGTGTATTATTATTCCAAAATGATTTAAATTTCCTTTGGTGTTTGTAAATAAAAATAAATATCTTACAGGTATTGTACGTACAAATAAGAGTTTCTAAATAATGGCTCCGAATAACTTGTTAATGAAAACAAAAGCGTTACAATTACACACAAAACAACGGACGGAAATAACTTGCCGGATAAAAAAACGAATCTTAATAACAAATAGTTGCCTCTTCGGAGCCCAAAACATAATAGGAACTATCAACCACTTTCAACTAATAGAAAAATGTTTAAAATGCAGTGGCCGCGAGTTTCCAATTTTGTTTATCTATATTGAATATACCTAGCTATACATTTACACACATAGAACATACTTTGGATCGAAACTCCGTATACAGGATAAGGTCTGGATTATAATTAAGTATACCTATTGTTTTAAATTTCTGCGATACTTTGCGAGTTATTCAGATTTATTGTGTAAGTTACACACTGTTCTTAGCACTGTTCTGTTCTATTACCCTTTTGTCGTATCTCTATTTGTGTCTAGAATAAAACCTTTTTAGGATAAATACAGTTTACTCAGCTGTTATTCTGCTTCTTCGCATAGTATTATTTAATGGGATACATTAAAATTACTATCACATTCCCTATTGCATAAAATATTGTATTTTGGCTGCACTAGGTATGTGGTAAATTCATGTTTAAATTCATCTATTTAGTGGCGGGCTCTGTCTTAATTGTAGGTTTATACATATATTATGGTGATAGTACAAGATTAAATTATTTATTGAATTTAAAATCTTTTATTTGACACTTATATTCCTAATTCTTGAGACAAAGCCCGTTGAAAAAAAAAACATCAATCATCTCAGACCAAAAGAGGATACATAAAGCCTCGCAAACTAAACATTGAAACAAAAATCCTTGCTCATATTGTGTTTTAGACATATTACGCACACACATCCAAACAATCAAATTTTTGCATGCCAAAAAGTGGATGCTATGTCATGAAATAGTATCTATATATTAGACGAGAAGGGGATATTTTGTACCCTTTTTTAAGAGTATGGCCCACACGGAGGAATGAGAGATTTGGCATAGTTAAAGTTTATATGGAGAAGAAGTGCAGAAAGCTAAAATGTATGTGTAGTAAGTTACAAATAAATTTAAATATTGATTGTTTACGTTCGGGCTGTCAGCGTCAAACATAAACATATTATGAAAGTGAATGTCTTTTGCATTTTAAATAAATTTTCATAAACTAAACTTTATGGTACTTATTAAAACTTAATAAGGTCCCAATTCGACCACCGTGGGACCACTAGTAAAAATTACTCTATATCGCCTACGATTACGACAGACGGAGCTTTTCTTACGTATAGTTAAGTAAAAGAAAGTAAATCCGCGTCCACCAAGTAGTGTGAGTTTACAAATGAATTTTCAAACCTGTCTTCGATACAAGGATCCGCGAGGCTAAATCTATCCTTTCCTTTAAGTCTGAGTTTTATAGGTAAGTACTATAACGGTACATTATTCTACATTTTAAATTTGGAATGTTTGGAATCCGTTCCTAAAATCTATAACCTTGATTACGACAAACTTGCGTAAATACATTAATATTAATTGCTATTTAACACTATTTAATACTTTATACTCGTTACTTAAATAATAAATAGCTTAATATTAAACTATAATTTATTATTGTACGAATGCGTATACATGTATTTACTTGAATACAGCTCACAATTTTATCGTAAGTAATCATGTCTCTGAATTACGTGTCAATGTCGCCCAAGCGCCAGAGAAAATTTTAATTACCTAGGTACATAATGTCTCACCTTTCTTAAAACATAGGCAGAATATTCACGATCGAATATTAGAATTCTCATTTCAAAATATGCTTATTAGTTTTATTTAGTAAATCCCTGACGCGCCTTGACCTACCACATCATAATTTATTAGTATTTTAGTTTTTTATTTATATGCTGCACAGGTTTCCTTTCTTATTTAAACTTTTACAATTCCATATTATAACCTGAGTCCTTTAATTTTACCTACTTATTATTCGTATACTCCATATTTTAATAAAAGATTCGTAAAAACATTTAATGGGACGCGACGATCGAGAAAGCATCAAAGCAAAGTAGTCTCGTTGGTCGAAAAGATGTTCTGCGAGATCACTAGATAGGCTATGAGATCAGTAAACAGTAACGCAAGCGCTTGTTTTTATCACATAATTAAGTATACAGTCATATTACACATCGATTTGGCGCTGTCTAACGTCGGACGGGGCGAAGCGAACAAAAGAAACTGTGCATACGTTATATCATGGGACGAGGTCATCAAATAACAGAAATTGCACTGTTAATAAAAGAAGTAATACAGAGCTGTATGATCAACAAAGAGTTATAATAAGATAGGGCTATGCGATCCACTATACTGCGCCGAGACGAATGGTGACTGAACTGCTCAGAGATGGAAAGTGCAGTCTACAACGTAAGCCTGACTTTTTTTCTGGTTCATCAGTAGGGGGTTGCGCGGTCAGAAGACGGGGTTATGCGGTCAGTAGACGGGGCTGTGTGCGTCGTAGTTGAGCTGAAGGTACGGCGGAATGGCGGCGGACAGCTCCGACGCGCGCCGCCGCAAGGCCGCGATACTGTGCCCGCGCCATACCTCTTCCTCGGGTGGCTCTCCACCATTACCTGTACATTATAAAACAGTTAAGAAAACTTGCTCAGTTATTATCAGCACGATTATTCCCAGTATGAAACAATTATGAGATGTTTTAAGTGCACGTAAGTTTCCGGTTCAATGGCCACGAAAAGTAGAGCTTGCATCGCTTGAGGGTCGCGCCGTGCTTCAAGCAGACTATCAAAAAGATACAGACTGGTTTAAAGAAAACGCGTGATCGTGCCACTTCTTTCTTATTTTTATTCTAGTGTATACATGACACATTTTTATGAATATAAAATTGAGTCTTCTACACTGTAAACCGGCTGAAGCAATATAGTGGGTAAGTTACCGGAGGCAGTGGGCGAGGCGTTGTTGTTCCCGCAGTGCGCCATGTGTGGCGGTGTGGGGGAGCCCTCCAGCGCGCCCGACTGCTGCTGCTGGCTGATGTTGTTGCAGTACGACATCATCGTGTCCCCTACAAACGAGACAGAGCTATTACGTACTATTCAATGCATAGATTTAATGCAGAAAAAAATCCTTAAAATGAAATAGTCATAAGTACCAGATCTGGCACGATAAAATCACACATAAGATTCTAAAAAAAATTTGTTCTGTCACCTCAGGTGGAACATAATTCGTGTTGTAATCAATGAAAATTTCCAAATTATTTGAAAATAAATATTTTGATGCTCAGAACTAACCGAGTGAGTTGAGCGGGTAATGTCCCTGATAGGGCTGTCCGGAGGCGACGGAGCTGATGGGTAACGAAGGATTGAGGTCTGCGGCTAGTTGTGGCAGCCCTCCCGCGCCGAACCCACCCATCGACACTCCGCCCTGCGACAGTTGCCCTAAACCTGAAAGTACAATATCACACCTAAGACTTTCCTTCTTAATTTCGAATTAAGGTTCATCTAGGATTAAACATTCTTCAGTAATCATTAAAAAAATAGAAGTGGTTTATTCTATTACAATTTGCCGCTACAACTTTTTGCAAACATTTTCATTATAGAATAATGAAAACATTTCATTGTTAAATGAAAGTGAATGATGACGATGAAGGTCAACATGAACCAAATCCACAAATGCCAGAAAGCGCCCAGAAATCAGAACATCTTGGTTCTCTTGTTTGCAAATGTAACTGTGTTTAACTCACCGGCTGGCATGGACCAGGGTCTATCAGCGAACACTCCCGGGCTGCATACATCACCCGCGCCGAACGGCGGCAGTCCATGCGACGGCAGTAGAGCGCCTGGAGAACGGAACACGTTGGTGCTCTTCTTGCGCTTCTTCCACTTCGCCCGACGGTTTTGGAACCAAACCTGCAACGAGGACAACTTGATTTAATTTATAAGTTTGTTAACTAATTGGCGAAACTAATAAAAAGTTAAGAAGGGATAGTAATGTGTGGGCCTATAGGAGATGGATATAAGTTTTTTTAGTCCACCAGCATTTCATTGCAGTCTTAGTAAAGTCCTCACGTTGACGTTGATACGACGTCGCAGACTTAAATAGTGTAGGTATATAGCAGAAATATATAGGAAGTTAGGTTTGTGGCGTGTATTGGAACGGACGATGGTTCAGATGTGGAATAAGCTGAAAAATATGTATGTCGAACAAGTATGTAACGTGCAGAAGGAACCAGTTACAACCAGCTACAACAGTTATAACTGTCAAGCCCTACATGGCTAAGCAGCACCCACAACCTCCCCGGGCAGTCCAATAACAATCCTATTTTATATTGGTGTAAAATATTCAAAATAGTTCAATTGTCGTCTGTTATAGTCCAAGAATTTTTAGAAAGGTAGTAATTCCATAGTGGGTCTAATTCCACTGAAATTGGAGTTGTCCGAATGGGGAAGTACCTCCGACTTGCAGAAAATCGAAATTAAATACTTTGAGCTGTGTTGTGTTCCTTACGGTGAGCTAGTTTGCCAGTGCTCCGCGAGGAAACGTTGTGTTGGCAGTGGGGCGACTTTCACCCTTATACACTGCCAACCCAACTTTTCCTCTTTCGTTTAACAGGGTTGGCAACGCGCAAGTGAAACCCCTAGTGTTACAAGCGTCTATAGGCGGGCCGAATGCTTGTTTGAAACGTTGTGGTTTAAAAAAAATGAGAATACCCAGAGAAATCAGGATAGGATTAATATGTAAAATAATCTCATCATGTTACTGTCTACAGAGTCGTCCAGTCTATGATAAAATCATACTCAATACTCAATCGTTTATTGCATTCCATAATGTAAATGTGAACAGGTGTTATGTTTTAAAATGTATGTAACAAATATGAACCCTGTCGGGCACAGCAAAGTTGAAACAGTTGAAAATTCAACATTGTTGGGACATATACACATATGTCGCGTGCTGTTTCTACATTAGGTACATTAATAATTTAACTCTACATTAGTATACAGTCATAAATCCGCAACTATTAACGATATTCTGTCTCAGTCAGGTTAAAAAAATGCTGAAAAGGATCAGTTTTATTTTTTTCTATTTTCAGACAATCCACATACCATTGTATTATTATTTCCAATTTTAGTGATTGTTTAAGTACAGTAACTAAAAAGATAAAATAAAAGATATTTAAGTAAATAAAAGATATTTAAGTACAGTTTACTGACAAATGTTATATAAGGTATTAGTAAGTGAAGAGAAAACTTTGTATACCTTTTTAAGCATATTGCGTGCACGGAGGAGTGCGAGATGTGCAGAAAGCTAAAATGTATGTATAATAAGTGTTACAAATACATTAAATAAAATAAAACATAGTTTACGTTCATGCTGCCAATGTCAAACACATAAATGTAAATGTGGATATGTCAATTTCATTTTTACTCGTAAATACAGTTTGACAAAAGAGCCTCTATAACATTGAAACTTTGAAGATTGAATTTCGAAAACTGTGGGACCACTAGTAAATAGAGTTAGTTAGCAATATCAATTAACTCCAACCTGACGTCAGAATGTCGTGAGTATAACACTACTCATTTAGTATTAAATTGCATACTGCTATTTAGTACAGTTTACTTACAAACATTTTGTTTTCATTCGAAGGCTATAAGTAATGTGATATCATCACAAGGTGCACCGTTAACCAGTTTACATCCTCCATCGCTCGTAGATTTGTTAGTGTCTGAAATTGTACTTCATCTAAAACATGAAAGATGCCTATGCATGCACACCATATAAACAACTTTGGAACAAAAACAACAAGTTCGGAAGGTAAGGAACGATACTGCTAAAAATAACCTATAGATAAAATTTTCTTGTTTTAAATACTACAGTTTTATGGAGAGACCTTAGTGATAAGCATCTACATAAGGTACACCTAAGCAATTTCTCCCTGTTAATATATTAGGTTTATTTGCGGAAATAGAATTTGAATTTGAAAAAACTAGTGTTTTCGGCCAACCCGAATTCTTTATACTACGACTGTCTACAAAGCCTTCAAACTCAGTAAGATTTCTCATAACTTAAATCACCCTACCCCGATTATCATGTATCAAGCGGGAAGCCCTAAGGTCGTCGGACCACCAGGGTCGTCTTAAATCGCGTGTCATTTGTCAGCAGCCTCAGCTTATTGATTCGGATAATGCTCTGATGATCCGCAGTTATTTATCATGCTTAGCTTTTGTTTGACGTTTGCTATCGAGGGGTTATTTCTATAAAGATGTAACCGAAACATGATTTCCTTTTTTAATTCACAAGTCGTAACTCTTTTCAATAAATTATTAATGAGGCCGTGGTTTTAGTTTTCAGGGTTTAAGTTATATAATTTTGGTATACAGCGACAAGTTATTGGGTTTCGAGTGTAAATGCACTTATCTTATGTTGATCTCCCTAATTTATGGTCAAACTACACAAGATTAATAAATATGTTTTATCATTAAATTTGGGCCAGATCATATGAACACTTGGTAGGTACGGGCATTTCCTTCAAAAAGCCATTCCGAGCGTTCTCCTACTTGGTTAATATCACATATAAAATACCTATAGACACAAAAAATGGACCTCTTTCTAAAGAAGACTCTTTTACCTTCTTTCTTTCCAATTCATAGGATTCTGGAGCATTTTGCTTAAATAAAATGATGGAAAATTTAAAAATGAACGAGCTAAATATAAAAAAAATATTAGTTAACTATGCAATTATGAGATAAACACCAATGTGTGCATCGCGGAAGCTACATACTCGTAACAACATCCAACGACATTAAAACAAAACGAAAGCCCTCCCCACGTGAAAATGTCGACTACATTAAATTTTAAATTAAACATTTATGTTGCTCGGTAAAGCGGAAAGTTCCGCTTTTATTTGATAATAAGCTAGACGATTCAATCTTAGATGCTAAAACAGCAAAGGATTTATAGGTAAGCTAGTTATTGCCCGCGGTTTCACCCGCATCCTAAAGGACTTTTTGATATAATAGGTAGCCTATGTCCTTCTCCAGTAGGTACCTCTATCTCTTCACCAAACTTCACCAAAATCGGTTCGGCAGTTTAGGCGTGAAAGCGTGACAAACAGACAGAGTTACTGTGACATTTATTTTATTAAGTAGTGATTTTAACACTGACGATTATATAAATCTAGAACCTACCCCCTCGGCAGCCGGTCTCGTTCAAAGTCAAAGTCAAAGTCAAATATTTTATTTCAATTAGACCATTAAAATAGCACTTTTGAAAAGTCAAACTAGTTGCACGGTTCCAAAAAGTGGGTCTTATGGAGAAGAACCGGCAAGAAACTCCATAGACACTCTTTTCAACAAAAAAAACATGATTACAGTGTTCAGTATTACAGTCTAAATCTGAATAGTTCATGAGAACAATGCAGTTTGATGTGTACAATTAAATTAATCTAGCATAATAAACAGAGAAAAAAAAAAAAAGACGTTGCCATTGACAGTAAGAGCTGACCAGCCCCGACAGACGGCACTCGTTCACGAGTATGACGTGCGTATCGTTATCAACCTTCTCACTTACTACTCTTTATACCACGGCATTTTCCAAAACAAGTAATTTTTTTACCATTCCTCACAGAATAACTCTTTAAAAAATCCATCCGCAACGTGATTTGGTATTATTCCACATTTTTTCCCGCAATAAACATTTCCACTTGTGTTTGGGTAACCGAAATTTCTTTTTTGGGACATTTTTGTTCTTATATTGTATATTATGTAATTATTTTGTTCTTCTTCAATTTAAGAGCTCAGCTCTTGTCGGTGGAGCAATCGCCACTGTTCTCTATCTTCAGCTTTCCGTTTTACCTCTTGATACGACACGATCCCCACCCTTTCCTTCACTTGTTCCACAAAACTTCGTCTAGGTCTTCCCCTTCCTCGTTTTCCTTCAATTTTACCTTCTAGTAGTAGTAGTTTTGAAGTAGTCGTCGTGTCGCAGCAAGTGGCCAAACATCTTTCCTCTCCTACTCTCTATGGTTCTTACTAACTGTTTTTTCTCATCTACAATTCTTAAGACTTCCTCGTTTGTTTTCATTTCCGTCCAACTGATCTTCTCCATCCTCCTCCAGCACCACATTTCAAATGCCTCTAGCCTTTCTGTCCCTTTGAGTCATAGTCCAAGTTTCACAGCCATACAATGCTATGCTCCAGATATAGGTCTTTATCATTCGTTTCTAGATACCGTTTTTTATTTTGGCTGTAAATAAATGTTTTTTTCTGTTAAATGTTTGTTTGGCTATTGCAATTCTTGCCATGATATCAGGTGAACATCGAGAGTCATGTGTTATTTGGCTTCCTAGGTATTTGAATCTGGTAACTAGCTCTAATTGTGTGTTATCGAGTATGTATAATTATTTTGTTATGGGCTGTATTTTGCCATTCATTTATGTATATCTACAGAAAAATGAAACACTACTACTTTACTAGGATTATCGTAATAATCAGTCATCTTTGCGTATTTAAAGAAAATCAACAAAGCATTAATCAAATGGCTCATAGAATAGATTCAATGATTTCATACATTTATGTAGTGTACCCTTAATTTTAGGCTGCCACGGCATGCGTTAAAGTACTAGGATATGCAAATGTCGCTTGAGTAAACAAATTAACAAGGAATAATGAATATATCTTAATAATAATTTTGTTAGTTACCTTTATACATGAGGCGAAAAATACATTTTATAATGTATAATAATAATGAGTACAAGAATTTAATTGGTGAATATGCAAAATGGATTTGACATTGTGCAGTGCGTACCTGACATAATTAAAAAAAGATTATAACTTCTTTTTTAATGTTAATATAAAAGATGTTTCTAAACTCTGTCCATGTCAAACCAACCCAGAAAGCACTGCAATTTACTCAAAACAGTCCTGCTACTTTAATTCCTACATTTTCCGTTACCGCTATTGTAGTTCTGCAATCTTAGTACTGTGCGGGAGCGAAAGAGCAGTTCAACGAAAGAGACAAACATACTCATTTGGCAACTGTCACCGGCAGGACTCGATTATTTATGGTGTCAGCGGTTGGGACGCTCACTTTATGAACATTCAGGTTTTCCGAGCTTTTGTTTGTTTTCGACTTTGCGATAAACAAATACGATGTAGGTATATTAGGATGAGGTTTTAACTTTGGTATTCCTTAACTGAAAGAGTGGTTCTTGTACTTATTATTGAACTTAGGTTTTCTGGAAAAGTACGACGCGGACGTTCTGTTTGTAATTGACAGAACAACTTTTTAGGAAAAGAAAACCGACTTCAAGCATTGTATGTAAAAATAAGACTTTTATGGTTTCCTCATGGATGTCATTGTCAGAAATGAACTAAATTGTAATGGGATACCAGCTTTCAAATAAAAAAAGAATCATCAAAATCGGTTCACCCAGACGAAAGTTCTATGGTTCTAAGTTCTATAGGATAGTTAAAGGAAGGATAGGTAACAAATATAAAAAACAAAAAAAATACGGTCGAATTGAGAACCTCCTCCTTTTTTGAAGTCGGTTAAAAATTTAGCAGCATTATTATTGTCGTATACAAATGATATAATACTACCATAGATAAAAACACCTTGTCAATAAGAGCATTTCTTCAAAAACTTTTTGTCAACGACTACGTTTTTACTACGTCTCTACTTTCATTCTGCTAGGCTAGACTAGCTAGCCTAGCTTTACATAGGCTTTGGGAAAAAACCCGCTAAAATAATGAGCTAATAGATGCGCTAATGGTTTGCGAAGGCTTCACGATCAATACCCAATTAATTCGCAATTACCATCAATAAGCATGCCCTTATCAAACAATGCACCACGTTTTTGTGGTGAGGTTTCTTGTATAAGAATGTGAACCATCATTATTGTAAGGTAAGGTACAATATAAATTAACTTGTATTTCTATGCTAATCAAAAGAAAGCGATACCACATAAATTACAACTATGTCCTTGGATAGAATGCGAAAACAAAAGTTAGTATTAAACAAAGTCTCTTTCCGCTGACTGTCCCTCAGTACGCTGAAATCTGTTAAACTACGCATCAGATTTTGATAAGCTTTTCACTAACATTGAAATAATTCCTTCCGGAAGGCTTATATTGTATAATACAAGCGTGTTATTATTACATTGAACTGAGTACCTGAACTGAAATGTCTATCTTCAAATTTATTGTCTTTTCATAAAATTTTGTAGGATTCATAAAAAAATCACTAGATT
Source organism: Acronicta alni (assembly GCA_964056405.1). NCBI lineage: Eukaryota > Metazoa > Arthropoda > Insecta > Lepidoptera > Noctuidae > Acronicta > Acronicta alni. Next base: position 10,305,574 of record OZ043935.1, read on the forward strand.
AAAAACAATACACATGTGTATTTATACTTAAATAAAGAGCATCCTTTTAAAAAAAATATACAGTCGAACATAGAACCTCCTTTGAACCTTTTTTGAAGTCAGTAAAAAAAGCATATCCTATTAAAAAAATCTGACAAATAAGCATTTACAAAGCAAGCAAACATTACCCAGTAACTTCAAATAAAGGTCCTTATAGAAGCTTCAAATTCAAACATTCTCTTAATCCCAAATGAATAGTCATCCTTGAAGAAACAAAACTTACAGTTAGAAATTACAGAACATTGGGACAACCCATTCATCTTGGAACATTTGGTATCAAGTTGATTCCCGTGGGACTACTGATCCCGCGCCTCGTCCCCAAGTCCGTGACTCGCGACTGATGACCGACGATCGACTGGTAAGCCCAGTATTACTCGTATATACTACGACCCAAGTTGAAGGTTAAATAAAAATACTTTTTTATACCACTGAGATGGCAAACAAGCATACGGACATTTGCAACACCAGGGGTATCACTTGCGCGTTTAAAGCAATAGGAATAGTTGAGTTGGCAGTATAAGGATAGTAAAGTTCCCACTGCCAACACAACATTTCCTCAGAGCACTGACAACCTTGATCACCGTTAGGAACAGGACACAGCTCAAAATAGTATTATTTCACTTCGATTTTCTGCAAGGTGGAGGTACTTCCCCAGTCGGGCAGCTCCAATTTGAGTGGAATTACTACCACTATCTCCTACCTCTCTAATTGTTTTTTAGTTCTTAATTTAAATGTAAAGTAACTCGTGAACTGGTCACAAGTAGACGGAATAGTAACATGACTTAGCAAACTTTACTGATCAGTCAACCAAATAACGAGTTGTCGAAAATCAGTACCGATTAACTGATGATATCTTGTACCGGTTCATATTTTCAGTATATTTTTTGCACCAATCCCATCTTTAGCATAATTTTACGCTTAACGCAACTTGTTTCTAAAATTTGCTGTTTGCTTTTAGTAAATTATATTTATTTCTGTAAATAGATCTTTTAAACACACTATTACATACATACATACACTCACGCCTTTTTCCCATAGGGGTAGGCAGAAACTAAAGAACGCCACTTGCTACGATTCTTGCATACTTCTTTCGCTTCGACCACATTCATACATCTTGTCATACATACACGCTGGTTGCGAGTACTACGCACCTGACCTTTTTGAAGAACCTCACCAATAAGGTCGGTATAAGTTTTTCTAGGGCGTCCCCTTTCAGCGGTTCCACGGACATTCGCCATATAAATCCTTTTTGTTAGTCGCCTTTCATCCATTCTCTCGACATGCCCAAACCATCTCAACATATTCTTCTCAATTCTCTTCACTACATCGTCTTTTAAGCGTACGTTCTCTTATCACACTATTTCTCAATCTGTCATTCTGAGTTACACCGCACATACTTCGCAGGGAACGCATTTCTACAGCATTTATTCTACTTTCATGTTTCTTCTGCCATACCCAACTTTCACTTCCATACATAAGTGTAGGTACCAACACACCGTTGTGGATAGCCATCCGTGCCTTTTTTGACACCGACTGGTTAGTATTACAAGTAAATGCTTTGAATTTCTAGAATATAAGTCCTAACATATCTAATAATGTCACATAGGTATGTGACTGTCACAATGCAGGATAATGTCTGAAATTAAAACAACCCGTTGCACCACGATACCAGATCGGCGGAACATTTGCGTAGGCCCCATTAAATAATCTCAAAGACACCAGACAGATAAATCTGTGTACCAACTGTTTGTATATCTAGCCTACATAGTACTACATTTTCATTTTCTGTTTAGAGTAAGTTTATTGAAATAATGTTAATAATTGAATGTCAATATAATACAATATTTGCCGACAATGTCAAATATATCTTCTCTAAATAACATGTCCATGTCTTGTCGGGATGTGTCTCAGCTTATTTCTTCTAAACCATTCGACGGATTGTGATACGGTTTTCAATATCATTTGACTTAAATCTTCCGGAAGGTTAATTAAGTATAATACATGCATATTATCAGTACATTGCACCTGTGTGAAGGCGGGGCGGGTCGCTTGTTTTGGTTCTAAATAATCATTACAATGTCAGTAAAAAATCAAATATCGAATAATGTCAGAATGTTTGTATGTACAATTCATTTTAATAGCTTCGTTCATTAGAACGGCTCAATCCCATCTTTTATTTATCATCTGTATGATCGATGACAATATCCGTCGGGTCAGTAAGTCCGATAAATTCTTTCATTGTTTTAATCATATTGTTGTCTAATTTTTCTGTGAACTTTGAATATGGCTACATTAAGTTTTATCGCCATTCAAGTCATATCCATTTCGGTGTCACAAACTTGGAAAATATCATCTGGATCGATTAAACCACAAATTCACTGATTATTAGTTTACTTCTTACTTTCGACAGCACAGTTATCTATCAACTTTAAACCTAATTTTCTGTCAGTTTGAATCGTGAATTCCATCAATTTTAATTATTGTATTGGACGCAAAGCCTATTAAACTGAGTTTCCCAATCTTACGACGTTTTAAGCACAAGCGTTTCACAATAACTCGACAGTATTTCAAATAGTACCTACTTCAAATAAAATATTTTCAATTTCCCAATCAATTGTGAAAATAACGTAACGTACCCTCGACCCTGTATGTTTGTGCAATATCAATGTTCATGAGCTGCCTGCTCTTCTAATTGGGCAAACGGTATAGTTTCTCAAGCGTGAGTGCTGGTAATCGTGAGTGTTCAGTTAGAGGCTGATATTTGTGAGTCGTGGCTAGCGGACGCGACCTGCGGCTTTGGCCGGACGGTGCTGCAAAATATAGAAGGCAGCGGAAAACGTCTGCCTCAAACTATACATCAGTTGTGAATAAATTATGCCATGATTAGCAGGCTTGCGAAAGGATTGTTGTTTACGTTTGTGATGTGTTTGGTTATTAAGAGGTTCGGAGGACTCTCCTTAGAGTACTACGCCGATCCCCTTGGTGGAACATATTTGATTTCAATCTTTGAAATAGTAAATTGAGTAAAATTTCGCTAAAGATTTTATTTTATTCAGACAACCTTCAAAAAAATGGACTCAAACAGAAAATTAAAAAAAAGCAATAAAGAAGTTAATCAAACTGCTGCAAAGAATTTTATTTCTGGAGATACCTATAATTCAAAATCGCATCGACGTTACTGCCAATAAACTCAGTTTTAGTTTGTCTTTGAATCATACGAGTATACCAATATTAAGTATTCTATTAACTGTGCCGTTTACATTTTTATTTAATTCTCTGCGCTATGACATCACTGAAACAGAGATCATTATCTAATGATCCTCATTGGAAAAAATCTTGTTCTACCTACAATTTTTTACTAGATTATATCTTACTAAACTTAGCGATGTGACTAGACGGATGTTACTGTAGGATTCTATACTTAAAATAAGGAAGTCATACCTAAACACTGTAGTTAATATCCCAGACGGTGAATCACCTCATCAAGGCTCTAATGATCGGAACACGTGAGCTGTGGCGCCTATCAATTGCGCCAGCGGTGAGCTCTAACGCACAAGACAAACAAACAGTCACGGTAGCTGAGCTGTTGCTACCTGGCGAAGTACTACGGAAGGAAGGTGACGGTCTAGGGCGGATACCTACTTATCGTTCATAACTCTCAACCTAAATACTGATTATGTAACTTAATCTATCTTTGACTTTAAGTGTAATCTCTCGAAGGCACGAAAAAGAAGCTAAACAAAAATTTTATTTTTCTAGGTTTTTTTCAGCGTTTTACTCCTTCTAGGTCTTGGTCTTCAAGATACGAGTACATGAGGCGCATTAGAAAGGTCTACTCCTCGTCATTTTCTTTCTACTGCTGTGGGACGTTCAAGCTGGAGAAGATTCTCCTCCTTGAAGAGGTCTCCTAGCTGTGTGTCGGCCATCTTTTTAATGTATTTGTCTAGGCATGGTATGGCATGAGTTGAAATGTGGACCTGGAAGATTTGAAATGTGGCCCCACGAAGTTTTGATTTTTAGCGTAAGAGATGGTTGCGTAGTAGCTCCCTACAGGTATGGGTAGTGCCCGTGATTTAGCTTGGGGTGTACTGCTAGGCTTACCCTATACCTATTATTTTCAAACTCAATTCAATTGCGCTCACAAGTACCTACACTAAAGTTCTTGTTTTAATTAATAAAGCAACATAACTAAAGCTTTCTATAGCTAGTGTCTTCAGGTGGCGCGGCGTCCCTACGTGTAGTACGGTACATAGCGCGGTACATAGCGCCGCTCAATACATACGCGCGCACGCGTACACGCCCTGCCGCAGGGATGGGCTGGTGTCGATACTAGAAAAAACCTAAAGATGAATAAGATCTTTTCAACCGACGAAAAACAAAAAACGGAGGAGGTTCTCAATTTGACGTGTATTTTTTTTATGTATGACCACGCATAACTTTTTACTGTGTATGTGTGTGTGTATTGGAAAGGGTATACCCCGATGTTAGTACCATATAAATTTAGAAAAAAAAAAACAACCCTAAGGGTAGGAAAACAGGAGATGATTGATTGTTAACTCACTGATTGTAAGGTATTACCACGCATAACTTTATACAGAGTAGTCCGATTTTGATATTTCTTTTTTTATTGTATAGGGACCTAGACCTCGACCTAGGTCCAATATAAATTTGGAAAAAATCCCACTCTTAAGTGGGAAAATAGGGGTGATTTATTGTTCACTCACAGACTTTAATGCTGAGTTGTGTATTACAATTAAATCAAAAGTAATCATATTAAGCATGTAGTATTTGGTAGATTATAGCCACAAAAAATATAAAATAAAACTTTTTAACAAAAAAATTAAACCGCCGAAAAACTGAAAAGCAAAAAATAATAAACGTTTCCTAATTAACCATAATAACTAAGTTCTTTTACTAATGTAAGTAAACCTAAGAAATTTTGAATCCGCGACAATTTTTTGGAATGTTAATGTTCATCGCTGGAGATTTCATTGTTAATTTGATTTGGCTATTTCTTTAAATTTAAAATAATTTAGTGATCTTTGTTCATCGATTGTTTGACGCCGACTTAAAATTACTTAGGCATACTTACATTAGTATAAGAACTTAGTTATTAAGGTTAAATAAGAAACGTTTATTATATTTTGCTTTTCAGTTTTTCGGTGGTTTAATTTTTTTGTTAAAAAGTTTTATTACTATACTGTTTCATACATTTAATTGCAACTAGTGGGCCCGCGTTGGTCGGAATGCGACCTTTTTAACTTTGAATGTTATAGTTTCTTTTGTCAAAGTCTATTTAAAAGCAATCGACATATTCACATTTATTTGTTCCTGTTTGACGGTGACAGCCTGAACATAAACAATGAATATTTTGTGTTTGTAACACTTATTATAGAGACATTTTGCAGTTGCAGCATTTTTCACTCCTCCTTACTTTAACTACACCTTTCACACTCCTTTGTGGGCGCAGTATTTTTAGAAAACGATACAAAGTTCTCGCTTCACGTATTATTAATCTATTTAATAATGAAATTAGCGGTGAAAGAAAAAAAAATACTCACATTTAAACTATTAGAATCACAATAATTGCTTCGACGTATAAAATGGAATCATCGACACATTCCGGTCACATCACAATTACGGTAATCCCTTCGTTCGCCCCACCCGCGCTTCCGACTGCTGTATACGGATATGCTCCGTATATAATTATATGCATCTTTTAATGCTTTTCAAATATACGATCAGTGATTATAAACAAAATATTTCTGACAAAGGTACAGCCTAATGTCAAAATTACTAAAAATGTATACCATCAATCATTTTACTGTAAAATGCGACAAGTTTACTGAAAAAAGAAATGAAAGAAACTCCATGTCACCTACTTCCCTAAAACTGAACTACCCTGACACAGCATGGTTAAGACGCGTTTGCCAAATAAATTGATAACTGACCTCGATATTTGGCTAAGATATTTTTACATGATTTGGAATATAGTAAAATACGTTTTACTAAGGAACGAAATATATTAATTAATTCAAATAAATAACAGAATAATGATTAATAATCTATTTCTTTCACTAAATTTGTAACTCTATGAAACACGAAGTTAATAAGTATTCATTTTCGCGTTTTAACTCTTCCGGCTAGAATCTTAATAAATAATTATAACTTGTGCAAAGTTGAGCGCATTTCGTTTACATTTATGAAAAGTTAATAATTCTGTGTGACGTCGCGTCGACGGTTCGTAATCCGTCGGCTTCCAAGCTGCGTGTAAATTGAATGGAGTCGCTCAGGAACGTTTCATTACGACCGCCAAGCTTATATTAACGTTTAGCCCTTCTCAAACAGTCGCCGAGTTTTGTAAACTTTTGCAATATTCCTTTAAAGATAAAAATTGTGGTATCTTCGTCAAAAAGAAAGGAGTTACCGTTATGGGTGTAATACAGCAAAATATGTCAAAAGAATGCAATACCGTGGTATGATTTGTATAATCACTACTGGAATATTTTATAAGATTCATAATTATTTCAAACTTCTGTAAAAAATCTCGACCGGGAGTAAAAAATCCTAACGCATATTGACGACGTCTGTGGTCTAGTGGTTCGAGTGTCGGACTGCTGATCATGGGGTTGTGGGTTCGATTCCCACAGGACACAAATATTTGTGTGGCTAAAACATAAGTGTTTGTGTTTGTCTGGGTTTCTATGTATTATAAGTATGTATTTACAAAAAAAAAGTATAAAAGTATTATATCCATTGTCTAGTACCCATAGTACAAGCTCTGCTTAGTTTGGGACTAGATGGTGCTGTGTAAAATTGTCCAAGAATATTATTATTATATTGGCCTTAGTAGGGTATTCACAAAAGTAAAAATCAATGTCTCTAGGAGAAATTTGTTGTGTAGGTACCAATTCGGTACACAAGGGGAATTTCTGGGCTGACAAAAGACTTTAAAAATAGAAGAAGGGAAAAAGAAAGTTGCAAACGAAAGTTTAAAAGAATTCTTGTAAGGAAACTTACCAGCTTTTTGGGTTCAAATACTTTTAAAACAACACTCAACTACTTTCAGTACCAAATAAAATTATTAAAAAAGTAAATAATGTAACTCAACCCTAAAGCAAATAAAGACAGCTGCGGAGTACCAGGGCATCATAACGGCGAGGATCCCTCGGGAGTTTTAATTTAGTTCGCGTGTAGCTGTCGGCTGCGCGGCGACGGGCGACGCCGACGCTAACAAAACGCGGAACTGTGTACACTAATGGTGTGCTTTCTTTAACTGTGAGGGACGCTACCAATGCGTCCAACCAATACAGGATCACTATAAAAACGAGCAAAATGCTTGTATACTTATCTATAAATTGTTAAAGTTGTTATTATTGAAATTTAGAAATCTCATTTTGGACCTCTTGACAAAGTTAATGAAGTTAATACTAATATTGATGATATTTATTTATTTTTAGTATTATGCTTATGATTTTAATAACCGAAAAGTTTTCCTTTTATAACTCACAACACCATAAGTATACCTACATATTATAGTAAATGATGGTGGCAGGTATACCAGGCCCCACTATCTGGTCTGTACAAATAATTAATTATTGACAATAACACGTCTCCGATCAAAACAAAATCAAATCAAAACATCGCATGTTTGCAATGCAACAAACTCAAACCGAACAGATAAATATGTTCCACAGATAAAATATAATTTGCATATAAAACTTATTATTAGTGATGCATAAACCGAACACGTATTTAATTGAGCGCGGTAATCCGTATTAATAATAGAGCAGCCGGCGACCCCTGGCGTGATACTACAGATTTAAAAGTCAATATCCTGCCTGGATTACATCAGGGTCCCGAGGAACAGGGGAGCGAATAATTAGGTGTCGTCCATACTACGGAATAGTTATAACTAGTTGTTGTAAGTTCTTGTGTCAGATTATTTGAAAGAAAACATACAACTTTCAGAACTTTGGTGTCTAACTTTAAATTTTGGACAATGGTGTATTATTATTCATTGTGCAGAGTAATGAAAGTAATAGCTAAAAACGCAGCTTTTAGCAGTTATATTATCATCTACTATTTATGTTATAGGACTATTGATTTATATTAGAAAATGAAGAGTAAGTACAAGTATTAAAAACCTTTATAAAGATTTTGGTTTAGGCAGATGGACAGTCCCTCCACAGTAAACCATTACATGTCGAGAAACAAATGATCGCTCATTTCTTATTACTCCTGAATCCACCTGGGAATGAACCGACTACAGCTACGCTGACCCTTACTTAACAAACCCCGGTGTTGCCACCAAAATTAACTCTCCCGTTGATCCTCAATACAATTTTATTGCAAATGGGCCCCAAATAATGCTAAATCACAGCTAAATCCCCATAATATGGGGTAGGCTCGATTTCGGGGTTTTTTCGGCTAGCAACATTATCTTTTATTGTGATAAGTGTTTATGTGATGCAATTTTTGCTTTCGTTAATGCATTATGAATAATATTGTAGGGTTGAAAAATGTTGAGTTTAAAGTTTGTGTAATTAGTAAAACAGATCATTAAATTTGTTAAGTATCATCTGATTGCCAGCGCCCGATATCAATTAATTTTCTAAGGCGTCTAATTAAGTTGCTTGACTGGTTAGCATCATTATATTCTTGTCAACGTTATCCACTGCTGTGCCGGTGTAGATCCCTTTTGTTTTCGGTTTATACCTAATCACTTACATTCGTATATGTAAGTGATTAGGTATAAACCGAAAACAAAAGGGATCTACACCGGAAACGTGGAAACGTTGTGTCGGCGGGGGGAATTTGAACCTTATACTGCCAACTCCGCTATTCCTCTTTCGTGTTATAGGGTCACCAACACGCATGTGATACCCTGGTGTTGGAAGCGTCTATAGGCTACGGTAACCGCTTACCATGGTAGGCATTAGTGGTATAAATATATAGTGTATGTAATCTAGCCAAATACAAATATTGTCTAATACATAGTTACAGTTACACTATAAAATAATAATAAAATGAATACTAGTGATTAACCTAATCAATAATTATAGGCACAACTGTTATCGATATGTCGATAATAGCAGCACCTGTCAATCGATACGTTCCGTATAGGTACCAGGTGTTAATATATTTTATTATGATCGTGGTTTACTAATGCCCCTCGTTTGTTGTGATTCATCGTAATTATTGTAAAGCTATTATGAATATTCAGTAAACGTAAGTATTATTATTTAGAGTTATTTTTTTAATAATATTAATACGAAGATTATTGTTATATACTATTTAAAATGTTCTGAAGTTCGAAATTCGGTACTTAATTATTATAAGTACTATAATTTATCTTAATGGCCCAGCAGTGGTCGCAAGCGCGGCTATTGAGTATATAGTGCGACGTGCCATTCCCAGGTCGAGCAAAGGATTATTGGGTATTTTTGAACTGCCCATATCAAATCGATGTTTGGATTTATGCCAGGTTAAAAGGAATGGACTCGCTATTAAATGGAATCTAAAAAACACCGGAAAACTATATTATACCTTTGCCTGACTTTTACTTAAGTCGTGACCTTTAAGTAAAAGTAATAATAGAAAAATCGTTTTTCGGTTTGAAGGGTGAAGCCCTTCGAGGATTCTATGTAAGTATTTAATTAAAAACTTTTTACCCAACATTAATAACGATCAAACACCACACACACACGACTTTCCATGAGCTCCGAGAGATACGAAAATTTTTACACAAGACAAAAAGATTTTTTTTGTTTTCATCATTATTTTCCAAGATATTTGTTAAGTAGGTTTATGACATTACAATGAAATCCACGAATGTTAACGTTTCAGATATTCTATGTTCAATAGAAACCGTTAGGTAATTATAATGCATAGTTCGGAATACTTAATAATAAATACTTAAGTTTCTCAAATTCCTTTAAACTGATTGGTAAAAAATCTTCAAAAATAGCGTTATGATTCGGAAATCGAACATTACACGTTATGGTGGGTTAAGCGTCGGGACTTGGACCCTAAGTTATTGGGTTAATAAATCTTAATATACCGCGCTGCGGCCGGCATGCTAATGCCTCCTAATGTTGCAGGGGCGGCCACACTTGCACAACGTAATTATATTTTTGTAAGGGGTAAAATGTATATATCCAAAATAAATCCTGTTTTGCAGTCATGTTTTTGGTTTTGTTTTACATATAATTACCAGCCTTAAAAATTATACGGACAATAAGTATAAAATAAAGACTGAATAAGGAACTTGGTGACATTTCACATTTGCTTGATCATCATCATCCGAGTCTTTTCCCAACTATGTTAGCCTCGGCTTACATGAAGCGACTGCCATCATACCTCTGCAGCCCAATATCTAGGTAATACCGATATCCTGAGGAGAGACTGGTTGTCACATTTTTTTTTATACTACTGAGGTGGCATACAAGCTTACGGCCCACCTGATGGTAAGCAGTTACCGTAGCCTATAGACGTTTGTAATACCAGGTGTATCACCTGCGCGTTGCCGACCCTGTAAAAAGAAAGAGGAATAGTTGGTTTGGCAGTATAAGGGTCAAAGCCCCCCCACTGCCAACATTATTTTGGGGCTCAGCAAGAAGAAAATGAGGATTTAATAATCCACCTAGCACCAAAATCACAAAGCTGGCCCCAAAAAGGCCGAAATGAGGTATTTACCTGAACTGTGACTATATCCCAGTTTGAGCTTTTCATTAGACAAGACATGTAAACACGTTCAAGATAACAGTAAAAATTATCTTTGGGCAAATTGTAAAACAAAATAGTTAGATAATTGCAGTATTCACAACATAAACTTGTTCACGCATCCATCGATTATATCCGTCACACAATTAACGTAGCATCGCATTCGAAAACTAAAAAAGTTATAAACAGAAAAGGTTCAGAATAATTAATGATAGAAAAAGATTTCCCATGTAACGTACCCGGCGACCATTTAACTGTCTAATCGTCGAGAATATCGAATGAGGGGAACGTGTGCCATTTATTTTTATCGATGTCGGTGCCCGGTATAGTGTCACAACACTACGGCGATACTTACATCTTTTTAATAATAAAGGGATTTGTTAAACAGAATGCGACACAGTCGGAGCGGCGATATTTTTTATTTATTTTTATTTGAGTTTTAGTGCAGTGATGTGCTATTTAAATTAAGATGAATTCACATATATTTTAAATAATAAATGTTATAAAAAAGTTAGCTTTACTATGTGTGGTAGGTGTTCGTCAAGATTGACTTTATCAAACGGTTGTAATGGAAGCATAAAGATGTGATTGATGTGATTTCAGTGTCTGTATGCCATGCACCCGTTTTTTCTCAGTAACGCTCAGTAGGTACCATTAATTATTTTTTTTTTCTCAAAAGGCAAATATTTTATTTCAATAAGACCAGTAAAATGGCACTTTTGAAAAGTCAAAACACGTATTTTTTTCGATAAAGGTTAATTAGTAGGTTATCTTTTTGTATATTTTTGGCATTTTCCATGCTAAGATTTTAAAGTTATTTAGAAAAGGAAAAATACGACCGCGGGCAGGATTCGAACCTGCGTCTTCTGGTTCTGGTAACCAGAAGACGCAGGTTCGAATCCTGCCCGCGGTCGTATTTTTCCTTTTCTAAATAACTTTAAAATTAGTAGGTTGTGAAATTAACTAACGAATAAATTTTGCACGTTTTGATATATTCCAATTCCACTTAACCGTCACATTTAGGTATGGTTAAAAACTTTGTATACCCAAAACGAAGCACCTATTGAGTATTGATCTAAGGCCTACCATAAATAAGTAAAAAATTGTGCAAACAAGTAAGGTACTGATCCAACAATAGTGTGGAAAATAAGATCGCTCAAACTCTGGTCCGAACACATCACACGTGTAGGGAGACCAAAATAGGAGGAAGGACAGTCAGTTGTTTCTTAGAATTAAATTTAATTAATGTATATATTTAAATTAATGCATATATATACTATTTGATAGACACTCGATATTACTGGTAGAGAATGATTATTAATGGATTATCCCAAAACTGATGCATTATAAGGTCCTTCACGTGTGATGATGTTTGTTTGTGATGTATCGATATAATAATATGTTGGGCTGGTGCCTAAACGGTCACCCTAGCTGTCAATTATCTGGGTACCATCCAATTTTGTAACGCGGTTGGAACTATTATTCTATAGCTAACACGACAGAAGTAGAATGTAACATTTAAAGTGTTGAATACATGTCCGTTAAAAAAAAGAAATGGGATGATAAGATGAAAGAGAAAGTCATTGTAGGTAGTTGCACCACACAACCACAAATTTACAGGTTTTTTTAATCTTTCCGCAAATTCTGAAGTCAATATCCTGCGTCAGATAGACATCTGATTGAAAATACAAATATTTATATATTTTCCCATTTTTTATATACATCTATACCCATCTTGCATGTTAAGTTTTACTATTTTAGCCAATGAATTACAAGACAAAATGTCGAATCACTCTAATTGGAGAATATTTCCAAAATTTCTCAAAATGTTTTATTGTAAATATTGTAGTACTAATTCTATATTTTCCCGAGATCGTACCAATGAAATATGGTTAGTCTATCGCTCCGTCTGCCTGTATAATATTTTTATGGTAGTGCTAAAATGCCGACCGGAGGATTTCCGACCTCTCTTTGTTCTGATATCGTAAAGTTAATAGTGTCGGATAGCGATACACTTTCGGAAGGTCAGCCATCACTCGTATACTCGTTTAATTAAGGAAACAAATATTCTCTTTTAAAGTCGTTCCCAGATACAGTTCTAATTAAAAAAGTTCTGAGTAAAGAAGTTAGAAGACCACATCGCTCCGGACGCTTTAGCCTACTAAACTACCGAGACCACTGCCTGTGATGTCGGATTTTTTTTTCTAATTCGAAGCTGACTGCACCTATAAGACGTAGAATGAGGAAGAGAAATTCGACATAATATATAATGCAAATGATATTGACAGATGCATTATTTTGACTGAAAAAATAATATAATGTATATTATTTCAAAGTATTAACTTGCTACGACTTAAATCTTGCTTCTTCCCATATTTAGAAGCCATGTTTATTCGGCCCGCTGCGTATTTATATAATACAGCGCCGACTGCGGCCGAAGTCGAGCAAATAGCCAGGAAACTGAACTGGTGTTTGCAATTGACCGGCCGACACTGTAAATATTTCATGTGTGCTGTACGCTCCTCTGTGTACGGTGAGCTGCGTAGATAAATACGAACAGTTCTTCAAATCTTCTAAAATGTAAAAGAGGAATAACTACACAGATACACTCTTGTTACCAAATCCCCGGAAATGAAAAGCCCATGAACTTTTAAACTGAATGATATTTATCTCTTAAGCCGTACTTGGAAGGGGTTTATATAATTGAAATGCTATTAAAATTAACTTTAAATGTATAGCGTATTGTTATACAGGAAGAAACTAATGTCTAAGATACAGGGACGGCCTAGTTTAGACGTTTGTGTTCATTGTATTTATTTGAAATTTGTACATAGATTAAGTTCTATGTAACTTATTTCTGTGCTTGGAGTTAGTAGAGATAATTATTTTATTTTCAAGCTTTACGAAAACAAAAACCCAAGCTAAAGCCGTAATTTAAAATGATTGTACTCCCTATTTCACGCAAGTAAATAACTATTACAAAATTTTGAAATTATGTTTGATTAACGGTGGCCTTATGTCGTTACCCCATGGCGCTAGTCCTGCTTTATGTCTTCGACAATTTATTTTAGAAACCACAAACCAACCAACCTTGGCCTTCGGCGATGACAATATAATTAAAACGATAAGCTTTGTAAAGAAGAGTGTATAATAAAAGGGTCATAAGAATAGACAAAGAGCTAGGGAACAATGCAACTCCGTGAACAGTAGCCGGTTGTACGGAATAGTCGCGGCCACACGGACGCGACGCGACTCACGGACAAACACATTTGTGTTCGTTTTGTGTGTTTCTCCGGGACCACTTCGCGCCACACTGCGACATTCTTCGTACGCGTTTTATTATTTATTTATTGTGCGTAGCAAAGCATCGACTTTTTTTGTCGACGCTACTTTTAAAAAACTCAAAGGTGTAAAGGTTAGTGGTGTTTGTTTTGTACACCGACATTATTCATACATCACGATTTTTTATTGAAATGCGTTAGACGGGCTAAAAGTGTTACCTAAATGTATTTCAACTACCAATTCTTAGTATTTTCCGATTCAATGCCAAGTTACGTAATGCATATAGCACAGAAAACATGTTGAAATATATCAACCGCAACTATCGGTTTAATGGCAAGCATGATTATGTAAGTTGTAAATGGACAACTATTGATACCTACACGAAAAAATGCATAACTTCTCATTACGTACCGTCCCGAGTTCCATTTCAACACGTTTGAAAAAATAGAAATAACCAGCAACAAACTTTTAAATAAAATATAAGAAATGATTACCTAATACATGATTAACAATTAATTAGTTAAAATATTAATATTTGTGTAACAATGTTTACACATAATACATGATTTTGAGTTTCAAACCTTTCTACAGTTCAGGCACATTCGATGACGTCTGAAGAAGTCGATGCCTTTGACCCGAATAATGCTGCAATAATGACTAATCAGGTAAGTTAATAGTACAGGTAAGTTAATAGTACGTAGGTACTATGTAATGTAAGTAGTTACATTGCAGTATATCTAAAATTTACAATAGATACCCTGCTCTTAAGTACAATATATCTATAGTTTCAAATGGACGGCCATGACATGGAAAATGTCAATGGTACGATTTATTCTAATAGTAAAACTAAAACAGATTTAAAGTCGAATAAAAAACCATCAATATGTATTGTAAAACGTGATCTAATCAATGAACGGAGTTCTGAATGGAGTTGTCCATTCAGTAGCAGCCCAACACATATACGATAACAGTTACAATGAATAACGCATCACTTAAGTTAATATCAGTGACGATAAACCGGCAATTTTCACGGATTACAACTGACTTCATAGAGACGAACACACGGATGGTAAAAATATCTAACAACAACGTCGAACATTGACCACGATAAATGTTTCTAGTTAAGTTACGTAGACGTTGTTTTTTGTGTTCAAACTTTTAGAAACATCTTTTTGTATTTTACAGCATTTTCTTGGCATGGTGACACCAGAAGACACAGATTCAAATCCGAATCGAATAGAAACATGTTGTAGGCAAAACGTGCAATTAATTAACAGAGAAATTTTAAATAAAAAACTTACAAGAGATAAACCGTTAAATATGGTTATACATATTAGAGATGCTTCACAAGTTATCCCCTTTCCAGCAAAAGTAAACCAAAGCTCGAAAGCTCCGTGGACTGTGTGTCACGGGTGTTAACGAAATACAAATATTAGTCAACACACGACACAAATTAAGACTAATGTCTAATGTAAAGTATAGTTTAACTCGAAACTAAGTGCTTGAACAAAGTGACAGTGGTTGATTACCTCCAGTTGGTCGTTAATATTAGTTGCGTTTACTAAACTCGTGAACAGCATTTGTCAGCGAAAAATTGCGTGAATTGCTACCAAAACATCCATTATGATTTCGAAGTGGTCTGTCATAATATTTACATTTAGAAGACAATTAAAGAAAGTGAAATTTATTTGAAAAGAACCATATTTTACTATGATTTCTATAGTTATAATAAAATTATTATACATAACAATACATTCATAAGAATCAAATGTATCAAAATTTCATCACATAAAAACTTATAAATTAAAAGTATAATAAAGAAAGTCAGCCAGCAAGTAGCACGAAATCATTACCACGTCATATATTCAGGGTCAATAAAAAAACATGACTACTGCGTAGTCGATAGGCAGCCACCAATAAAAAGTTAAGACACGGAGCTTAAGACTCATAAAACTCCAATAATATAGACTTGAATCGTCTATGAAGTTTGAACAAAAGTGTTTGACAATCCCGACCACCCATTCACATGGCTTTTAAAGAAGCATAACTCAAAACTTAAATTATTATTCGTGCAACGTGAAGGTTGAATCAGGTAGAAGGTGCCGTGAAATGTATCAGTGTAGTGCAACTTTTGAACTGGACGTGCGAAGCGGGAGTCTCGCAAGGTGAACGCTTGGGACCAATTCTTTTTATATTGTGTGTTTTCAGCGGATGTTGGTTAAGATATAACGGTGTGAGTGATTTGATGTATTTAAATCACCTGTTGACAGTTAAAGATTTTTAATATTAGCTAAGCCTAGTGACAAAGTTATCGATTTTGTCACTAAGGTGTTTGTATTACTATCATAATTTCTTAGCACTTTAACTATGTATTTACACGTGGGTATGACCCAGATATCTCTTCAAATTTTATTTGCATACTATACATAGGTTATTTTGTCTTGCTTAATATTGTTTACAATTTTAATAATAGAGCTATCACTCATGAAATATTAAAGAAAACACATCAAAATTCGTTGCATAGATGAAATCGTAGAAACATCAAGACAGACACGGAAACTAACTTTGTTTTATACTGTTTAGTGATGATTTAACTAACATTTATTAGATACTGACCTGCACTCTGCTCTCGGTGAGGCCGATCCTCATGGCGATCTCCTCGCGCATGAAGATGTCGGGGTAGTGTGTCTTAGAGAAACATCTCTCCAACTCATTCAATTGCGCCGGCGTGAACCTTGACATGAAATATATTTTTATTACAAAAAATTTGTTACCTGACCAGGAATCACAACAATTTCAGCGCATTTTTAATAGTAAAAATGTAATAATCATTAATGTAATAGAATGTCTGCTAATAAATAGCTCTGAAATTTATAATATTGTAAATCATTGTTATAATAAGTACCTACAACAGACAGGAGATGGTGTTAGATATTTTCTTATATAAGTGGTTCGTTTAAAAATACAAAAAAAATATGTTAAAGAGAGAGATTTGTTTATTTTAAAAGAGTTTTAAAATACAATCAAATGTGAAGAGCAATGAACCAAATTTAACTCGAAAGTATACTAAGGTAAAGGCACCTAATTCCGTGAACATACATACATGTATATTTTTCTGAAGATATGGTTATTTTTATTATTTATTTATTTATTTATATACACTTTATTGCACACCAGAACAAAATTACAAAAATAAAAAAAGCCACATAAAGAGTATTACAAGTTTTATTGTTTTTACTCTTGTCAAATACTAATAGTTTAGTATTAAGTGATGACTTTTTATAATGAAATAATAGTACATTATGGTACAAGTGTGTAATGTTGGTGATTACCGCTGAGGCGCCAGGTGAGGGTTTTAAGAGAGCCGAGGACGGTAATCATCAAAACACACGTGTATCATACGACGTTTTTCAACACACTTGTGAAGAAAATAACTATAATTTCAACTATTTCAACAGTGAAAACGAGTTCTGAAAATTTTTTCGCAAAGCGGGAAAAATTAATCAGCTTTCCTATGCGCGCGCATCTAACAATGGCGAATAATGGCGTACAGCCATAGACTAAAAAAAATTTTTTAACTTTTCGCGAATAACGTTTTAACCATGTACAAAATGGGGAATTCATAGTTATATTTGAGTGTAAGTTGTATTTATTAAAAACGTACAAGTTGAAATTATCTATTTAAATACGAAGTTGCATGAAATGAGCAAGTAATTACCTATAAAATTTATTTGTACTATTGAACACGATCTTCTGTTGTATAAAAACTTTTTTAAGAACAAAGCAACTCAACCAATAAATAAAAAAAATACCCTATAACTCACATGTAATAGTAATGAAGAAGTCACAGTTTGATTACAGGTATCATTATGTGCCTAATTGCGGTGAAATTAGAACCATTTTATGAGCAAGTGTGTTGAAAAATATTAAAATAAAAATACTAATTCCGCGGAATATAGTTCAGAATATACTTTCAATTGTTCTTCTACTAAAATGATGTCACATTTCACGAATTCTTAGTTCACAGTTTTTAAGAACATTGAATTTATTTTACTTTGAGTAACGTAATAAAATCGAAACAAGATACTGTGTAAGATGATGTCTACATTAGTTTGCGAAAGTTATTTAAAAATGCAAATATGTAGAACTGATGCGTTATTGAAATTAAACTGTTCAACACTACACACAACAGGATGTATAACGGAATAACGATTCATAACAAAAGATCACGTTTCCTAATTTTGAGTATTAAAAAATTATGCTTTTAGCGGTTGGTCGGAGGAAGAAATCTTGGCTGCGAAACATCAGGGAATGGACAGGGATAGCGAGTGCAGCTCAACTCTTTCGCCTCGCTAGAGATAGCGATGAATTTCCTAAATTGACTGCCAACCTCCGCTAGTCGGAGAGGCACTATGAGAAGAAGAAAGCTTTTAGCATGTTATATAAACAGAATTCTGCTTGAAAGCAATGTCTTCGTATTAAACATAAAATTATTTTAACATTATATAAAAATTGTGTAGGTACATGCCGCGGTATTTGAAACCTTATTTTAACCTCTATTTGTTCAGAAAAACATAACAGTTAAGTGATTTCAATTCAGACAATATAACCCTTATAATATTAACCCAAGGAATAACATAATACAAAAATAACGAGAAAAGCAGTTAACTTAAAATATCGTGGTGCTCTCGTGCACATACTCGTATTTTTTTAAAACGTATGTACACGTAAAACTACCCTTTTGGTGATTAACAACAGAGAGATATCTTATTTATTGAAAAACATTGCAACAATTAAGAGCTAATAACTTGTTTGTCAGAACGCCTCAGAATTGGGTGCCTTTACCTTAATTTGAGAAATGATCCGACCAATGTGATGACGTATATGTTAGTCTGAAATTATAAAACAAGTTTAAATGTGCTACCTCGTCCGATGTCTCTTCTGTTTGGCAGGCTTATCGCTGTCGGAGGCTGACGATGACATGCTGACTGGCACGGTGGCCATGTGCCCTCCACTGTGTTGTTGGTGGATGCCACCTGGACAAGACATTCATATTATTAATCAGGTGTAAACTAAACATGAAATTTATCAAGAAGAGACAGATCTATATACTTTGAAGAAAATGTAATAATTATTATGCCATATACGCATAATATACCTATCTAATTATTTTTGGAACATAATAATGCACAAAAAATTTGTGTGTACAATCAATTAATATATTTGAAAATCCCGACTGAAAAGAAAGAAAAATACAAGACGTCAGGAACATAGCGACTTTAACAGTCCGGACCCATAAAAAGTTCTAGACCGAATCTCCCAGTAATTATACATACGCCTTTAACCTATGAAACGCCATATTGTGATCCGAACATGGTATATATGCTCACTGTTTCTTTTTTCTTAAAGAGCTTTTGCCCAATTCACCTCGGTTATTATAAAGACCGGCCCCTTGATAATGAGTCCTAGGTGAGGAGTTTGGCCGCTTGATGGGGTAATGCTCGTTGAAAATGGGAGTTGCTGTGTAAGACCCAGCATCCTAGCCTCTTAAAGATATACAAGTCTGGTGGTCATATTTCTGCATTCTTGGTTTGTCCGCTGCACTTTGACTTCTCTTTGTACATTAGCCAACAGCATGTACAGTTTGGGCCTTCGTCTTAGGGAAGAGAAACAATGTGGGCTTCCGGAGAATACTCGTCGTCACTATCTTCCTTTAATGCGGTTTATTCAGCGGCTTACTCTTTGGATGTTACGGCCTTTTCTCCTGTTTCTTTTCCGCCTTCCCCTTCTTTTTCTTTTCTCTTCCCTGTTGTTGTGCCTTCGGTTTGTCTGTATTTCTTTGTTTGGCCGCTTTATGCTCACGTCTGGAGATGCCTGTATACCTTTCTGTCGGACGACCCCGAGATTTTCCTGGTGTTACTGCACCGAAGAGCTGATCGTATCGTATCGATATATGCTCATTGTGGATTGTAGTCTTCGATTGATGTACATTGGTCTAGCATCGTATAGACGGGCTCGTGACTAGGCAATAGCTACGCTGATCAACCAATCTGCAAGGTTTAACTACGCTAGCCGCGGTCAGTCTGTGGATGGAAGACAATTCTTAACATAGCGGGACCCCTCCGTTTCTTGAAGAGCACGTAAAGCCGACGGTCCTGATTGTCATACTAACACCTATGACAATCATTTCTATGCTCAGGATATCGGTATTACCCAGAAATTGGGTTACGAACATCTGATGGCAGTCGCTTCGAGTAAAATAATGATTGACTAGAGGCCTATACCAACCCTGTTGGGATAAGGGTAGGTGGATGCTGGTCTAGTATCGTACATACATACCTTGTAAGTGTTCGGTGCGTATATTGTGCGCGATGTGCAGGCGTGGCCCGAGCGCATGGTGCGACCGGTCGAGACTCGGCTTAATCTCGTGCGGCTTGCTGTCCTCCGGGCACGACTCTTTGTGACCTGCTAGCACATGACATTCGTACAGAATACATCGCGATTACAGATGCAGCTCAAGCTTTAATTGTTAATCAATTGACGTGATGTCTAGCAATACTTCGACAAAAAAATGTTGTGTATACTCTCATTGCAATTGTAACTATTAACTCGTAAATATATAACGCACATAGCAAGGGTGAAAATAAAGAATAGTTAAGTACTTCTTTGGAGACAAACACCATGGAAAAAAATACCTTGCCTATTTGCAATTTTTTTACAAGTGTCAATGTCAAACTAAACTTAATAGTAAAATGGCTAGCATTTTACTATTAAGTTTAGTACTACTCGACTAGACTAAAACAAATATTTTAAGTTTAAATAAATAGGTAATATAGAGTTTAGTATATAATTATAATATTTAAATGGACTGGAGTAGCCTTGTCAGTCTATAACTACAAGTTACACAATTTATTTCCAAGTAAATACCGGATAAATTGTAAAATTTGCAATAAGAATTACGGGAAACCAGAGCCAAGAAAGTGGAGGGGGGGCGGATTAAGGAAGAGTTGCCAATATTTGAGCTCTTTAACAATACAATGGTATATGTGGCTATCAAAACTTTCAATAGTGCTCGGACGTTTTAGTACAATCTTGTGACAGTCACGACCAAAGTGGCGCGTCAACTGTGTCGTGATGTCCTCTGTTTTTTGTTTTTTTGTTTAAGCGTCACAGTTGTCCAATTTGTCGTCCTGGGTGAAATCTACGGAGTTACTCTTATGGTATCCGTGATTTCAATTTATCATAACAATTTAATAGAAGACTAAGAGATTGCTTGGCATTACAGTGTTTGATGTGGCTACTGGGGAAAGAAAGGATTACGGTGCCAAGTCAAAATACCAGCAATGCCGACATAAGATATGATCCAGGTGAACTCGATATAATCAAACCAGTCGATTGAGCATCATAAATGAGGATTAGGCTGGCAAAGTGGTTAGAGCTTTTGGATTGAAAAGAAATGGTCTCTTCTAACTCTTCTTAACTCAGTAATTAATTATGGTCTTTTATGCAGTTTACTGTTGTCACACCCCTTAAGCTATCAGCAGCGCTTCAACAATCTTCAAGTATAAACTGTCAAAACACTAGGTACGCTAATATAATGATAACAATGAATTGAACATTAGAACAATGTGTGGTTTAAAAATGACTGACAGTTGTGAACCTATGTTTAGGTCCCTGAAAGTGTTGACATTCTCTTCAATGTATATATTTGAAATGGCAGTTTTTGTGAAATCAAACAAGCATTATTTCATATCAATATCTGAAACTAGAAACAGTCCTATCAGAAGTCAATATAAAAACCTATTGCATGTTGATCATTACAAAACTGTTTTACTTAATAAAGTGTCTTTATCATGAGCCCTATCATATGTATACATAACAAAATTCCTGACAATTATGTCAGGAATTTTGTTTTTGTTTTTTTATTTAAAAAAACGATACAATTCAAATGTTTCAAAAGAAACTTACAGCACTATTACTTGAAAAGTGATATTATTCCATTTTTAAATTAAAAGTGACTGACAGTTGTAAACCGTATTTTAGGAAATATAAAATATTAACGCTCCCTTCCCTTTATATTCTAGAAAGTGCCCTTTTTGTTAAAAGTAACCAAAATTTATTTGCACGCATGTCTGACGTAGTCATTCGGAATAGACGCGATAAAAATAAACTTTGCCTACACACATCAAAGACCACTCTCATGCATAACAGCATATTTTGCATGGCCCCAAAAATCTTTAATAAACTTCCTAATGTCTGGAAAGAACAAAATAATGAAATGTTTAAAAATAAATTAAACAAATTCCTAGCTGACAAAGCTTATTATAACATTGACGAGTTCTTAAATGATAAAGTTGACGGCTGATTTTACTGGTTGATAATTTGTATTAATCTAATATGTAAAATTCTCGTGTCACAGTTTTCGTTGCCATACTCCTCCGAAACGGCTTGACCGATTTTGATGAAATTTTTTGTGCTTATTGGGGAGGTCTGAGAATAGGCCAACATCTATTTTTCATACCCCTAAATTTTTTTTTTATGGCAAAACAACATTTGCGGGGTCAGCTAGTAATGTATAGAATGTTATACCTACTGATTCATTTAAGATAATGTAATTTGATGTAATAAAATTAATAATATAATGTGTTAATTAACTAATAATGATAGAATTCTGTTAAGATTATTTAATTTGTTAAAACAATAATAATAAGTGAATATTTTGTACGCCGCAAAGGCTAAACATGACGATCTAAAAAATTATGCAAAATCTTATGCCTATGTGTGTATACTCATGTTTTACCAAATAAAATTATCTTTTTTTTTTTATTTAGTGATAGATTTTGACATTATTCTGTATTTGTCATTTACTTATTTCCATAATTTAATTTAATTGATTTTAATGTTTGCATGCCTTATTAGCGTAGATTGTACAAGGATTAATATTTTTTTGTTAACATCTATATTTAATGTATCTACCTACATTCTGTGCAAATAAACAAATATTCTATTCTATATTTTATCCTATTCTAAAACAGTCAATTTTACACAATCTCTGTTCCTTTGAAGCTGAAACTATTTAAAAATCCTAGCGACGATACAAAAATGAAACTAGACCGTTTAATAAATCCAATTTAGACGAAGAACAAAGTGTTAATGCGTGAAATTGGCAAAGTTTGGTCGTCGGCTCTTCCCAACGACCTGGCGATACTCGCGATTTTCTATTTGCTAAGAAATTGCGAATTTTCAAGCATAAAACTTGCGCCTCAAGTTGTAATAGGATATGAAATGGCACCGTAGCTATAAAAGCTACAATGGTAGATAAGACTCCTTAAGATTCGGTTTAGGTAATTTTTTCAAGTTATACGGAATTATTAAGTAAGTACATATTTTTATAATTCCGCTTTTAATATTTAGGTAATTTATATTAGTTATCTTTTTTACTGCTCTGATTGCAGCATTTGTTGAAAACATCTCAGATATGTTGAGATATGGACCTATTCTGACATCACACAAGATAACATACCTACTTACTTAGGTTAAAACTTGAATCGATTGTATTGTTGTTTTGTATTTTGTCCTGTGTTGTGACTGTCAAAATAAAATTTACTTATATCTTCTTCTTTCTTTCTAGATATCAATAATAAATTGCATAATGATCTTGAACAAAACTATTGTTGAGACATAGTTAGATATTATTATGTAGCTATAAACCAATATTTCGCCGTATCTGGTTTCACATCCCATATTAATGATAATGATGAAAATATTATCACCAACGTATACAGATATAGTTACATTATGGCTGCATCAACATACTTATTAATAAACATTTTTAGTTTGTAGGTAGGTGCATATAAAATTAGTTCTTTTAGAACAGTTTTCACTTTTTCGCGAAAACAATATTTTTGTTGTGATAGCAATGTTAAAATGATCATAGCTGATGAGATCTTTTATAAACTACTATGACTCAATATAATGCGTCACCAATAAGAAACTGTAAACACGTTGTTTATCCAAATTCGTCATTGATTCTGTATAACAAGATGGAAAGTGTGTATCCGGATTTAGATCTTGGTAAACATGTTAGGTTGGTACTGTAAAAGCCCGATAAATTGTTCCTATATTGTTCCTTAATTATACGATTGCTGTAAATACTTGTGCTTAAATGTCGTAGTCGATGATATCTAAGCTGAAATGTAGTTACCAAACTTATGGAATTAATAAATGGATCAGTTCATACTCATGTGCTCTCCAACCAACCACCAAGGCCGGGAGATTCTTTAACGTGGTATGACCTTTATTTGGATTAGACATGGGCGTTTTTGGATATTCTTGAAATCGACTGATGCGTAAAAAAAAACGATATAGATTTTTTTTTTGGCATCGATTCCTACTATACAATGTTGGTGCTGATAACTGCGATGCGATGCATTTTCTGCCAGACAACCTTAGGGTGATGCAGAAAAAATAAAATTACAGTAGATGCACTCTTTATTATAGACATTGATAGACTAAAACCTAGTAGATAATTATATATTATAAATAAACAATTACATGCATAACGTAATATTTTCTTATACATACTTATGTATAACATACCTAAATACATACAAATATATAAAATATCCAGATAGGTCAACGCCGAGATGATGAATCAGCCGACAAACTAACCTGGACGTATTTTCGTACCTTGTGTTTAAAGGGAAACTGTTTGTTTGCCATCCTGATTTCAGATGGAAGAGCATTCCATAACAAAATTGACTGAGCAAAGAATGTAGCATGAACAAAGTCAGACCGGTGAGAGGGACATTGAGGAAGAGGATTATTTGTAGAACGCAAATATTTAGTATGGTTGGCACATAAATACTGAAATTGAGAATTTAGATAAGAAGGGGAATTAGAAGAGAAAAGCGTAGTCAGTGCCCGCAAGTGTCTACCTTGCCGAATAGGCAACCATTTAAGTGCAGAACGATACTCGGACACATGATCATATTTACGAAGATTAAAGACGAATCGAATGCAGTAATTAAGAAGGCGATCAAGTTTGTTAATCAGATCAGCATTCAGGTCAAAGTAAAACACATCACCATAGTCGATTATATGGAAAATAAGGGCCTGCACAAGCATTGCTTTGGTTTTTGATGGAAGTAGATTTTTAAGACGGTATAGAGTTTGTAGCGATCCCGTAACTTTCTGACTAACACTTGCCACATGGTTACGCCAGCTAACGGTAACGTCAAGATGCATCCAAGATACCGACATTTGATTATCAGAATGGTATCTATCCTAAATAAAACGACGTCGATTATAAGAAGTTATTAAAAATATTGATATACAATTACAATTAGCGTGGTTCTTCCACCATTTTGTTGGATCGTTCCACTTGCCATCCTTAGATTGCCGTGGCAACATTTCGTCGTCTAAGTATAATTGAATTTCCCGTATTGGTTTTGATAATGGTGTGCGAGGAGTACAAGTTTGCATTATCATAGCATCTAATTTATTAAAAACACTTTTGGTTGAAGTGCTCCCTGCCGAGCTTAAATCAGATTCTATATCTCGCCTCCTCTCAATAATACTCACCATGAGATCTTGACAATATTTCTTAATGGAAGATTTGTTACATTCTTGTTTAAAAGCGACTAATTTAATTCTGGGATCCAGAAATGTGCATAGACCAACCGTTTTGCTGTTCTCGATGTTCTGGAATCTCTTCTCTAAGCCATTTTGTAATTTTATAAGAACATCCTGTACCAACGTATCAGTTAGGAAATCTTCATTTTGAAGTAAGTCAAGGCATAGGAAACCATTAGCGAGTATAAAGGCTAGTCCGCCTGAGAAGTAATTTTCACCACTGATGGTGCGTGTAACCTCTTCAAATTTTACAGCCATTTGTTGTAAAATCTGTACTAACTTGTCAAGCATTTCCCATTCTTCGTACAGTACAGTACTTCGTACAGATTTTACAACAATGTTGTAAAATCTGTACTAACCTGCCAAGCATTTCCCATTCTTCCTCACTTATAATAGGCCAATCGCGATTAATGATCGCCGTTGTGGCTTTAACTGCTTCTGACAATTCCACGAAACGTAGAACCATATAAAATGTGGAATTCCATCTGGTTGGTACATCTTGCCTCAGACGCTTTGGGTATGCTATCCCCAGATGTCTCAGTTGGTATGGTTTCAGTCTTTTTTTATAGTATCTCCTCCTCATGGATTATCCGCCACCTGGGAGGCGACAGGGTATGTCGGACTCGTACCGACTAAAAGCTACACGTGCCTTCACTTGCCGTGCTTATAGTCATTGCCATGAGATCCGTGAAATTCGCCACGACCCTGACAGGCTGCGGTCCAGCAGTCGCTGGACCCCCTCAATCATCTACCAATACCTAAGCTTTCCTGAATTGAACGGTAAGTTAGTATTTGAAATTTGATTTAATGTGTTGTTGTCATTGTTATTAACTGCTATATTTATTTTTATTTTATTTTATTTATTTATATAGGTTCGCTAACGGTTGTTACAATAATACTTAAGTATAATCATAATAAATATAGTCTTATGTTATTTGCACAACTAATTATAAGCAAACACTGCATGCAATGTTATGTAGGATAACAATTCTGTTTTAATTTTTAAAATATGTATCTTATGTAAATTATCAAACAAGGACACCGTATTTTATGTGACAAGCACTAAACTTCGACAAAAAATTATTTCATACGATACTTTTCTAGACAGCACTGAACATTCTTGTGAAACCGAGATACAGAATCAGAAAATATGTCTACTTCGCCACCTAATTCATTGGACAACTTGCACATACGTGGGATTGGGGGAGTTGGAACCTAAAACAGTTTTTCTTAGTGGCGGATGGAGGAGAGTAATTTGGGCGCGTATATAGTTTTAAAAACGTTCAATGTCACCCTTGAACCTAAGCTAAGACACAAATACATCACCTGGTCACTTTTTGTAAGCATTTTTAATGTATCAATCAATCAAATCAGCCTATCGCAGTCCACTTCTGGAGATAGGCCTCTCCCAAATCGCGCCACGATGCGGTTCCAGTCTGACTCAGCCCTTTTGGGATCGTCGGTCCATCTGGCTGGGGGGCACCCACACTACATTTGCCAATGTCCACTCAAGGACCCGTCTGCTCCAACGTCCATCGGTCCGTCGACAGACATGGTCGGCCTACTGCCACTTCAGTTTGCTGAATTGGGAAGCTATGCTGACATAGCTTCCCAATTCAGAACTGGAATCAATGATGATTCCAGTTCTTTTCCGGATAACTTCATTGCGGATTTTATCCTTTAAAGAAACCCCGAGCATAGCTCGCTCCAACGCTCGCAGAGCAACTTTAAAACCCATCTGTCAGTGTCCACGTTCGCACCGACTCGGCGAAGTTTGCCAATTGCTGTCCATACCAACCGAATCCTTCGTCAGCTTCTTTCTCGAAGTTGTATCTACCGAGCTGATTGCTCTGCCCTAGGTAGACGTATTCCTGCTCTACTTCAAGCATCGACCCTTCGACGTAGATCGGTCTCGGCGCGACATGTGTATTGAACATAACCTTAAACTGAGCTGAGTCTCCTGCCACACATAACTTCTTTTTGTTCAATGTAATTCTTCTTTTTCTGTTAAATAATTTTGTGTGGCAAATAAATGGTTGTTGTCCAAATTCATGCCGAGACCTGTCACACATCGAGAGGCTTCGTTTAGGCTATGCAGCATTCCGCCCAACTGTTCTAGTGACTCAGCTATAATGACGATGCCGTCAGCAAATCGAAGGTGTGAGATGTATTCGCCGTTTATGTTGATGCCCAATTTTTTATGTAACGATTAAGAGAATGGCTTAATTAGAATTGCACAAAGGAGTAAGGGAGACGTGCACCACCGAATACATTATATTTGGCTCCTATATCGAGCATTGAGTCGGTAGGTGTGATTATTAATGATGAAGATAAGAAAATACGCCAGATTCCGTTCCTTAAAAAAAATACAAACCTATGCCCCTTAGAACAACAATCCTACCTAACCTGAACTACGTGTTATACAATTTTTTTTTTATAAATTTACGTTTTAGGCAATATTATACAAAAGTGCTCGTAGTAGCCACTGCCGAATTGTCACAATATTTTGCAGGTGCTATCCAAAAACTGCGCTGGTACAAACAACATACCTACCCGCAATTCTTTTCTTCGCAGATCAACATTTAAATTACATCCACCCCAACCGGGGGCAAAAGTCGAGGCGGGCCGAGTCTTAGCGCCTCAGTCCCGGGCTCACCGGGATTACGGTCGGCTCATAAACACGACTTAATGGAATTGAATCCCGTAAAACAGAACGGTTCGATGGCAGCCCGGGATATTGCGCGCAAACCGTTTTATTGCGCTCCTCCTATTGACGTTATAGGAGGCTCTGAATGTTCTCTTAAGAAATTTAAGTAAACAAGTTCTGAGAGGAACAATAATTTAGTGTAATTTTTTTATGTTTGAATTTTTGTAGTGTACATTTGTTACAATAGATCAGACTTTTCTTAGCCACTGAAGAACTAGGATTTTGATAGTTTGATGGATTGGAAGAAAGAGAGAAACCAAAGAGAAGATGTATGTGACCGATAATATGAGCAAGAAGAAAAAATTTAGTTAGGTATGAGATGACTGTATAGAGAACTTTGTAAGAAAGAAAATTGTACTGCTGTGAATTCAAGTATTAGGCATACTTGAATTCGCAGTAGTAGGTATCTACAATTTGATATTTGACATAATGAAACATGCTAAACTTGGCAGGGGCACTACCGTGCCCCCAGATAATTGATAAAGGTATTTAAAAACAATGCAAATAGGAATCAAATCAGTACCTAGCTTCTAAATTATATTATTATTAAGAACTTAATTCTAAGCTTATATATTTTTTATTATGATCCCAATTAAAAAAGTATTTGACTATTGTAAGTAGGTACCTACTTCCTTAGTCTACGACATTTATGTCCAAAAGTACCTATTAAATAATCTCATCGCAATATCGCCGTCGATTGCTCTATACTAGACAATTTTGTTGTATTTTGGTTCACTGTATCCAAAAAGATGATTAGATAATTTGAATTTACTTACAAAACTTGTCTTACTAATCCATTTATTGTGTTCTCAGATAGGGTTATGTAGGTACACAATAGATGACGTAGGTACCTATATAAAATTTTCATAATTGCAATTAAATTTTTATGATGTTCTTTTTTCGGAATCAGTAGGTATGTGAATGAAATTATTTTGTGTCTATCTACATGTTGGCATAGAGATGAAATTTTAATAAATAGATTTACTTACATAATTATATTATAACTGTATTGGGGGAAATAGGATTTCCGGGATAATAAAATATAACAAGAAATATAATAATACATAAAATAAAGAAAAGGTATAAAAACAGATTGATCCAGCCTTACCTAACCTTTGACTGATCATTACAAATTGGGGATCTATCAATTTAGTTGTGCGTGTTTAAACTATAACTTGAAGCCATGGTAGAAAACGGCATTTGGAGTTTTTTACATTTAGGCAAAAATCGAAGTAAAAATAATCAAGCTTACCTCCCAAAGCTGTCGCGGTGAGGTTATTGAGCATGGCCTCTAAGGGCCAACCCTGGCCGCCCCCTATGTCGACATCGTCCTCAACACAGCCGCACAAACCAATGGCTACTGACAACACTACTGTTCCCGGCAGATGCCTTCACTCGCGATCCAGCACGCGAGCCCACCACTAACCGGCCACGGGCATCTTCCCTTAACCAGAGCACAAGTCCACTTTCTAGCGACACAAAAAAAAGCAACGACACTCACGCAAAACGTCAAAAAGGACAAAATTCCAGCGAAAACCCGCCTTAATACAAAATAATTAGCGCTATATTAAACCCAATTAGTTTTAATTACGACTCCGTTCAAACTTATTTACACACTTAATTTTTGTTATAAAATTAATATAACCCGTTTAGTATCAATTTGTATAAATTTGCAGTTTGATTGGTTCGCCCTTAAAATGATCGTTTAATGTGGAAACCGACTGCCGACTGGTACAAAAACAGATAGTGCTCACATTGTTGCCGACCCTGCTACTCGGAAAGCTCCACGCGAAGAAATATACCCGTCCTTGTCTAACACCGGCGTGACATCTGAGCTTCTCGCTCGTTTTCCACGCGTGCATCAGTAATGGATGCTTACATTTTGTTTACGTTCGATTTGAACAAACGAATAATCTATTATTTCATTCGTGCACGTATTATTGATACGGACCTTTCCCATCCATACAATATTCATACATTGACATAACTACTTCTATCTCATTCTAACTGCAGTACTTAATATTACAGAGTCGTAGTTCTGTCTCTATCGCTCGCATATTTTGGATATCGAACGCATTCCTTGTCGGTCCACGTTGGCCAATCAGAGCGCAGAGAAATCACTTTCAAAGCGTCTAGGGCTGGCACCCACGTCGCGATATTGAAATATTATTGCTATAGCGAGCGCAGGGCGTTCCGTTCTTTTGTAATGGAAAAAACAAATACAGGCAGTGTGTTCGTGATATAAGTCGCTATAGTTGTGTTGTCGGAGGTAAATAAGAGTACTCGAATGAGATCCGTTGGAAATATTTCAGCTGGGTTGCGTTCGAAAACGTCGCAGTCTGAGTGCGATTTCTTGTAAAAGCGCCTTTAATATTCGGACGTTGTTGAATAAGGAATGCGGGGAATGGACACTTGACGAAATGGAAGCGGACTGTTTTATTTTCTCTTTTTGTTATAGAACCATTGAAGCTTTTATTTTATTGTCGGTACAATACCTATCTATTATTTTTATCTTTTATTTCGATTCCTGAACCTCATGTTATTCAGATTCTTAGGATCACTTTGAATGTTCTTTGAATTAAGCTTTTCAATTTCGTTCGGTTTTGATTAGGTTTTTAATATACGGGTGTTCTACTGGATTACCTAAATAGAGATAGTTTATTTTGTGTCTCAATTACAATCTTGATTGGAAAATTCTTATTCATAATGGGGGCATTCTAAAACAAATCCGAGATAATATATATTTTAATAAACTTCCACTGACTTTTCCTCGTTTTATAATGTACTTAAAAAATAATCCAATGTTATTGTCCCACATTTTCCAAAATAAAACTTAGGTTTAAAAAAATCATACTATCACGCTCGTTTGGGGAATACGAAGGGTTAGGCAGAGTTCGACGGTATGTTTGTCCCATGTAGGTACTTAATAGGGGACGAGCCTGTTGGGATTGACCGGGGATAAATAGATACTTAGAGCTGCTATTGACAATTTCATAGAAAAACCCCATAGCCATCCCCATAACTGCTCTACCTGGGAATCGAACTCAAGATCCCTAGCGTAGCAGTTCCACTTAGGTTTATTCTACATGTTATAGGTACGGCCCTGTTCGCTATTTCATATTTTTCACCCTGAAGCTGCAAGAATTTCATTAAATTTAGGAACATGAAAGCGGCTCGTCCATTCTTAGTGAAAATTCTTCACTTTTTCAGCGCAACATATTTTTAATATTGCTAGTATACATGGTGTACTCGCAATATAAAATGACAAATGTTCTTTTATGCTCTTCTCGCCTGAAACACAATATTACCTAGTTCAGGGATATGTGCTGTATGATACTTACTTTATATGTACTTGTATTACTTATTGTATTTTAACTTAAGGCCCAATAGTTTAATTTTTTTTGATAATAATTAAAAATGTCTCACATGAGGTACCGTAGTTTAACAGATCGTTATAGCTCAACATTGCCTGCCCCCCTCCATGTGCTGATGGTGGCCACCGGGGTGGTTTTAGTGGGTAAGAATCCCACACTCCCCGGTCTAACCCCCGTAGACCGGTAGCCTTTTGAAGGTTTTCCCCCGTAAACTAAAAAAATAAATGATACTTGTCCATACTGTGTTAGCAAATTTTGCTAACACAGTTTTCAGAGCATTCTGTATAGCAATTAGGTGCTCCGCAATCGGTTGCCACGCGACGGTATCCCCTCACTGGGCATCAGACGCGGTACCTACAACAGTTCCACAGTTATTAAATATGCCATCACTAAAATATGTATAATCTATGGGTTGCTTATAGTCGCCTTGATTGGAGTTATTTTCTTTAATATGAATTCCTGCAAAATCCAACGGAGCTTTGGAATAAGAGAGACATTACCAATATAGATAATTATGATGCCGAGGTTTGTATGATGGTAAGTATGATATGGGGAGGTTTGGAAGATTTTAATTAACGCTTCTCACTACTGGTTTTAATCAAATATGTATCTACTTATGTTTCTACAGTTACGAGTGGTGATACAATCAATTTTTTATGCTAAATAGTGAGAATGAAGTAGATTCTTACAGAATATTTAAAAACATTAAAAATAAAAATATTAATAAAGGTTGAAAATGACTTGAATTCTACTTCATGTACTTGTTTTAACTTTATTACTTACCCGCGATGTTTCCCGCGTACATTTAGCTATTCCCTATCCCACAAACATTTATATTGATATCTTTACAACACTACAAGATATGTAAATGGGAAAATTTAATTTAGAAATCCTGTTTTAATTTTAATGGGAACCCAGTTAAGCCTTTACGCAGTCTATTTAAGAGAAACTTACTTTTAATATTAAATGTACAGACGCCAGCAGGTCAAGCTATCCAAAACTGTCAAACTTTCCCAATCGAATATGAACCTTATATTGTTTTGTATTATTTGACAGATTGGGGTAGCCTGATGTGCTGGCCTCTGTACATAATTATTTAGATTTTTCAGTAATGTAGGTATTCTTTTTAAGATTTGTGGAGATGTCATACATACATACATACATACACTCACGCCTTTTTCCCATAGGGGTAGGCAGAAACTAAAGAACGCCACTTGCTACGATTCTTGCATACTTCTTTCGCTGCGACCACATACATACATCTTGTCATACATACACGCCGGTTGCGAGAACTACGCACCTAACCTTTTTGAAGAACCTCACCAATAAGGTCGGTATAAGTTTTTCTAGGGCGTCCCCTCTCGGCGGTTCCACTGACATTCGCCATATAAATCCTTTTTGTTAGTCGCCTTTCATCCATTCTCTCGACATGCCCAAAGCATCTCAGCATATTCTTCTCAATTCTCGTCACTACATCGTCTTTTAAGCCGCAACGTTCTCTTATCACACTATTTCTCAATCTGTCATTCCGAGTTACACCGCACATACTTCGCAGGGAACGCATTTCTACAGCATTTATTCTACTTTCATGTTTCTTCTGCCATACCCAACTTTCACTTCCATACATAAGTGTAGGTACCAACACACCGTTGTGGATAGCCATCCGTGCCTTTTTTGACACCAACTGGTTAGCCACAACCGCATGTATAGCACCATTCACTTTATTTCCCGCATTTACTCTTCTTTCCACATCCGCATCAATCTTACCATCCCTTGTAAACATACTTCCCAAATAAACAAATTCATTCACTTGCTCTATACTCTTACCTTCAATCTTTATATCACACACACATACATCTTCATCTCTTTCAAAAACCATAACTTTCGTCTTACTTACATTTATTTTCATTCCCTTCAACTTTCATGCTCCATTCATTACTGTTACCATGTCTTGCAACTCTTCTGCCGACGATGCAAGTAAAACTTGATCATCAGCATAGAGAAGGCATTTCACAGGTAGCTCATTCATTCTTAGTCCACAATCATTTTCTTTTTTTTTTTTTTTTTTATGCGATAGGTGGCAATCGAGCAGACGGATCGCCTGATGGTAAGCGATTTCCGCCGCCCATGGACACCCGCAACACCAGAGGAGTCACAAGCGCGTTGCCGGCCTTTAAAAGGGAGTACGCTCTTTTCTTAAAGGTTTGAAGGTCATATTGGTCCGGAAATACTGCAGGCGACAGTTCATTCCACAGTTTAGTTGTGCGAGGCAGAAAGTTTCTAGAGAAACGCACAGTAGTAGACTGCCAACCATCTAGATGATGTGGATGGAACTGCTGTCGCGTGGAACGATGGCGGAAAGTAGCAGCAGGGATCAATCCGAACAATTCCTCGGAGCATTCCCCATAGTACATGCGATAGAAGATGCATAGCGAGGCCACATCTCTTTCAAATCTGTCAGACAACTATCCATGTATAGGTTGAACAGCCAAGGCGACGCTACACATCCCTGTCTGACACCTCTAGAAATGCCAAACCATTCCGTGTAGGCCCCATTTAATCTGACACAAGCTCTGGAATCCTTATACAGGGATCTCAGAGCCTGCACCAAGTGTCCGTCCACTCCATACATAGATAGTGTCGACCACAATTCTTCCCTCCACACACTATCATAGAGATGTCATTTACTATAATATTCACAAATTAAAATTTAATAGAACACCGCCAAATAGCGCGCAATTTCAAAAATTCTATTTTTAAATTATAAATATTCTACTGCTTCACCACAGAGGTTTGTTAATATAATTTAAACAAAATTGCATTTATTTGGTAAAATTTTGTTCGAAATTCTAATTTTGCTGTGTCAAAATTCAATATTTTATCTGTAAAACTAAACACTAAGTTTAGTTTACGGCCCCAGTACTAATGCGTCACTTCCGAGCAGGTGAAGTAAAATACAAGTATATATATTTATTTGGTAAGTACCAAGAATTGTATACATCAGAACAATATTACAGAACAGAAGCGGTGAGCACCTAAACTTTATAAGTGCAACAATTAGGTACTTAAATAATTTTACTGTACCTACGGGTTACAATCTGACATACAGAATTGTTATTATACACATATATTCCACATTGACGACGTCTGTGATCTAGTGGGTCGAGTGCTGATCATGGGGTCGTTTTCATAAGTGCTATTTTAATGGTCTAATTGAAATAAAATTAACTTCAAAGTTAACTTTGACTTTATAGGCTAACACAACATGTGCATGTTGTGTTAGCAAAGTTAACTTTGGTAAAAAATTCGATAAAAAACCTAACCAGACAAGATACAAAACCATTATCATTCTAATGATAAAAGTATGTCCTCTGTAAAGGTACTGTAAAAATACGTGATTCTCTTTTTTAAACGTAAAGTATTAGAGCTACTGCTACGTAAGAAGGTCCTAGGTTCGATTCCCAGGTCCAGCCAAGTATTATTGGGTTTTACTGTGTATTTTTTTCTAAGTAGCTGCTCGGAGTATTGATTTATGCTCAATCAAAAGCAATAGTCACGACCCCTATTAAAATAAATAGGGCCTAAACATACGGTGGGTGTACACAATCCCGACCATAAATTATGAATACACTTTCTAAATGTCCCAAGCGATTGTTTCGGGAAATAGTGATTGCAACTTTGAGAGAAGAGTTATTACTAGGTATTCTATGATGAATTGATGATATTTCATAATGTGTGTAATGTTGGTGATTGCCGCTGAGGCGCCATTGAAACCCGAGCCGTTAGGGAGGGTTTTAAGAGAGCCGAGGACGGTAATTATCAATACACACGTGTATCATACGACGTTTTTCAACACACACACTTGTGAAGAAAATAATACTAAAAAACATTTTATTTAGTAGATAAAAAGTTTATTTAGAGAAACAGTAAATGTGCAGCCAGTAAAATTATAATTAACTGTTTTTGATGGCATAGCGATCTCATCAGATAGATTATTTACTGGAATGCTTTCATGTTCTATTGTTATTTGAGATGGTTCATTATTCGTGTAGGCAGGTGAAATCCAATCATTGGATGTACTTGGTGTTTCGCCAGTAGGATGCGCCTCAGAATCAAGTCTAATTCTTTTTGTGATTTTTGCATAAATTTCTTTCTTGTTTTGTTCGGAATCTTCTACGTATGATTCTGCTACATTGTTAGATTGCCATCCACCATGACGACCAAGTCATTATATCAGCTCCTGAATTAGCCTGCAATGTAGCTGAAGTTCTTCTGAAACTATGTCCAGTGTAGCTCTCAGCATCTGCTAAATCTAAAAACTTAGCGATTTCTTTAGGCATAGAACCAAATTTGTTTATACCTATATTCTGACACATTTACCATTCTGGTAATTTAGAAAGAAACGGTATTTTTTTGCTTTCGGCAAACTTTCATACTTCTTAACAATTTCATAGAATGGACCGTGTATGGTGAACGACCTCGGTATTTTATTTTTCGTGATAGGTATCTTCACTAAAAGAATCTAATCATAGTTCTCTATGTCTTTTACAGTTATATTTGTTAATTCTTGTATCCTACATGCACCAGTTACACCAAATATTAAAGCAACCTAAAAAAAGAAACAATAATTAAGTTCAACACACAACAGACTGAAGTCGCGTAGATATTGAAAATTAATTTAACTAACCTTAGTAGCCAGGTATTGGTTAACTGGAGCATCTTTTATAAATTTTTCAACATCGTTAGAAGATAAAACCTTTGATTTCTTGCTTCTAAATCCATCGGATAGTCTCTTTAGATAAGCTGACAAATTAGAGTATGTTTTTAAGTTCACTTCATTCTTTGTTCAGACTGTACTTTTTAACATTGAGTATATACACCACAAAGAGCTAGGTTTGTACATAGAAAATAATTCTTTAAAGTACGCCATGAACACATTTTCTGAAAAAGAATGCGTATTCTTGTTGATTTGCCATTGTATGTAATTTTGGTACGCTAATAGATATTTGTCCTTCGAGTTTGCAGGTAGTAAACTTTCCGTAACATTAAGGGCTTCAGATTTTATATCGGGCGGTGTACAACATAAATAATTTTCTTCATAATTAGTACTTGTAGACATTTTAATTAATAAATAACTATAATTTCAACAGTGAAAACGAGTTGTGAAAATTTTTTTCGTAATGGGGGGAAAAATAGATCAGTTTTCCTATGGGCGCGCATCTAACAATGGCGAATAATGGTGATCGACCATAGAGTAAAATAATTTCTTTTTTTTTTGCTTTTCGCGGATAGCGTTTTAGCTACGTACAAAATGGGGAATTCAAAGTTTTTTTTACTACCTACAGAGAAAACAAAAGTTATATTTGAGTGTCACAGTTTGATTATAGGTGTCATTATGTGCCTAATTGCGGTGAAATTAGAGCCATTTTATGAGAAAGTGTTGAAAAAATTATTATGTTCGTAACACCATACAATTTCAGTCGTTACCTTAACAGAAAATAGCTTTAGAATTTCACTTAGTGTGTACTTATATTAATGCTCATGACTGTACTGGTAGATATTATACCTACAAAAGCATCACGAGAAGGAGATCGTATGGCATAGGCATAACCGCTACGCCGTAGCGACATAGCTCTGGCCGTAGACGCTACGAGCTTATAAAATGTAATTAAAATGCTGAAGCATGTTGCGGGTGACAGTTGCCTGTATGACGTATTGTATGTATTATGTTTAATTTACTACAGTTATTCATGATTTAATATATTACGAATGTGGTACAGCTGAAATACTAAGTCATAATTTGTAAATCGCGGCAACTTTCAAGAGTGAAACGAAATGTTACTGAACTGTCACCCGCACCATGCTACAGCGCAAAGTGTAAATACATTTTTTTCTGATTGGTTTCACGGGATTAATAGGACATTTTTATAATCAGTAGGTACTTTACAATTCAATTGAGGCAATTGACTGCCTCATTAGTCTAGTGGTCCTAAGCGCGACTGCTACGCTAGAGGTCCTGGGTTCGATCCCCAGGTCGAGCAAAGTGTTATTGGGTTTTTCTATGAAATTCTCAGTAGCAGCTCGGAGTCTGGATTAATTGTGCCCGGTTAATGGCAATAGGCTCGCCCTCTATTACATGGGACCTAAACATACCGGCGAAATGTGGGTGTACATTAGTACACCTCTGCCTAACCCTTCGGGGAATACAGGCGTGATGGTATGTTTACAATTCATACTAGTCATAAAAAACATTTTATTTTTCTCGGTATTTCATTACAATAGATTTTTACAATGCAGTAAGCTCTTATAATTTTCCTATGTCATTTACGAATAAACTCATATCCAAAAATACTAATCAAAACTTCTTCTAATAAGAGGCAATATAAAAATTCCAACGTGAAGCGGCAGCAACTCAATTTGCCGGCAACTCGGCAACTGATTGCGTTGCTATATTGCCGGCACGCGCCGCGTCACTCGCGTCGCTCGACTGACGTCACTCCCGTAATTGCGACGTATTGCAATGCTGTACCACTTGACGTGCGCGTACGACTGATGCCACGGTACAAATATACGAGTATATTACAGGAAATAGTTAATCATACTAACTGCCTCGTTAGACTAGTAGTCCTAGGCGCGACTGATACGCTCGAGGTCCTGGGTTCGATTCCCAGGTCAAGCAGTGTACATTTTTAGTATACACCGTGTTTTTTTTTGTCTTCTTACAGCCGAAAGGAATCCATTATTTCAATATTAT
Organism: Acronicta alni; assembly: GCA_964056405.1. Classification (NCBI taxonomy): domain Eukaryota; kingdom Metazoa; phylum Arthropoda; class Insecta; order Lepidoptera; family Noctuidae; genus Acronicta; species Acronicta alni. The sequence goes on from OZ043935.1 coordinate 10,344,089, forward strand.
TCCAACTAGATATGGGACTAAGTAAGTCTGAAATCGTGAAAAGAAAAGAAAGCTGTTTCTTAGAAAAAACACAAAATGTAGGATGTTTTTTTTGCCTTTCATAGTTGATCCCATACAAGAAATTGTTGATCATTATGAGTAGAAGTATATCCTTTCGGCTGTAAGACGACAAAAAAACACTGTGTATACATAGTTTATGTACATTAGTACAGCTCTGCCTATCCGTTCGGAGACTACGGGCATGATGGTATGTTTATGAGCCAAGTGTCGTGCTTTTTTGTTTATCTACATCTATTCGAACTAATTAGTAGGTACATGTGCCTTAATAGGCGGTGAGCAGGGGGGTTCTGGGGTGGTCTATTAAGAGGACTCCCCCTCCATGTGCTGATGGTGGCCACCGGGGTGGTTTTAGTGGGTAAGAATCCCACACTCCCCGGTCTAACCCCCGTAGACCGGTAGACTTTTGAAGGTTTCCCCCCCGTATACAAAAAAAAAAAAAAGGTAAGTACATTATTTTACAAACTCCAATGCTATGTCAATGTGGATGCCACCAAAACTGGTTCAGTTGTTTTATTATAGCTGAGACGGCTAATTCATGTTGTGAGAAAGAATGAAGAAAACAATCGAAAAAAAGGAACTCGTGTAGCAGATTAGTGAATTTTTCGACGATTCACAGCATCAGTCATGGTTAATGTGATCCTGAGTTGCCTGGGCTTTATACGGCAAGGACAAGTGTGATACGTGTCTAACATATTTTGTGCTATCTTTTTCTATTTATTTGCATTTTCCATGTTAAGATTATGACGACGCCTGTGGTCTAGTGGTTCGAGTACCGGACTGCTGATCAAGGGGTCGTGGGTTTGATTCCCACAGGACACAAATATTTATGTGGGTAAAACATAAGTATTTGTGTTTGTCTGGGTGTTTTTTATGTATTATAAGTATATATTTACAAAAAAAAGTATATATGTATTATATCCATTGTCTAGTACCCATAGTACAAGCTCTGGTTAGTTTCGGACTAGATCATGATGTGTGAAAATGTCCCAAATATTTATTTAAATATTTATTTATTATAAAATTATTTTAGCGAAGGAGAAATGTTAACTAAGCTTCATTTGATCATAGTGTTTGATGTATTGAACCAGAAGACGCAGTTTCAAATCCTTTTCTTTTAGTACGGAGAATCCTCATGGATCCTCCGCCACCCGGGGAGGCGGCAGGGTAGGTATGTCGGACTCATACCGACTAAAAACCGCACTTTCCTTAACTTCATCACCAACCCATATACTGTCCCACTGCTGGGCACGGGTCTCCTCTCATATTCAGAGGGATTAGGCTATAGTTCACCACGCTGGCCTAGTGCGGGTTGGCAGACTTCACAATCCGTCGAGAAAAATCTAAGGTATGCAGGTTTCCTCACGATGTTTTCCTTCACCGTTTAGCGAGTGATCATTAATTATTAATACGCACATGAATTCGCAAAGTCAGAGGTGCGTGCCTTGGGTTCGAACTCGAGACCTTCGACTTGGCAGTCCAATGGTCTTACCACTAGGCTATCACTACTAACTACTTCCTTAACTTGCCTTATAGTTATGCCCATGGGATCCATGAAAGGGAAAGGGGAGGCCTTGCCCTGCATCCTTTCAGCTGAAGGCACGCGTGCCACCTACTGGGGAGGTTCGAATCCTGCCCGCATTCGAGTTTTTTTATTTTTCCTTCGATAAAACAACTTTTTAGTGGTGTTGTTGATGGTAATTCCTAATATTTCGCAAATCTGATTTGTTCCACAATTCGTGTACCGACTAATACGCAGGTAGTAGTGTGTGCAATAAAATGGCGCTTGGCGAGTTCCGAGTACTTCTTTGTCACTGTGGAGCATTGGGACACAGGCGTTTGTGACAGCGCGCTGTTATGTGAAGCGAGCTCGTAGCGTGAACTATGACATGAGCCATTTTCAATGTAATGAATTTCATGCGATATTACAGAAGTATACGGGTTGAAGAATCATCTGTTCCCTATGCATATTTGAGTTTATAAGCATGAAATATTGATTATTGACATTTACGCGACATATGAATAAATCATCTACTTTTTACGCGTCATATTAATATTGTTAATCCTGATTTTTCGGACCATTTACAGGATCCATGGTCACGGATAGAATAAGGTGGTGGATGTCTTAATGTTGTAATTTTTTTTTCTAATATTCTTATTTATTATATTTGCCAAAAATCTGTTGCCGTACACGGAAGCCACTGTGGGTTTATCTGTGACGGCGAGCCGTTCATATTATTCCTAAAAAGTAATTAAGCTGATTCGAATTACTACACTAAATTACTGACAGCTACCTTAATTATTTTTTTTTAATTATTAGCAATACGATCGTCGCTAAGTAATACTACGCTGATCAAGCGATTTGTAAGATTAAGCTGCACTAGCCAGTCAGCGGTCTGTGGAGGGGTGGGTGACCATTCATAACATATAGAGACACCTTCCTGCTTCGCAGGGCACGTAAAGCCTTGGGTCCCGATTATCATACTAACACCGATGATAATCGTTAGTGGAAGTCAGAAGCCTAAAAAATTCTGACAACCAGTCTATCCTCAGGATATCGATATAACCCCGAGAAATTGTGTTGCTGAGGTCTGATGGCAGTCGCTTCGTGTAAAATATTGATATTTAGCCGCATATGGTTACACTGGTAGCACATAAAAAGGTGAGAAGAATGATATTGGAAATCCAATTCTCGTAAAACCAGTTCACCAACCACTTAGTTCTAATTTGAACTGTCCTTTCAAGCTTTATAAAGTTGTTCCTATCGTTTAAAAGGTATATCCGAGAGCGACAACTAACAACATTTTCTCCTAAGATTAATCTCCAAAATCTTTTTCCACATGGATATCTTAGTAAATTGCTGGCTCGTAATTTCTGTAATTGTGCCAAATGCCTGTGATGAACCAACGAGGGAGCGATCACTAAAACTATGAACTAAAATAATTCTGCAGCAAGATAGATAGTGGCTGAAATACAAATCGCAGGAATTACGAAGATCTGCAAACAAACGCACCTCGCTAATCGTGACGGATTAAGTCAACACTTGGGGTTTCACTTAACGCCACTTAGCGCTGCCCCGCCAGATTAACAGTAATGTGTCTTTACTTAAAACTAATGCAATTATCCCGATAAAACGAGACGCAGCTATAAAGGGCGTCACACACGGCGAAGATACTATTATCATTATCATCAACCCATATACTTTCCCACTGCTGCACGGGTCTCAATGTTTTCCTTCACCGATTCAGCGAGATATAATTAATTATTAATACGCACATGAATTCGAAAAGTTAGAGGTGCATGCCTTGGGTTCGAACTCGAGACCTTTGACTTGGCAGTTCAATAGTCATACCACTGCTTTTTTTTGAAGATACTACTTATAATATTTATTTTTTATATTAAGATAAAACATCGCTCACAGTTACATAGTACAGTTTGTATGAACTATCACAAACGGCTAAGATACCTTCTATATATCTTCATATTACACTATCTTAAGCTATCGAGCGATATGGAAATTGTATGTTAAGATGCCGAGGAATGCAATGATGTCATCTTAAGATGCGAAATATATCTTAACATGCTATCTTCACTAAAAATAAGATAATGATTCGAGCTGATATATACTATAGTAACTGTGTGTGATACCTTAAGATACTATAATATTTTATATCCCATCTTAACATAGAATATTATAGTACCTTCGCTGTGTGTGACGCCCTTAAGAGAAAAAGGATAGAGGTAGCATGTAGCCATTTAGATGCCGACTGGATTAGGATCTCTTAAAGTGATTGGTCCTGTCGATTTGCACTACGAACAAACCAATATGTGTGATATAATCACAATTAGCCGACTTGTATTAACAACATTTTGTTTTTCAGGCAGTGTTATTTTAACACTGGGTGACCCGCCAGACGCTGTCCTGTCTGAATTTCAAAAAAGCACTTCAGATCTTAACGCGTTCTTCTAAAAACATTATCCGGACTATGGCGGCATTTTATTAAAAAAATTACCAAATGGGTCCAGCCGTCCTGATGTCATGTATTTACCAACAAACAGCATTTAATTTTTATTTATATACATAGAGATTTGTCTTTGTCTTATTGTTAGTCATAGTTGCTGTTAATCATTTTCCAAAAGGCGAAAAATAACACATAATTTATCCGATTTGCCTAAAATTTCGTCAATCTTTTATAAGATTTTGGATAACCCTTTTCTATTTTGTCTGCTCGATTGGCTCTGGTTGAACGATCAGTTTCTACGTTACAGGTCGTATATAGGTACACATGACAAGTATTTGTATAGCCCAGAGAGAATTGTTGCAGATAAGGTTGTTTGTGCATTTGTTTTTAAAAATTTACCCACGATACAGGAGAAAATTCTAGTGAGGTAACGTTTTTTATAAACAACAAGAAAGCAAGCAAGACTGTAGTAATGTTCTTAAATCATTATTTGAATAATACAACGGATTTGAGGACCTTATTAGTAACAAAGAGCTAATAAACCACAAACTTGACATGTTGTTCTTTGACACCGAGGGCATAAGAGCGTGAAATCCATAACAAAACAAAACATTATAAAAACAAACTTATGAAAACAAACAATAAAGTAACCAAAACACCATTATTGGGGTGCGGGGCGCGGGTGGCGGCCGCTAAGCGATGATTTTTAATAAAAAATATACCCTTGGCTTAATTTCGGATATGCCTATGGGTATCTGTCGGAAGTCCGCTAAAAAGGCAACAAGTACCTAAACACAACCGATCTAAAATCTACCTTAACTTCAACATTATAAGTTAAAACTCTAATGTATACTCAAGTTCTGTCTGACATCATTGATACTCTTTCGGAATCTAAGAAAAATAAACTTTAACGTCACAAAATAAGGATGGATTTCACTTGGTAAGTGGTTGCTGTTACGGCGAAAACATTCGTGTGGGGTAACGCATGGCAACACCGAAACCGCGCGTAGTTTATTATAAGTTAATACGCACCCGCCTTAACTCGCTAGATAGCTTATGATACACCGCCGGCCAAAATTATGAGGAGCGATATTATTTTTTGGAAATTATTAGCACATCAGAATGTAAGACACAGCACTACGCATAGAATATTATACGTGCGCAATGAAAATATGTCTGAAGAACTAGAGATTTTATTGGAATTGTGCTAAAATATATGATGCCTTTATGATATTCGGTATATGCTTGTATGCTCGAAAGATTAGACAGAATTGTACAGATGACACCCACACAGTCCCCGTCATGTTTTAGGTCTCATGTGATTTGGGGCGAACCTAATTCTAAATAAATATTGTACTCATTTTTCGATGCACGACAGTGTACTCGCTCCCCATTTTAGCGTTTCCATTGTAATAAAGTTACACGGTTTTTAACTCGGCGGGCCCGGCACTTGCCACTGTAACATGTCAGTACTGAGGCACGAAAGCAGTGTCCCTACAGACTCCATGGCAGATGTCCCGATTTTCCGAGGAGTCATCAGTAATGCATGGCATTTGTTTGACAAGGGGACGGTAAATAAATAAGTCTGTTATTTTATGATTTAAATGATCTGATTTTATTCAATAACCTGATGCTTCAATTTAAAGCAATAGTTGCCGTTTTGGATAAACATTTTAAGAAATAACAACAGCAGAGTTCTTTATCCTACTTTACTTACTTTAGGCTCATTGCTATACTGAACTGATATCTATTGAATTTGTACACGACATGTCACATTCAATAAAGAGTGGATAGTGGTAAGACCCTGACACTTTTAAGGTAGGACATAGTGGGAGTACCTAATTCCACTCAAATTGGAGCTGCCCGACTGGGTAAGTAGGTACCCTCCGCCTTGCAGAAAATCGAAGTGAAATAACACTGCTATGAGCTGTGTTGTGTTCCTTACGGTGAGTTAGGTTGCCAGTGCTCCACGAGGAAACGGTGGTGGGACTTTAACCTTTATACTGGCAACCCAACTATTTCTCTTTCGTTTTATAGGCTCGGCAACGCGCAAGTGATACCCCTGGTGTTACAAGCGTCTATAGGCTACGGAAACCGCTTACCACCAGGTGGGCCGTATCCTTGTTTGCCACCTTAGTGGTATAAAAAAAACAATTGTACTCGTACATGTTTAATATTAGCAAGTGCTGACTGTGTGTGTACGGTGCAACCGCACATTTCCATTACTACAATTTCAGTAAAATTGTTAATTATATTATTAATAGTCATTCATTTACATAAAGTTCAGTTCACGTACAGATCGCTTCATAGCAACATCTCATTCATAATCATTAGTTTAGTAAAATGGGCTCAATCAAGTGAAAAATCTATAATTTTATTCCATTAATCATTATCAAGTAGCAAACGACATACCTACTATCACCTCGATCACTATCGTACATTCGTACAGTGTGACTAAGCAGTGATCTCGCTATAGTTCACAGTTGTGTCATTATCATCATCAACCCATATACTGTCCCACTGCTGCACGGGTCTCCACTCACAGAATGAGAGGGATTAGGCTATAGTCCACCACGCTGGCCTAGTGCGGGTTGGAAGACTTCACACGCCGTCGAGAAAATCTCTAAGGCATGCAGGTTTTCTCACGATGTTTTCCTTCACCGTTTATGCGAGTGATAATTAATTATTAATACGCACATGATTTCGAAAAGTCAGGTGCGTGCCCTGGGTTTGAACTCAAGACCTTCGACTTGGCAGACCAATGGGCAAACCACTAGGCTGTCACTGCTTTGTGTGTTTGTATCACACAGTTGTGTGATCACTACAAAAGGTACTTATAGGATTGTACAAACGCCCAACATCTTCATATCTGCACTACATCAATATTCTGTCGGCTTTTATGTAGTCCGCCATAATTTTTGTTCCAGTCGCAGACGGTAGATCTGTTTACCTCATCTGAGACTTATATTTCTTAATTTTATATTTATGTCCAGTTATTCCAGTAATTGTGATTGTAGATACATCTTTTTAATAGTTCATTGAACTCCGGTCATTTAAAATGTAGTACCTCAGTAACTAAGTAGGTACAGGTGGGCAGACGAGAGAATCATTCATTTCGAAATGGATACTTCTTCCGCCACCCGTTTAAATCAGGGCCCCGAATAAAGTTAACCCACTAGTGTTGTACTGACTGTAGATATATCGATTAAATCAACTACTTGGTAGTCTGGTAGTATTTGAAAAAAAGAAGATAAGTAGCTGTGGGTATGAATCAGCAAATTAATTACAGGTAACCTTCTCCCTCCATGACAGCCAAACGTGCAGCATTTAAAGAATCGAAGCCTAGAGGCACAATCAGCTGGCCTTCTAGTAGGAAGCAAGGAGAGGCCCCGCCCTTTGAACGGGCTCAGCGAGCTCTGGACCGCAGCTTGACACGGTCGTGGCCAAAGTCAAGAATTCCGTAGCATTGACATATGTATAGGGCAAGGGTAGGTAGGTGCGGTTTTTAGTCGGTACGAGTCAACATACCCTGCACCTGCCCAAGTGATTGACAACCATGAGGATTTGCCATACCTACTTTAAAAATAGGCACAATCAGCTCAACGCCTCGCGACAAGGTAACCTGTAATGAAAGGTGGCCGGTTAAAAAAGGCGGTGACAGCTTTCACAATAGTCTTTAACCTTTTGACCGCTACGTCAATAACGAAAATCCGTGTTTTCTACGCCAAGCGACAAATTCTAGTATTTAGTAATAGGTAAAAAAAAAAACAAGATAATTTTGGTATAGGTATGTATTTTGAACTAAATAAAGTGGTATTTATGACATGCCATGCCATGCCGTCGTTGGCGTCGTGAGCAAGTTTTCATTTGACGTCTACAATACACGTCCGTGGTGGTCAAAAGTTTAAACCAAATGTTGGAGCAATTAACATAATATCCTTTTCATAAATTATGATAGGTACTTGGCAAACTTTATTAAAATGTAAAGACAGTATTTTCCTCTATACCGATATTTTAAACAACGGCGCACATCCCTAGTCGGTGCTGCCGTAAGAGCTAAGCCCTGTTCGCGCTCCCCAGGGAACTAATATATTGTTATTTGTAACTGAGATACCCACTGTGAGTTACTTGCTGCTATTTGCGAAGCGTTTGCTCACCGCTCGATATTAGATACCGACATCACTAGAAGCTTGTCGCTTTGGTTGAGCACTGACTCGTGAGTCAGTGCGCATACTAATGACGCGAATTTTTTTACGTGACCTAGGAATTACGTGTATTATCTGAAATCTTCGCGTCGTCAGTACGCGCCCTCAAGCATCGAGTTCGACTGTTTTATTGAATAAATTACGGTTAAGTTGGGTACCGAGCATAATAATGTCATTTCTTATACAAAAAATGACTGAGCAATAATTTGCGTCTAATTTACTAAAACCACATAGACATTGAAAAAGTCAATTTGATATATTAAAGGTTTTTAAACTTTAAGTCTGATGTATGAAGCAGGTTGGCAAAACTCAGAGCTACCACGAACTCCAGAGAATCCACTTCCACGAAAGAAACGGTGTGACTAAGTATATCAATTTGTTTTCTCTGCCTGGCAGTAATAGTCTGAAGACTGCCAATGGCTAAATAATCGTAATCCTATGAAGGAAACATAAACCGATACATTTGCAATCGTGAAACTTTGCAAAACACATAACAGTTCACAAACTGTAAACCAATGAAAAACCGGGAAGCGCTCAGCGGATATCACAAATCGGGGTACAATTTTTCCTAACGCCCCGCGCAATAAGCCTTATGATCCGGACAGTAAACACCCGCCGGAATACAAACTGCCGCTAACTAGCCGCGAAACAAACATATTTCAAACTGTATTAACGCCTGATTTATAAAACGGCTTTGTACGGAAATGGCAGACAAAAAATATCCGTATTTCGCAAGCCGGGCTTTTTATGATCTTGTAATGGTGTGAGGGTTTACCCTGAATGATGTATGCGGATCCACTGATGATGCGGTGTTGTGGTCGAAATGGTCGCTGGCTTACACTGAACTTAGCTTGAAATTGACATTGATTTCAACAACTTACAAATAATCTGAGGATCAGAATATTATTTAGTTTGAATTGATATTTTAGGAACATTCTCTCAGGTTAAAATTAAATAATAAATATTCAATTCTATGACTTTTGGTCGTATCTTTCGCTCATTTCTAATAGTTTCTCACAGTTTCAGACACGTTTATCTATTCCGTGGTTTCAGCAATCATATATAATATTAGTCAATTCACACAATTTCACCTCTCTTGTCAAATGTTCTCTCGTTTAATTTAAATTTGATTACGTCATGATTGATCAGTCATCAACAATTACACACAAAGAACGCGTTTGTTGCGAACAAGGGTTGTTATTAAATCAGTGACGTCAGCCGCGTGGCGGGCGCGTCCCTGCGTGCTCTGACGCGAGCAGGTGAAGCAAGCCACGCGCCGCTTGCGCACATTTCATGCATTAGATAAGGTCTTCTTGGTACTCTAGATTTGGTCCTACCGCATAGCTAATATTATAATTATTTCTCAATACTCAATAAGCAGGCGTAGTTATCAATGCTTCCTTTCTTAAGATCCTAACATTTTGATATCTTCATATCCTCGACACAAGACTATCGGTCTTTTGGATAGTTTGACCAGTGACTAACGTGAAGAGATCCCTAGGAGAGCTTTGATCTAATTTATATGAGAGACTCAACTGGAACACACACCAGCTCTATTGGAGATACCCTGTAATTGTAAGTCATGGAATATTGCGAGTGGGTACAAAAATAACTGCAAAGTGAATACCGCCACTGTTACCGATCTTGTGCTTGGAGAAGCAGAGAATAGCATAATATTTTTTTTTATTATACAATTGAACGTTTCAGCTCTAAAAGCTTCAAAGTCAAGAAATACCGAAACAAGGCTTCTTCTTTTCCTTATCGGCATAATTTGGAGCTTTTGCCATTATTTTGCAGTAATATAAAAATGAAATAATATTCAAATAGACCTACCGAAATATGGAATGAGATCAAAGTGGAATACAACATAATATCATACGGCAAAGGTGCATTTAATAGTCTGTTGATTGATGTTTATTGGCGAGGGGTGGCTACAATTTGACCTACTGCACCATCATAAACTTGCTATTATCAAACTAACGCCGTCGCTTTTATGTTGTTAGCTACAAAGACTATTTTGGTAAAATGCGATATCGTTTCAAATTCAGATGAATGTGGGTTTCATTCATAAGTGCGTTAGTGTAGTCATTGTCGTAATGCAGGTGAGGTACAGTAGGACCTGAATGCAAACATTCTAGTTAATTGAGATTTTTTTGTGTTCAAGACACGTTCTGAAATTTTCGTTTAAGTATAGGTTAAAGTTCATGACAAGACCATAAAAATATATTTTAGGAATATTTTCTAAGGTTAAAGTTAAATTCTATGATTCTGAGTCGTATCTTTCGCTCATTTCTAATGGTTTCACAGTTTCAGCCACGGAGATAAATTTATCTATTCCGTGGTTTCAGCAATCACAGCATCGACTTACACTTCTGCCTACCTCTTGCAGTTCGTCATCAGTTTAGCCAGGGGCTTTATTGTGAACCAGCGCTTTCGTTGTTCGCTTACGAGACAATGATAGCAATAAACAAAATGTATGGTGCCATCCTTTTCTTACAACGGAAAAACTATGCTTTAACAGTACATCCCCTGATGTGGGAGTTTCTCACGAGAACGTTTAATCAGTGCGCATTGCTGACGTAATTTTATTTGACAGTCGTTCTGTTCCGCACTGCATCATATCAAACGTAATATATTTTTGCGCCTTTGACGTTCATAGTGAAGCAACATTGAAGTGCGTGTCTACCTGTCAACATTAATCTCGGGAGTTACAGAATCAATTTAAATGGAATTTTTAATATTCCAGTTTGGTGGTTGGAAATGTTGAACTTAATTTTAATATCGTGCGTTTATCTAAAGTATGTTACTCGTTTGAAGATTGCAGATTTGATCGGTGCTCAAGTGTGTGTGTAAGAAAATTAATAGGATTGACAACATTGCGGTTTCTCGCAGAACTACTTTTTCTCTCCGGCATCGGCACCGCAAGTATGACTTACAGATGGCGATGACAATAATAATACATCGCCTTCACTTATAGAACGTTGAACAGATGAATCAACTTCTTTGATGTTAACCATAACTCCAATCCTTGGATTAAACTTGTAAATCTTTCATTTAGTACGCTATTTTAATTCAGTTCTCAAAGTTTTCGTCGAAACTTCCCAATCAAGTTTGTATGTTTGTATTTTGGCTTGTTTGGCAAGCCCTATCTTCTGCTTCAATATAACAGTGATAGCCTATATGACCATTGAAGCAGAAGTCAAAAGTCTTGAGTTCGTATCCAACGCACGCTAGGCAAGCTATGGCTTCTCAAAATGTGCGTATTAATAAAATGTGTAATTATCACTCGCTTAAACGGTGAAGAAAAACATCGTGTGGAAACCTGCCTGCCTTAGGGTGTAGTGCTTTATTGACGGTGTGTGAAGTCTGTCAACACGCATTAGGCCAGCATGGTGGATGGGCATTAATCCTTCTGAGATGTGACCCGTGCCCCGCATTGGGATAAAAGTATATGGGTTAATGATGGTGATCCTCTACTGAACATTCAAAGCAGGCGCAAAACTTATCATGGTAGGTACTATGGTATAGCAATGTTTTCCGCAACTGTAACTTACCATTCGTTACTATCAGATGAAAAATTCATTCCTTACATTCTAGTATTTTTTTTTAAATAATCTGTATCCACAGCACTGGAATTAAGCTCCTCGTCAATTTGCGGCGCAACAATCCGACTTTTTAAATAAGACTGAAGTGGATGTTTCCTTTCTCTTTCTTTTGGATAATGGCTGCGGTTAGATGAATTGTAATATCAAGATAAAAAATTATAAGTTGTGACTGAATACGATTTTCATAATTTCATTTCAGCCCACACGTTCCACATGACAAGTGAGACATCAGTGTATCCATACATTGTATGTATACTGATGTGTGCTGGAAGAAAGGAAATAAGTCCAATTATATTATTCAAGACTTATAAAAGATGGAATCTTTAAGGAGAGTCTTTGAGACCCTTTTTATCGCGTGGAATTATCATGGAAATCAACACTGGGATTAGCGGAGGTTATGACAGATTTAGCACAAGATGATTCTCCATTTATAACTACAGTCAGGGACTTAGAATTCGCAATTTTACAACCCCGCAAATTTTAATACAGTTATACATTAGTATGGAGCATCGTGAGGAAACCTGCATGCCTTAGAGATTTTCTCGACAGCGTGTGAAGTCTGCCAACCCGCAGTAGAACAGCGTGGTGATCTATAGCCTAATCCTTCTCATTCTGTGAGAGGAGACCCGTGCCCAGCAGTGGAACAGTATATGATGAGTTTGTCTACATGAAGGCAGGAGCCGTGCGAATCACAAACACAGTCGTTTTCTATTTGTAATCTAACTAGATAATAGCCGGTTGGTGTTGACAAGTAGTATGCCATTCATTTAGTCATCGGCACCCCGTCGACCGGCGCGGGCGATGGCCGCGGGCAACGTGTTACCAATTACACATTTTGGCACATTTAATTGACCATTTTGTCAACAATGGGGTGAGAAGCATGCTTTAGTTATATTTCTTTGAGCTGTATTTGTTAGGGTTCTTCTTGCTGCAGTCTAGGTTGCGGAGGGGTCTTCGTAAATAAGTTCACAAGTACACTAATCAAAATTTCATAGAAATACCCAATTACACTTTGCTCGACCTGGGAATTGAACCCAACGTAGCAGTCCTACACTAACGATGCAGTTAAAAAAGATTTGCTCGATATTTTGATTCTCACTAAATTCACTTTCATTGCTTTTATTTATGACTTGCAAGTTTGTACCTTTACAGATTAAACAAACAATAAGGGCGGGTGCATACGGCGCGGGCGCCCCGCCGCGATAATGACCTTGCAAACATGCGCTACAATAATAAATAGATATTAGGAGATTAACGCTGTAGGCGGCACGTGCCGACGGCGGCCACGCGCGGCTGGTTACTGCCCGCTTGTACACGGCATTATGAATTTTTAGTTGGTTTTCATTTGGGTGGGGTATTACCTTGTCGTGGGACGTTTGTCTTAATTTAGTTAGATTTCATATCATCAGTTAGTGATAAAGGTTTACCTATATAAATAGCTTAGCACATAAAACAATCTGTAAGAAAGCTCTAAAGAACGTACCATTGGGATAATTTTATTTAGAAAAGGATTATATTTGATATTGTCCTGTGCACTACGCCTATATCTACTCTATCATTGTATATGTAAACAGTTTAATCAAAGTAACGTCAATATCATCTCAACAGGCAACACCGTCCGGGCAGGAATACCCCGCATAGCTGACGACGTCACAGCAAGATGGCCGCCAAACACGAGACAAATTAATTCATCCTCCGAGACTGAAAACATACGAGAGAGAATCGCGTTTATGAGGCCTGTAATAATAATAATTATAATTTATTTCCCTAAAATATGGTACAGAGGCCAGCTCATCAAGCTACCCCAATCTGTCAAATTTCTTTGATAGATTTTCAACTTTAATACAAAATGATAGTTTATTTTTCAAATTGGAAAATTTAACAGCTTTGGATATTTTGACCTGCTGGCGTCTGTACCTTCCAAGATCTTAAAAAAATATATGTTCTTCATATTTGGCCTACTTAAATTCAGCATGCAAAATTAAGGCTTCTTAGCACCAATATTAACGGGATACAATCATTACAATGATGTTTCAAGAAATTACCGGTTCAAGTACAGCTTGATGAACTTAAGAACTTCTGAGACGTTGCAAACACTACAAATAACGACTGTCCAAGTGTTGATCTTTGATCCCAGTTGCCTTTTTGTATAGCACCTACAAAAGATTCTAAAGATTGCTTTTCATCATCATCATTTTCCTGCCCTTATTCCAACTTACTTTGGGTCGGCACAAAACGTCTTTTTTTCGACTCAGCCTCATCTGATCACTTACTTCTTTCCGTACCATATTGTATAAATTCATACAATCTATGTATATTTTTTTGTTTTATTTATTTAGGTACATCAACAGCATACATGTTTTACAATCAATAGAAATGGTACATAGAAAATGTCTGATACATTGCCAATTACAGGTATACACAACATTTACCACTGAAGCACACAATTATAATATTACAAATTTAGATAGGTTAGAACTACTAAAATATAAAACAAAACAATAATAAGATGATAATTATATTACATTTTTTTAAGACTTATTTGTTCTAGAAGGACGACGGACGCAAGTTTTGTTCGCCCTCTTTGATAACCTATTTCCATCCACATTTATGCTTATAACCTTTCTGGTAACAACGGTTACCTACTATACAAATTTTCAGTCACTAATACTTTAGTGACTGAAAATCTAGATACCTCTCATATCTATACTCATTCGTTTTTACCATATCAGTATTATCTCGAATTAAGTCGATTATAGCAATGAAAAATAAATTAATCTGTTAATTTTAACAGTAGACGTGATTTCTCGATGTTTTTGTAGCAGAAATGCCCAGAAAACTCTACTGTATATTTCTATCTCTTAACATTGCCCTCGAGCCATTAGGAACCATTGCGACAACCTATCCACCTGAGGGCTATACGCGACGATCGACGAGTGCCTCTCCATGTCTCTCTGTCTGCTTGATAGGAGACGAAACCGAGTGGACTGAAAATAAACAATATTTGTACAACTATAAACCATAGCAACTATATACAAGTCTATAATATGTAACGATCGGACAATCTCTCAACGTTCAAATGTTATAGTTGACTACAAGACGGTGTGTATATTTCTAGAGGTCTGAAAAATCTTGAAAAAAAAACTTAATTTCCCTCAATACCTTCTTCGGTCTTAATTTATCTTATGTTAGGCGCATTGTTTCTGACGGAATAATGCGTCTGTCTAACATTGATTGATATTAATGAAACACGTCGTGGACATGTCTCGCAAATACATTGGTTATTGATTACAGCTATTATTGGAGTACACATTGTGTAAGGTGAAACGCTTAGTCAACTACTTTACAATTATAGTTTCCATCAAGATTGACTGACTGATAAACAACGCAAAGCTTAAACTAGTGGGTCTAGACGGGAGTTTAGGTTTCCAAAACATATTACATTGAGCTGTGTTGTGTTTCTTATGGTGAGCAAGGTTGTTAGTGCTCCACGAGGAAACGTTGTGTTGGCAGTGGGGGAACTTTGACCCTTATACTACCAACGCAACTATTCCTCTTTCGTTTTACAGGGTTGGCAACGCGCAAGTGATTAGGCAGAAATTTGCTAATTGTACAAACACAGTTCGCCGGTATGTTTAGGTCCCAGGTTATAGAGAGCGAGCCTACAAATCCGAACTCCGAGCTGCTACCGAGATTTCATAGATAAACCCAATAACAATTTGCTCGATCTGAGTCTGGAATTGGTAACCTCTATCTAGCAGTCGCGCTTAGGACCACTAGAATATTGAGGCTGGAAAAACAAGATGATATAACACGATGTTTTGATTGAAATAAAACTGTTTTATTAACCCCGACGTTTCGGACCCTTTACAACGTCCATGGTCACGGGTAGAGTCCACGGTTAGAGACCATGGACGCATGTCACTAGTACTAGTATTTAGCTGCTTGAAGAGAGCTTTGATTCAAATCCAAGAAATATAATATAAAATATTCAAATATAGAAATGAAAACATTATTTTTTTGATAGACTGCCCAGGACATACACCATAAACGTGAGAACCGCACTCATAAACGAACACCCGAAAACTATTTGTAAGTACATAAAACAAAAAGAAATAGACTTCGTTCTATTGTTCTGAAGATATCGACTCTATGCCCTTGGCATTAGGGCTTCAACAGTACATGACCTCCCACGCATTGGATGCTTGATGAAAACTCACGCGCAGTTAGGGTTGTCACCAAAGTGAAAATAAATTACAGACTTTAAAATTAAGTCTATCCAGAATTTCCAGAATTATTATAACTGTCCCCCCCCCCCCCTCCCCAACTGATTATTAAAAAAAACTCGCTGTAGGTATTGAAATAAAACTACTTTTTACGGATTTTATCGCGTATATTGATATTATTAATCCCGACCGACGTTTCGGACCCTTTACAGCGTCCATGGTCACGGGTAGACTGAGGTGGTGGGCGTCTTGATGATATAATTACTGACAGCTACCCTACATTTTTTATTGTTACATGATCATTTATTTACATTTATTACTAATTATTAATTAAAACTAGATGGAGCTTATTTGCTGTAGGTAAATAAGCTAAGCTAAGTGAATAGGTTCTTAGTTGATTTTAGCTTTCTTCTTGTTTGCTGTTGGTTTGGGGTTCCTGTACTTACAGATTATCGTACGGTTTTCACCAATAGAAAGAGTGATTTTTAGGACGTTTTAAGATAAGAAACGGCGAAACGGGCAGGTCACTGTATGTAGTGTTTCGTAGGCTAGGTACTCAAATTTTATATGAATAATAAACAGTGATAGCCTAGTGGTATGACCATTGGACTGCCAAGTCAAAGGTCTCGAGTTCGAATTCAAGGCACCTCTGACTTTTCAAAATCATGTGCGTATTAATAATTAATGATCACTGGCTTAAACGCTAAAGGAGAAGATTGTAAGGAAACCTGCATGGCTGAGAGATTATCTCGACAGTGTGTGAAGTCTGCCAAAGCGCACTAGGCTAGCATGGTGGACTATAGCCTAATCCCTCTCATTCTGTGAGAGGAGACTCGTGTCCAGTAGTGGGACTTGTAGTTGAAGACGAATGACATTTTAAATTTTCTATCTCTTGAGTCAGCCCTGCGCGCCAACCGCGGCCGGAAGCGGCGCGCGCGCATGCGCGGTAGCTACGAGCTGATACCTCAATTAGCGGGTAAATGTCAAAATTCTATGTGAACTACGCGCCAAGGTACAGGATGTTGTAAACACTTCAAATGAAAATTTTGTTATGAAACTATTCTCTCGATCCGTAGTAACTCATACTCTCATCTAAAAACAAAACAGCGGACTAGAAGTCTAAATTGTCAACTCCCTCTTCATGTCATTAACGTACTCGTGACAGCCTAGTTAAATTTTTTACCGCACCTTTAATTTTTTTTTTATTCTACTAAGGTGTCAAACATGCATACGCCCCACCTGATGGTAAGCGGTTACCGTAGCCTATAGACGCTTGCAAAACCAGGAGCATCACTTGCGCGTTGCCTACCCTGAATTGAAAGAGGAATAGTTGGGCTGGCAGTATTAGGGTCAAAGTCCCCCGACTGCCAACACAACGTTTCCTCGTGGAGCACTGACACTTCAAATTAATGTGGAATTTTTATTTCCACATTAATTTGAAAAGTTAGTAACTAGGTTTACTAACTTTTCAAATTAATGTGGAAATAAAAATTATTTGCGTTAACGGTGCAGAAAAGCATTATGATTTTAAATCTGTATATGGCTATTTTTCTTCAAAAAGCTCTTCGAACAGTAAGTATTATTAAAGCTGTCTGTAGCCGTCCTATTATACTCCTATCAATGGCTTGACGGTACGTAAAACCCATGGACTTTTTCTACATCTGAAAAATCCATCCCTTATTTATTTGTAAGAATAAATTAATTAAATAAAAAGAAATATGGTAAATATTTCGTTTAAACACATCCACAATGTAGCAACACGCTGTAGTTTTACAAATGAACAGCGCACGGCCGGCTGTTCACAGGTCACGCGGAATATTCCCCACTCCCCGCATCTGGTCCTTATGTAGGCTAGGCCTTACTACGTCACAGTTCTGCTCACAACATGACTGGTCCTTATGTTCTAGGCCTAATATCATCAGAATTCTCACTTTATAACCTTCTGTATTGTGGGTCAGACGGTTCTTTTGCACGCATATACGCATATAACGCGTAAGTAGATATTATCCTTTCTGATGCTCTTGGACCAGTAAATGTCATTTTATATTCAGCCACCATTTCTTAGGTTAGTAAAGAAGTAGTACTTAGTAGGTTACAAAAAGGTTTCTGCGATCCTAGGACTTTTTGTATTATGTAAGCGAAGCTTTATGACAATGCTTCAAACTTCACATCACTTCAATCTTCACGCCTCGTTTCATTAGTTCTTAGGTTAATAATTATAAACACTATACTAGCCATTCTCAAATAAATAATTTCTTAACAAAAGAATTAACTTCATGTAAACTTATCGTAAATAATATTTTATCAAGAACATGTATTATATGTGAAACCATTACAAACTTTACATTATTTACTTTGGTTACAAACAATATAATGCGTAAAAAGAAATAAACAGCTGTCTCTCTGAATTCTTCTGTTCTGATTGAATTTTTTTAAAGCAAGAAAATTACAAGAATATAGCTTGTAACTCGAAATAAAAATTAAAATAGTTTTATCATACTAATATTATAAATGTGAAAGTTTGGATGTTTGTTTATTTGTTACTCAATCACGCAAAAACGGCTGAACCGATTTGTATGAAATTTGGTATGTGACCGGGAATAAAGTATAGGCTATTTTTTATTCCAGAAAAATGTGGTAATATCCCGGAAATCCGGAAAAACGGATATAGGAGAACTACTTACGGAATTTGAATGAAATTTCATACACACATAGTATGTGACCGGAAATAACAAATAGGATATATTTTACCCCAGAAAAATGTGGGAATATCCCGGAAATCCCGAAAAACTAATGGCTTACGGGATTTGAATTAAATTTCATACACACATAGTATGTGACCGGGAATAACAAATAGAATATATTTTACCCTAGAAAAATGTGGGAATATCCCGGAAATCTCGGAAAAACGAATATAGGAGAACTACTTACGGGATTTGAATGAAATTTCATACAGACACAGTATATGACCGGAAATAACAAATAGGATACATTTAACCCCAAAATTATGTGGGAATTCCCAGAAAACTTATGTAGGAGACCTACTTACGGGATTTGAATGAAATCTTGGTACACTAATAGTTTGTGATTGGCGCTGGCATATTGAATACTTCTTTTCTCGGAACAAAGCGGGAATTTCCCTAACATTGAGTACTTCTTATCCCATGAATACAATCCGGCAACAATTGTGTTACTAAGTCTAAGCGTACAAAGTCGCGGGTAAAAGCTAGTTTTCATATAAACCTTAAACATGCACTTATAAAATCCAAAAACCACAGGTCCCGAAGTATCAGTCTATCTATGCCCAGACGTCCCCATCATCACTCATCTTCGTTTTTTTTCGCATCGGCGTTCTCGTCGTTAAACTATTAGGTATGTTTATCGAGGATACCATGTTATGTAGTCATTTAAGGTTTTCATTGTAAAGCAAATAAATAAAAATCTATTTATTACAAAAAAAAAAACGTTTACTAACGTATTTTTTTTTTTTTGGGACACTTTTTTTTTACACAACACCATCTAGTCCCAAACTAAGCAGAGCTTGTACTATGGGTACTAGACAATGGATATAATACTTATATACTTTTTTTTTTGTAAATACATACTTATAATAAGAAACACCCAGACAAACACAAATACTCATGTTTTACCCACACAAATATTTGTGTCCTGTGGGAATCGAACCCACGACCCGATGATCAGCAGTCCTGTACTCGAACCACTAGACCACAGAGGTCGTCAGAATCATCCAAAAATTGGACAAAAATATGATGCTATATCAATAGGTATCCCTAGTAAAAAATGGAAGATTAGCAACTATCAAATGAAGTAAAGTACTAAATTTGGTACCTAGTAACACAATAAGGTACGATGACACCACGCATGCAGTAAGTCACTAGTTGAACCTAAGATTAGCGACGCATCGCGTTCGCCCCTCACCTTATAAATCAGAGGCCATGATTTAATATTAATGATGTTTTAACCTTAGTGATTTATTGACAATGGCCCTAGCGACAGAAAAAAGCGATTTAAATTTACCTACATTCTCAAAAAAAAGTATACAAAGAAAGAATAAGAAAATAACATTTACTTAGAACAAACACAATCTATCTAATACATATATCGTGCTGTTAAAAACCCAATAACCTTGTATTTTCTTGAATTGTATAAATCAAAATATGAATCAAACATAAATCTTTTCTGCTTTATTATGTTAATAGATTGGCTCGATATTAGTAGAAATATATAGGCAGGTAATGATGAAGGAGCAGGCACATATATAACACCCGAAGACACCCCACGCGTATTTATTGGCCGATTGTTGAAATCTAGGAACACAACTTAAAATCTGGCGAATGGACACATTACATTAGCGTGACGTGGCGTGGTGTGTTACAAGTCTGTAGAATAAGGTACATTGTATTAACCAAGATTCAGTTTCTAAATCTTGCTCATGGGTCATGACAAACCAGGTACCTTCCGAAGGAGACAAGTATTGAAATAAAGCGGCGTTTTCTCTTCTACACGTCCTTACTATCGTAACAGACATGTAACGCTTCTCAACGATGCCAAAACAATAATACGATTTTTATAGCAACATAATATACATATATTAAACACAGTATACATTTCCCGCTACCTCCTATAACATACCCCGCTAAGATGCGACCCGCTGGCTGGTGTCGGCCCCCACTTTTTGTTTATTGCTAATAAGCTATCGTAAGCTATCTACGGGCAAATTGCGTGCGCTGTGGGGGAATGCTCGACTTTTTCCTTGCTTCCCTCTTGCTTGCTACTCGCAAAATATATTAGAAGTTTTCAAAATAACGATATAAAGAAGCAATTTTAAAATGTTTTGACATTCTGTTTCTTTTTTTAGTGAAACTTTTATGGGATTAGGAAAAACTACGCGGAAAAATACCTACGTTCCTATTGTTGTTGTTGTTTCTTAGGTGCATTGTCTCTAACCTCATACCTACATACATTATCGACCATATACTGTCCCACTGCCGGGCATGGGTCCTCTCTCAGATTGAGAGGGATTAGACCATAGTCCACCACGCTGACATCGTCGAGAAAAAAGTCTATGGCACGCAGGTTGCCTCACGATCTTTACCTTCACCGTTTAATTATACATACAGGGGCCATACCACAACGTGGTAATACGATCATTTTTAGGCTGTGAGAAAGGGATGGCGCTATTTAATTTATAGAGCGACATCCCTCTCTTTCAATCGGAAAACGATCGCAATAAAGTAAACGACACAAGTGTGTGTATTATCTATCTATCAGCCACGGACGTCCACTGCTGATCATAGGCCTCCCCTAATGATCGCCACAAAAATCGGTCTTGCGGAGACCGCATCCACCGACTCCCATTTGGTCGTAAACTAAGTTAAAATGATCAGCTACGTTACACGACAAAATTTTTATTTATGATCTCGTCCAAATTGCAAATCTTACTAATCTCGTGTTCAGTGTAAAATATGAGACACGTTCCAAAGTCCTCAAAACTATATCTAAAACGGTACTACATTCTCGTTTCATTCCCCAATAGAGATCCACAAACAGTTGCTATGTAGCTCAAATCTGTGGCCTCTTAAAGCGGTGCAGTGCTCCGGTTTCCGAGCAAACACCTTTTTATTTGAGTTGGCAGTTAGCACGCGGCGGCGCGGTGCGGCGCGGTGCGGCGGTGCTAAAAGCCACAATGGCTACGTCGTCTATCACGCCGCGATGTTTTAGATAAATATTAAACGTACATGACATAGCTTTAATATGGTCTGAAGGGCAATTTTGTGGCAGGTTTTTGTTCTTGGAAAGAGGTAGACCTCGTTAGCCTTGTGATCTTAAGTGGGACTGCCTATACTAAAAGCCCTGGGTTCGATTCCCAGCTCGAGCAAAGTGTGATTGGGTTCTTCTCAGTAGCAGCTCGGAGTTTGGATTTGTGCCCGGTTGATGGCGATAGGCTTGCCCCCATTACATAGGACTTAAAAATACCGGCGAACTGAGGGTGTACATTGGTAAACCTCTGCCTAACCCTTAGGAGAATACAGGCATGATGGTATATGTGTGTGTATGTAAAAAATAACATAAAATATATAGCATGGAAGATAACTTTTTACGAAAACAAAACCGACTTCAAGCATTGTGTGTAAAAATAAGACTTAAATATGGTTTTCTCATGGATGCCATTGTCATAAAAAAATAAAGTCGGATTGAGAACCTCCTCCTTTTTTGAAGTCGGTTAAAAAATACATGTGCTGACCTCAAAATAATGGGGGCAAGTTCAGAAGAATGATGATGAACATACCATACATACATAACGCCTGTATTCCCTGAAAGATTAGGCAGAGTTGTAATGGTGTACACCACTAGTTCTCCGGTATATTTTGAGTCCGATGTAATAAGGGATGCACCTATTGCCATTAAACATCCGAAAAACCAAACTTCTCGAATTCCTCCTGAGATTTTCGCAATGAAAAACCCAATAACACTTATAGGGTCAGCAGCCACACTTGGCACCACTAGACTTTGGCTACTAGTAAGACTAGTTGTAAAAACTAATAGCTTTGCTGAAACCTTATTCTTGGAAATAAATGAAATTTATATTATACGAGTTATTTACGATATTTTCCTTAAAAATTCAGTTGTAGTACCTACTGTTGTACCTGAAAATGAGAACGACAAACACACGAGCCGTGTCGTCACGACGTACACACACCAACTCAGACATTACCTTATAGATACATCAGAGACGGGCGCCTACTTTTACAACAAACATATGAAACAAATCAATTATAAATTTAGTGTCGACACATAGCTATTGCCCGCGGCTCCACTTACGTGATTTAAAACGAATTATTTTCAGCGGTTGCAAGATTTTGTGTTACAATTTCGTCAGAGTATGTAATATTCTATCGGTCAGCAGTAGCAGAAAGCTATTCTTTTTCTTTATTTTTATTATAATAATATTAGTAACAACCATACGGACCGCCTGGTGGTAAGCTTCAACAGTAACACCAGCCAGTAGTAACTGAAAATCACAACCAAAAGTGGGTGATGTAATCTCAAAAACAAGTTGTTTTGCCAAATATTGATACGGTAGGTATCACGGTGTCGTCTTGCGCATTGCCATCTTAAGATAGTTGTCAAGTCTTATTTCTAGGCCCTGAATGGATTACCCTCCAACTGGAATACAATAATGTTAGCACATTAGTATATACACACAGAATATTAATTTGGTAGTTTTGTTGCTGAGTTCCTCTGGGATGGTACCGGTAGTACTCAGCAGCTGGCAAACATCTATCATCTCAACTAAGGAAATATACACTGCAAACCTTTCAGTAGAGCAGACAAATACTCCAATTAAGACAGTCATGAGAGTTTGCCACAAGTCACGAACCCAACTAATAAAAAATCTGTTTTACCCTAACTTATTCGTTCCCACTGCTTGGGTCACAAGTCTTCCCCATGTCCTTACACCTGTCTGTGTATCTGGGAGCACATTTCTCTCCAAAAATATAATGAGATAATGTAATTAAAAATTAATTATATGTAATTAAAAATTAAATAATTAATTTAAAATTACTTCAATCTTTATTCTTATAAACTCTGAAAATACAAACCGAAAGACGTGCTTTTTTATATTTACTTAATAGAAGATTGTACAGGTAACCGTTGCGTGCCTTTTAGGGCGGCGGTCAAACATCACAGCAAGGCGTTAAAACAATAGCCGGTGACACTTCCGTCATAATTGAGTGACGTGAAGTGCCACGCTACGGGTACCGCGGCAGCTGCATGGTATAATTCAGCCCATTATTGTCTCACAGGCCTCCTCTCAGGCTATCCAAGTATGACCTACGGCCTCCATGAGCTGTGGCCTGCGGGCGGCTGAATTCGGCGTCCTCGTCACACGCGTGCCTTCAGTTAGGATGCAGGGCAAGGCCTCGCTAAACGATGGGCGAGTGCTGGACCACGGCCTGTCATGGTCGTGGCTCCGCCTCCCCGGATGGCGAAGAATCCATGAGGATTTTCCGTACTATAAAAAAAAATAGGCTATCCAAGCAAATAGCCTAATCTGAACTTTTTAAAAGTAAATTAGTGAACTCCTGCGCGTTTGGGTCTTACTTAAATTTTATAACTTATACCTAATCTCTTACCTAATGTGTAGTTAATAATACATAAGACAAATAATATACTTTTACTAGCTGACCCGGTAAACGTTGTTTTTCATTAGGGTTATAATAAATAGCCTACGACCTATTCTCAGACCTACCAAATATACACAAAAAAAATCATAAAAATCGGTTTAGCCGTTTCGAAAGACTGATAATAAACACTCATGTTATATATAAGATAAAAAACTTAATTTAAATTAAATTAAACTTACAAACGTCATAAATTAATGATCGATTAATAATAACATTTAACAATCAAAAAGTTAGTAATAAGTGGATATTGTTGCTAGTAGTAAGTATGTTGTTTAGCTAGTAAGATACTATGTATAACATTTAATTGAACTCCTGTTTTTTTATCCCGAAAAAAAAACTATACTTACAATTCGGTAACGCAACGAAAGAAAAAGTCAACAATTGGCTAGATATATGTATTGTCAACTGAAGTGAAATGCAAGTTATAAATGTGACACTTGTAATTATCTAGAACAACAGAATCTTCAAATTATTATTTTTGCAAATAAATATGCAATGTAAAAACACGTAGACTTACATTCTTATTTTTAGTACGTCTCATTAAAACAGGCAATTGAAACACATGCCCAGTAATCAGAAGGTATATATAATATAATAATCAAATACACTACAAGTCAGATAACCTAAACGACACAGGCGGCTAATGAAATTTCCATGTAGCCATAAGTTGAACGACAGTGTACGCTACAGAGTAGACGCAAATGAAACGTCCTAATCTCTGGGGCATTCATTACTCTATCATCTGTAGGGCGCGCACTTGCATCTTGTTACTAATTCAACATTTTACGCAAAAGAAAAGTACTAACAGTATAATCATATTAAGGTTACGTTTGTCTTAATGTTATTATTTATCGTTAGTTACTAACTCCTCGCAAGACATAAGTCTTTGAGCCCGAATCTTATTGTATTTATCGGTTATCAATGTGAATTATCAATGTCAGAAGAGTAATTATTAACATTTTTTGGAACGAAGTTCCGTATCGCGCGTTGTGAAAGGGGGCTAGACGGAAAAATTGTCACGACACTTTTTTCGAAATTAAAATATTGTTGACAAGCATTCAAATATTATTGAGTGAATGACAATATTTGAATTTCGCGCGTTGTGAATTGTTGAGTGTATACAGGTTTTTTTATTTTTAATTATTAAATTTTAATGAAAGGAACTTCGTTCCATCCGGGTGTCTTGACACCTCTCAAGTTTTTTTTATATAGTAGGGAAAATCATAAGGATTTTCATCGTCCGCCACAAGGGGAGGCGGCAGGGTGTGTCGACCTGCACTTGCCTTCATTGGCCCTCATGGCCATGTGATCCATGCAATTCGCCACGACCATGACAGGAGTTCATCATCCTAGGCTTTTCTTATATTAGGTATATTAGGTACTTTGTTCTAGCCAAATGTGGCTGAATATTTCGCTTTCTTCCGGTTGTTCTGTTCGGTTCTGGATGACAATTTTTTATTTATTTTACTTGAATTTTGTTATTTTGATCACACCTTCAGCCTCCTGACTTCTATGTTAGGGAATGTAAAACACTAAAAACAGGGACATGTGGCTTTACCATGCAAATTCACCGAGCAGTCGGGTTTTGACGTGGCTCCGAGCTTCTCGTTTCTTCTTTTATAGCACATCAATTAAACCAACCATCAGCCAACTCCGATTCATTTCATGCTAGTTTAATATAGTGGTGGCAACCCTACGGTAGGCAACGGAGGGCGCGGTCCGCCGGGACGCGCCGGACACGACTACGCCATTATTACGTCATCAAGGAGGGAACTGCCGGTAGATATCTACAAGAAACACTGTTATAGTATATTGGACGGCATTAAGGTGGAAAAAAATACCTCTGTCACGTAAAAAATCGTTGCAAAACAAATATTTGTGTGCTTCTTTACGTACGTTCTTAGAAACGCCAAATGTCAAAAAATGGAAATTGATCATTTCTGTTCCCCACATTAATTTATTTATCCCCAGAGTTTTCCATTCTTCTTTCTGAGCGGATGCCTATCGTATAACTAACATACGGGCTTTACACAAAATGTGGATTCCTCGTCCATGAACATCCGCGCGGCCCTGGGTAATGACATGGATAACGACGTTGACTTGATATAAAAAAATTCCTCAAGTTATATTCCAATATAATATTATTATTTTGTATTATATTATTGGAACGAAGTTCCTTATCGCGCGAAAGGTTGTCACGACACTTTTTGCTTGTCAACAATATTTGAATTTCGAATTATTGAGTGAATGACAATATTTTAATTTCGCGCGTTGTGAATTGTTGAGTGTATACAGGTTTTTTTATTTTTAATTATTAAATTTTAATGAAAGGAACTTCGTTCCATCCGGGTGTCCCTTGACACCTCTCATTTTTTAATTTAATATTTTGTGCATGTTACGTTAGAATTATTTGTTTTTAACTTTAATTCATTTAAAATTGTGCTGGTTTTGTTTAGCATTACACACACTTGTTGAGTTATCTATGTTATTTTAACTACTGTGCATGATGTGGCCTCTTATAAAATTGAAGGAGTACACTACCATATTATAATAATATTTTTCCTATATATTAAGATAATGTGCTGTGTATATTCTTTGTTGGAGGCCCAAATTAATAAATAAATATAAAAAATAATACTTTATCGATTAAACCGGATTTATAGCACCGAACTGCCGATTACGAAGAAAAAATAATATTTACATACTTACATAAAATCATCGAGTTGTGCAGTTTGATTACGTCTTTGATGCAGCGATGGATTTTATGTAAATTAAGTCCAATGTCGTTATCACCCAATTAAATTTGATGTCTATCCGTAGAGGTGGTAGAAGAACAAAAGTGTCCTACCATAGTAAAGAACATTGCTGAACACATGACTCTCTCAACCAACGCGCTGCGAGGCGCTGCAAAGGCACTGCTGCACATCGGATTACGCCGATGCTGGACAGGATTGCGTCGTAATAATAAATCTCCAGATAGTAGAAGGCATGAGTTTGCTACCGTTGATGATCTAAATGCTATCGTCATCGAGTATCTGATGACACAAGGTGCATCATCAGCGGCGAGTGGGAGTGGCTCTCATTTCATCGCTTTTCTTCAGAAAATAATTAAATTTCAGTGAAAGTCCCAAAATTAATTATCTAGACACGCGCGAGCGCCAAACTTCACCGAAGAAAAAAGAACTGGCGACCAGCACCACACGGGTGCAAACATTGTACCTACAGACGCTAGCAGGTCAAGTTATCCAAAACTGTTAAATTTTCCCAATTGAACATGAATCTTATTACTTTGCATTAAAGTTGAAAATCTATTAACTAATTTGACAGATTGGGATAGCTTGATGTGCTGAACACTGTACCTAATAACAGAAAAAAAGACAGAAAAATTGTAGTAGTCGTGTTGACAGAAAAGAAATTGTGTTTTATTAAATAAATTTCTGGATTGTCTACAGAACTTAGCACCCATTTCGATTTCAAATCTTTTGATAATGAACTCGACAACCACACCATAATTAATTTATCATAGAATACCTTTGAACATTTCTATAATTAAATTAAAATAAACTTATCTACACTACTTACTAACAAACTATAATTAAAAAAAGAAAAACAAAAAACTACAGGGTAAACTAAACTAAAACTAGACTAAAAAATTGCATCAAAAAACTCATCCGCATCGCCAGCGTCTGGTAGCGTACCCAAGAGGCTGGCTGCATTGCCACGTTGAATGGCCATGCTTAGTCTCTGGCCGAAGTAGAGGCCAGCCTTTGGGTCACGTGAAGTGTCGTTTAGACGTTTGGCAATATCTTTAAAGAGTGACAGGACACTCGGTCCCCATGGCCCCAGCGTTTCGACCCCAAACGGTTCGAAAATATAACTATTTATAAAATTGTTATGTTTATGTCGTTTGTTGGTCTCCGCAGTCGCAGCAGCAGCGCCAGCACAGCCTGCCGACCTAGGAAGATGGGATGGCGCAAGAGTGTCGACGCACGTTGCGTCCCACACTAAAGGCCTACCCATTTTCCAAGGCAGCAACGACATCCCGTCCGGTCTCTTGCCGTCGTCACGTGCCAAACCACTTGGTTCTAAAATGGCTGGAATGCCGGCGGTGACAAGGGCACGGCGATTTATCATTATATCGAACTTGGTTCCCATTTTCACATAGGTTTTTGATGGGAATTTGTTATTGTTTATAACACCGCCATCTAACGAAAAAATAAAGTAACTAAAAGTTTTATTAGCCATGCATTAACTATATTAGTTCATATTTCAAACAACAGATGGCGCTAATTCAAATTTAAACTACACTATTATTATGCTGTCGACAAACATTTGTTTGCATTTAAAAAATAAACTAAGTGTGTGAATAATTATTAAAGCATAAGAATTCCTACCGAAAGTAAGAATCCATTAAAAACTCAATGAATGAATGCTCATCACTTTCTTAGAATAACGGTTTTTTTTCCTATTCGGTAAGAGATGGCGCTACTTTAACATATTTGTATTTTATTTTTGGACATGTTTGCATTTCTGCACGGTTGTTATGGTGATGCGGGAGGGATGAGCCACTGCTTTTTTCACAAAAATCTCGAACATCGATTGTATGCATTGAAACAAAAGTCAGTACTGTCAAAACTAGACGCCACACAAACGCGCACCTATTCGATTTTATCCTGACCAATCAATAAAAACCTCTCCAGCTGGAAGTCAAATTAAACTTCTATTTTGTATTTAGATACTTCATTTAACAAACAATAGTACATTTTATAAGAATGGAAGCTACAGATTCATAAACTCAAAATATTATAAATGAATGTGATTTACAGTACTATTTCTATTAAAGGTAATTAAAGAATTCCCAGATAAATAAGGATACCTACGTAAATAATATTTAATAATTAACCTCATCAGGTTAGTAACTCTACGAGTTGATAGGTGGCGCTATTTACAAGTTGTGCACTTAATCTACATAC
Organism: Acronicta alni; assembly: GCA_964056405.1. Lineage (NCBI taxonomy): Eukaryota > Metazoa > Arthropoda > Insecta > Lepidoptera > Noctuidae > Acronicta > Acronicta alni. The sequence continues at coordinate 10,373,327 of OZ043935.1, forward strand.
CTATCAGCACAATGGATGCAGTCTAATGTGTTCTACCAGTGTCTAGTTGGTTCTCCTTAAAGGCCGGTAGATGGCGGTAGGCGTGACCCTGGAGATGGGTCGAAGGGCCTGGCAATGGCTTCCTGTGCTCAGCTTATCTGCTACAGCTGCGACAACTTAGTGTCATTTTTCATTGCTCATTCATTAACTTTGATTGGTACACATCAATCAAGAGTATCAAGTTTCCTCGCATAGTTTTTAAAAATAGTAGGAATATTAGTACTGGAATATAAGATTTTTTTTTATATAAAGTATGCAGAACAGATCCACTGATACCGCCTGTGATAATTTTTCCATGGCCTCTCCCTGAAAACGATTACCCATTGAAAACTCATCTCCTCCTAACGAAAGATAGACCCTATGTTTTCAGGTTTATAATTATTGTTGTTTGCTGCAATATTATGTAAAGAATATATTATATGTATTATTGTCTTTCCAAAGTACTGTTCCAATATGAATGCAGTAGTGATATAGCCTAGTGATATCACCATTGGACTGCCAAGTCAATTTTTTTTTTTTTTTTAATAATATTTTTGGAACATTTTTACACAACACCATCTAGTCCCAAACTAAGCAGAGCTTGTACTATGGGTACTAGATAATGGATATAATACTTATATACTTTTTTTTTTGTAAATACATACTTATAATAGACAATTACATCGATCTCAAGTTCGATTCTAAGGCACGCACCTCTGTCTTTTCGGATTCATGTGCGTATTAGTAATCAATTCACTCGCTTAAACGATGAAGGAAAATATCGTGAGGAAACCTGCATGCCTTAGAGATTTACGAAGTCTGCTAACCCGAACTAGGCCGGCGTTGTGGACTATAGTCTAATAATCCCTATCAATTTGAGAGGAGACCCGTGCCCAGCAGTGGGACAGTAGGTATATGGGTTGATGATGATGAAGTCACTTCGAAATATAAAGTCAGTGAATAGATTTGCTTACTATTTATGACATAAAAGTCCTTAAAAGTCATGGTAAAATTTCTAGTATAAAAATCTAAGTACTAACTGTAATAGGAACTGGTAGTTCCTAAGATCACCAAGGAAAGTCGCTGAACAAAATCAAAGTTAAAACACATCACTGCACCAAAACTTTTCATTAAATTCTATTAGACAAAGAACTCGTACTACCTTCTCGGGTCAGTAACTTCTAGATAGTAAAAACTGTTAAAGCGTTTTAAAAATTGCATCGTGTTCAGCTACTTTCGTTGCAAACTGTAGGTACAGTGGCCAGCACATCAACCTAATACAATCTGTGAAATTTCTTTGATTGATTTTCAACTTTAATACAACACGATAAGGTTCATATTCAATTGAGAAAATTTGACTATTTTGGATAGCTTGACTTGCTGGCGTCTGTACAACACTGTTCCTCTCTGTTGCTACCGTTTACTCACGTGTCTTTGAATTAATTCCGTCCTCACAAATCCTAGGAGATGCAGATTTATTAAACAGCTCGGCCACGACGCGAAGCCATAAATGACGCTATCATTCTACCTTAAATTATGGCATGATGTTGGTTTTAGTTGACGTTTCTGCGCGTGATCAGAATTCGTCCACGTGGGGCTATGCCGAACACCAGTGTGAACGGCACGTAATACGTTACGACATGTTGTGTCGTGACAATTACCTCCAGTGTGCACTGCATCTTAATAATGCACTACTTTACTAGAACTCGAGTATAGTCGACTGGAATTACTGCCGAAGGACTGATATAGGTACCATAGCAAATCTTTAGCAATTTTATAATGTTAATCATTACATACACATGATTCAGTTATCAAAAAGGTGCCTTTGTAATAAAAGGTAAAAGGCTGCATTTCGTCTAGAGAGTAATGCTCTTATTGTAATACTCTTTAATTATACAAAATACGTTGTTTATGATGCAGACGTGTTTTTTAATTTTTTTATTGGACATCAGCAACGTCGGGGACAGAGCTGTGCCGCCGCCTACTGTGTATGGTAGAGAGCTCTTTTTAGGCCTCGTTTAAAGAAGGACATATTGTCATAACGCAAGGGAAACACCGCAGCAGGTATTTCAGGTGTGCTGTTAAACTTTAATTACGTAAAGCGATTAAGGGGGGCGTTGATCGCCGAAGCTCAACTAATATGACGTGGGGGAGAGGGCAAAATATCGGCAAATATCACGTTTTATTTCCGTTTTTTTTTCCACAGTGTAAAAATACGGGAAAGGTATGTTGAACAGTCTTAACCAGTCTTAAATAAATTATGAAATTTATGGTTTTTAAAATAAATAACGCAATCAAGCACGGATTAACGAATTACACTAAAAGATATGCAATTTGATTTCTCACATAAGATTAAGGGGAGACAAATCTCACGACATCTCACCAAGGGGTCGAAAAAAATCGCCAATATTGCCTCACGTACGAATAATAATGTACGCCCCATAAGTTTGTACTCCAATTAGCGGGCCTACAAAATCTCACGGCGTTCACACGTTTTGCGCAAAGTTGGAGGTTCTTCACAACATTACAAAACTAGTGCACTCACTCTCAGACGTGCAGAGTGGTGTGTCAAGGATAGACAAATATGGTCATAAAAAGTTAATAATTATGGTCTACTGTTTGAGCACCAAATTGCCCACAAATTCCACTATACCTTGACACTTCAGAGAGGCGCTACTGGTACGGAAAATGTAAAAAGTAATGTCAATTTCAATGCAACTAACCGTAGTTCAAGATAAAGTGGACACAATTGTTTAAGACTTGACGCGAAGTTTGGAATGTAGGTACGAGTATATGCATAACGTTTCAGTGTGGGTAATAAAGATTTATTACGCTTTGAATGTTTTTGTGGAACATACAGTCTTGGTATTAAAGATTATGACAAGTAACACATTCTGGAAATAGAAAGAACAAGAAAGCTAGGTACTCCTAGAAAAGATCAAAACATCAATCAATTACATAGGTAACATACAGTCATACCATACCATTACGACTGTATTCCCCTAAATGGTTAAGCAGAGGTGATAAGGAACACTCACACTTCGCCGTTGTGTTTATGTCCCATGTTATAGGGGGCGAACCTATTGCCATGACCCAATAATAATGCTCGACCTGGGAATCAAACCCTGGACCTCTATTGTAGCAGTCGCGTTAACGACCATTAGACCAATAAAGCAGGGAATGCAGTTCCCTTGGTGTGAGTGAACATGGCAGTCCAGCAGATCAAAATAAATGTGAGTTCTCTTCGCTATTTCGCATACACCAGTGTTCTACAGTTCCTGATACTTTTCAAGAATAGTTGTGGCGTTTTTCTATGAAAAAAATAATTGCCAAAATTATCTGCCAACTTCCCGTGGAAACAAATGTGGTATCCACTGCTTATGTACTAACCTATGTACCTACTGATTATGTACTTACCTATGCACTGCTTGTATATTTACCCATGTACTGCTTATACAGCTGTTACGGAAAGGCTATATACATATCAAGTGCACGGCTTCTTTGGATCATAATAAACCATATTGCAAAGGTTTTTAAATCCTATATCTACATGTTAGGAAGATATGAGGAATGAAACCAAAAACCCAAACATTTCAACTTGAAATTTACACATCACTAGCAACCAAGTCAGCTGATCGGTGTAAGTGGGCGGATTTTTTTAAAAGTGTACATTAAGTTTTTACGATGTCCCTTAACTTTATTATTTTTTTTACTCTCACCATTACAATAAACTAATATTTTTTTAACGTCACTTGATTGAGCATATGTATAATAGCATTTCTGTATTATTTTTTTCATTGTTTTTTGGTTTATTTATGGTTTTTCAATGCAATAAAATTACTAATAAGCAGGTTTTTGCCATGTCCCATCGTCACGTAGTAACTTAAAAAGATGAATAACAGTTTAGTTAACAGTATGTAGATTGATGTAATAACAGTATTAGACGGCTTAAATAATATATATCTAAAAAATGTATACAACAGTTCATTAAAATAACAAATTGATTTTAAATAATTTTTTAGATCATAGTCTGAGAATTTGACCGGGTGGAACTTTCCCGTGAGTAACGCGAGTTTTAGTGGTTTTAAGCAAATATTACTAAATTTTAAATATTTTCTTTCGTTGGCAATATTAAAAAGCCGTCTGATTGACTGCCGTCATCTTGACAGTAAATTTTCTGTCGTCGTGCACAACCGTTACATTGAGGACGCCTACAGAGTGCGCACAAAAATTTCCAGTGACTAGCAGCACTTTTTAAGGTAATTGAACAATCTTTTACATGTTTCTCACTTAATTTACGAACTGTCAGTTAATAGTTTTATAAATTGTTGCATTATTTCGTTGATATAACTGCAAATCATGGAAATAAAAATGCAAACATATTTTTTGTTGGACTTTCGTTACATTCCACTGATTAATTCTGTCAAAAATATTACTCAGTGGAGAAAATTGTTACACAGTGGAACGCTAAAGCTGTATTCACGACGAACAGCGTTCCGTCAGATCACTTAATATTATTTACGTATTTAAATGTGATATGTCTCATTATAACGAAGTCAATTTGAATTATATTTATAAGACATTTTTTTTATTGTGTAAGAATTATTTTTTTTTGTTTTGCTTTTCGAAGTTTATTTAGTTTTTCTAGTTATATTACACTGGCTTCTTCTCAAACGTCGTCACCGATGTACATCGATGGAAAAAACCGGTCTCCAGTTCAAAAGCAGCTTCATTATCATGATTACCAGTGTTCCTATGGTTATTTTATATACGTGATATATTACGTCTCATTAAAACAAAGTCAGTTTTAATGATATTTTTAAGATTCTCTTTATCCTAACTTCTTAATACAAAAATGACAAGTTCCTACAACTTGTCATTTTTGTATTAAGAAGACATTCAGAAGTTTATTTAGTTTTCTAGTAAGTATATTATCATTTACCACAAAGCAAAATAATTTCAGTAAGTTGATAAAGCAATCAAAATTGGCAAAAAAAACCTTCATTGGAACCAGAGCCCTTACTTTTCCACTGACTAATTTCAAGGTTCCAATGAGTAACTGTCCCTCTTAGAATAATTCAAAATTTAGGGTTTATTTTATCTTTTGTGTCCAGTTTAATATTTGAATATTGATAAGAAAACAACATATTTGTTTTACTTTAAAACTATATAACAAAACAGTAATCAATGACAATTTGAATAGTTATAAAGAAAAACACGCTACTGATTATTCAAGAAGTTAGTCAGAGGATATAAACATACAATTATTTTATTGTAAAATTCCTTTGTCCGAACTAAATGTTTATTATTTTCATTAACATTATCTACCTGATATTAATAAAAGTATGATTTTCATTATACCCGTTTTATTTAACTCACTGAGTAAGATAATAAATCGTTATTCAGTGGAACCCAAAATCCTATAACTGAATTTCAATAACATATATTATGATTAATTTGTAGCAGCTATTCAAATATTCTATATATTTTCTTAAAGTTCAATTAATAGACAATAAGAATTTAACTACACATATTGAAATAAAAACAAAAAAAAATAGAAGTTTCATTTTAACATAGGTACACTTTTAAAAAAATCCACCCAAGTAGGTCACTCACGATACATTCACCTGTGAAAACAAACCTCTTATGCTCTTACTCCTGGTATTTTTGGATAATGGGTTCCGGATATTTTATTTTGTTACTCACTTTTTCTGACAAAAACTGATTATGTTTTTGAACAAGCTAAAATACAAATCCTTTAAAAATTAACAAATCATCAATCAATCATCAGTAAATCATTTGTTAGCTTGAAAATGATATTGAATTTAGGTAGGTACTTAATGAGGGATTAGTAGGGACTAGTAAATAATACTTAGTTACCTATCTACGTAAAACAATCTAATAACAAACATAACGGAGTATGTAATGTGTGAATCTACGTAATCATTGAAATTAAACCACAGACACAGAATTTGAGTATCCAACATTTCTTTTTTATGTTGGTTGACAAACATAGGTACTCTACCAGAAATTAATTGCTTAGGTAAATACTGCGAAATAACCTAATGGAACCTAGAACAGAAAAAGGATTTCGTAACATAATTTATTTTCAAATGAACCCTAAATAACTTTCCTCCGCAACTTATGCGTGTCCTGGTAGATAAATAATGCTAAAGGGTTCTGTGTTTAGTTTAAATTAAATAATTAAAAAACTAGGATTGTTTGTAAACAAGTTCAAATGCAAATGCTTGTTTGCAGCTTGGAAAAATATTTTAAAACTTAGGCTGTAGGTAATAATAATAATACTTAAAGAAAAGTAACAAGAATTACGGAGTAGGTACCTAGTTCACGACTTTCGGTGAACGTGTAAATGTAGGTGCCTAATAATTATGCACATAGTAACTTTCTGCCACATTTTTTTTACCTCACAATAACAACAAAACGGGATAAAGGATAACGATACGAACGATCCTTTTAATGTTGATTTTTTTATTACCATAGTAAGTAACTAACTAAAAGATTATGCAATTAGAAATGTTACAGAAAAAAGATTTTGTAACATAATTTATTCAAAATGAACCCTAAATAACTTTACTCTATGCAACTTATGTGTCTCCTGGTAGAAATAAAATGCCAGTGTGCAGTGGGTTCCGCTTTTATTTAAATAGGTAGGATTTTAAAATTAAATTATGTTGGTAGTTTTTGCCATTCTAACACGCACACGGCTAAACAACTCACAGAAGGCCAGCGTGATGAACTAACCTTAACCTTCTCATTCTGAGAAGAGGTCCGTGCCCAGCTGTGGGACAGTACTGAGTTGATAATTATGATGTTATCAACACTAAATTACAACTGAAAACATTTAAAACGTATCAGAAGTTTACATTTTGTCGGCGGGCCCATTTGACTGAGACATGGGTTTTGGCTTTTAGTAGGTAGTACTGAGTCTTTATTTGTTTATTAAACACAATAAAAAAATAGGCCGCAAAAATGTATTAAACTATGGAAATAAATTGTTAAAAGTACTAGGACCTCATGAGTAACGAGAGTATTTCGGACAGCATTTGCGAACAATAATAACTGAACCCTAATTTCATCGGGGGTTACACACACAATGATATTAAGGGTAAATGAGCCAGTTGCAGGTACATAGTCATAGTCGTAGTGATAGTCTTAGCTGGTAGGGCCTTCAATAAATAAATAAATCGAATCAATACTTAACTTATCTGTCGCTATTTTGATTAATCAATACTTACAAATAAGATATGTTAGAAATAAGACTATGTACTTATGTAGGTACCACCCCCACAGTCCACATCAAATTATCTTATCGGTTTCGTTTGTCAACTCAGCTCATAGGTTTTATTAATTAACTGATGCCCTGGCCTAACTCTTCTTTAATCGGTGTGCTTCAATGTATTAAATTTATCACAGTTTTCTTGAAATTATTATTAGGTAGCTGGGGGGGAAAGCGATACTGCGCGGCGCTACGATTACTGGATGCAAAAGGCGGGAAACCGTGTGTTGTTTGTGGCGCAACATGAGAGAGGCCTATGTCCAGCAGTGGACTGCGATAGGTAAATTAATTTTAACAAAAAATCTAAAATAAATTCAAAATGTACAATAATTGGGCCAGCTACCCTATTACTAGGATAGTAGAAGAGTAGCTGAAGTTTTATTTTTCGGTTCTTCCCCACAGCTTCGGAGCTTCGTCAGTTGTTTAATAATACTCGTGTGCTTCGGTCGCTCCCTCTTTCGATTCAGTGTACCTAGTTGTGATTTCGTGATTGTTAAAAAATGTCGTTCAGTAATAGTGAATATTACGAGATGATGATGTGTGTCGGAGCAGTGGACGGTAGTCTGCGAGCTGCCCGAGAGTTGTATCGTCACCGATTCATCCAGGATAGACCAGATACCGAGCGTCGGCAGCTGCCTTCGTTGGCGTGTTTCAGTCGGATGACACATCGTCTGTACCAAACCGGGCCCTTCCAGGCATCTGCTTCGGAAGGTCGTCCGAGCAGAAGCGATCCAGACTTTGAAGAAGCCGTACTGGAGCATTTCCAAAGTAATCCATGCACTAGCACACGTCGAGCTGCATTAGCGCTGGGTGCCTCCAACCATATTAAAGTATGGCGAGTGCTGAACAATGACGGCCAGCATCCATACCACTTTCGTCGCACCCAAGAACTGACACCGGCAGATTTTTTGCCTCGCGTGACCTTCTGCGAGTGGTATCGAAGCCAGATAGAAGCTTCACCAAGTTTCGGTTCAAAAGTGCTATGGACCGATGAAGCATCATTCACGAGAGCAGGGATAAGTAATATCCATAATGAACGTGTTTGGTCTCACACGAATCCACATGCTTCGACAGAGTCGTCCTTCCAACACCAATGGCGACTAAACGTGTGGGCTGGTATCATCGGAGATGTTGTCGTAGGACCAGTTTTCTTTCCGCAAAGTTTAAATGGCCAAAATTATTTAAACTTTCTGGTTAATGAATTAGACGATGTACTCACTGTGCTACCCGTATCAAGTTACGTGGATCTCGTGATGGATAATAATATGGTATTCCAACACGACGGTGCACCGGCACACTTTGCACGTGATGTACGCGCGTACTTGGACTCGCGTTTCCCTCGATGGATCGGGCGCGGTAGCAGGAGCGTGGCTTGGCCTCCGCGGTCCCCAGACCTAACTCCGTTAGATTTTTTTTTGTGGGGATACATTAAAAACGTAGCACAGTGTATGCAGTGCAGTGTGATACAGTGCAAGAAATGCAAGTGCGGATCGAGGCCGCCTTTAGGACAGTAACACCCGACATGCTGCGAAATGTTCAGTTGTCCATGAACAAGCGCGCGGCCTTGTGCATACAATACCAAGGGCATCACATCGAACCCCATCTTTAAAAATGTAAGTTAATTTGCTAAATTAAGCATGGCTCTTAGATTTTATTGTTTACGTAATAAGGGATTAAAACAAGCTTAGTAGCTACCTACCTAAACCTTGGTGTGAATTTTTATGTACTTTTTTATTAACTTAGGGGATGGAATGAAATGAAATGAAATGATATTTATTTTCTGTAAATAGATCTTTTAAATAGATCTTTTTTTAAAGACACAAGAGTGTACCATCGTAGACCGCACCATCACTTAACATCAGGTCAGGTGGCGGTCAAACGCAAGCCCATTCCTTAATAAAAAAATTAAAATTAAAAACTTTTTTACGTGTTTTTTTAGTTAAATTCGTAGGTTATTCTGGGTCGATATTAACGTGTATGTAAACTGTAAATAAGTAAATTACGTATTGCATTATTAGTTTTAAACCAAGGAGTACCTAAATGCCTAAAGTATGTTTAGTTTACAATTGCGCACACGCGCTCGCATTGTCGGCTCGTGTGATCCTGTCAGCCCGCGCCGACACAGGGCGGCGCGGCGGCACACTACCTACAGCGTGTACTAGGCGCACAGATCGCGAAAGAGATTTTAGATTAGAACTTCAATATTAGGAAATGACGCGAAAAGTTAATGACCCTCGTAGTGCAGTGACACGTTTGTTATGGTTTGATTTCAATAAACTTACGAAACCAAAAGTTTGGTATGAATTCTTTGAGTAATTTATTTTGCGTGGAAACTTTGCATAGAGAATCTATACCTGATGTAATCATCACCCCTTTTGGATGAATATGATCTTTCCGTAACACGTTATACTAACCTATGTATTATTTATTTATTTTATTTTTTATTCTGGATTAATTTATTATTAAGTACACATCAAACTGCATTTTTCTCATTAACTATTCATAACTAACATTGTAAACCAAGATTAACATTGTAATCATGTTGTTTTTAAAAAGAGTGTCCATGGTGTTTCTTGCCGGTTCTTCTCCATAAGACCCACTTTTTGGAACCGTGCAACTAGTTTTAACTTTTCAAAAGTATTTTATTGGTCTAATTGAAATAAAACATTGTTGACTTTGACTTTATATACTTACCTCTGTACTGCTTATTAAATGTATTTACCTATGTACTCCTTATACATACTTATAAACGACTTATGTACTACTTATGCTTCTGTAATAATTATACTTCCCCATGTATTCCTTGTGTACTACTTATCTACTACTTATGTACTCTTTATGTACGATTTATGTGCTACTTATGTACTCTGTATGTACGTACTCCTTATGTACTCCTCATGTACGACTTATGTACTCTTTATGTACTCCTGTACTACTTATGTACTCCCTATGTACCTTATGTGCTCCTTATGTACTCCTCATGTACTCCTTATGTACTTACTTACGTACCCCTTATGTACTCCTTATGTACGACTAATGAACTCCTTATGTACTACTTCTGTACTCTTTATGTACTCCTTATGTACTTACCTATGTACTCCTTATATACTCCTTATGAACTACTTATGTACGACTTATGAACTCCTTATATACTCCTTATGTACTACTTATGTACGACTTGTTTACTACTTATGTATTCCTTATATACTCCTTTTGTATTCCTTGTGTACTCCTTATCTACTCCTAATGTACTCCTTGTGTACTCCTTATTTACTCCCTATGTATTCCTTATGTACTTCTGGTTTACTCCTTATGTACGCCTTGTGTAAGTACTCCTTATGTACGCCTTGTGTACTCCTTATGTACTTTTCTATGTACTCCTTATGAACTCCTTATGTACGACTTATGTAGTCTTTATGTACTCCTTATATACTTATTATGTACTTCCTATGTACTCCTTATGTAATTACCTACGTACCCCTTATGTATTTACCTATTTACTACTTATGTACGACTTATGTACAACTTATGTACTCTTTATATACTCCTTGTGTACTCCTTATGTACTTACCTTTGTACTCCTTATGTACTACCCATGTACTCTCCTTGTGTACTTACAATGTACTCCTTTTGTCTTATATACTCCTTATGTACTTCTTATGAGCTACTTATGTACTCCTTATGTACTCCTTATGTACTCCTTATGTACTCCTTATGTACTCCTTGTGTACTCCTACTGTACTACTTATGTACTACTTTTGTACTACTTATGTACTCCTCATGTAATACTTATGAACGACTAATGTACTACTTATGTTCTTACCCATGTACTGCTTATGTATTAAGCTTTGTACTGTTTATGTACTTACCTGTGTACTAATGATGTACTTACCTACGTATATCTTGTGTACTCCTTATCTACTCCTTGTGTACTACTTATGTACTCTTTATGTACTCCTTATGTACTCTTTATATATTCATTATGAACTACTTCTGTACTCTTTATGTACTTCTTATGTACACCTTACATACTCCTTATGTATTCTTTATGTACTCCTTATGTACTTACCTATGAACTCCTTATATACTCCTTATATATTTGTTGTGAACTACTCATGTAGTGGCTTATGTACTCTATACTCCTTATGTACGACTTGTTTACTACTTATGTACGATTTGTTTACTAATTATTTGCTACTTATGTACTCCTTGTTTACTCCTTATGTACTTACCTATGTACTACCTATGTACTCTCCTTATGTACTTACCTATGTACTCCTTTTGTACTCCTTATATACTCCTTATGTACTCCTTATGAACTACTTATGTACTCCTTATGTACTCCTTGTATACTCCTTATGTACTACTTATGTACTACTAATGTACTCCTTATTTACTCCTTATGTGTCCTTATGTACTCCTTATGTACTTACCTATATACTCCTTTATGTAGACTCCTTATGAACTACTTATAATATAGTCCTTTTGTATTCCTTGTGTACTACTTATGAACGACTTATGTACTACTTATGTTCTTACCCATGTACTGCTTATGTATTAAGCTTTGTATTGCTTATGTATTTACCTATGTACTCCTTATGTACTTACCTATGTATTCCTTGTAAACTCCTTATGTAATCCTTGTGTACTCCTTATGTACTCCTTAGATACTCCCTATGTATTCCTTATGTACTTCTTGTTTACTCCTTATGTACTCTTTGTGTACTCCTTATGTACTTACCTATGTACTCCTTATGTACTACTTCTGTACTACTTAGGTACTCTTTATTTTTTTATTTATTTAATACTTCTTGCACAAAACAAAGTTGTTGTACAAAGGCGGACTTAATGCCATTAGGCATTCTCTCCCAGTCAACCTTAGGGTGATGCAGAGACAAAACAAAGATAGTAGGTGCACAAATGATGGAGGAAAATATAGTTGAATAAAATGTAATATAATTATTTATTTAGGATTAAAATATATATTATGAATAAATTAAAACTATAAATATATTTATATAATCAGATATAACATATATACATGTAAATACTTTATTATACTTAATTTATATATAAATATATATTATTGATTTGAAAGATCAAGGTTGAGATGTTTCTGCCAAAGAATTGAAGAGATGCTGTTCAAAAGCCTTATTCCACTATTCAATGCCACTATCGTCGAGGTAGAAATGACTTTCCACCCTTCCCTCGTAGTAAGCCACTAAGCGGCACCCACCTCGCACAGATCAGTTAATCCGAATCCACCAGATGGTAATTACTTAGTGGGCGTGCTACGACCATTTCAACATTACGTCACGCTATTACGGCGAAGGCACAGGTGTGAGCGAGGCTTTCATGGCCGGCGGCAAGAAAGTCCACGTCTGCTGACACGTTTTAGGGTTCTGTGCCTAAAGGGCCTACGATAGGCTTCCGCCTGTCTGTCACAAGGCTTATTTCACGAATGTTAACGAACCTAGCCAATATTTTTTAGAGAACAATGTTTTTTCCTAAGAATATCCATTTTATATTATTTTGAACATAATTTCAGAATATTGATTTCTGACATTTACGCGAATATTATACATTGAAATAAAACTACTTTTTACGGATTTTATCGCGTATATAACAATAAAAAATGTAGGGTAGCTGTCAGTAATTATATCATCAAGACGCCCACCACCTCAGCCTACCCGTGACCATGGACGCTGTAAAGGGTCCGAAACGTTAATAATATCAATATACGCGATAAAATCCGTAAAAAGTAGTTTTATAATTTCAGAAGTCAATTATCTTATATTATGTCTTAATTTGAAGTAATTATAAATTAAGTATGTACTTCATTGTTAAACAATTACAGATACCAAATTTTGCGAAATATGCACGGAACCCTCAGGGCGCGAGTACGATTCGCACTTGACTTTTTGTAGGTACCTATAAAGAGAAATGAGGATTCCATTGCGAACTAATTATTGTAGAAGAATTTGGCAATGATATAGAAGAAGTATGTACCTATTTGGTAATGTAATTGAAATTGTCCTATGTAAAGCACCACACTTTGTAATGAGTAGTAGAAAATATTCTAGCTACCGGGGTATATACAATCAAATAATTTGTTTGCTAGAATACGGCACGGTAGAATACAATGGTTACATTATAAATTGGTTTACAGTGACATAAGGCGTCATTTTTAACGTAAAATCGTCACCAATCTGGTCGGCTAGTGACTGTTTGCCACATCAACGCTCAGAGTGTTGCCAGCCATTATAGTGAACTATACGAAACGTTTAATAACTGCAATGTGCATGCCATCCTGGTTTCCGAGAGTTGGCTTAAACCAAATCTTTTATCAACTACTTACCCTCTCCCTGATTTTATTCTTATCCGGAACGATAGGGTTGGTAAAAGGGGGGGTGGTGTCGCCATATATCTTCGAAGTGATTGCCCTTTTAAAATTCTAGTTTCTTCGACGTCAAACAATAGTTCAGCTGAGTTCCTTTTTCTTGAAGTTAATGTCAGGGGTGTTAAAACTGTTGTTGGTGTCGTTCACTGTCCCCCCACTGTTGATTATTTCACAGAATTCGAATCTGTATTAGAATCTTTGGGTTCTGATTATGTACATCACATCATCATGGGAGATTTCAATACGAACCTCCTAGACCATAGCTCTCCCAGATCCCGTAAATTTCATCATTTAATCGAGTCAGCTAGCTTACACCTCCTACCACTTCAAGCGACTCATCATAACACTGTTGGTGATGACACGTAGCTTGATCTAATCCTCACCTCAAATCCTTCCCTTGTTTCCTCTCATGGTCAATATATTGCTCCTGGTTTCTCTCATCATGACCTCATTTTCCTCTCCTATATTCTCAAACCACCTAAACCTAAACCTAGGGTAATGTATAGGCGTTGTTTTGCGCGTATGGAGGTAGATACACTGCGTAAAGATGCCTCTGATTTGAACTGGGACCCACTGATCAAAGCTTCCTCAATAGACGATAAGGTTTGCATTTTTAATAACTCTGGATTGAAGCTATACGATCTGCATGCCCCGATCAGAAAAATCAAACTGAAGCGCCTACCTGCGCCATGGATGACCAGAGGAATTCTTATGGCCATGAGGCGAAGGGACCGTGCCTTTCGTAGATACAAAAAAGATCGCACCGCTGACAATTGGATTGCTTTCAAGTCTGCTAGGAATCGGTGTAACCAGATGATACGTAACGCTAAACGCCGCCATATTCTGGACACTATCACTTCTTCTGCTTCTGCTAATGTTTGGAAGTTCCTTGGAACTCTGGGCATCGGCAAGTCGCGACATTTAGATCTGCCTAACTCTATTGGATTAAACGATCTGAATCACCATTTCACTACTGTACCTACTATGGATCGTCTAATCCAGGAACAAACTCTCATGCACATATCTGATCTAGCGCGTCCTGCTATTGACTATTTTCATTTCTTTCCAGTTGACCCCGGGGAGATCAAAAAGATAATTCTCTCCATAAAATCTAATGCGGTGGGGTGTGACCTTATTACCCGCCGCATGATTATAACAATCTTGGACCAACTTCTTCCTGCGATCTCGGACATCATTAACTACTCTCTCACTTCGGGAGTATTCCCTTCCCTGTGGTGTAAAGCTTATGTACGTGCCCTACCTAAAATACCTAACCCTTCTCTTCCCAGCCACTTCCGCCCAATTTCCATTCTTCCTTTCTTATCTAAAGTGCTTGAGGCTTGTGTTCACAAACAACTTTCCCATTTCGTTCATAGCAACACCCTCATTAGCCCATTACAATCTGGGTTTAGACCTGGGCACAGTACTACTTCTGCTCTCCTTAAAGTGACTGGCGATATTAGGGCTGGTATGGAGGACACCAAAGTCACTGTTCTAGTGTTGGCAGACTTCTCCAATGCCTTTAATACTGTCAGTCATGATATCCTACTGTCAATTCTTTCTTATCTTATGATTTCACTGGAGGCACTGGAATGGTTCTCTTCTTATCGTCGGGAACGTCAACAGTCTGTTCAGGCTGGTGAGTCCTCATCAAGCTGGTATGACTGGCGTTCCACAAGGCGGTATTCTTTCTCCTCTCTTGTTCTCAATTTTTATAAACCTCATAACCTCTGAACTTCAGTGTGCGTATCATCTGTTTGCTGATGACCTACAACTATATTGTCAAGCTAAACTTGAAGGTATTTCTGAGGTGATCGATAAATTGAACCGAGATTTGGCAGCTATCAAGGATTGGTCTGATAGATTCGGTGTGGCGGTGAATCCGGCAAAGTGCCAAGCAATAGTAGTGGGGAGTCACCGCAATGTGAGCAAGATGGACAGTGCAACTTTCCCTTCTGTTATTTAGAAAAGGAAAAATTTGACCGCGGGCAGGATTCGAACCTGCGTCTTCTGGTTAGGTACACCAGACGCTATGACCACTAAGCCACCGCGATACCTACCCGTCATGTCGAATTTTTCCTTCACATACTGAATTTACGTCTTTATGGTGACGTCAATAACACCTATTGAAATGCAAGATTTTGCTTTTCAACCGACACAACTTACTTTACAGTTAGTTCAATGTCGAACGATGCCACCTTACCTTCTAACTATCTTTTTGTATATTTTTGGCATTTTCCATGCTAAGATTTTAAAGTTATTTAGAAAAGGAAAAATTCGACCGCGGGCTGGATTCGAACCTGCGTCTTCTGGTTAGGTACACCAGACGCTATGACCACTAAGCCACCGCGATACCTACCCGTCATGTCGAATTTTTCCTTCACATACTGAATTTACGTCTTTATGGTGACGTCAGTAACACCTATTGAAATGCAAGTTTTTGCTTTTCAACCGACATAACTTACTTTACAGTTAGTTCAATGTCGAACGATGCCACCTTACCTTCTAACTATCTTTTTGTATATTTTTGCCATTTTCCATGCTAAGATTTTAAAGTTATTTAGAAAATTTCCCTTCTGTTATTTTTAATAGTACAGTTATCCCATTCAGTACTGAAGTCAAAGATCTTGGCTTGTATATAGATACCACCTTAAACTGGCGAACTCGAGTTACCAATGTAAGCCAAAAAGTCACTGAAACATTGCGGTCTCTCTATCGATTAAAAAATCTACTTCCATCCAACGCGAAAGCAATGCTTGTACAGGCCTTAATATTTCCCATTATCGACTATGGTGATGTGTGTTACTATGACCTGAATGCAGATCTGCTCAACAAACTTGACCGTCTTCTAAATAACTGCATTCGATTCGTTTTCAATCTCCGTAAGTATGATCATGTATCAGCCTACAGGTCGCTTTTGACACGCAGACACTAGATACAAGAGAAGATAATAGATACCATAAAAAATCACAGGACTACGAATGTGTTCTTCATTCTTTACAAGTTTCTCAGTAGGTACCTACGTACCGCTGCATGCGCCCGCGCCGGCCGCATTACGCAATGCGAGGGCGTGCCGAAGAAAGTGGCGAGACCATGTGTTTACTTATAAGTGGCCGACAGCCGACCGGCTCGGACATAGTAAATATTCTTACAACATACTTAATAATATCACATTTCTCTTCCGATGACGGTGTGTAGGACCGTCATGCTTGAATGAAGGTGTAGAGCGGGGGTAACCGGATTGTAGTCTCGATATTAATCGAAAATATTCCTGTAAATAAGTTACCCTCATTTTGGGGACGGGTTTGACTTAATTTATTAGGGTAACCAAGTGTAGAAACATAAAATTCTTACAGATAACAGCATAGTTTTGGTGAGTACCTACGCATCACGCCTCTCCTAACAGTAGCATTAGTTTAGACAGGCCTTAGCCTCGTACAAAATCTATTTATCGGTTTAAGTAGGTATTACAGAAAAACTCCACAGCTCATTGCTCGACGTGAAAAACGTACATCGATTCCGACCACAATTATTAATATCAAGAAATGCAGTAGCACACGTAACAATATAACTAAGTAACTTGATCAATGTCATCATCATCAACCTATACCTATACTGTCTCACTTCTGGGCACGGGTCTCCTCTCAGAATGAGAGGATTTGGGCTATAGTCTACCACGCTGGCCTAATGCGGGTTGTCAGACTTCATATGCCCTCGAGAAAGTCTCTCAGGCAAGAGGGGATAATATAATCGTGGCCCAGCCAGGAAAAGTCCGCCTTATAACTTTTAAACCACTTACCGATAAATTCCTGAACTCATTTTGACCAATTAACGACACTGTTAAATTGAAATCGGTGATGGTGGCCCAGCCAGAAAAAGCCACACCATTAATATGGAGACAAGTCATCAGCGAAACTATCAATACTGTTTATTTTCCAAATAACCCTAAAAAGCACCAATAACACTGACAAGTTAAAGTTATCCCTTAAACTAGCTCCATTTCAATGATTCTTGCTTTGTTGTATTCGTTATGTTGTTGTCCGGTTTGTATAGAAATATTTTGTCCGTGACTTTCACGGATCTGTCGAGCCTGTCGACTGTATGTACAAATTGTTGAGAAAACTGATCTCGAAGGAGCTAAGTGTGTTGCGTCAGTATTTACTGCCACTACACAATGAATTCAGAAGACCTGTAAAAAAATTACATGGTAAAATATCAACGACGATTAAAAAACTACATGGTAAAATATCAACGACGATGAAATAATTATTTTAATTGTAAATTTTTTTAAGTTATTGGCATTATTAGCTAAACGTATAATTATTCTGACACTGGCTTCTGGTTATGCAGTAAATATGGCTGATTGACCTAGCTACCGTACGATGGAACTGTTTTGTAAATGGTTGCGTAAGGTTCTTCTTGGAGTTTTGAAAAATAAGTCTTTAATGTTCACGTTCCGGCCCGTTAAAATGTGACGAACAAAAAAGTAAGTAGATTTGAAATATGTCTAGAAATCAATTTTATGTTATAGTTGTCATTCGGAATTTCTTGTGGGATCAGAATACAAGTGGTATTTCCATTATTACGCTTTTAATTAAAATAAGCTTCCCAATTATTAGCAACTCGGCCTCTACAGTACCTAGATGCAGCAGCATACGTCGATAATATGTCCCTCTCCACCATCTGGTCAGCATATTCCATCTGATTGAGAAGTCCATTGAAGCCCTTTTTCCTTTGTGGTTGAAGTTAATATCTCTTCTTCCCTAATTTGACGGTTATTTTTCTCCAGTATTATTTTTTTAAAGCACTTAAAACAGTCTTTATATCACTGCAGCCCTAATAATGCCTGCAGATTTTTAAAGGCTTTGTTAAATCATACCACGTGAGTAAAAAACAGTTATTGCTTAGAATATACTATAAATATAAATAACACTAATTTGAGCTGTGTCATAACACAGCCTATAATCCTTACGGTAAGCATGGTTGCCAGTGCTCCGCGACAATACAACTTTTCCTTGTGTTGGCAGTGGGGGGACTTTGACCGTTATACTGCCAACCCAACTATTCCTCTTCCGTTTTACAGGGTCGGCAACGCGCAAGTGATACCCTTAGTGTTACAAGCGCCCATAGGCTAGGTTAACCGCTTACCAGGTGGGCCGTATGCTCGTCTGCCGCCTTAATGGTATTTATAAAGATAGAGCGGACCTTCTATACATTTTCATTGCATGTTGGCATGCTGCGCGCGCGCAAGTGTCGCTAACGACCCCGCCACAAACTCCATGTAACTCAATTTGACCGTTTGACAAAGAAAGTTATGATATTTTCACACTTTTACTTTATGTCACATATTATTTGTTTTATAATTCTTTATATTAAGCAATTCCTGATGAATCAGAATATAAAAAAACTTTCTTCCAATATCTTTTAATATTAAAGAATGTGTGAATAAATTGGTTGGTAATATAAAATAAAGACGAGGACGATCAGTGTTAAAATTATGCAAAAATTGTTTTTCTTCCGGCAGTCTGTGCTTAATGATTTGGCTATGTTTATTAATTGCTATATTCTCACGGTTTAACATTTAACACGTAAAACAACATCAGGTTGAGTTCATTGGTCAACAATTCCTGTTGTCCACAAAGTGAGATTCCGGGCTGTCACCACTAGAGCTGCTAGTTGGACTCATTAATACAAAGGTTTGTATTTTTTTTACCACTAAGGTGGCAAACAAGCATACTGCCCACCTCGTAAGCGGTTACCGTAGCCTACAGACGCTTGCAACACCAGGGGTATCACTTGCGCGTTGCCGACCCTGTAAGACGAAAGATGAATAGTTGGGTTGGCAGTATAAGGGTCAAAGTCCCTCCACTGCCGACACAACGTTTCCTCTCGGAGCACTGGTATACTGTAGAGATTGGTATAAGAAGACAGTATCACTGTATGGTTGGCTAGCTGCTTTGAATAAAAATAAACAATCATTTAAATATGTAAAATAATCTTTGAAATAAAACTACTTTTTACGGATTTTATCGGGTTATATTGATATTATGAATTAAATAAACGATAAAATCCGTAAAAAATAGTATTATTTCAATGTTTAGTATTCGCATAACTGTCAGAAATCAATATAGTCGAATGACTGTTTAGAAAAAGTGAAATGAGTAGGTAAAATGATTTCCGAGAATGTTCATTATTAGCAGCGAATAGAAACGGACATCTATTCGCTGTCTTATTATTATCCGTAAATTTTAACATTTTGTGAAATCATTGTACTTATTTCTAAAATCCACTAAAAATGTATTTATTTATTTTATTTCTCACTTAAATGAGGTTTACCTAAGTCTTGATGGAACGCACAGGTATAAGATGGATCACGCAAATCAAGTAAAAACCCTTTCAGGATATCGTTCTCACATACAATGTACATTCCACTGAACACATTTAGAGCCAGCTTTACATATAAGGGCATTATATAAGGGCGGCAACGCACCTGAAACTCCTCTGGTGTTGCGGGTGTCCATGGGCGGCGGTAATCGCTTACCATCAGGTGATCCGTCTGCTCGTTTGCCCACCGTAATGACTGGTAGCAAGTCAGTTGGATTATAAGATCGTATCGCCAATAATTCTAGGTTTCGTTAACGTCTCCGCAAGTTGGGAAGAAATGTTATTGTGTGCAATTGTCCATGACTGTGTTAATAAAACTATTTCTTTCTTTGTTTCTTTCCTACGTACAGGACGCTCTTCCCCAACGTCCGCAGAAGTTTTGTATTTTCAGCCACGGGAAAATGAGACTTTAAAAGGTAACCGTCGAACCACCTGGCTTTGCAGGAGTAAATTTCACTCCTGCAAAGCCAGGTGGGTCGACGGTAAATCTCTAAGGTATGCCGGTTTCCTCGCGGTGTTTTCCTTCACCGTTTATTCGAGTGATAATTAATGATTAATACGCACGTTATTTAGAAAAGTCAGAGGTGCTGCGTGCCTTGGATTCGAACTCGAGAACAGATTCACTGACGGAATAAATTCTCCATATGGCAGTGAAAACTATAAAAAAACGTTGCGAGGTTTAGAAGTACCTAAGCGGAGAAAAATAAAAACAGACGCGGCCAGCGATTTATGTTTTATACTCCTTATAAATTACGTGACGAGAGACATATTTGGGCAGAGGAATCAATAAGAGATTAAAAATGTATTTTCGTACCGTGCGTGCGAAGTTGTATAGGCATACAACTCTGCCTAACCCTTAAAAGTAGGCTACTGGGTGTGATGTTTAGTTATTTAATAATGTACTCTCCCTAACGAACACAGTAGCTACCTTCCCAAAGCTGTGATTTCCTGTTACAAACTGCTGATAAAGTAACTTCCAAGCCGACAGACAAGTATCCCAAAAAGTATCCACTCCGTCCTAATCAAACATGTACATTGATTATGTCTTAAAATAAATGTCTTTGTCTACCTGCGCGTCGATTAAAAGCCTATCTCTCGGGAGCAAGTCCCTAAATACAGGAAACACAAAAACCCACCCGGCCGCGATCAAATAAATTAGACAAAAAAATATCATGTAACTTGTAGGCGCGGGCCGCAGGGACGAACTGCCCCGAACGGTAAGAATATCTAATGAATAGAGATAATAAAATGATAATCAACCTTCTAATAGACTAAACAGTTAAAACTGTGTGTATTATGTACTAAACATAATGCAAAAAATATGGAATAAGCAAAATATAGGTCATAGGTCAGGTGTTTATTCATAAGCCTGCCACCTGAATTATTCTAAATTAGCTTGTGCTGTTACAAAAATTAAAAAGAACTTATCCAAAATCTTTGTTGCTATGGTAAAAACAACCCCGCAAAAAAACCGTTTAATGGTTATTCAGGTTGACTCAGTCTAGAAACCGCGCACATGACTAATTGACTATGATGCAAAGAGAATAAAACTACGAATTTTACCCAAGTTTGTATTCTAACTGGCAAATTCTTTTGCCAGAATTGTAATTGATAATTCCCACCACCCATAAAGTTAAGCTGTCAGTGCAATCATATTTTACCAAAAGAGAAACGATTCACTCATCACAATATTGTGTCGAGTAAAAGTCGGTCAGGAGTCTAGAGCAAAGTAAATTACTCACATAAAACAATTAATTAATGCAGAGAGCACTAATAACATCTCGTAAATCAAGAAACTGATTTTGAGCGGTCCATTTAAAAGCTCTGATTCACGCATAAATTACAAACTGGCGAATGCGGCCCTGGTGAGCCATAGTTAAGTTGCATTCAAGTTACTAAGACCAAGAGCCAGTGTTCGCGCGCTTGTCGTCGTGATAACACGCTACTTAAACTTAACTTAATCTTAGACATTTTCTTCATTTGGTTTTCCAAAAGTTAAGTAAAGTTACGGAGTGTGATGTTGAACCATTTTTGTTTTTCGAAAAATGTGATTCAGTCAACGAACCGATTTGGTTTTTGATTTTTTATTTTATTTGGGATTATTCAAGTGTACGAACTATAAAGGAGGCTTTATTTGGAATTGAAGTGACGTTATTTAAATAAGGTATGTTTTTATTTACTTTTGCTGATGAGAACACTTCAAAAAAAAGTTTTTCTAATAGATATCGAAAAATCGGGTACTTTATTTTTTGAGGTAATTTTAATAATAATCAACCACTACCGAATATTAAAATTTTAACAACACGTGTAGGTAATATAGTATTTTAGATTTTCAAACTACAGATAATATACAATTAGAATGCAAACAGTGCTGTGTCTTTGTACGTCTACTTTTAGTATGAAAAGATTGGGAAGTCAGCAGGTTGGTAGTCTGCCTGCCTTCCCAGGGTGCGGTGGCTATTATATGTCTTCACTCATAACCCCTGTAAGTATAGATAATAAATTATAATTGTAAGTTTAACAGGCAGTTTTTACATAGAAATATATTAAGTAGCTTACTTAATAATTCCAATTCGATTATATTATTATACGCGTATCATTTAAAATTCTAGTTTGTGGAGGCGGAGGAAAGTAACTATATTTTTATTATTTTATAAATCCACCTTCGATAAGTCCTGTTATGTTTTTTCTATCATCAACAACACTCATATTATAGGTTTCAAACAGAAAACCTACTCGTGTAGTTTTTTTATCGGAGTAAAAGAAAGCAGCGTCCAGTTTTCATAATTAACTAGCGCAGGTGTGACGTTATAGTATTATAATGTCGGAGAGCAGACACATCCATCAGATAGTGGCAGGTTACTTTCTCTCTCAGTTCAAGGACATAAGGATGGTAATAAAACAAGCGACGACGATCATACGCAGGTATTATATAAGCCTGTAGCAGTCACTGTTGAACTTATGCCTTATTATGGATCTAGCGATTTGAGTACGCATTAGACAAACTACTTGAAGATAATTCATCGTTAAATAGTTTTTACTTTACTTACCTGGCTTCGCACGGGGGCAATGCACTAATAAACATACATGAATTACCAATACATACATATTATAAACATTTCGGAAATAACTATCTTACTTGTATTTTTTGGCATTTTCATGCTAAGATTTTAAAGTTATTAAGACGTCACCATAAAGACGTAAATTCAGAAAGTGAAGGCAAAATTCGACATAGCGGGTAGGTATCGCGGTGGCTTAGTGGTCATAGCGTCTGGTGTACCTAACCAGAAGACGCAGGTTCGAATCCTGCCCGCGGTCGAATTTTTCCTTTGCTTAATAACTTTAAAACTTCGGAAATAAATGATCTAAATGGAAGTAAAATCTGTTGCGTAATTTCAATAAAAGATCTCAGACGGACAGACAGCGGGAAGCGACTCAGGTGGCTCGTCTGCTCGTTTGCCGACGTCAATATTATATGATAAAGAGATAATTTGTTTTATACTATGTTTATGATAATTTCGTGAATTAAATAGAAACATTCCGAATAAAAATAATTTTGAAACTATTAAATTTTAGTTTTGGCACTAATGTGATGCCTGCAATAATGTAATCCGCTTTGTGGACGTTGTGATGACTCGTTCCAAATACGTATACTTTCTACAATTTTCTAATATTTGCAAAATTATCAAAATTGTCTATCCGTTTACTTTCTTAAATGCATTTCAACCAAATAAAGCATTTATAACATTTATATTACACTATTAAACAACCACATTAAGTTTATAAATATAAACTGTCCGACAGTTAATGGGTTTCTTTCGATACTTACAAAATAAAAGAGTCGATTTCGCTCATTGTAGTAATAGTAATAGCAAATAGCGATTTCTTATTAACAGTTATTAAATAGAAAGTCTTGTGAGATGTGAGTGCTGGACATAATATCTAGCATTACTTTCCTCTTGATACCAATTACCATATTGTGCGTCTAACTTCAAGACTGAGCCTAATGTCGTTAATAGCCATGATCAGCTACGAAACGAAGACTGTGACAGAACTTTCAATACTGTACTATGCAACTGTATTAAGGCTCGGCATGCCGTTGCATACATCGCCAGCCGAGGTGATAGTAGGTGGAGTAGGGAATGAAATGAGTGGAAGCTAAAACACGTACGCGAAGCGTTGGTCATCCAGTACGAAAGGTTAAAGTTCCTATGAAGATCATGAGTAGAATAAAATTTGAATTCAAGAAGTGTCGCCTGCTACTAAGTAAAATGATTCCGATTTAATGTCGCAAGTAGGTAATCTTCACATTTAGTAAATTTTAGTGATAAGTGGGTCACTGAAAGAAATAATTTTGAATACCACGCCATCGATACGATTCCTACGTTTGCTTACAAATTCAGTCATGTTGGTCCATATTAATTTTCTTTGCGGACGAGCCGTGGTATAGCTGCTAATCTCCGAAGAATCGGCATTTCCTTTTAAATGTAGAAGCGGATACCGCGCGTCCACTTTCACACTTAAATTCCGGAATCCGAGAGCGACCAACCCAGAAATAGTCGACCTTAAGAAAATGTTCCCATTAATAACCCTATCTTAACAATTAATCTGTACCCACTAAAAACGATTTCAGCAATGCATTTCTTGGTAATTTTCATCACTAAGTTAAAATTTTGAGCCCTCATTTAAAACCACCTACAGATCCTTAAAATCTCCTTTAATGAACCACAAGAAAAACACTAAATTCCTTCCACAAATTTTCCTGAATCCTGAAGCTTGAATGTCTTTGCTTTATTTCCAACTAGCTGTTGCCCGTGGTTTCACCCGTATCCAAAAGGGCTTTTTGAGTCAAAAACCTATGTTCTTCTCCAAAGTCTAATCTATCTCTGTACCAAATTTCAACAAAATCGGTTCAGCGGTTTAGGCGTAAAAGCGTTACAGACAGAGTCATTTAACAGAGGGATTTAAGCAATCACAGTGAGGTACTAATACGATCTAATTATCATCATTACACTTGCGTACGTCCATAATCCGTAGTATCGACATCAAGTGATGAACATAACGATGTCTGTCAATCTCCGGTTACCTTGTAAGGGCAAATCTGACACTTTTACTTCACCTTACGTAACTCAAGAATGCTGAACTTCACAACAATATCGGCGGGTGTCACCGCACTAACCTGTCGTCAACCCCACCCAACGCTTTCTCGGATTAAGAAAGTTGTCATCCAAAGATTAGTTCGCCCAATATGTATGCTAAAATTGAGAAAACCGGACGGAAACGATACGGTTATGGTAGGAAGCTAATTAGTCATACTCAAATCGGAATTTTGATCACTTATTAAGTTACTTCTGCCAGATATGCTTTATTTACCGACTTATCAGCTAGGCGTAGCAGGTTATCGTAATTTCCCAATGTATTTACTAAACTTTGTAGGTACACCTTTAATTATTCACTTATGGCATGGTAACTATATTTTTAACTGCTTTACACACTACAAATAATA
This sequence comes from Acronicta alni, assembly GCA_964056405.1. Classification (NCBI taxonomy): domain Eukaryota; kingdom Metazoa; phylum Arthropoda; class Insecta; order Lepidoptera; family Noctuidae; genus Acronicta; species Acronicta alni. Next base: position 10,398,932 of record OZ043935.1, read on the forward strand.
CGACTGAAGTATACAAATCAATAATAACACCATATTTCTGGGGCTGGAGTTCCACAAGGGATTGTGATAGGTCCACTTTTGCTTTTCGTATGCACGAATTGCCTGGTATGACAAACTAATAATTAGACATTTTTTGTGAAATTTACCGAGAAAAAATCCATTACAATAATAAATCATTTTAAATTCAAAAACATACAGAGTTAAAGTACCTGAGTAAAAAATGCACTATTACCGAAGCCACTATATAACGCATCTTACATAAGCACTGTTCAGTATATAAAAAGTCACCATTTCCAAATGAACAGGTCCTTTCTAAGCTCATTAACCAGTTAAGGTGTAAAAATGTAAATACATTGGCGGGCGCATGCGCTGTCGCGTGCGACTCGCGCGCCGAACATCTAGCGCAGTGGGCCGACAGTTTTCATTGCACAAACGATTTACATTCGTTGCCAGTTTTGTTAAAATTAACATCTGATTTAAATACATTTCGAGGGAAATGAATTTAAATTTGAATGAATTTAAATTTGCTGTAGTGCGACGTTTAATTACTAAACTTCTTCATGATGTGGTATTTAAAATATAATATTGTATAAAAAGAGCACCTTACACTGCTCAACTAAATCTCAATTTAAATTTTAAACTAAGATTATACTTAGTATATAAATATAATATAATCGTCGAGATTTGAATTATTGTGCAAATTATCTTTGCACATAAATCGAGTAGGATCGATGTTAATTATAATGCTTGTCGGTAATTAGCTACTGTATATATATGACCAGTTTATTCCGAAAAGTGAATTTAAAGCATGATAATTATAGCCATTATGAAAGGCTAAAATTTGCATTTTTCTCGAGTCTTATTACATGAATTTATTTTTATAACAATTTTTAAATTAATTATTTCCCCTAGACTTTCAAACAGAGACAAACAAAATAGCTGTATCTATTTAGTTTTATGATTTATCTTATCTTGCCAGTTTACAATCAGCGAGTATTCGCAAGTTTCAAGTTTTCGTGAAGACATAACGCTACACAGGTACTTTTGCACAATGGCAAGTGATTTATAAATAACCACATTACTCACCCTGCATCACGCAATCGGGTAATTAGATCCTCTATTCTCATTTATAACCGAGTTCATACATCCCATAACGCTTTTATTTGGCAGAAGTGTACTGTTCTTATCGATCTTTTGCCAGCGATCTGTTGTCTATGGCCAATAATCCTCGGAGTCAATGCGTTTTTCTCCCTACACAAACATGTAGTTTCAGCGTTATTTTATCCATACTGACTAAATTTGAGTTATCGTACCGTACCGTATGTCGTGTGTGAACGGGCACTGCGTGTGAATTCCGTGGGTACGTCGACCGACGCTTTTCCGCGCCGTATGTAGACCGATCGCAACAATTTCACTTAATCACATAACTATTTTCATCTTACTTCCAGCTACAGAACTGTTTAGTAAAGGAACTGTGTTGCAGAGTTAAATATACGACACTGACGCTTATTTGTGTTTCTGTTAAATAATGTGCGTCTATATTTGTTAAACTATGATAAAAAAATATCCAAGTAAATCCCTACTAATATTATAAATGCGAAAGTAACTCTGTCTGTCTGTTACGCTTTCACGTCTAAATCACTGAACTGATTTTAATGAAATTTGGTACAGAGATAGAGTTGACCTTGAGAAAGAACATAGGATAGTTTTTATCTCGGACTTTTGAAGAGTTCTCTTGGAAACGCGATATAACCGAACTCGACGCGGGCGAAGCCGCGGGCGGAAAACTAGTAATTTATAAAATCTTTGGCGCTACGTACCCTATGTGTGTAAAATAATATTTGTTTTCAAATAAAGATAAAATCTAGGTGTGTGCAATGTTAACAAGATGTAAGTTCCATGACATCGTAGTTCAGAATGCAGCCCGGATAAATTCAAAATCTGTCGTATTAAAACTGTCGAAAAAACTGTTACTGACAGAAATAAGAAAGTATAAAATATAGTCTAGACAATAATAGTTTGAGTTATGGGGCAATTTAAGAAATTGGAAGTGTTATAGAAACAGTTAAGTGGAGTTAGATATAAAATTTTGTGGCATAGGCGGTAAAGTTTCGACTGATTGTAGCGAAAAAGTGTGTTGCAGCAAATAGAACTACAAAATATTAATTACAAGAGTCTACAAAATATTAATTTAATATAAAATACTATCTCCTAAATTTGAGTACTATATTCAACATTTTCATTCAGTAGTATACTCAATTTAGGAGTATATGGCATGAGCTACCTATTACTAATTTAGTTCATGCCATAGCATAAAGAATAGCCGGTTCAGACTGATAATTTCTGATAAGCATTGAATACTGTCTGGACTTTAAAAAGGACTATGACTCTCTGACTTTGTTTCGGCGTTTCTTCTCAGAGGTCGTCAGTCAGGAAATACCGGCGCCATCTAGTATTAATTAAATATTGACTTGTAAAAGTGTCTTTAAAAGATGATCTACTTACAGAAATAAATATCATTAGAGCAGCCTGGTCTAATGATAAATTATAGGTACCTATTTGCGACAGAAATGCTTCCGACATCAATCATTTAAATCATTTATAACATAAAGCAACAGTATACTGCTAGGACAAAATAGTCCTAGTTGTACTACAATGTCGATAATTCACTCAGAAACCAGAATTAAAACTCAGATGCTGTCGATTACTAAAGGGTAAATAAAGAACACAAAAAACAAGCAAAAATAAACAGTGTTATTTATGGTAAAAAAGAACTCAATCATAAAACACGCCGCCGCCGAAAAAATTGAAATATCTATCTTTTTGTATTTTTTATTTTTATTATTTTTTGGCATTTTCCATGCTAAGATTTTAAAGTTATTTAGCGAAGGAAAAATTCGACCGCGGGCAGGATTCGAACCTGCGTCTTCTGGTTAGGTACACCAGACGCTATGACCGCTAAGCCATCGTGAGTCCCACCCGCCCTGACGAATTTTGCCTTCACATTCAGAATTTACGTCTTTATGGTGACGTAAGTGTTACTAACGTCACCATAAAGACGTAAATTACGCCCGCGGTCGAATTTTTCTTTCGCTAAATAACAATAGAAATAATAATATCAATAAAATACTTGCGTGTGCCAAATAAGTATCTATAATAATCTCAATATTGTTCACAAAATGTAGGTACGCGACCTATTACAATATCTACCACAAAAACAACAGTTCTCAAGCTACAACAATTCGTTATTCACTATTACAGAAATTCCGCATATTATTGGTTTATTTTTCGTTTTATTGTATTTTCAACTTTCGCCGAAAACCCGTCGAAGGAACGCGGTCGACGACTTTCATCTGGCGTAACGTTAACTGACGCGTTTACGGTATCTTTTGTTTTGTGCCGTCATACTAATTATTGCATTACGTAAACCTAGATGTAATAGTTGTTTATTGTTGAACATTTTATTCTTACGCATTTTTATTGCATATACATATATGCCAGAAACCGCATTTAGGTAAACCTTATTTTAATGTTTTGGTGCAAAATCATCATTTTAATTTTAAATCATCATTATCCAACATTTTAAATTAAGAACGTATCGTAACTAATGCCGTAACTTAACGATTTCCCGTCGCACAAATTGTGATTAATATTTATTATTATGTTCTGTGACGCCAACCACGGGCCGCCTAAGTCAAACTGAACGACTAAAACGTAGGTAAGTAATAGGTTATTTTATCGCTTAAATAAAAACTCAGCCGCTTCTTTTTTGTACATGACAATTCATTCGAATATGCTCGAAAAATATTGTACATTTATAATGATGATTACTAAACTAGTTATTCCATGAAGCAAACCCCGTTGCGATTCTAATCTCTCTTAGTGAATAATAATTAAATTTATGAGTGTTGAATTAACTCGACTTCCCTCATCGAAGGATATTACCAGTGAATAAAGTGCCGATCGTTGTTTTCCTAAATGTAGCAACACAGTCTTTCACACGGTTGGTCGGCCGCATTGATTAGCAATTTTACAATATTAAATCGAGAAATTAACGGAACTAAAGGTGTTTATGATTCCTAATAAATTGTTACAGTAATAAATAGTTACGAATCTTTGTGAATCAAAGACGTTTTCGTTCGATACTATTTTTGATACTGTTTTTGGCATAATAGTGCAATTCATTCATTATCTCATTTACATTAAAAAGATCTGTATTCTGCGATAAACCAACCACCAGCAAATGTGTCACAAGTCAAAATAAGCATGCATGTATTAGTGGCTAACCAATGAAAACATTTTGTCACCGATCTGAAAATTACAATGTTATACTAAAAGGCAATTACCACAGCATAACATTGTAAATATACCTATCGATAATTTTGGGTTTAATTTAAGATAAATCACAAAAATACTAAACAAAGTTATATGTATGTATGAAATCTTGGAGATGTGTACCTAAAGATAATACACCTTTTTGTATATTTAATTATTGAAATAACTAATTGCAATCTAATCAGGCGTTTAACGAAAGTACCACCAACATTCATTAGTAAAGCACCTGCAATCTGCATCTCATTTTCCAATTAACAAGGCAATGATGCATTCGGTTAGATGTAAAACGCGTACACAATATTAATTGCTTATATTGTACCTCATCGGTAGGTAAAGCTTCTGTATCGCATGTAAGATTTTTTGCGCGTATAATGACCTATCTAGTCAAAGATGCAAAACTTACAATGAATTCATCAATATTATCCCCTTCATTGTCGCGGCCATTTTGCGAAAATTTTCGCGTTATGTCGTCACCTCCGCGAGATCTCGCGAGATAGCGGCGGTCGGGTGATTAAAATGAGGATATCTTGAAACTTTTGTATAGGAACTGTATATAAACTGTATATCGTTAGAATCGCCATGAAATAATCTATCTTATTTAGCTAGAATAGCAGAGTTTTGTCTTGTGATATACTGTTAAATCTAAGTTAAAATCAGGGTAAACTAATTTTGCCTAGGTTGTTGTACCTAAGTAGTTATAATTTAAAAAATATTACATTATTTAAAAAAATATTTATTTTATTTACTTATAGTTATACTATTTTACATTATTCAAGTAAAAAAACAGAACGGCCCGTACAGTTTTTTCACCCCACATGCTTTACAAAAACATGCCAAAAAAAAGCGACCCAAGCGGCGAACAAAAAATAGGGTATTTTTATTGCTCCATTGTGACGAAACTACAAGCGGAGCAGCTAAACTCGATAACATAAACTGTTATTCGAGTCACATTCATAACACAAACAAAGTTTTAGTTCTCGGAACTGTTTAGTTTACGAGCGTCGATCAAGATAACAAAGCACTTGAACTTGAGCCGAAAATATGGCCCGTCAAACTTTAGAGCACATAACAATATCTGGTGAATTTATGTTACATAAAAATTTATATTTTACAATTAGATGATATTTACTAATAGATATTCACAATATAAAGGCATGCTGCCTTACAAAAAATCTCAGAAATAAATAATCAAAACAAACAATTTCACTACGAAATGTACCAAGAACATGCTGAGTATGGATAAGACCAAAACTGTCACATCTAATGATTTTTTTTCAAATTATCGTGCTCGAATTCGGAATCGGTTAAAAGTGCAAATAAAACATACCAGTTTTTAAAAAAGTGGTAAGAAATGCAAAAAACACAACAAGAAAATATTTTTTCGAAATAAAGTTCTTATCCAGACTGCAAAATCATCGAACAAAATGGCGGATCCCGTGTCTGTTCATATGACCTTTTAAAGGCGGGTCTGGGTAGCGTATTTTTTATTTCGATATTATTGAAATTCCTAACGTTATTATACAATTTAAATGCATAATATGTATGTAGTTACATATTTTACTATTGTTACTAGCGACAGTTTGTTATTATTAATGTATTTAATACTTTTTAAAAGAGGAAAAGTACGAACATTTTTTGAAAAATGTCTAAGTATGTTTGATGAACTTAGTATTTCTGATCCAAACCATTATCCTATACACATTCTATGAATTAAAAGTTGTTCTTTATTTATTTATACATGATAGACAAAAGGATTTTTATTACTTTAAAGGGGGAAAAAAAAAAGAAACAATCACAAAGTCGTCGATGTACATCCCAAGAACGTCGCACTGACACTCGATTACAAACTTTTAAGAACAGACATTAGTGACGTTTAGATACTTTATGTCAGAGATTTTATGTCATCCTTGATATTTTTTGTACACTGTGTGCAAATATGAGCAGGATCGATAGCAGTTGCTAGAGACAGTGTATATAGTAATACGAGCAGGTAACATCAACCTTATCAAGGTTGACGACAGACACGTATATTTTGACGTCAACCTTTTAAAGGTTAACGACAGCCTAGGGGAAGCCAAAGCCTTAATTTATAGGTCACTTAGTTTTTAAGCATGCTTTATAAAAAAATCTTGACATTTTATGTTCATTGTTCATGTAAACAGCGACTTAAACGACTTGTTTACGTGGTTTATGTACTTTAATAGTATTATACTTTATTTGGCAATAGTTTACGTATGATTCAGGGTCGGTCGACTTTCAATAGTATAAATAGGCAATGGATTTACTGCGAAGGATGCATTATTTATATGGTGTAATAGTTTTATTCATTCACGATATCTCCCCATTATTTTATTGCATTGTTCGAACTGGCAATATTGCACACTGGTTGGGTTTTATATTTGCTGAATATAACTGGTTTAACCAACGTATAGTAATTACAAATCGTACTATCATCCCGCTGCCTTGCTCATCTTTTTGCCATGACATGAAATTTAAAATCAAAATAGCTTTAGGTCATTCTAGATGTTGATTTTTAATCTTAGCAAACATAATATAGGACACGATGCCTATCCACGGATCGCTGAACTGAAAAAGATGACTAACTCAGCTGAATCTCAAAACTGGGTGGTTCACGCAGGGAGATACTTCAGTCCAACTATACACCGACCTACCGTCTGGTGTATCCAAATAACTTTGTCCTACAAAAACATATATATAGGACAGGGACAACAGCCGAGGTCGTCCCAAGTCACCCACCTACAAGTGAGATAATTACAAATATCTCGCCGTTGACTCATACAATGCAAGGCGAGAATAACGAACAGCTACTACACTATAATTTTCTTTAGTTCAACATATTACATAGATACGGTTATGAAAAGTAATGAGGGGGTGTTCTGTTCAAATGTAAATGAGAGATTACCGACACGAGAAACTTTTTGAAAGCTTATAAAGTTATAGGGCTCAGTTCCTAGGGAAGCCAGATAAACTCGAAATAAGTCTTTGCAAATCGAGGGTCCATTACAAAATGTATATAATTATATCAAAACATACTGATGATTTTTCAGATGTGAGTATGGCTGGCCACTTTATGGTGTAATAGATGTACCCACAGATTGTAAAAAGTCTAAGACAATTCGATATCACGAAATCACGAGCCCCTCGAGCGTTTAAGCCTTAAAAGCCTTTGAAAAGGTTTCGCTTTAAACATTGGTCGAATAAACGAAGACCTAAAAACTTGTCAGAGAGTCCGAACTACTTTATAAACCTTCAAATACTAATTGGTACTCTGACAAATTGATCTAATAAAAGCTTCTCCACTTCCTCAGTGCGTTAGATAGCGCGTATAACAAAGAGTAATGGTTTGCATACAGCCTTTGATTACACGCCACCACCGTGAAGGATCTACCATTGTTAACTCTCGCGAATTCAACAGGCAAGTCTGACCTCGGCTCCCATCTAGATTACGAAGAGATTTATTGGTTTGGATAACACTTCTGAGCAATGGTTTCACATGCAATATTTCCCGAAGGATAGGAGTTGGGACTATTGATTCACACTCACAGTTTCCCGATAAATGATTTGGTTTTATTCATCTTCTATAACAGTTTTACTAATGGGCACAAATGTAATGGAGATGTGATGATGAATTTTTATTCTATTTTAAGTAATTCTTCTTACCTCACTACAACTCTTGAAGCCCAACGGATGCCACTCGTTACTCACTTAGTACACTCGTACAGGATTTAAATGTCTCAGAAAGATAAAAATAATTTAAAAGTATTGTCATTCTTGCCCAAACTGGCGTTACTTATATCTTTTTAGCCATGACTTTGAAGGTTAACAAGTACATTAGATTTTTTCCCTCGACAACCAAATCAGGTCGTGTACTATTAAGATTGAAATCAGGAAAATAATTGTAAATCGGACTACACCCACACATGTCACATAGTTTGACGTACACAAGTAATACTGGACTGGACTGGTCTACTCAAAGCCGCTATGGCTCTTTCTTCAAAAGGCCATTTCAGACTTTGCCCTACATTGTAAGACACATATTTGTTACTATTCTATGTCTGGACTTTAAAACTATGATTCTCTGAGTTTGTTTCGGCGTTTCTTCTCAGAGGTCGTCAGTAGGAAGAAATGCCTGAGCCATCTAGCTTTAAAAAAAAATGTGTAAAATATTGACTTGTAAAAGTGTCTTTAAAAGATCTATTTACAGAAATAAATATCATTTATCATTTAATAGGATAACATTTTCAAAAGTTCCGTGTTGTACAACTTACTGGGGCCAGTCTTGTTTAGACTAAAATCATTTTTTTGTGTGACTTAGCTACAATTGAAGGTAGGTAGTGTGAAATATTACAAAGTTACATAGAGGGTAGCTAGAGACGCCTGGATGTGGAGTACGAGTGATTTAACGGAATATGGCCTACTTATAACCCTTGACCGTGATAGCAAGTTGGTGATAAGAATTATTGCTTGTGTAACTTGAACTTTCATTTTATACTAATTTTCATTTTATAAAAACTTCCTAAGAGTTCTAATTACTTGGTTGATTGGAAGTATTGAAACTGATTGACCAATTTCCACTGACAAATGATTTATTTCCTTAGTCATTAGTACATGAAGTAATATGAACGATAATCTTGGTAATTACTATAATAATGCGTAACGTATTGTTTAACGGAAAAGGCTTGCCGACTTTTGCTACAGTTTATAATAGTACTAGCGGCCCGCCCCGGCTTCGGACGGGTGATATTCATATCGCGTCGAAATAACCTCCATACAATATTTACAGCTGTCTTTCCATTTGACAATACAAAAAGGTTTTACTTAGATGTCACACGCGAAAGTTAGGTTTCATTTAAGGACTATGTAGCCCACAACTTTCCATGTGGAAAATACTTAACCCTCAAGTCTAAACCTGGGACATTCAATGTTTGACAAATTTGATTACCACTTAGCTACGAACCTCTCGATTAGGCTTTGCTTGCACGGAACAATAAAAAGTACATCAGATACAGAAGTAGGTGACCCACAACATGAGATTTAAGGTTTTAATTTAAAAAATCACATCATATGCAAAGCGGAACGGGTGTGGTCACACATCCTGTACTTGACTACTTGATAACTTAATTGAGTTACACACGTGCTTATTAAAATTAATAGCTAACTACCGACTTCCTCGTCAAACCTGAACGCTTAAAATGTATCACACAGCAAAGCTTAAGTATTATATACCTACAGTTCAATTTTTATAATTACAATATTTGTTCCGGCAATTTTTCCATCTACTCCCAAACTAAGCAGAGCTTATATTATGGGTACTAGACAATGGATATAATACTTATATGTATACTTTTTTTGTAAATATGTACATACTTAAATTATATAACAATCACCCAGACAAAAACAAACACTTACTGTTCATCACATAAATATTTGTATCCTATGGGAATCGAACCCACGACCTCGTGATCAGCAGTCTGACACGCGGACCACTAGACCACTGACGTCGTCTATGGTATATGAACTCTGGGCATACAGTTTTGGTATTTTATTGGGATGCAGTCATGGATATTAAATATTATCTGCCAACTGGGAAGGCAACAGGGTATGATCCACTCATACCGACTCAAAACGGCACATTCCCTATACTCGCCCGTACGTAGAGTTCATTACTAATATCATAACCTTAGGATCCATGTCAATCACCACGACACACTAGTGATGGTAAATATAGCATAAAATAAAGTAGCGTGCTTATTATTTATAGCATAAAGCAAATTATATCGCTGTTCGCACTTTATGCTATATAGCTATTTTGCTTTATATCGTATAGCACTCTCTCTCTCTCTATCAACCAACTGTCCGTCGGGCGTCGCGTATAGTAACAAGTAGGGATATAAATTAAGCATGCTACAATATAGTACAAAAAATTAAGCATATAGCATTAAGCAAGTTATTGATTTATAGCAACTTTGAACACCACTACGACACACCATGACAGTTTGCTATCATATATCAAACTTGCAGGTATTATAAGAAATTATAATACCTTATTAGTCTATTTCTGGAATTTCCATTCAATAATATCTAGTAATTTAACGATCAGTAATTGATAACGCTTTCACTGCGAAGAAAATATTGTAGCGAAACCTACACAGTTTTTGAATGTGATGTTTGCCCACAGACTGCAGTACATAGTAATTTGTGGTAAAGGTTAGCTATATCCCTCTTAACCTGAGAGGAGGTCCGTGCCTCTGCCTCCAGTGAGTACTCTCATTACCATAAGTTTCATTACAACCATTGACATCCATCTTACCGGCTGCCCACGGACAGAAGGTAAGGTATGGCTAGTACACACTGTTGAGTAAGGCCACCACCCACGACACGCACTTTGTTAAACTAATGAGATTGCAATAGATGTTCTATTGTATTTTAATTTTGGCGTTCTCTCATATTGTTTGTTTGTTATTATTCATAAACAGGGGCAAGATAGTGTTTTTCACGATTGTAAACTCACTCTGTTTATTATTAATACCTAATTATAGATTAATCTTAAATTTTAAAATTATTCATTTTATAAACCCTGTAAATGAAATACTGAATATATTTTGAGTTACAACACAACAGATAAAAGATTTAGCCCCGTTTTATGTTGGACGCCAAAAGTTTACGCTTAATTTTACCTCCTAGTAAAAAAATATCATTTCGTCGGAGGTAAGGTAGGAGTAGAAGTACCTTATCACGACGAAATTATATTTTTATAGCTTATTGTTATTAGGTGCTAAGCAGACAAAGAATGTGTGAAACATATTTGACCGCGGACCAAGTGTTTGGGACGATTGAATATAGAAAAAATATAGTCCGTCGTCTGCTCAGCGTTTTAACCTGCACAAAAATTACAAGTATAGCCATGCGCATTGACTAGTATTAACAAAGCGTAGGAGAAGAATTACGAGTATTACGACTGCCCCCATCTTTGTGTGCAACATCAAATGTAGCGACGGATACGGCATAATGCGTATGGGCCATATATGGTGGATGGAAACCAGTCTAGTGAAGATTGTGCTGGTGCTATAATACGAAAATATTATTATGTAGTACGTATTACTGAGGGATAAGTTAACATCTTAGGATATCATCAGGTCTCCTTAACTTTTTGACCGCCACGAACGTGTATGGACGTCAAATGAAAACTTGCTCACGACGCCAACGACGGCATGGCACGTCAAAAATACCACTTTACTTTCAGTTCAAAATACATATCTATACAAAAATTTGTTGTTTTTTTACCTATTATTAAATACTAGAATTTGGAAACTATTTATTCAGTGGCGTCAGCTCTGGGTGCGAAGCTTCAAGGGGTGATATAATCCGCACCTGCCAAGAACCACTTTCACGCAGTTTGTCTTAGGAAATATCGCCTGTAGTCCAAATGCATTGTGTCTGCTTTAGCTAATTTGGTATAAATATTCAATAAAGGCTAAGAAAATTTAATGTTTTGTTTATTTCACATTCCATTTCCCGGGTGGCGGTGTACTCATGCTACACCGCCACTGCATTAAGTAGAATCACAACTAACTAAATAAATGCTTCAGATACCATAATCAAAATTTATATATTTATAAAATGGTTCTATAATGCATTCCAATCAAGATTTCATATGCATTCGGATTGATTTTAATATACATTATGCTTAAATACCATCACATTTTAATTAAAAAGAACGATAACGATATTTAACATACCAATTTCTCTCATAAAAAAGTGAAAGATGATATATAATAATCGTCTGATGCACTATGGTATAATTTCGCAGATTAATAAAGTTTCTCTTTTACAGGTAAAACCACATCTAGTTTATGATACAGTTATGAAGTATTCTGCTAATCATAGCTTAAGGAAGCTCAAGTAAGTGGCTACAAATTATAAATAAAACTATTTTTATTTGCCGGAAAAAAAAAAACAAACTAAATTATACCGAGGTAAGTATAATGTTGTGAAAATCAAGTGTATCGACGAAAAATAAAAAATATTCCATAATAAAAATAAAAATTAAATAGAATTTCTGATTTTGAATAAATAAATGAAATTAATGGATAGCTAAAGACGGACAAGTCCTACCTGTTAAATATGTAATATCAGAAATTATATTTATCTAACATTTAAATGCTTTAATAAATGTACTCTACATTATAATCGTGGTGTATCTATTTAATAATCCTCTGGGATATGCGGGCCCTGAAACCGTTAGAATACAATACTGCCGCGGTAATACCAATAACCATAGACTGTAGTGAAAACCCTAATAGCACCCGTTACCTCTTGTATTTTAATAAAACCACTTTTGTTTTAAACGTTCCCCACACTGTGATATTGTCATACATCGTGGGTGGGTGACATACAAAATCACCCAGATCCAGGACAAGTTCTATTCTACCTGTAGGCCATAAGTACAAATATTTGCGAACCCGTGACGGCTTTCTGTTGTGCTCTCGTTAGATTATTAATGTGCGGCAAATTACGCGTAAACCTTTTTGATCTTAATTTAAACAGACTTAAAATTAGCAATTTTGTAGTTATACATTTTAGTGAAAAAAAATCAATCAAGTTAGAAGGCCTGTCTGCAGTTGAAGTCCATCATATCCCTTTAAAGGCCTTGTTTATTTAAGCTATTTGAGATCTATTTGGTTTTAAGCACACGGCTCGTTATTAATCGGTTGATATATCAACTGGTTCCACCTATTATATACTTAGTACCGCAGGCGCAAGGTAAACCACAATCGTGATTAATTATACAAAATCTACACAGAGTAAACACAGTTTTGTAGTTAAGTACATACTTACATAAAGTATACTACACTACACTACTTACATAATACTCCCCCGTTTGTATTCCCCGAAAAGTACGGCAGAAATGTGAAATTGCACGCCCCTCCATGAATATATACACCTTTACACCTCAGTAATTCTTAGTGCATCATTGGCGAGTTACCATAAACTAATTGGAACCACAAAACGATTTGCTGCAGCATGCAGTAACGTAAAGCAATTTAATTGACGATCTTTACTGAAAATTTCACATGTTTACTTAAATTCAAATAGGTATTTCATGTCATAGACATAGCTTACAGCTTTTATAAACTCATTAAATAGTATAGCTTTGCATTTTATACCATTCATCCATTTGATGCCAACCTTGTCCGGGACGACAAAATTTTATCTCGTCTCCACCCATTGTTTAAGCACGAGATAAGTGAAGACAAAATTATTTCGTGGCGTGCATGTAATGTAGGTAAGTAGCAGGTGTCCCACTTTACTTCATCGACAACCCATCTGGCCATCCGTCTGCCTACATGTGACTCTCAGCCCACGCAACAAGAACTAATATACGTTAAATGTTAGAAGTAATTAATTAACAATTATTCTCTCTAGCAATTATCGTCATGGACATTATATCCACAAAAGTAGGTAATGTGAACACATCTGCCAAGTAATAGACTTCGTTTTGTGTCTCGCATCACGGATAAGTGACCTATTGACCCACAGGTCCAAGTACAAACGCCAACAGGTCAAGCTATCCAAATCCGTCAAATTTTCCCAATAGAACATGAACCTATTTGTATTAAAGTTGAAAATCTATGAAATAAATTTGACAGATTGGGATAGCTTGATGTGCTGGCGTCTGTACCTAGCCTCAGGAATTAAACCACAAGTTAAACAATTTTAAGTATTTGCATTTTTTTGCACACATAATCTGTTCACACATCATTCTCATCCTAGCTTTTTTACACGAAGTTATAGCCATCAGACCTCTGTTACCCAATTTCTGCGTTTCTTCTCACAGATCGTCAGCTTAAAAAATGATGCTGTATCTTTTGATTGCATTGGCATTGAAGTTTGATTTTTTCACAGCTCCAAGGGACAGTAGACCTGAGTATTTGATATAAATTTTAGCTTGATACCTCCACGAGTTTCTGAGAAAAAGGATCTTGACAGACGGACGCACGGACAGACGGACGGACGGTTGGACAACAAAGTGATCCTATAAGGGTTCTGTTTTTTTCCTTTTGAGGTACGGAACCCTAAAAATGTTAAATATTGACTTGTAAAAGTGTTTTTAAAAGATCTATTTGCAGAAATAAATATCATTTATCTGGGAAATTGCTAACGACATACGCGCTATCGGGCTTGTGGCCAGCCCACCACTGTAACTATACCTAAGCATAAAGTTATTTAGAAAAGGAAAAATTCGACCGCGGGCAGGATTCGAACCTGCGTCTTCTGGTTAGGTACACCAGACGCTATGACCACTAAGCCACCGCGATAATAACTTTAAAATCTTAGCATGGAAAATGCCAAAAATATACAAAGAGATATACCTAAGCATGTTTAATTTTAAACGTATCAAATATTCGTATGACTAGTGGGGCCAACGGCTTAACATGCTCTCCTAGCCATGGAGAAGTATCGATATGTTAAGAATGGTTACCGACCGCGGCAAGCGCCGTTTAACCTTGCTGATCGCTTGGTCAGCGTAATTATTACTTATCCTTATGAGTCTATAATGAAATAACACACGTAACGTTTAAAAATAAATAAAAGTATTATAGGTGCATACTTACCTACTTTCTAAGATTAAAAAATGTATGCAATGTAAACCTTGACTACGAAAATCTTGCGTCACTTCGTCATTGAGTGTGTGTAGTAGAATGTGTCACAAACTTCAAAATGATACATTTTGTATATTTTTATCGTCAAAAATAAAAAACATGCGAATATTTTGACGGATCAATCATAAAACGTGTAGTACAGAAAAAAGTAACTACCTATTTTGTTTTCGGCCAGCAACAGAAAATCGGAAAAGTTTTTAATAGCTCATTTATAAAAGTTTGCGAAACAAAGAGGATATTTTCGTAATTAAATTGTCAAATACAATGACGGTTCAGTTTGATCTCGTTGATGCTTTACCAAAGAGTAATGTACTATTCATGCAGAGAAAATGCCGTGTTGCGGATGCTGAGTGCTGAGGCATCCTAGATTTCTAATGGCGGGAAACTGAGTTTAATTTTACGCGCTTTGTAATAAATTGTAGAATAGGTAAATTGTATAATTTATATAACTTGCAGTAATAATTGCAAAAAGGAGTAAAGATATTACTTATATGGAATCATTTTCCAGTTTGAAAGACTATGCTAAGTTACCCTGTAACTAAGTATTTTTATATTAAGTATCTGCTTAAAATATACCTCGAGGCAAGAAAATTCATGAACTCACTTATTTATCGACACCAAATTTTCGATATAGAATACATTAGGAAAATGCACTTATACAACAGAGTAGATTTTTTTTTGATTAGCTATACTATGCTTTATACAAATCTCGTGCTCTGGCACAGATTAAGATACTATTTAGTAGCTCGGCTTACTCATTAGGCGGCTGCAAATGCATATTACGATTTACGGTGTCTAATCCATTAGCAACCTTAAAGGTTTATTGTTTGGTATGATTATGGTTTGTACACCTGCTACTAATAGTTTCATCTTAGTCATCAAATAGGCCTAGTATTAGTCTGGAGACTTGAGATTCTAAAGACAGGTATAGTTTCAGTTTCATCTAGTCCTACTCTGTCCTCAACCAAAAATTTCTAATCAAGACAGTCAAGTCGCTGCGTTACAAAAAAAAATAAACAATTATCATGTACAATTATAGCTCTCGACCACAACTTAAATTAACTAAAAATGCCACGCCAAATAAGACTAAAAAGGTTTTATATAATTTTTTACATATAAATACTGACTGGTATTGATGAAAAACAGATAACGGAAGCCATTAATTACAAAGAAAAAAGAAGAAACTTTTTTTTTAATGGCATTCCGTCAAAGTTTTTGACGACAAATGGCCAGTAAAGTTGTTGATGCTGGAAATAGGTTGCATTACATTTTTTTATTTCTATAACGTAATGAAGCATGTGAAACAGGAACTCCTTACTAACTCGTAAGAAATACAAGATATCGTGTATCATCCACTCGAATTACCAAATCGAGCCTATTACTCAATAAAGTAAGCCTACTGGCCAGTCCAACAACTTTCACTATCATAATCAATAATGGCATTCAAAAATATTTGCCATAGATAGTAGACTTCGGTCAAAAGCTTTCACTGGTCAGTCGGCGGTCAATGATAGGGTTGCCTACGCCCGTTTGCATGGCATGCGTATTTTTTGATGTTCTTTTGCATGATGGCGTAACTTATTAAATCTGTAATTGCTTTTAATTTTAAGTATAAAAATATTCTTGTTTTATATGAAAAACTCAGTATAATATACAAATAATATGAGTAATGTGCAGTTTTAGTTTATCTCTGTAATATCCGTTTCGTTGTTATCTAGTCAAATTAATATCCTCTTCAACATATTAAGGATTAATAAATGCAGACAACGTAGAAATACTATCGTTTTGGTGCGGGCGGGTCAAGGTTGATACAGATAATTTAGTTATATTATAAATATAATAATAATAATATAAATTTTGTTTAATTTAGTTACTTTATTATTATTATTATTTATTTTCGTAGGTATTATTTTTTTTCAACTTTCTCTACAGAACACTCAAAATACAACTACATATAAAATTAGTTTACAATTTGTATTGCACATGACTATTTATGGTTTATTTAGTTATAAGCTTGGAATAGAAGAAATGATACAAAATGAATATCAAAAAAATACAAAGAAAATGGTAACCTATTTGCATACAGGTTTTCACGACTGACGACTTAGCGCAGCCCTACCCGTCACGTTCGACAGGTGCATCGACCTAACAGAATTAAAGGGAGCCAGTGTTTGCTCACCACTTTGTTCGAGAGGAGAAAGTTTAAACATAAATTAGCTAGTACCTATTATCCTTAAACACATCTAAGGTGTTATGCAGATTCTGCGCCTAGCACATGAATATTCTGACTTTCATAATTTACTCAATGCAGACCTTCTTGTTAAACTAGGCTGTATGGATGTTTGTCTTTGCCAAACATGAGCACAAAACTCATCCTCCTAGTTTAGTTTTTTATTACTTTTCTTAAGACGATTATGATGATACTTATATATTAATTATGTAAGTATTTTCAAGATTTATTTAAAAAATTAACACCAGTAAACAATAATAATTTATATGTTTTAAACATATTTTGTTTAATAAATATTCAACGTGAAAACGAATGAAATAACTGATCGTAAAATAAAGTTGGTAAGTACCTACTTACTTTAATTAATTTGTGGTTGCAATAAAACATGTATTAAATAAAAATTTCTAATGACTAGTCTATTACAAGTTTTACGATTACTATTTAGCAACTTATTACCAGATACAAAAATTACAGAAAATGAATTGTTATTTTCTGTTCCGCGCCGGGCGAAGGATTAAATAGTGAGTGTGAAATTATCCAATAGGTAGCCGTTTGCGATTTAGTAACTGTTCCGCTTGTATAATAGTGGTGTGAAGAGAATTTGAATGAGATGCTGTTATTTTGAACAATCGAGAGTGTTGTAGCTATGTATCCTTTTTTTGTTTACTGGGGAAACCTTTGAAAGGCTATCGGGCTACGGGCGTCAGATCAGTACCGGATAAATTCTTTAAAAAAAAAATTTTATGTTCCTTATGCAAGGACATGCCCCCTGCGGCAAGATAACAAACATGCAATTTTCTAATACTTATGTCTGTCTTGCTTGCGAACCGAGAAAGTAAGTTGAAAAAATGTCAAAGTTCATAGAATGACTTTACTCCGCATTGTGTCGAGCGTGACTCGTGAGAAATTCTGATGACTAACTACTACTGGCAAGTCAAGGTTAGTTACATAAAAAATGTGTAATTTTAGGTCACTGAACTTTGTGCTAGTCATTAAGATATTCGTTTTACTCGCTGCTCCGCTTGCTACGTCAACAGTTAAAATTATGAACCATTTTGCCATTGCAATAAAGGTTGCATCCACAAAAAAGTATGTATATTTTTAAATTACATAATTGCCGATTTTCACTGTAGGTTTCGAAGGTCAAACTCAATTTCTCATATACACAAACATTCAAACTTGGAACAGAAGTTTTGTGTTCCTATACCAATATTTGTTACGTGCAGGAATCTAACCCGCAACTCGCTCAAGCTACCGAGAATTTCCTAATGAAAAACCCAATGAAACTGTGTTCGACTTGGGAATAGAATCCAGGACCTCACGCTCAGCTGTCGCTCTTGCGACCACGACACCAATGAACCAGTTTGTTATTTTTATTTTCAAGGTACGAACTATTTCCACCTGTGTAGCTCATAGTAGTGAAACAAGAATTGGGATCAATTGACCCAATATGATTCAAACTTCTTAACATATAGGTTTAAAGAAATTTATTCTCAAAAGAACAATTACAGTTCACTGATATGAGAAAACAAAAAATTACGAAACTATATAAACAAAGATGTCATCTAGTGACGAAGCATGCATACACTTATTAAAAAATAGTACATATTAATAGTTAGACTTAAACAATACGTAAGAACATGTAGTGATAAATAATATAAATACACAAACTGGCCAGTTAAACTTACCACAGGGATACACTCATTACTTTATATTATATTTTATTGTGTTTTTTATGATTAGTGACAGCGGAAGTATAAGTAGGTATGTGGTATTTATGTAGAATGTGTCGACTTAGCTATAAAAATTTCGAGAGCAGACCCAGTAATGAAAAAGCACAACCATCAATATATATACCATAAACTGCATCAAGTTAAATAAATATTTTTGGGACTTTTTCTTTTGGAACGAAGTTCCTTATCGCGCGTTGTGAAAGGGAGCTAGACGGAAAAAATTCTTACGAAAAAGTTGTCACGACACTTTTTTCGAAATTCAAATATTGTTGACAAGCATTCAAATATTATTGAGTGAATGACAATATTTGAATTTCGCGCGTTTTGAATTGTTGAGTGTATACAGGTTTTTTTATTTTTAATTATTAAATTTTAATGAAAGGAACTTCGTTCCATCCGGGTGTCTCTTGACACCTCTCAAGTTTTTTTTTTTACACAGAACCAATTAGTTCCAATCCAAGCAGAGCCTGTACTATGGGTACTAGACATAATACTTACAGACATTTTTTTTTTTTTAACACATACTTATAATGCACACACTCATATCAAATAACAATTGAGCAGATATAATAGAAGAATTATGTCACGACGTGTGGGCCTGCTTATCTCAAATTATATATGTATACATATACACATAATAAAGATGTCTATTTTATGACGCCATTAAATCTATACAAAATCAAATGCAAAATACCAGTGAAAGTAAAAATATTAAAATGTCTTGAGTAACTCACAAGAGCACAACGAATTTACGTAAATCAGATAGAAAGTGACATCAGATAATTTATCGGATTCCATAACAATATGCTTTATTTACCGCCTTAGCAAGATGGATGTCAAAGAAAGTTGCCGATAACACCATGGTTTGACGGGAAGCCACCGTGACCGTAGCGTGACATGGTTTGCTAACCACCCCACCAGACAGGTACAATTGAACAAATTAGACTGTTATCTTGTAGACTGGTCTTAAATTAGTTTTGACAGACTTTTGAGTGGATTTTAACTTTCCATTTATAATTTTGTTTCTATTTAAATTTGAGTTTCAGCTGGCAACGAATTGTTGTTGCGTAACTGAGGGAAAAGTTAATATTTTTGTTCATTATATCGTTGCGTAACTTAACAGTGAATTCTTTCAAATGCGGATTACAGCAAAGCAATCTGTGTTAAATACTGTGTTGCTAGTCCAAATCTATGTAAGTATGTACACCTAATTTAAGCGATACATCAAAATAATGCCACCACAAGTTAATACTAAACACATTGCAAACGAACCCCGGGAAAGAATGCGGTTCAGTTGAGAACATTCAATGTTGACCTGTAGACTAGTTGGTATCTCAAAATATACTACACATATAATATAACATATATAATTGTCTGTCTGTTTCCTATATATAATGCTTATTTTGTTTTGTTCATGGCTGTTGGTTTTCCAAACATTTTAATAAATTAAATTACACATTTAAAAACACAGGTCCACATTCCGTCAGGAAACGCATCGCAATTCAAGAATGATTCTATTCGATGCCGGGAACAACGCGGGATTCGCAACAAAATTAAATTAAGATAAAAGTGAAAAAATCGTATGGATATAAATAAAGTAAAATCAAATTCCAAATTATATTAATTATATTCTGCGACCGATCTATAAAATAGTAAATTAATGCAAATCGATTAATTAATTTAGCATTTAATTTGTTTATAAAGCAGCGGTTGACAATGGTTACGCAAATTTAGTGGAAAGTAGCTGCCATTGGCAATGAAAGTGAGGTCACTGACCTCTGCACTCTTGGCAGATAACCGCAAACTGCGGTGGTTTCTTTTTGCAGGTGTAATAAACAAACATCAATCAGAATTTATTATTTACATTTAAATTAACTTTATAGAGTATTAAATTTTTTGTGGTTGATGAAACTGCGCAAGCTTTTCCCATAAGTAACTAAAAATGTATATATAAAGTAATCTATTTAGGTACCTATATAAAAATTATTGATTTCCCTTGGCCACGCCATAACTTGAGAACGTCTTTACCAATTTCATTCAAGTCTTTTAAAACTTTGTAGAAGGTTCTTACAAAAAGTAAAATTAAGAAAACTGCGCAGGAAATTGGAAAATTTCAGAAAACTTAACGACAAAATACTTTTTATCCCGATAAAGTCCACAAAAACGAAGTCGCGGGCAAAAGCTAGTAGGTAGGTAATAATGATGTTATGAATTAAGCTAAACTAACTGTTCATGATTACTTCACAAAATTAATAAACGGAGAAGAATAATCTAACATCCAATCAACAGTAACTTGTAGGTTCTCTAAAGATTATGAAGTCCACGATTACGGTTTAAAGGCGTGACCACAGCTTACCTAATTACAATTACAACAGACGTTGTAAAGGGCGTTTTCATAAATATATTGATCGCTCCACTTGCACACTTGTTCACCTTTGCAAGTACCCGTTCGTAGCAAGGCCCTCGTTTGTGTGCCAACTAACTACCAATTGTTTTTGTAGCTCATTGTAGTGCTGTAGCTGAGGTGTTAATTGGATTTCCTAACAGTTTTATCTCAGCCTGACAGGCGACTGAGGCGTTCTATCAATGTTTTGAAGGTAATAATTGTGAAATTTTGTCTGAAATGTGTAGCGTGATCATCATATCGGGCAGAAGAGGTCCAGTGCTGAACAAAGACCTCCCCATGGACTTAATGCGTAGCATATGAAACATTAATTCTCGAATTATTACTCGGTGTTACCTTAAACCTTGTTAAAATATTCCTATGAGGAGATTTAATTAATTATTTTATTCATTAATTTATTCCCTCCCTTAAAGCTGTCATAACGGGTTGTTGCCCAATGCGATAGCAAGGTCTTAAAAACTTAGGTATACACTACCTACATACAATATTAGTTTAATATATTTTTTTAATAATTATTCCTGTAATATAGTATGGCAGCAGTTGAAGATTGTCACATAATTATATTATCATAATTTTCACTTGTCATTTATATTGTCCTAACCTGAGGGGCTCGTGGTTAAGTTATAATCTAATATATAAAATTCTCGTGTCACAGTTTTCGTTGCCGTACTCCTCCGAAACGGCTTGACCGATTTTGATGAAATCTTTTGTGCTTATCGGGGAGGTCTGAGAATAGGCCAACATCTATTTTTTTTTTTTTATGGCAAAACAACGTTTGCGGGGTCAGCTAGTATAATATAATAATAATAATATAATAATATTTTTGGGACATTTTACACAACACCATCTAGTCCCAAACTAAGCAGAGCTTGTACTATGGGTACAATGGATATGGGTACAATGGTACAATGGATATAATACTTATATACTTTTTTTTTGTAAATACATACTTATAATACATAAGAAACACCCAGACAAACACAAATACTCATGTTTTTATTCACACAAATATTTGTGTCCTGTGGGAATCGAACCCACGACCCCATGATCAGCAGTCCAGCACTCGAACCGCTAGACCACAGAGGTCGTCCATTGATCGTCGTTGATCAGCGTAGTTATAACTACGCTGATCAACTGATCTCCAAGGTTAAGCTGCGCTAGCCACGGTCAGTCTGTGGATGAATGATCATCCTTAACACATCGACACCCCTCCGTGCCTCCGAGAGCACGTAAAGCCGTCGGTCCCGGTTGTCATGCGAACATCTATGACAATCGTTAGTGAGAACCACAAGCCCTGTCAACCATCCTCAGGGGCTGTATGGGTATTGTCCAGAAATTGGGTTGCTGAGCTCTGATGGCGGTCGCTTCGTGTAAAATACTGATATTCAGCCGCATTTGGTTAGACTGGAAGCCGACCCCAACAAAGCTGGGAAAAGGCTCGGACAATGATGTTTTTTGGCTAATCATCTCTAATCTAAACTTTGAATAAAATTCAGAAATATTGATATGAAATGTGTACCTAAATATTTTTTATTCATAAGCTTTGCTTAAAGCTAAAGTGAAACGACACCGTAAAAAATATTTTGCTTAAAAGATATCGCATGCTATATGAAAAATATCCATGAGATTGGTTTTAAATAACTTTCTCTGGTGCGGGCTGAGGAGACCTTCCCGATATGGATACACAACTTTTGGGAATTTATTCTGATACTTTAGTAATATCACTTTTGAGAAATGAGCAACGGATTACATACATACGCATTTTAAAAATTACACGATTAAAATCTTTGCCAGCCATAAAAGCTTAGGAACAAGATATTAATGTGTGAACAAACTTATCTTGATTTTTTCACACTGCCTCATAAAATAAAAACAAAACTTTTCACCATAAACTGTCTCATTGTAAAAGGCTATTATACCCTTGATATATTACACGTATAATTCATACTTTCCGTCCTA
The DNA here is from genome assembly GCA_964056405.1 of Acronicta alni. NCBI lineage: Eukaryota > Metazoa > Arthropoda > Insecta > Lepidoptera > Noctuidae > Acronicta > Acronicta alni. Next base: position 10,422,278 of record OZ043935.1, read on the forward strand.
AGAGAAAACGTTATCTAAGTAATTTAACAAAAATATATCTTGCATAAGTATGTGTCAAGCTACCGAGCAACACAGTTCGCAACATAATACTGCCATAAACATACCAAAACGCTTAATATTTTACAAACGTGGGTGATAAACTTGAGTAAGTAAATAAAAAATTACTTTTTACGTTACGATGTCTAAGAGGAGACCGTTTTCACTTTCGCCGAAACTCGTTGAACGGCCTGTTGTATGATTTATGTGTGCGTTGACGTCGGCCTGTCACTACACTCGTCGCGTGTCTGTGTGTGCGTGTATAACTTCAAAGATAGTGACGTTTAACATGATGAAGACAACTTATTTAAGGTAGGGTTTCATTGTAATTTGACATTTAAAAGTGTGTCATAGAAACGACCTACTCCATAATAGATTCTTATTTATGCAGATGAGATTTTGAACCTATTTGTTGCAATCCTTACCTACTGATATTGACTAGCAGTTGACAATACATTGCATTTAATTTGGGGAAGTATATTCATCGAATTTACGATCTTCGACACGCGTCACCGATAGATAATAAGGGGGACTTGCCCTAATGTGGAGACTAGTATCTAGTTGTACCTAGTTGTTGAAAATAACAGGTTAAAACAACTTAATTATGAATCATTTATATAGGTACTGCTTATTAACAATCATGTTCCGCGAACCCGTTCACTGCTAGCTGTTATTATGTAACTAAATCGTTACCTCAGTTCATCACTCCTGTGAGAGAAATGACCACCTTTTGACCTTGTTCGTAGCGCTGCGGGGTCGTTGACGTGTGAACTTGATTTATAATGTGAAGACATGCTCTTTGTCTTTGATGGAGTAAATATTCATTATGGATTTAAAAACAGAACAATTGATAAAGTTTTTTTCCTCCTGCTACATTGTCACGCGGTAAATAGGCAAAAGTGTTGACGAAACAAATACCCATTCACTATAAAGCAACAATAAAATAATATACTTAGACTTACATTATGAACACCAGGAAGGAGGACTACGGAACCCGATGCAACAGAAACCATGTAATTTAACTAAATGTCAGTACTGGCAACGAATAGGAAGCAAACGATTTGTAAACATATCTAATAATACTTAGCAGCTACTTAGCTTTCGAAATTTAACCGCGTCGAATTTAAACGATAAATATTAAATTATAAAAATCATAATTATTTCTGAATTAAAAAATTCTGACTGGGTACTGGTCAATCGATAGAGTATCGCTATTTCTCGGCAATTAAGGTATCATCAATTACCGTGTACTATGTTACATGGTCAATGGTCAAGTCTGTGGTTTTTATAGTTTCCGAAACGTTAACTACGGAATTGTTGATTTATGTCTGCCAAATCTTGTATCATTTGGTGCCATTAGACCACCACTGGTACAGTTGAAGTGGCAGACTTTAACCCCAATATTTCTTGAAAAATAATGGATACTTAAACAAAAACAAGGATAAATAAGCAGAAATAGTGATGATCTGGTGTCACTACACCAGATCATGACTCGAAAAACTATCGAAATATCAGTGGACTGCGAAAGGATCAATAATGATCACGTAAAAAGCCGTGCGGAGGTTATGTTATACTCGGTCATAGTCCCGTGTTTCGGTTTGTATACTTTCTTGTCCATCGTCACAGAGTCGTTAGTCAAGGGCTGCTGCTCACCATCGAGATACCACGTGTAGGAAAACAACCGGATGTTTGGTACTACCACGATAATCTAAAAAGTGAGTAAAAATAAAATATTAACTCTTTCGTAAAGAAGGCCATTTTCAGAATAATTGTCTTAGCGATTAAAATGACAACATTCAGCAATTCCTCTAAATCAATTTATATTTAGACCTTGTAGAATGCCTTTGCAATTTTGTAATATGAATCATATTGATTCATAAAAGATCCTGTAGATTATAGATATAATTATAAGATGGTTGATACGTATTGGACTTTACTATCGGTAGCTTTCAAATCGTTTTGAGTCACTCCCACTCTCACGAGCACTCCCATATTTGTATTCCTGGTATCTAAAAGACTGATCCTAATAAAAATCTGTAGTCTACGGCAACTCTTACATGTAGGTACTGCTACTTTTCGAAACTCTAGAATTCGACAAGTCTATGTTCCCAATATTACCGAAGATAAACTTGACTCACAAAATTTCCATTTCATGCGTGTTTCCTGAGAAAGCGAGGGTACAAGGAAAGTGGGCGTCCAAGTAAAGTAACACCGGTATTAACGTATTTAGCTAAGGCAATCTACTCTCGTTTCCGCTAGAAAACCTGCCACATCGCGCAGCGGCTGTTAACATATGCGCAATCACTATCATATTATATTATTAAAGTACCTAGATACTTTCAAACATTTACCTCCTTTGAGTAAAAACTTAGAGAAATTTTCGTCTATTAGCTCCTAGTAGTACCTATCTATGCAGCAGTACGGGTAACTCGCAATCCTCATTGACGTCTTTGTTAATAATGTTGTACACAACATTACTTAAAAACATTTTGGAAATCGCTACGGTCTGCAAAGAACCTTAAGTATTCAATATGAATCTTGCAATTAATAAGTTATGGTTTATCTGAGTTTACAGACATGTGTTTATACTATTTCATTTTTTTAAATGCTACTTAATTCACTTTTCCAAACAAAATCTATTTAGTGCATTCTCACACACCGGCTCATGGATCATGGAGTCGGTGCATTAGTTACGCTATACACTGGAACCGGATCATGCCAGTTAAAACCAGTTGCTAGCCAGCCTCGTCCAGTCACAACTGGACCGGTCACTCTTCCTGTCATTTCACTTATTTTTTGTGAAACTAGTTGTTATACCTCTTGTGGTCACTGACTATGTCTATAAAAAATCACGTTAATCACATAATCCTTATTCTAGAAGCATTTAAGATCATAGTCTGTTATTTATCGTTATGTTTCAATTTTGATAAGCTTAATATTTTTACTTGCACGTTCTATTTTATACATGTATCATAGGTATCTAGTAATTCATTATTTTCAATTAATTTATATAACATCTACATATCTAAGAGTTGTGATATAATATACTACTAACTTCCGTGTATGATATAAATAGAAAGAACAATTTTACCTTTTCCATCTGTACTGTACATGGTAATTCATTTTAAATAGATCAAACAGTTACAAAGATGTGTTGAATATCCATACATAGAAGGAAATGGCAAACAAAATAAAAATTGTTATGTATACAGACGATACTATAACGCTCTACTAACCCGGAAGAATCACTACGCTTCGCTACCCTGACGAGATGGTTCAGCTTCACAAACTGAATTGTATCTTATACCATACAAACCAGAGCACAAGATAGTATGGTTTTTTAAACCAATCAAAATCAATTGAAGACTGATTAATGGTAGCAAAGTGAAAATGGAAGAGTAACTTGGATAATAATTAACACTTGAAATATTACAGCTGTTTGAAAATATCTGTGGATTTTTTACTGTTTGTTCAAAAGTAGGCAGGTACATCAGCTTGATACTTACTTATTCGGAAGAGAAGTCTCTTTGCTATCTCAACCTACATATGTATGTATGTACATTCACCTCCAGAATGAGATAGAGTGGTGTAACATAATTATGTATGTTTTTACGCCACTCTATTTTATTCGGGAATGCAAAGACTAGATTTCAACTTATTATGATACTAGCAATAACCTCCATGCATGCTCGTTTGAAGTTATCTCAATATGGTTTCTTTAACTTATATCTAAGCATAGAGAGGAACCGCAAATACTTATCTATCCCAAACATTTCCTGAAACTGAGTAGAGAAGCTTTGTTTGACTTGGCACGACACGCTGCTATGCATGGAAATCCTCATGGCTTGGCTTCCTGCTACAAGTCGAAGCCGACTTTACGATGATTCTGACAGGTCTTGCTTTAGCTAGCTAAAGCTATTGCTGTTTTGAGCCTTATATTTTCTGACTTACTTCGATGAAACTTTAGTCATGCTGTAATGAAGTGCAAGTTTCCACAACCTTTCGTGATTCTTTGCACCCACATCAACACTAATGAAATGTTACAAATTGATGATACACATTACACAATTTCAAAACCCGTTAATCAATTAAAACGATCGATTGTATAACAAATTACGATCCAATTATAGCTATGTGTTCAGTGAGCAGAAAAAGTGCACGTGCAGTGACCGGCCAGTTGATTAAAATTATAGTAAATGCGTAAGATATTACGATGGCAAAAACAGGAGTATTTGATTATTAGGTAACGCTTCCGTGTAATGCTCCCATTTGTATTTGTTCTTATTTACTTAATAGTCGATGTAGAACTTTTTGAAGCCTTAGGTATTTCGTCTGACGTCATATCATTAATTCCTACATTCTTGACCATATCATCTATCACGCAATTCATTCTAATGTATGAATTGATTTTGGTATTAATATATCGGAACATAAATATCAACGTAATGAAATTAGTCATGTTAAGATATACTATGTATCATTTAATATGAATGTGGACAAGTTGGCTAACATATTATAGGGCACTATTTGTAACAGTAATCAGCCACGATATCACAGTGTCTGTATCAATACAAATGTCATATGGTCGGGTCTATAAATCAAGTAGAGAATGTCTCAACTCTCTGTTAAGTACAAGGACTTTGTTAATCCAATCAGAATGTTAATATTTGTCGTTAGATATAAGTTGATCACTTATCTATTGAAATGGCATACTTAAGCCAAAATGAGCGGTAACAACTTGATATTTTTCTGTCCTGCATGGACCGTTGGAGTATTGATATACCTACATGCTTTCTGAGATAACCAATCGTGTTTCAGTGGGCTGACCGCTGCAAACCAAGCTTATCATTGTAAACTCAAATTGTTGTTATGTATTGTTAAGTTATTATTGCTTCAAGACATGATGTCTTCTATGAACGACCGTCTATGAATCACATTCACTTGAATTTTCTAGGTAGCCTACTGGACTGGTATTATATTCAGAAACATCACGACTCAATGTAAATAGAAACTGGGACACAGCAACAGGTTCAGCCGATACGCACGTTTGTTCGCGTGAAACTTACTGCGGCTAGCATTTGCATGGCGGATATTAAACCAGTACCTGATATTGTAAATAGGACTAGCCATAACATTCGTACTAACTACTACTTTGTTGTTGTTGGTTCGTTCTTCGGTATTCTTTCGTAGCCTTTATCTAAGTTTTCTCGTGATGAGTTCCATACAGGTAGAGTTGATATAGGTACATACGTATATGTGCATATTATTTCTATCTGCTTCATTTTGTTAACTTTCGCAACGCGCCAACTGCCAAAGTATCTCACCGCAACGACCGCACCGATCAAATATTTTGTATGACAGAGTAATCGTTCCGGATCTGGCGGGCACGAAAAAGACGACATTAAACAATTTCTTTGGGACTAATTCATGTTTAGAACCCGTAGCAGTTCCTTAGCTTATTTTCTAATGTTGAATTAAAGAACACCCAGCTGCAAACTTTAGATCGAACATCACCCTCCCTCCACCCTGTTGCTCCAAAGAAGAAACCAACATCTGACCACGACTTACAGTGGACAGTGTGGAAGCCCTTAAATCGACTTCGTAGCCAGACTGCCAGATACAGAAACAATATGTCTAAATAGGGGTTCAGAGATCATAACCTTGCGCAATGTGACTGCGGTGATCCAGAGCAATCTATATAATCTATATTATAGACTAACAATATTCCGGTATTGTCATCCTGACACGTTATAATTTTTACAATCATTCACCCAGTCATTCACTAGCCAGTCACTAGCCATGCCACGACGGCAATAGACAAATTTTGAAGGGTAATGCCCTTCAAAATTTGTCTATTGACGTGGTACCAAAAGAAGTTTTTAAAGTTCCCGTCACCGTGCACCGGCAGAGTTTCATCAGAAAATCTGTTTTTGGGCTAAGTTCAGCTCATCAATGAGTATTTTGTGCGTGATGTTAAATGCACAATTGGTCGTCTAATGTCCACACGGCGTTGTGTGAGGCGTCTGTTTATCAATCGCGTCGTGTGACACTGTCTGTAGGAAGCCCGGCTCGGGTGACTTCATCGGTAACCTGAACCATCTTGTAATCTCGAGCTGGTCGGTGCACTGTCGTTTGCTCATAATACTGTGTATTTTGACTAAGTAGCATTCGTGTTTAGAGAAGTATTTGTACTCTTTGTGAGTTGGTATTCAATTATGTATCTCTTATCCTTGTAGGTACAACTGTTAGCGTATCCAAATATACGTGGCTAGAGCAGCGTCTTGTCGTGAAGAGTTAAGAAAGTATAAAGGGCGGGTCCTTAAATATCTGTCTTTATTTACAAAGACATTACTTACAGAGGAATACTATAGATTTACTATTGTATAATGAGGTTTATTAGGTATACTAACAAGAAAAGCTAGCGTATTCGTCATCAACGGCCGCCGCCAGTAAATGGTAAACCAGGTAATGCTTGTTATAGACACGCCTTTCAATTCCAATACTTTCTACTTAAATGGGATGAGATGAAAACCAAGCATACGGGCTGCTTATTTTTCATCTCCTGGTAAGGAGTGATCGCAGCCTAACATAATAATTGAACTAACATAAATAATACTTACGTACCACTACTACATAATACGATCACTTAAGTAAATTATGGCATGCATTTACCGATCTCTACTGAGTGACACTGCCGACCAAAAAAACGATACCCACTGACTAAGACTAACAAGTCACTTTCACTGGAGCAAATTATACCAAACAAAGAGAGTTCTGTCCGTCCGTCTGTAGCCAATTGTTAGCTATTGTTAGTCGTGGGTTGAACACAGGTGGCGTAATATGGGTCAGAAGAGCGATCTTCCTTTATAGTTGATAGTGCAATATTCGTGGAAATTTCATGCAAATAATATATTTTGTTCTCATTATTAATAATGTGAGAGTTTTCTTTACAAGCTGAGCAGCGCATCGGAACTGCGAACACTTTTCCGTTTATTTGTTTACAGTTACATCACATGATTATTCTTATATCTAACGTGATAAATTATTACTTCACCGATAAATACTTTTTAAATCTTTGGTGTTATTTGCTGTTCACAAACACATTATAAAACCAGGAAGAAAAATACATTTGCTTCAGCCAATAAATGATGTCGACACTGGCTATAAAACATTGCAAATACCATTCTGGCATGCAAATAGTCTTGCAATGGCAATTAAAATCATTTAGCCACTCAATAATGTCATAACGACATCATTTGCACAGAGACGTAATACATTATTTAATATTAAAATTGTGATTTAGCATGAAATTACGTAAAACCGAACGAACAGAAGTGGGTAAACGACGATACTCGTTCCGTTCCACGCAACGCAGCCAAATGCCCGACATATGCAACTGGCCCGCACTGTACATTTATTATTATCGCTTGTTTATGCCGTTTTTATTGTAAAAAATGAGATTATAATCAGAAATGACTTGTAAATTAAATTACACTGTAGAAATTATGTACCTACCTACTGGTTTACAGTTCATGTAACTTTACTTGAATAAACGAGAACAATTTTAAATTTTCTTTTTACCTACTTTGAAATGTTACAGCTCACATGAATACAAGCACATACTATAATATTAAAGATCATGTACACTTAAAATGACTATGTCAATCCCAATGCCGTTCAAATATAACGTCAAACCTGAATCAAATTATTTGGAAGTTTATTTTCTTACTAAACTTTAAATGAGATCAGGGCAGGTTACATTCATTCCCAATCCCAAGGGATTATTTCAAATTCCCGTGTTAGTACTCACCTAAGTTATGGCACGTAAGTTTTAGGGGAGGTAACCTCATATATTTTGTATGATTTTATTGTACCACAGTCGTCGTGATTAATATGTGAACCGCATTAATAAATAAAGCTGATTAATATGTAAGTCGCAGACATACAGACATACAGGATGGAAATGGCGAAATTATAAGGGGAAACGCTAATAATGAAAATTAATAAAAACTAAAACTAGTATGAAAAAATCAACTGAAAAGCATGAAACAAAAAGATACAACTAACAAACTAGATATATTAGCGATGGTAGCAAATACCTTCAAATAAATTTAAAGTAAAGCTATTTTTAAAGTTAAGTTATTTGAAGACCTAAATATTTGCTAACAAATATTGTAACAACGATACCAGATAGCTATTAAAATCCAAATCATCTCTGAATACAAACGACCTACCGGCAATAATCACTGGCTACTCTCCCAATACCGGCATTCAAAGTGTTTATTTGTTGTCGGCGGGTAGTGATCACCGTCGTGACTACGCGGCTCTCGTGACGGTTCCGCTTGCACAAATAAAATGATCGCAGTTCATCGGCTCCCGGCTTGTAGAATCGATTACACGGTGTTTACGAAAAATAACAAACATTTTTTGTGAACTTGTTTAATAATTCTTAACTAGTTGCTTTGGTATTTATTTTTTTTTGTATAGAAAACTCTCAAGCGATCAACAGTTAAACTGAATTTAGCATGCAGCAATTTAATGTTATTTTTTTAAGCCTTTTTTTGGGCTTGCTGAGAAGTAATATCTTCATAGAATTAAGGTAAACAAAAAGGAACTTTATACACATTCAAAAACTTGTTCACAACAATGATACGGGATGAGACAACGATAAATTTAACATTAACAACATTATACCTTAAAAATCAGTCTTAATAAATACAAGAAGAATGCTGTCATCACCGTTGGGACGAGGTTGAGAATACACTACCAAATATCTAGTAGATCGAAACAATTTTATTATTAATCGATGTTGACCGCTTCACTCGCGCCTCACGTGTATTAGCCGGATGCTCTGCGCGCGCAAAAGAAAACGCATAATGCACAACGTGTAATATCGTCGTGATTGCACGCCACTGCACCGAGCCGAGGAACTGTTGACAAATGGGAAATAACTACATGCCAGCATTGCAGCAATATACATGGACACAGCGATCTATTGCCAATGTAGTCCATAGAACGTCCATAGGCGAGAAGTTCCTTCAGGTGATAGAGTCTTGTTAAAGGTTCGTCTGTGGTGGTGTTTACCACATCCGCCACACTATCTGTACAAATATGTGCGTCCATTCTTCCTCAGAGCCTTTTCTCAACTTTGGGATCGGTTTCCAATCTAACCAGATGCGGCTGAGTATGAGTATTTTACACAAAGCGACTGCCATCAGACCTCCGCAACTCAATAGCTGGGTAATACCGATATCCTGAGGATAAACTGGTTGTCAGGCTTTTTGGGCTTTTGACTATCACCAACGAAAGTCATAGGTGTTCGTATGACAACCGGGACCGATGGCTTTACATGCTCTCTGAGGCACGGAGGGCGTTAAGAATGGTCAGCTATTACTTAGCTACGAGCTCTAGTCTAAAGGATACTTGTAGCCAAGGAAATCACTAGACACCAAACATTATCCATTCTCCCCTCCTGAATATATTATGAAAACCGACACTGACTATTATTTAACTTACCATATAATATTGGTTTTGCAAGTAAAACTATAAAGCTTAGCTTTTCCTCTCCGATGTTGTGGTGAAACGGTCATTATGCGAAACCGCGGACTTTCACTGCATGCAATATATTAATGGTAGGCCGATCAGTGGTGACAATGTTTGTCATGTCATCGCACGCGTCGATTCGCTGTTGGCTGCCAAACCGATGCCAATACTGCCAACGTTTCTCAACGCTTCGCATTAATTTCCTTGTTTGACGCTAAGTATAGTAAGTATAGGTCGGTAGTTGCAACAATAATTGTTGAGCGTCATTTGACTTTCAAAGACACTGATAAAAGTGTCTAAAATTTAAATTTAACAACTTTATAAGAAACTAGCGGTTTCACGCGATTTCACCCGCATTCTAAAAGGACTCTTTGAGACAAAAAGTAGTCTAAGGGTAGTCCAAGGTCTAATCTGTCTGTGCACCAAATTTTATCAGAATCTGTTCAGTGGTTTTAGCGAAAGAGTAGGAGACAGACAGACATAATTACTTTCGCATTTTTAATATCAGGGATTTAAACGTATCGGTGACCTTCAGATTTCATGACAGTACGTACCTTATCAAGTCTCCTACACACTCGCTTCTCTGAACATACTTTACATTTATCAATGTGCTTTCATTAAATTCAACTTTACGAATAATGTAGCTATCTATCAGTAAGAGTAGGTATTTATCAAAATCGTATACAAACTCACAAAGTAACAAATTTGTCTCTTTAATAGTAGGTATGTATAGATGAAAATGTACATTTTGTTGAGTGAGAAAAGTGTATTTAAGCATGTTAATTAATAGCAAACGGGACCGAGTAACTGATTGGTTGCACTACGCAATTGATTGGATCCAGACTATTAAAACTGAGCAATGTTAGGTATTGCAACATTTATACGTGACAAAGCGTGTATAATTCTCTCGAATTACTTGTGTCTTGAAATCTCATAATTTAGCTAGCTGCTTTAAAATTATCCAAATTGAACTATTCGTGCCTCATTGTTCGCAAGCTTGATTGCTGAGTGGTCTTGGGTATGATTGAACAATCGAGCAATGTTTTGCATTGAACTTGCATTTGCATTGCACTGCATTTTGTTTGGTTGAAGGCAATAGACTCGCCTTTATTATGGTTTCTAACGGCTAGATTCTTGGGAATCTCAGCAAGAAAGAATCTGACGAGTCAAAAATATTGAAATAACGAGTCAAAAACATTGATTAGGTATATACAATAGGATAGATCTCATAGATTCGATTGACAGTAACACCAACAATTTCAACTATGTTGATATTAACCAGCTGTCTCCTATTACTTGTAGCGCGATAGTAATCAAGTGCGCCATTCCACTTTACACTAAAGATATTAGATTCATTCATTGCGTTGTGAAATTAGATAGAAATCGATCTGTACTGTTTAAGACGGGACCTAAAAATATGCGACAAACAGATAACACTTCTGCCCAAACGCTTCAAACGGATACTAACACTCACAAGCCCTTGTAACATCACTATAACTTTCACACTAAGTACTCATTCAAAAACGTTGTTGTTTTAGGAAATCGGCCGCACCGACGGACGGACGCACTTTCTCGTAGATACCTACATATAACATATATAATGTTAGTACCAATTAGCATCGAGATGAGGAAAGTACATTAGCTTCAATACGATACGTTCAATTACCTGCTGTGTCGGCGCAAGTATGCGGACATGACGGGAATAGTCAAGATCTTTTTAAAGACATTTACAAGTCAATGTTTCAAATTTTTAGAACTAGTTTGTGCCGGCATTTCCTAACCCCGACGACACTTTACATCCATGATCCATGGTCACGGGTAGGCTGGTCTACCCGTGACCTTGGACGGTGTAAAGGGTCCGGAACGTCGGGATTAATAATATCAATATGACTCAATAAAATCCGTAAAACGTAGTTTTATTTCAATGTATAATATTCGCGTAAATGTCAGAAATCAATAAAGTAGTTTCTCATAGAATTTTGCAGAGATGTCATGTCTGAAAATATGATAACATCTACAATGTTTTAATTGGAGATTTAAATTAAAAAAAAATACATATTATCCATGATACTTTTTGAATCAGAAGGAAAAGGTTCAGGTAATGGATATAAATTAAAAGAACTAAGTACTTATGCGATAGTAGGTACTGAAATCTGTATGACAAAATATTTATTCCAGAATCATTTTATTGTGGTTTCTATCGGCTAGATTCTTGGGAATCTCAGAAAGAAAGAACCTGACGAGTCAAAAATATTGATTATGTACATAAAATAGGACAGATCTCATAGATTTTAAACTTTATAATGAAATACCTGATGAAGTAACCAAAAGTGATAGCTTACAGGGCCTAGAAAATTACGTTAGAAAAATATTTTAACTCTAAAAATTTTTTTGTTTGTAACCATAACTTCATTTACTTATTTTATCGATCACAGAGATACTCACTTATAAGTTAGTATTATCTCATTATGTAAGTGAACTGTAATGTTCTTTTTTGCGAAATATATGTCTTTAAACCGAGATTCGCCAGACAGAGATTCAACACCAACACTTTCAACTAAGTTGATATTAACCAGCTGTCTCCTATGACTTGTAGAGCGATAGTAATCAAGTACGCCTTTCCACTTTATACTAAAGATATTAGATTTATTCATTGCGTTGTGAAATTAGATAGAAATCGATCTTTACTGTTTATCTTTATTCAACATCGATATGTAATTACCACTTTGTATGGAGAAATTGAAACAGAAATAATCCCATTATTATACTTAGTTCTTATAAAAGTAATCAGTAAAGAAAAATATATTTTTGTTCTAATTAGAATTATTTAAAAATTATTAGCCTCGTCAGTAATTTGGTTTTAGAGCTAATGTGTATGATCCACAATATACATATCTTATCATAAATTAAGTACAGCATAAATGTTTTTTTTTATACCACTACGGTAGTAAACAAGCACATACGGTCAATGTGATATATACCTACTTAATACGAATTCGTTACCGTAGCCTATAGACACTTGCGACACCTTGGGTATCACTTGCGCGCTGTCGACCCTGTAAAACGAAAGAGGAATATCTTGGTTGGTAGTTTAAGCTGCAACACAACGTTTCCTCGCGGAGCACTGGTAACCTTTTTCCCTTTTTTAGGATAGATCTCGCTTTTGATGTCCACAAAACGGCCACCGTGTGGTTTTGAGTCGGTAAGAGCCCTACATAACCGTTAGTTAGAACTTATTACACAACGCGTTACGCATTTTTTGTATAAAAGATAAAATTACTATATCACCACGCTAAATAAGTGATTACGTAAAGAATTACGCACTTTACTGAACAGCTATATTATGTAGATCAGTCATCATCTCATCAGGCACACAAAGTATATTATAACGAGATTTCGAGAGTTGCGCAAGTTTTACTGAACTAGTTTGTTTGTTTATTTACGTATTTATTTAACGAACCCCAACCACATAATCATAGTTAATTAGTTTTTTTTAAATAATGTAACGTGATGGACTCGTTTTAGGAACGTAGCCGACCGGGAACTATTTAGTGGAGATAAATTACACTCGGAACACAAAATATACAAATTTATTGACACTAGGGTTAAAATTTAAAGTACATTTAGGCAAGAGTAGGGTGAGTTAAGCTCAGGGTGGGTTAGGCGAAGGCTTCGAGGCGAGGTCCGGCCGGTAGAGGGCGGCACTTAACTTGGGCAGCTGCAGCGGGAAGAAGGGGGCCCGTCGTCGTCGTCGTCGCGTCGTCTGCAGATCTATTTATAGCGACGCGCGGGGTGAGGCTTGAGGCGCGGAGAAGGAGCGGCGAGCGCGGACCATGTCACACACAATAAATTCGTGAATGAATCTTGTAGCAAGTAAATCTAGTATTTACTTCGCAACCACTTCTCTCGGTATTGTCAAATTAAGTATTCATACAGGCATGTTCATACTTTTGTATGGTATGAGTTTAGTTTTATTTCAATTCAATTATATAGTTAGATGTAGATTTCCGTGAGGTACGTCACGGAAGCATTGCTATATCACAATGGTAGATAGACAGATTATTATTATCTTTTCTACCAATTTTTTTGAGCCCGAGTCAGTGGGACGAACTAACGCGAAGCGATAGGCTAGTACTCATCGTGAGCTTGAATGCGTCCTAGACGGGAATTTCGCTTCTATGTATCTTTATACTTCACAGGCTATTCTTCATTAGGCGAGTGGCAAGCGCGCCTGCTACGCTACCAAAGTGTAATTGGATTTGTCTATGAAATTCTCAGTAAAAGCTCGGAGTTTGGATTTGTACTCAATTAATGGCAATAGGTTCGTCTCCTATTACATAGACCTAAACATACTCGAAGGGTAAGGCATTGGGAATACAGGCGTGATTGTATAACTTACTTGTCTCAAACATATACTTAAATCGCATTGACGAAGCAACATAGCTTTTAAGTTTTTCTTATAATCGTAATTCCTATACATATAAATATCTATGTAGCATCTGGTTTTAAAGTTTTTAAGCAAAGGAAAAATTCGACCGCGGGCAGGATTCAAACCTGCGTCTTCTGGTTAGGTACACCAGACGCTATGACCGCTAAGCCACCGCGATACCTACCCGCCATGTCGAATTTTGCCTTCGTTTTCTGAATTTACGTCTTTATGGTGACGTCAGTAGTACCTATCTGGTTGCTTGTTTTGACAAAAGTGCAACACGAAAACGTTTAAAAAGCCATCATGGGTTTATGAAGATCTGATAAAAGTAAGGGCTATTGTTACGTAGGTATCATGATTACGTGACACACACTACACATCATAGAATATGTAACATAGATCACATTGCGCAACCGCAGTGAAGATTCACACATGCATGGTGGCGTAAAACTGGTAAACGTTGCGCGTGCGACGTTATGGCCTGTGGCCCAACGCTACGTGCTTATGACCAACGAAATGACCTAATATTCAAGCCACAAACTAACCTTAGTTCGTAATAAGTTAAAGGTCGTAAACACTGTCAATGTTTGGAATTCAAATGGCGTTTAGCAATTGTGCTGTTCGTAATGACAGGCTAAAAAAAGGTTTGAACTTTTCTGACGTTCGCTTTCGTTAAATATAATATTATATTAAATACATAATATCGTCTTCGAGATAATTATTGCAATGTGTGTTTATTATTTAGTAAATATAAATAACATGCAAAGAGCGTACTCCCTTTTAAAGCCTGGCAATACGCTCGTGACTCCTTTGGTATTGCGGGTATCAATGGGCGGCAGTAATCGCTTATCATCAGTCGATCCGTCTGCTCGTTTGCCATAAAAAAGACGTCATTACTTAAACTAATTAAAGAAAAAGTATACTTAATAGTTTAAAGAGTATAGAACGCTAGCTTCTACCTTGTCATACACGGTAGTTCTCATTTCTGTAGACACGCACCTCTTAGTGTTGTGACCGAAAAATCATAAGGTACCTAAGTACTTAGTGTAATAGTAAAGGAAAACATCTTAAGGAAACCTGCACATTTAAAAGAACTCCAATATAGAGTCTACCAGCCCAAACTAGGCCAGTATGGTGGAATATATCTTTTTTATCTGTGAGAATAGCCGTATACATCGCATCGAGGCTGATAGATATAATAATATAATATATTTGGGACATTTTTACACAGCACCATCTAGTCCCAAACTAAGCAGAGCTTATAGTATGGGTACTAGACAATGAATACAATACATATATATATTTTTTTTGTAAATACATTATAATAATTTTGTTTTATCCACACAAATATTTGTGTCCTGTGGGAATCGAACCCACGACCCCATGATCAGCAGTCCGGCACTCGAACCGCTAAGCCACAGAGGTCTTCAAAAAAGATTCCTGATACTTACTTTGTAGAAACTGCTAAACAATTATCAGTCAGATACTGTAAAGGATTCGCAACTTCGAGAATTAATAATATCAATATATTACGAAGAAAACTTTAAATAAAGTTTCATTTCAGTGTCTACAATGTGAATATTATCATTAGACGCTGAAATAAAACTTTATTTATTCGCCTGTCTGAGTTGTGTCAAAACATATCATCGACCTACTTAAACCTAATGTTTGTTTGTTCAACAGTTTTTTCACATAATATTGTACAATACTATTATGTTTTCTATGTAACTTATTGTTTGCAAAAACTCCCAGACGTCATAACCCTCTTGGCCTGAATAAGTCACCTTTGAACTATACTGGTGTTCATAGTTTTCCTGTGATTATGGAAATTTAAGAAGACTGTTTATGTTTTAAATAAATTACGTATTTGACATAAGCATACAAAAATGCGTAATTGTTGGGTTTCGTAAAGACAACCAAAAGAACAGAACATACGTGAACGATTCTTACAATATGGATTTGATATCTTTCAACAAGATATACGTAAAAATATACAATGTACTTATACTGATTTTATTTTGATTTCAGATGGCGCATCGCACCGTGCACAGGTTGGCCTACCTTGTGACACTACTAGTAGCGACGTCAGCGGCAAAGAAAGATCAAACGAGATGGTCTCGCCAGATCAGCACCTACACCTCCGACATCAGCGACTGGGTGCCCCTGTCCGGCCCCGTCGAGAGGGAACCTGAACAGCTACCACAAATCAAGAGACAAGCCGTTGCAGAACCTAGGATACTTACAGAACCATTTCCTGGGCTCACGAGACCTACAGGATTTGGCCAAGATTCTTTCCCATCAAGAAATTTTTACAATGCACCTGCAAACAGACAGCTGTACCTGCAATCTGTACCATCAGTCCCGTCTGCTCCACAAAATTACCTAACAGAGCAAGGTTTCGGGCAAGGTATTCGATTTGGTTTGTCTCAACCTAACTTTCCCCTGAATCAAGGATTTGTAGCTCCTCCATTTGGTTTTGATAGCATCCAGCCCCAAAAACCTAGATCACAGCCCATATTAAACCCAGTTAGTTTCACTCAAGGGCTGCCTGGGTCTTCTCAACCAAAACCGTTTCTGAATCAAGGTCAAAAAACAAAACTGGATGTGCCTAGACTAGTCGATGGATACCGCGCCGAAAATGTTAGCAGTGACTTTGGGTTCAGTGGAAACAAGAAACCACAATCTTTACAGAAGATCAAATTTGATACTATTGATAAACCACTAAAACAAGAAACATTGCCACAGAACTCTAAACTTGAAAGAGAAGAAGTCCAGTTACTATACGTCCCGTTAGAATCGCTTAACAGAGGTCAATTCAACTTCAGGAGCCCTTTAACCACTTCTCAGTTGATAAACACAGAACTGTATCAAGGAGCTCCCAGACCCAATCCCATGAAACAAACATTTATTGGTGACTACCAACGGCCTGTTGCAAAACCATTGGACACTTTACCTGGACAAAACTACTTTTCTGACTTCAACGGCCAATTGAAAAATACCGATCAAGTGCCAAAATACTCAACGATCCCAACTCCCTTCCCAACTCAACCTCCAACGAGTCCAAAACCGAAAAAGTTGAAACCGCACCAACCACCTCTAGCTATTTTCATGACTAAAGAAGTCAGTAAAAATAGTCAGGTAAAAGTTGGAGACGTTTTATCATCTTTGAAAAACGCTGATACTATTGCTGTATTGGACTCAGTCAATCCATTGAATGCTCCTAAAGTTTTCATAGGACCCTCTACTTTACCGCCACCAGAAAACTTTGTTAAATTCGAGTTGCCGTACTTATCCAACATAGAGAATATCGACAAGAAACTTAAACAGTTACCTTTCTTTGTCGCACCTTTGAGCTACAACACGCCAAACGGATTCGCTAAAATTCCTTTCCCATCTCCGCATGTGGGATCAGTCGTCATCAATTCTCAAATTCGTGATTCGTCACAAACACCAGTGTATCCACAATCGGGACATAATCCGAACTATTCAGTAACTCAACCTACTTACAAACCGGAAAAGCCGGCTACTCAGAAACCATTATTCAACTTTTACAGCATTGCCACACCAAAACCTAATCCTGTTCCAAATTATCAGTCTAATTACTATTCCTTTGAACCGCAGACAGTATCATCTATCAGGCCGCCAAAACAACCTGAGACTGCAACAGTTCCTCCCAAAACAGGATCTTACTTCTTAAGCAATGTGGGTCCTCAGTATAACTCTCAAGAGTATGTCAATTTTCCACACCAAAACAACTTTAAGTCTTCGGAATTAATTGATCAATATAACTTTCAAAGACAACCGGACCGCACAACCACACTGAAAACAACGTCTACTACAACAACAACGACTACGACAAAACCGCCTTCAACGTACCCTACTCAGTTGCTGGAGACTCACAACCCTTACTCGATCAATCAAGCGTTCCACTTCAGTACTCCGTTAGACTACCACAACTATTTTGATGATGTAAAACAACCTTACGTTACTCCTGGTTCCGAAGGGCAATCATCTTCATCACCACCGCCTCCGTCACCAACTCCATCATCAACTCCAGCTGGCCAATCAAATCGTGAACCTGAACAAGTAATTACACAAAAACCAAAGTATCACCAGCAGTCATCGACAAGCTACTTACACAATTACACCCCCGAAATACATTATGATTCTGATCAAAATCTAAAATACCCCGTCTTCAACCCTACTGACTATATTGCTAAAGCTGAACTGACATCTCAACAAAATCAACCAAGTGCTCCTGTAGATACTAATATCAATACCCCAGCCAGCAATTACAATCAAGATTTGAGTACTCCTGTTAGGAACAATTACAACACGGATACTACTGTTCCAGCTACTAACGCATATAATACAGATAAAAATATACCAGTTAACACCTATAAAACTGAATACAATCAAAACTTTGAGAGTCAACAGACAATCAAACATGACGAACCTTCAAAGCATCAAACAGACATAAACAATCTCCCATCGATTTCTGACATTGATACACCCCCCAAATATAACAATGAAGAATACAACGCATACCAAACAAACTTTGATACCGAGGAAGTGGACCCTACTTCTTCATCAACAACATCCACAACAACTACCCGCAGAACGCCACAGAGGCACAGGGGACGCCCTCGATATACCACAACGCCTCGATCCGAATCTTATGAATCTACAGCAAGAACTATTATTACTAAGCGACCTTTTAGAGAAAGGAAACCTCTTCCACCCAGACCCCGATATGAACCAAACAAGATCACAACCGAAAAACCAAGCAGGAAGCCTGTAGATTCTAGCGAGAGTACAACTAAATCTTCAAAGCAAAGGACAAGAGGACGCATTCATTATAAACCTTCCGAAAATGACGATATTTATGAAAGAAGAGTCAAGACACACAATAGCAAAGAAGAAGATCTTGCATACCAAAGAGATGTACTACACCAAAATTATCCAGTGACTATAATGGAACGTATGAGTACCGTAGACATTGAAGCTATTACTGAACCCACTTATAAGCATACCTCAGAAGAATCTGAAAAACCTGAAATTGAAACTATGGATACTGAAAATGCTTACACAAACGAAAAGGCCTCTATAAGCCAACACTTCACGAATATTGAGTCTAAGGACGAATCCGCTTCACCGACATTTACATCAAGAACTACTTTACCGACAGAAATGTCCTACGTTCCTAATTTGCCTTCGACCCGTCAAGAATTCTTTTACCAGTCTAGGAGCAGTATTGCACCAGTTGAATCATCTGCTTATGATGACACGAGTGCCGATAAAGAGGAAGATATCTACGTCAAACATACAACACCGGTATCCAAACCAGACTATGCTGACTTAAGTTCCTACGCAACTGAAACACCTGCTATAGAACAAAGTATGAGTTACTCCATCAGCAATGAGTTTGCTACTATTAAACAAGAGGAAATAACTATCGCCCCTGAAACTGAAGACACTAAGATCGAGAGTCAGGAAAGCCATGAGTCCGAAGAAGAACAAAATGTTGTGCAAACTACACCATCTTACAATCGTGTACGTGTGCGCCCTGGAGTCATCAGACAATATCATCAAGCTTCAACAGAATCACCTAGAACCAAAGAACGAAGAAGACCTGCCCACCCAGTTACTTACAGACCAGCTTTCGATAGGAGACGGACAACCATGAGGATAGACGAAATCGAAGCTGACTTGAAGACAAAGCAAGTACACGCTAGACCTGAGGTACAAGAAATTAGGCATCCTGTGTATAGACCAGATGCGACCACAGAATCCTCTGTGACTTCACCAGCACCAACAGACAGCACTACAAAACGTGGAAATTTCCGCCGCAGGAGACCATCATACTCCTACACGACTACATCAACAGAGACTTCTAACTCTAAACGTACTAATGAATTGAAAAACAGGTTTAGAGGTCGAAGACCAACGGAAAAACCGACAGATAAGCCTGATGTACAAACAGAAGAAACGCCATCAACTACTAGAAGTCAGCTCCACACTAGATATAGTCATCGACCGAGACTATCTGAGAGATACAACAAGAAACCCGATATTGAAGAAACAGAAGATCAAGATTCTAACTACTCTATTAACAGGCCAAAGTATGCTGCACCAGAAATTGATCAGTGGTCACCAAAAATCTCAAGCGATTCTTTCAAACCGTACAATCCTAATGATATTGTAGATGAGCAGAAAGTAGCGACAACTGAACGTAGATCAGACCAAGGGAGTGAATTGGATATAATTACAGCGAGGAACGAGTTTGAAGATATTCTTCTTACTGTTACTCCGGCAAGTAATAACAGAGCTAATAAGAAAATACCTGAAATACCACCAACTTTAGAAGCTTTGGTAGAACAAAGTAAAGTTACCAAAAGTGACTCAACAGATAATATGTCTACCTTTGAAAGTATGTTGGAGGAAGTAATGAAGAGCTTAGAGGAGCAGGACCAAGACGAATACACCAAGAACGTGATGAAACACAAAGGCGGTGAGATTGGTGAAATTCCGCCGGAGAGAATAATATCTTCTGGAGACAGCTACGTACAAAAGTCAACTACGCCGATAGAAGAAATCACGACTGAGGAAATTACGGCCGATGACTCGTCTCTTATTACGGAGGTAAGATAAGAAATCATAATTTCTATTATTTAAACAAGACATTTAATTGTAAGCATGCGATTAGCGTATTAAAAAAATATTTTTTAAAGATGAACAATACAATGTAGGGCAAAGTCTGAAATGGCCTTTTGAAGAAAGAGCCATAGCGGCTTTGGGTAGACCAGGACCAGTCATTGTGTAGCTCAACCATAATTTAGGGAGCCCAACAACCCATCGCACGACGATACCAGATCAGAGGCACATTTGCGTAGGCCACATATATTTAGCCTACAAAGTACTCACATTTACTGTTAGTCAGTTATAGTTGAACATTATTCAAGAATAAGAAAAAAAAAAAATAATCACAGTAATAATTTCAGTAATGTCTGCTGATATCAAATTAATATAAATCATTGTTATGTCAGACGTACATGAGAGCAATGCAGCCTGATTTGTACTATTGGATTAATCTAGTCTACTAAACAGAAAAGGAAAAATAATAATAATAATTAAAGAGATTGCCATTGACAGTAAGAGCTGACCAGCCCCGACAGACGGCACCCGTTCACGAGTATGACGTGTGTATCGGCGTCGTTCGACTCAACCATGTTGCAGGGAATAAAACGACCCGACACACTACGCCACAATGCATAATAGTGTTGCAATTACATTATTAAAACCTCTATTCTTCTTCTAGGATGACAAAGACCGCAAAGGCCGCCGTCGTGGATTCTGGAAGAAAGTGAACGTACGCCCTGTGACCACTGAATCGATAGAGTTCGCTGAATCACAGTACTATACCCACACCGTCAACCGCCTTGGACAACCCCTGAAACTATCGAAGAACCTTCACGAAAAGACAGAAAAGATCGAGAAACCTAAGGTTACAACTTACAAGCCCAGCTATAATTTCATCAAAGACCTCTTTTCAAGCGATGATGAAGAAGCAAACATTGATGTGTTACCTAATGTAGATATACCGAAACTTACCAACAAATCATTAGAAAAGGAAGAAACTCTTATTACTGAAGAAAGCAAGCAAACAACCGTTTATTTGGAAAAAGAAACGCATACTCAGACAGCTATTAGCCCCGGAGACTTTGATTTAGGTACAGGCTCCCCTGACCCGACAATTGATGACTTGTATTCAACTACGCCAACCGAACCAACGACAACTAATAAACCAGTAACGATCAACAGAGCTGATGCTGGTTTCAGTTTCATGGATTATTTGTTTGGAACAACACCTGAAGACAATAAACAAAGTGATAACGAAAAAGACATAAAAACAACGGAATCCGAAATCCAATTTACAACAGAGCCACCTAAACCTAAAATTATTACGACAGAAAGTGCTTTCATACCAGAAGAAATAACTGCAGCATCAATTAGTGATGAAAACACTGAGGTTATTGCTACCTATAACGATATCAAAAAGTTAAATAATACAGACAAGAGTAAAACAGAAAATGCCGACGAAACTACAGAAATATCTGTCGTAAAAGTAGAAAGTTCGTCCGTGTCATCGTTTATGAATCCAGCTAATGTAGTCAGCACGTCAATGTCTACTGAAGTATCACATGAAACAGAAATATGCTTTAGAGGAAAGTGTATTAAAACTAACAAAGATATTCTATAACTTCCAAGTGATCTAAATATGGTGCTAAATGACTTGTGTTCAAAGTAGTGAAACGTTAGGACAAAAAGTGACGGTTGTGCTGGCATAAGCTCAAAGCTATTAGCGTCAAAGTATAGTGGTTCTGCAGAGTTGTACTTTATGATCTTTAATGAAGTATTTAATAATATTTTTGTGGATTAGGTTTTCGGTACGGTGAAATCTTGTAAATAGTATTTTGAGAGGCTCTTTACTTGGTTCCACCTAAGTAATCATTAATTTTAATGTATTATAAAAACTTAATTTCTTCTACTTTTAATGTCTGTGGCCACATGCTTTAAGAGTTCACACTATGTAATATAATTATGTTTACGTGGTAATTTTAATTATTAGATTATATTTTTTTATACCTAAATACATACTCTATCTAATACAATGTAAATATGACTGAAGATTTTTTATAACCATTATTTTTAAGGTTTTCTTGTTAATCACTACTTATTTATTTTCTTAGTTTAACTGTCTACTATAAGCTCTTTTCCACACTTGAAGAAAATGCCTGTAAACATTTTCGTTATCATGGGAACATCAAAGACACTATAAAATTTGTATCTATCCCACCCAAATAATAGCAATCTTGCTTATTTAATAGATATTGTGTCAGAGCAGCCTATCTGTTAAATAACCACTGAAATTGTAACTGTACTGTTAAGAATAAAATAAAAAGTATTACCAATAACTTGATATTTTATTATTGTGATTGTGATCGTTCTCGATTGAGAGGGATGCCGCTCTGCACATTAAATAGCGCTATCCCTTTCACACAACCTAAAGATGATCGCGTTATCACATTGTGGTAAGGCCACTGGACTTCAATCTCAAAAATCATTTATGCAACATAAATCATCATCCTCTGTACCTTTCCCCTACTATATTGGGTTCTGCTTCCAGTCTAAAGAGATGTGGCTGAATATTATTTAGTATTTCTGGACAAAGTCTATATCGTCACGATAGACTGGTTTTCAGCCTTTTTGGGCTTTTGATTACCTACCACTATCGATTGTCATAGGTGTTCGCATGACAACCGGCTTCACGTGCTCTTCGAGACACGTAGGGATCTCGATATAAGTATTAAAAATGGCTGCCCATCCACAGACTGACCGCGGCTGGCGCAGTTTAACCACGAAGATCGATTGATCAGCGTAGTTGTAACTTAGCCACGGGCCCCTAAATAAGTACAGAAGGTACTCAACGTCTAATGCTCAACTTTGTAGGTATGTAAGTGGGTTTAATGGGCCTCAAGCTTAGGTCTGAAGCATTGCTGTAGAGTAGAAGATTATAATATTTTAGTAATGATAACAAAAAAGTATGACAGATAACACGCTATATTAAGGTGAACGCACACTCGGCCGAGCCGAACGCGCCAAACGCGCCGAAGTCAACGTGTGGAAGGAACCGACCGCGCTGAAAGAATCTACCGCGTTGAAGCAACAGTGTGACCAGATTATTTTTTACGAAAATACCTAGGCACCTAAAAAAAATATATTGAAATATAAAAAATACTTACGCATGGCAAATATACCAATAAAAATACTGATTTTCTTAGGTAACATTTTAAGAAAACAAAAACATTTTAATTAAAACTAAGAATCAGTAGGTACCTATTCCGAGTTTTCAGTTTTATTATAATACCTTGTTTTGAAAATTATAGATTATTTGTTGCATAGTTGCATATTCGAAAAACCGATAAAATATACTGAAAAAGTATTAAAATACCATATAATATGAATCTGGTCACACTGATAGAATGCGAGCGCATCGAATGAATCGACCGCATCTTCCGCATCGAATCTGATGACGTCATCCGAATTCTTCTAGGAAGAGAATTCTGACGATTCGGACGATTCGGCGCGGACAAGTGTGCGAGGTTTCATAGGATTTCATACAAAGAATTCTAAAATTCGACGCGTTCGGCGCGTTCGGCGGACGAGTATGCGTTCACCTTTAAAAGCATTAATAGCCTATAGTAATATGACCACAGACTGCTGAAGATTCAAGACTTTTTCCTACTCCTGCTCAATCCGGAAGGAGACCCGTGTCAGGACTAAATCATTCGACAGAATGGTCTGAATGATTAAGCGCCCAAACCCGCTATATCTGATGCAAGTTGCTGAAGGGTTGGGTACCCCGCAGACTACTTAATGCTGCAGCATTAGCTCAAAGTTACCATCTCAATCTCATTTCCAATTTCCGAATCAATCGGACCTATGAAAGTTGGTAAGATCCTCAAGTGGGTAATGAGCTGATGACATTTAAACGCCAGAACAGATCTTTATTCGCCAGAACACCCCTCTTTTTCCGTTGCGGGTAAAAATGCAATACATTTACCCAACCATAGACTCAGAATAGGTATTATAATGAATGTATATTTTATTTATACAAACATAATTATTATGTACGCTACACTATGATTCCTTTCATCTATTCCATCCAAATCCAAAGGTTGAAAGGAAGACATCGCCGTCTGCGATAACATCGCCCATTGTACTACATACCTAAAGATAAAGTTTGATTCAATTTCAGTCAGAGCACGGTCGCGATTGATAGTAAAGAAATACAAAGGATGCAATTTTAGGATTTAACATTTATTTTATAAGTAGGTAGCTATACCATAGATTATAATAAAATTAATCAAAAAAGGTTTTGTAAGACCTAATCAAAATATGCCATAATGCTAGCTAACCTAGCAGCTAAAGTTTATATTTATTAGCATAATTACCTTTTTATTTATTGCGTTTTATTAAATACATACAATGAAAAAAATAAAAAAATAATTATGTAGGTATTTTAATAAACAGAAAATGGGGCGATTTACATTTCGAAATTCATATTTACAAATTATATGTAGAAGGACCTACTATCAAAACGTTTGCGACTTTGCGTTATTTTAGCAGGGCTGCCAGATGTACACTTTTAAAAATACCTAAAGCGTACCTAGATCTTTTACTTGAATGAAGGCCCTTTCTACAGTCATTGATGTTTTTGTTTGCATTTTTACGAAACTTATTTCTCCTATCAAAATAAACTTCATAAATCAAAAACGTTACAACTACTTTATTTATTTGCAATTATAAACTAATCTTATATCAATGTGGAACACCCAATTACATATTAATAGTTGCATTTCCCCAGGCTAAAGTAGATACCTTGTCAGGTAACTAATATTCAATTAGGTACAGACGCCAGCAGGTCAAGCTATCCAAAACTGTCAAATTTTCCCAATTGAATATGAACCTTATTGTATTGTATTAAAATTGAAAATCAATCAAAGAAATTTGACAGATTGTGGTAGCTTGATGTGCTGGCCTCTGTACATAATTATTATTGTTCTTGTTTTTCCATTGGGTGGGGACCTGGTGATTTGTAATAGAGGCATTTATTGCCTGAAGTAACTAAAATTGTACGAAGATTACGCCAACAAAAGAAATGTTAAAAAATAATTATGACCATAGAACATTTTTAAAAGACTAACAAATAGGTAGTTTTATTGCATTTCTTTTCTGAAACCAAAACGATATTTTTAGTAAAAACTTTTGTGCGACGATCGATCTTTTCATTTCAAAATTTCCTTGGCATACGATTTTTTTATAGTAGCGTACGATACATCTTTTTTGCAACTGGCAGCCCTGTTTTATAAAGTTTGACATTGACAATTGACAACGACAAATCAACGTTCAATGCTATGGATGGCGAGTCGTTCTGAAAAAGACCGATTTTTATAATGTACTTAAATAGAAATCCATTTTATGAAAACAATAAACGTATGTACCACAAAAATTATCCCTTATATGTAAAATCAGTTTTTTTTAGTTCAGGGAATTCGATAATAACAATTATTTAAAAGTTCAAATCAAAGTCAGATACGGTAGGTAGGTATGAAAGAAGATATTAATTATTTTCAAAATGTATTTATTTCATGAAAAAGTAAAAATTTCCAATGCTTCATAATCATAATATTTATCTAAACTTTTAAAAAATAACAGTTTGTCCAGTCTTTTCGGATCCAAGCGGCTCACATGCAATGTTACCGACAATTATTGAAAAAAGGCGCTTACAAGGAAGAGGAACCCACGATACTCTTACTGCCTCAACTTTCTGGAGGTGGGCTGGAGTTAATGACTGCGACACAGTTTTTAATTAATGCAGTTGTTATCGTACACAGTTTTTTGTAAATTGAGTTTTTTGTTCTCAATAAATGTTTTAATTTATTTATTATTTATTCTTATACATTAGAGCTATTAAGTGAAGGTAGTGATAAATAGAGGTTATTGAAGGTTTTTATCAAATGGCAATTTTCAATGGTGAAATATCGATTAACTGGATCAATTCAGTACTTCATATCGATTTAAAAAATCAATATTTTGGGCCTGTAAAATCGATTCTACAATTAATCGATTTCAGATCGCCATCCCTAGTTCACGACTTCACGTAAATAAGATTGGCGGTTTATCTTTCAAGGTTAGAGTATATTTATTAAAATATAACGATAGGCAACAAATTAAATACTTTAAAATGGACATCGAAACAAAAATCAAGGAGGACATGAGAGCTTTAGGGTGCAATTCCGATCTGAAGATTTCGCTCGCATACAATCTTTACATACATTTGGTCGACGACAAGTTAATGTATGATACCGAGTATTGTTACAATAAGGACATCGAGACCCTTTACATCGTGGCCCGGCCGAATAGGAACCAGAAACTCAACATATACGTGCCCATTCCTACATACGACGAGATCAGCGTGGATTTTATTAACAAAATACAAGAAAATCTGTGTACAGTGGAGACTGGACCTACCGTAAACTTGGCGTTCATTGAAGGTGATTTTACGACAGTCATATACACTTTTACGAAGGGAATAGTCGACCGGCCGCCGCCAGACAAGGTAGCACAGCAACGGGCAAAGGAAGGAAGAAGGAACTTCATTGACAATGAACTGAAAAAAAATAGGAATGAGATTTTGAATGATGCATTAAATGGAGGAGTAGTGGACGATGATGACTGTCATGTTCTTGATTGAAGGAGGTAACAGAGATATTTGAGAGTTATTTGTATGAGTAGGACCGTAAACAAAGGTCATACCTTTGTTGTTGAGGCACACTGCTAGTATACTTATTGCTTGGTGATTGCACAACAACAATGTTTTAAATATTGAACTTAGAAATCATTGCAAATGTGGTAGGTATTAACTTAATAAGCAATGATATTGAAGTTTTATTAGATTACTTTTACTGAAAACTGTCTCGTTAGTCTAGTGGGCCAAAACTCCATGCTACGCTAGAGGTTCTGGGTTAAATTCTCAGGTAGAGTGAAGTGTTATTGGGGTTTGCTATGAAATTCTCACTAGCAGCTCGGAGTTTGGATTTGTTCCTGGTTAATGGCAATATTGTAATATGTGCATTATTGTACACCTCTGCTTAACTCTTCAGGGAATACAGGCGTCATGGTATGCTATGTTTTACTTCATAACTTAATCTATGTAAAAAGTCACTTTCAAGACTAGCACTCAATTGGGCAACAATTCAGCAATTGCTCCCACACAGGCACAGAACAGATACTTGTGTGGGTAACATTCGCTTTTATATGTGTGTGTTTGTGTATGGGAGACATAAATGTAATACATCAACTATCCAGGAGAGTGGGACAGAATATGAATAAGCAGGTACTAAGATTTTGTAAGAGATACTTACCTGTATTCAGCAGTGATCTGTCATGTAGATTTGATTATCTTTTAGTATGTACATAAGTATAAAATTAAAACTATTCAAATGTATGTGTACAAAATAATGTTTGTACAGCACTCATGTCTGATATAAGTTATCAGAGACTATGGTTGTTATCCTTATGATACGGTCCAAAAATGAAACTGTACATCTCGTCATTACATCATGCATTCCTCAAAGAGTTTGATAGATATTTATTATTCTCATAATAATGTAAAATTACATTATATTAAATATAAGTAAAATATATATTCTACCTACTATAAAATAATGATAAATTTTGATATACTTAAAATTAATGATACATGCAAGCAGCTAATTTTAATTTTTTGATAACTTCAAATAATTAAATAAATATTTCATTAAATCTATTAATAAATTGTAAGTAGATAGATCAGTAAACACATTTTTTTGGGAAATACCTAAATATTTATTTTGTACTTATGTTGCAGATAGACCTAACATACTCAATTAAATACTACTGATCAATATTAAGTTTTATTTTTTACAAAATCTAGTCCATAGTATAGGCTATATTATACATATTTTCATAAAAGGGTTTTTTAGTTTCATTACTTTGTTTTAATCATCATAAAATTCTAGTACTTTTATACACAAAATAATTCCATATTTTTATACCACCTGCACGTTGCGGACCGAGGAATAGCTAGGTTGGCAGTGTAAGGGTCAAAGTCCCCCCCACTGGCAACACAATGTTTCCTGGCGGAGTACTGGCAACCTTCCTCACATAAAGAACATAACAGCTCAAAGTAGTGTTATTTCATTTTGATTTTCTGCAAGGCAGAGGTACTCCCCCAGTCGGGTAGCTCCAATATGAGTGGAATTACTCCCACTATGTCTCTTAAAATAAAAATTGGCTTATTTAATTTACAATAACCAGAGTTTTTTTTATAAATTACAATCATCAATATGAATATCAATTGCAATTCTTAGGTATAGTTCAGTCAAAGAAACATCCATCAGTTACCCCTTTCAATGTAGTAATTTCTGCTGCTGACAATTCTCTCAAAATAAGTGTGATTGTTTTACAAAATTATGTCAAGTCAATTCTATAAAATACTTTCCTTTAAAATATACCAAGTGTAAGGGTGTAGGTAGTACAACCAAGTAAAGGTAGACATTTGAATCTTTAATATCTCGAATTTTGTATATAAATACCTATACTTATTAAAATTATTTCATCATTTGAAAGGTACCCACGTTGCACATGCACATAGGGTACACAATGCAGCGTAGCTGCAGGATGCAGTTTGCAGTTATGAGCTTTACGGCGGGTAAGTATCAACTATCAGATTAGTAAGTACTTAGGTATTATATGTATTATTTTGTCATCATTATTGCCTTAATATATCGGCGAACTGTGTGTGATGTATACTGTTATTAGTACACCTATGCCTAACCCTGCAGGGAATACCTACAGGCTTGATTGATGGTACAGACGCCAGCAGTCAAGCTATCCAAAACTGTAAAATTTTCCCATTTGAAAATGAACCTTTTTACTAATAGTGTTGAATAAAGTTGAAAAAGATCAAAGAAATTATACTGATTGGTAGCTTGATGCGCTGACCTCTGTACTTACATCGTAAAATAAAAACTGCTAAAAAAGTAGTACATAACAGGTAATAAGGGAAATACTGAGAAAAAGGCGAAGCGGAATACTTAAGGAACAGTAGAAGAGTACTAATTTTTAGTTGAAGAGTTTAATTCCGATAGTAACCCAGCGCATTCGACAATGTTGCTTCAGCATGATCAGCTCCAAATAATTGTATTTAGCCTCAATCCATTTTATGATTTTTAGCTCGAGCTTCTTTAAAAATTATAAAATAAAACTGTTTATGTATAGGTATTTACTATGTGAGTATGTAAATTTAAAAAGAACATTATATACTCCACTTCTATTCACAATTTATGTAAGTAAGTATTCTTTAAACGCTACCATTAGCAAGTCTGACTCCATAATTTTGATGATGAGGAGAATACTAGAGTAAGTAGGTAATTTAGGTAAACAAGCGCAAAAAATAACTAAAGCGTAAATGCTCTCTTTCTGTGAGAAGAGACCCATGCCCAGCAGTGGGACAGTACATGGGTTGATGATGATGAAGCGTAATTAACACATGAAAGCTGCAGAGCCAGAGGGTTTTATTCTAAAAATATTATTACTTAGCGCTTTTTTTTTTTTTTTGTGGTGTGGCACTAGTTTGAACTTTGTGCCAATTTCGAGTAATAAAAGGTAGGGAAATATTTTTAACGGAAAATATCGGAGAGGAAACGGAATTTTGTAAGGTTCAGGAAAGGAAGTATTTTATTCTTTAGGAAAAATACATATATAGGTAAACATACACAAACTAAATCTTTATATCATTTATTAACAAGAATGCAGATATCAAGTTAAAATATTCAATGGGATTCATTACTAAACAAGAAACACAAGTGGGAAGGGAAACTGAAAAATATGTGGTTGTTGACAAATGAAACACATGCAATCATTCGAGAAGGATCCGGACAACTGATTTTTAATAACAACAGAAATGACAGTTTAGCTATAAAAAGTTCCAATACATTACACCTCCCGTGTTAAACCAGAAATAAAATAACAATCATTTTTTTTACAAAACAAACAAACAATAATTAAAGAAAGTAAACATTAATTCAGTCATAACGGGCTGACTGCTTTTGCCTGTATTTGGGCCTTGACATTTATTAATCCTCAAAACCTAAACGTTTTGGGGGCCTTCTGAGACGCTGAGGATAACGGTGGTCTGGCCGCGTCGGTGGCGTCATAAAAGGTGTTGATGTCCCAGGGCTGACCATGATTTCAGAAGAAACATCCCCTTGAACATCTCTAGGCTCAACAGAAGGCATAGATTTCTCTAGGACATTTCCCTCCTCAGTAACCCGCAATTGAGGGTCTGCTTCTAACCCTTGGGGTGATGGAGATACCACATTACTTGGTGGTACGGCATCATTAGAATAATCAGGAACGGTTATATCTGACAGCCTAGGAATCCTGCTCCTAATTTGATCTATATGCTTCCTAACAACCTGATCGCCCCCAACGCCCACAACGTACCTACACGACCCTTCTCTGTCTAATATAGTTCCTTTATTCCATTTCTCTTGTGCCCCATATCCACGATACCATATTTGCTCCCCAACCGCAAAATCTCGACGTACGCCCCCAGCGCGTAATACCTGCTGCTTTTGGGCCTCGATAACCCTATTCTGAAGCCTACGGTCTGGCCGAAGCAAATCTAACCGACTACGTAAACAACGACGTTGCAACAATATGGCAGGACTTTGACCCGTCGTACTGTGTGGTGTGTTTCTATACTGCAGCAAATATGTTTGTAAAGCTGCTTCTACATTAACATTATCCCTTAAAGCCTTCTTTATAGCCCGTTTGCAAAGTTTGACTGCGTTTTCTGCCGCACCATTGGAAGCGGGGTGATATGCGGGTGAAAATAACTGCCGAACTCCATTGTTCCTTAAGAACTTGCTAAAATCTGTGCTGACAAACGGAGGACCCTGATCAGATACCAGCTCCAAAGGAAGACCAAATCTAGCAAACGTCGCTCGAAGCACCTTGATCACACTTGCTGCGTTCGTGTTGGACATTTCAAAAATCTCCAACCATTTACTATATGAATCTACAACTACCAGGAATGTTCTGTTTTTGATTGGCCCAAGAAAGTCGACATGCAATCTAGTCCATGGTTGAGACGCAAAAGGCCATGGGCAAGGTGGAGCGTGTGGTGGTGCGTCCATCTCCGCGGCGCACGTTTCACAACGGCGACATTCAGCCTCCACGTCCTCGTCGATGCGCGGCCACCAAACATAACTCCGCGATAGAGCTTTCATTTTAACTATACCCATATGGCTGCTATGTAACTGTAGCAAGACCTGCTTCCTCAACGCTGAAGGAATGATCATGCGATAACCCCACATCAAACACCCGCTATCAATATAAATCTCAAATTTCCTCATGAAATACGGCTTAAGTTCATCGTCTGAACAAGTTAAAGGCCAGCCCGATTGGACATACAGCATAACCTTGCTAAGACAGGCATCTTTAGCCGTCCATTTACAAACTTCATTATTCGTTATTGGTAAAAAGTTTTCAACAAAATTACAATATGTTACCTCCTTAGACTTAACTTCTTTTCCTTGACAAGACGGTAACCTTGACAACGCATCAGCACAATTCTTTTTTGATGACACAAACTGAATGTCGTAATTATACCCAGACAAGAGAATCGCCCACCTCTGAAGACGAGATGCAGCCATAACAGGAATACCTACCTTATCACCGAAAATATAAGTTAAAGGCTTGTGATCAGTTCTTAATAAAAACTTCCTACCATAAAGGTAGTGATGGAATTTCCGCACACCGTTAATAATCGCCAGCGCCTCCCTATCGATTTGAGCGTACGCCCGCTCGGATACTGTGAGTGAACGTGATGTGTAAGCAATCGGCCTCTCGCCCTCCGGAGTCAAATGAGATAATACCGCGCCCACGCCAACACTGCTCGCATCCGCCGTCAACACTACTGGTAGCTCCAAAGAATAATGCACTAGGACTTCACTGGATGCTAACCTATCTTTAATTGCCAGGAAAGCGGATTGGCACACCCCACACCAACTAAATCGAACATTGGATTTCAAAAGATTGTATAACGGTGCCATTAATGTACTAACATTTTTAATAAACTTACTGTAATACATCACCATGCCTATAAATGCCCGCAATTCAGACACATTGGACGGTGCCGGTGTCTCCACAATAGCCTTAACCTTGTCGGAACAAGTGTGGATTCCGTCTTTACTAATCATGTACCCCAAGTACTGAACCGATTTAGCAAAAAAAACACATTTCTCTTTCTTGATTTTAAGCCCATGAGACTGCAACTTATCAAAAACGTTATGCAAATTACTAAGATGCTCCTGGGTAGTTTTCCCAGTTATGATAACGTCATCAAGAAATACTCCAACTCCCGGCATATTTGCAAACAACTGTTCCATACATCGTTGGAAAATACCCGGGCTTGACGACAAACCGAATACTAAGCGATTGTAAACAAATAAACCTTTATGTGTATTAATAGCCGTGCAGCGTTTAGTCTCATCTAAAACTATTTGAGAGTAAGCCTGCGACAAGTCTATTTTACTAAACCTTACCCCACCATCCAAACGAGCTAACAAATCCTCCACTCTGGGTAACGGGTAACGATCTATTTCTAAAAATTTATTAAGGGTAAGCTTATAATCTGCGCAAATTCTAATGGTACCGTCTTTCTTAACCACGGGTACAATGGGTGTGGCCCAGTCTGAGCGCTCGATGGGGGTGAGCACGCCATCTCGAACCAACTGCGCTAAGGTGCGTTCCACAGGCTCGCGCAAAGCGTACGCAAGAGGTCGCGCGCGCATGAAAATCGGGCGCGCCTCCTCCCGCAAGTGAATACTGACCGGCGGCCCAGTGAAACGTCCCAAGCCGTCGGCAAAAACGTTACAATATCTGGAACTGAATACATCCAAATTGAAGTCTTCTAAACATATCTTATTAAATTCTGATAAATTGACAGTTGGCATTTGAATCCCCATCTCCATAATCCATTGTCTACCTAACAAGGCCGTTTTCCCATTTTTTATTATATACAAATCTAAGTGTTTAACCTTATCTTTATATCTAACTCTCGGTGATATAACGCCGATTGGATATACCATCTCGCCAGTATAATACCGTAGGACAATACTACACTTACTAATCTTTAAGTTACTAAATTCCTTCTTATACATTTTATAACTTATGCAGGATATCGCACTGCCGGTATCGCACTCCATACTTAGCTCTTTGTTCTGAACCTCCAAATTAACCATAAAAGGTTTGCATTGACTAAAGGATAAAAGATTTACACTTATGTCAATTACCTCTTCACTGCCCTCACTATCATCATCCACACTGCAACAATCAGCCTTTCCGACATCAACACAGTGCTGGTTCGATAGATTCGGACACATCCGTTTAAGGTGTCCCGCCTTATTACAGACGCGACATACGTAACGTAAGAATCTACAGGTTGCCGTTCCATGTGATTCACCACAAGCTTGACATTGTTGCTGTTGTCCCGGTTTTCCTAGCGGCGCTTTTCGAGCATTCGTCACCGACGCTCTACGTTGGTGAAAGTACGCGTTTCGTGGCTCGGCCTCCCGCACCGTACCGTTCTCAACTCGCGTTCCTTCCTTAAGTTTGATTGACGCCGCCACGCCCTTCCATCTGGTTCCTTCCACCATGTTACAATCTGCCCGTGCCATTATTTCTTGGCCTTGCACCACTGCAGCCGCATCTTTTACAGCTGCTTCAAGACTAGCCGCTAAACTGTACGCTTTAGAAAAGTCAATTTTCGGTTCCGCAAATAACCGCTGACGAATGACTTCGCTACTAATCCCGCACACCAACTGGTCCCGAAGGCTTTCCTCCAGCCATCCGCCGAACTCGCAAGACTTGGCCATTTTTTTTAAAGTTGCTACGTACTCCGAAACCGTCTCACCAGCTTGCTGTGTCCTTTTCCTGAATTTGTACCTTTCTGCTAGCTCACTTGGCTTGGGTTGAAGATGTTTAGTCATAATCTCAACAATTTCAGAAAAAAATTTATCGCTCGGCTTATGTGGTGTGCAAAGGTTTACAAGCAACTCATATGCTTCCGCACCCATAAGCGTGATTAGAGTTGGTAAAAAAAGTTCTTGTTTCACATCATTTACAAGAAAATATTGTTCCAACCTTTCGACGTAGAGTTTCCAATCATCCTTGGTAACATTGAACTCGGAAATTTTACCGATTGGCATAATGCTGTTTTGCCGAAAAAGAAAAAAGATTAATATTATTTTATATTAAAATGCACGGTAGACTAATCTGAAAATCCTCGTCGCCACTGAAAAATATGTGGTTGTTGACAAATGAAACACATGCAATCATTCGAGAAGGATCCGGACAACTGATTTTTAATAACAACAGAAATGACAGTTTAGCTATAAAAAGTTCCAATACATTATGGGAAACAAGAGAACGGAGGAAGGATGAACGATCATGACGGGAACAGGAGAAGAATATGTGATCTAAAGTACCAACATCATCTCCACACTCGCAAAGATTACTATCTACGATATGCAACTTAGCAAGGTGGAAAGGAGTACAAACGTGGCCAAGCCGCATGCGAGTTATCATGCTTGTAATGAGTTTAGAACCTTTTACTTTAGAAAACCATGGTTTGACTTGGACTGAGGACTGAATTGCATGAAAATTAGCTGAAAATTAGCATGAAAGGAGAGAAACACGTGAAAATGGGGTATTATTTTTAATCAATATGGCTACACCGCCATGGCCATATCCGTCAGCTTTGATATTGCACATAACCTGGAATACCAAATATTTGATTATTTTAATCCAAGTTTTTATTTTTAATTAAGTTTTTTTAGGTATTACTGATCATCAGTTCCATTGAATTATTGTGTCCATCTTTTTTGTTTTTATTTAGTATTAAACTACTTATCCGCTCCACGTCGTACGGTTCAAAAGATGTACTTTTACTTAATAACATTTTGATGAGGTTTATAATAACATCAACAACTTGCTCATTCTTGTTCTGTTGCAGTTTCATATCGGATTCCTTAGACAAAGTACACCCATTTGCCAAAGATGGGGGTTGAAACTCCCTAAGAAGGGCGTTATGAGCTGCTCTGTCATAACCTTGTGCTGACTTAGGAGGAGCGCGGGGTTTAAGAAAGACTGTCTTTTTATATGATGAAGAAGTTGAGGGTACAGGTTGTGAACTGGAGTATGAATTATTATTGGCATGAGAATCATGAGATGTAACAGTAGTGAGAACATTAGCATAGGATTTTGAGGTGGCTGGGTGTATTTTGCTTGCTTCCGCATAAGAAACACAAGAATGAGCCATAGTGTGTTTAATGTTTTTTTGCCTTTGAAACTCAGGGCAAGTCTTGTCTGTAGCATAGTGAAATCCAGAACAATTAACACAAGATGCAGAATCCTCTTCTACTAAACAAGTTTCACCTAAGTGATTTTGTCCACATTTATAGCATCTAGGGGCAGCTGATCTGCATTGATTTTTAGTGTGGCCATAACGGCAACAGCGGAAACATTGTATGGTGGGATACACATAAGTCTCAACAGGTAGTGCATTATAGCATACATAAATTCTTTTAGGAAGAGCTTGACCATCAAATGTTATTACAACAGTTTGAGATGGTTTCCATGTATATGACCCATTCACTTGAACTTTATAATTTAGGCGTCTAACTTTCAATATTTCACCAGTACCTATGGGAGTTGATATATTTTCTTTAACTTCTTCCACACTCCATTCAGAAGGGATACCCCGGACCAAGCCCATACGAGTGACATTAAAAGTGGGTAGAAATGCTTTAAATTTGTTCAGAGGCATTAAATTGCTATTATTATATATGTTAGCAGCCATAGGGTTTGTAAAAGCTACAACACACTTATTCCTACCAATTCTCTTGACACTGCCAGGAACAATATTCTGAAATTTGTTATTTTTAAGGAAATTTCCAAATGCAATAGGGTGAAGAATGGTACCACTGTTTTCAGTACTGGTAATGCGCTGAACATGAACTATGTATGGCCCTGAATCAGAGGCCTGGTACTCCTTCCTACCTACACCAACTGGTTGGATTGTTTGTATTGCAGTTGGATCCAACTGCAAAGTTTGGGAAGCAGAAATTTCAGAGGGTTGAGAATGTGGAACTGATGTATTGTTATTTATTATGAAGTCGGATTTTAAATTAACTTCTGTGCTGGGAATACATGTACAGTCAATGTGAGAAGAGGTTCCCTCAGGAACCACTCCCTGTCTACTCCGTTTTGTTTTATTGCAATGCTTACATACTGTTTTATGTTTATGTGAACGCCTCTTACGTGAAGCACTAACTTTACCGGAGGTCGACGCATCAGTTTCCCTTCCACTTGCTGTGGCTACAGACCCATCAGTGTCCATACCACCCATATCTAAATTAGTTGATATGGTAACATAATTACTTACAGGGGGACTTAAGTCAGGGCCTAAATCCCCCACATCTGCTATAGGCGGGTCGTTCATACGACCCGGGAATAGTCTTGGACTAAGCTACAAATATATACAAAAACTTACCAAAAATCAGGAAAAATTTACACAAAATTAATATTACATACACTACAAAGAAAATATATTTACATAAGAACCTCAACTGAACCAATTATTTGCTTAGAATTTAATTATAAAAAATTGCTGAGAAAAAATACACCCGGTCTAACCGAAATTTCCCGCGCTTTTTTCCTTAGCGCTTTTTCTGCAACATAGTTTAGCTCTCTTTTTTTTATTATTTATTTTACGGCCCTGGATACATGTCCTTTAAGCCTACCTTATTATTTACTTTGCTAGCACAGAGTTGCCAACACTGGTATTCGACATCGCATTATAATTTACACAAGAAAAAGGTTACATTATTCAGGCAATTACATACCCCTATACTAGTACTTACTAGGTATTTATCAGAAACACTGTTCAGCGTATTATTATTAACTTTTAAAATTAATAATTGAAAATGTATGGCATTTTTCCTTTTCTACATTAATTTTCTACTAAAAATAGCAGTCGCCGGTTGGTAATCATTGGCAACATTTCTCATTTTTCTATGTTTAAATTTTTATGAAAATATCTTCTTAATGCTTACTTGTTACTGTATACATTTGAAAAAAAAATAACGAAGATTAATAATAAAATTAATAGTGCAAGTGAATACAAGTGTCTATTATCTACTTATAGTGTGTTTAGTGGTGTGTTAAAAACCTTATGTTCCGAGTGACTGAAAGCAGGTAATAAACTCAAATTAAATTTCAGCTGTGACTTGTGAGAGACAGTGAACGTTGCAAAACAACATTATCAGTTAAAGGCTCGGCTCGGCTAAGCGTCACAAATTCAGAATAATTTGAACAATATGATGAAAATTTATTTAAATTCCAGTAATATTTAAGTTCTCAACGCCATCTAACGCCGAACGGCTAAACGATATTAGCAATATTAAATCTGTTTCTATCTACTTGGCGCTAGATGTCACTTCATGTAAGTACTAATAGGTAGCAGTTCGTATTTAAATAATTTTATTCCATTTCTCTATTATTACAATATTTTAATTTATTGGGTCACATCATGATACATTTTTATTTTAAATATATTTTACAATAAAATTATGCGCGGTAAGTATTTTATAATAATTACTTACTGATGTAATGCATACAGGAGAACTTAGAAAATAATAGTGAAGCACACATTGGATAGAATCGATATTAATATAATCTAATAGCATTTTTATGATATTCTACTTTTTAAAAACTCACATTTTGTTTTGTTAAGAATTAGGTTGTTAATTTCAACACAAGTAGCATCTGTCAGGATGGCCGAGCGGTCTAAGGCGCCAGACTCAAGGGTACCTTGCTCACTGAACGTGAGTTCGAGTTGTTCTGGTCCTCTCTGAGGGCGTGGGTTCGAATCCCACTTCTGACAAAACTTTTTGCTTTAAATTATGTGGTAATTTTACTGATCACTCGTTTTTTTCAATTATCATACTATTTTTTTGTGATTGGCTCGATATTTCACAAATTTCCATAGCTTTATTTTATTCCATAGCTAGGAAAGCTATGAAAATTTACTATAATATAAAAATTATAATATAAAGTTCATGCTTTCATTTTGTATGTACTTATAAAAATAATATTAATTACTTACTAATATTTTATGGATATAAAAGTAACTGTTTCTCAGTTTGTAAATTTTCATGCTTCAACTGCTGAACCAATAATGATGAATGTTGTCATGTGGACACAGATTGGACCTTGAAGAAAGACAAGTCTTGACTCAAAGTCCTTTGGAATGGAAGTGAAAGCGTGAGTGTGTAACATTGACTTCATTGATTTTAAGGGAAAAGAGGAGCAACACCACAGAGGTAATGACGAAATTGTGAACTAATCACTAATCAATGTGAAAGAAACAAAACAATGTAAGTA
The DNA here is from genome assembly GCA_964056405.1 of Acronicta alni. Taxonomy (NCBI): domain Eukaryota; kingdom Metazoa; phylum Arthropoda; class Insecta; order Lepidoptera; family Noctuidae; genus Acronicta; species Acronicta alni. Next base: position 10,461,405 of record OZ043935.1, read on the forward strand.
GAGATAGTTTAGTCTCGACCCATCAGGGGGATGAGAATTATAAAAGTTTTATTAAATTCGCCACTCACCCAGTCGTGTATCCACCATCCAGGAACGTTGAAGTAGATTATTCTTTACCCAACCTTAAAAACTATGTTATAAAAATCATAGATTGGAACAACGAGCGGTCTTATCTTCATAATGATGTACAAACTTTTACCTTCACCAGTCCGTTGTACCTAGCACTTACCCACATTAATAATATATTGGTTTATGATGAGCCACTTGATGCCTTTGCGAGCACAGAACTGAGATTCCTGAGTACTGCTACTCGATACCTAGAATCTATTGCCACACCTAGCACAATTTAATAATAATTTCTTATTTCATAATTTTTAATTTTATATCGCAAAATAAGTATAATTTAATTTGTTGTATTGGATAGGGCCTAACTGACCGATAACTTGTATGTGTAGTGCAAACTATACATGTAAGTTGGTTAACAAATACATAAATAAATTTTCTGTTTTTATAGTATAGCCTTTGTACTATATTTGTGCATAAAGCATTAAATAAATAAATAAAACAAAAAGTTATTCCCGTACCGGGAATCGAACCCGAGCCTCCTGGGTGAAAGCCAGGTATCCTAGCCACTAGACCATACGGGAGATACTAAATGTCGTGAAATTAAGGTTAATATTTTTGGTAATTCTGAATCAAGCCTAATATATTTTATTTACCACGAATATTGTAGTCAACATTGGATTTGAATGTAGTATGACTATTTTCATACATTTTGCAAATACATATAGTATGTATTTATGTAATTATGCTTCATCATCAACCCATAAACTGTCCCACTGCTGGGCACGGGTCTCCTCTCAGAAAGAGAGGGATTAGGCCAATTTTGCTTACCTGTTTTAAATATAGGTATGTAGTTCTTCTGTATTGTGTCTGCTCTGTAATTTATATTTATAAGGTACATAAGTAATGTTAGTTGTGGTGGTTATAATTGAATGTGAAATCATTTCTATGACTAAAATGTGCTTTCAACAATCAGTGACTGCGTAAAGGGTGGGCGGTGGGGGGCGTTCGGCCCCGGGTGCCGCGCTCCAAGGGGTGGATGTCCGCGCCCGCGAAGTACCACAGTAAATATAATAAATTTCTTTAGCCAAGAATTTTGGTCTGAATAATTCTAGGCAAAAAAAAAATGTTTTGTTGGTTTGACATTACATTTAAATTTTTACTGTTATCTTTGGGGTCACAACAGAAAACCGCCCCGAGTGGCAACCCATACCTACTACCTACGCCGCCACTGCTTGTCATCATCAAATCAGCCTATCGCAGTCCACTGCTGGACATAGGCCTATCCCAGTCCCTCTCAGTCTGACCCAGCCGCCCTCTTGAGATCGTCACCGCCACTGCTTGTCATTACCATTACCATTGTCTATAAAATTATAATACCTACTTAAGTAGTTGTTCTGATAATTTCCTTTTTTGTGCAGTTGTGCTTCAAAATGATTTCAGTCAGTAAGTAATTTATTGTTATGTGTGCTTACAATTTTATCTAAGTAATTAATTGTTATCTATGTTTCATTTACTTACTTATTACTTATGTATGGCATTTGCTGTTTAATTATTTTGTTAAAAATAAAAAGTAAAATAAATACTGCTTGATGTTGTTGCAGTAACGTTAGGTATTTATTGGACTATTCTACATATTCTAGACGCGCGATATCCCTGGTGTTGTAAGCGTCAAGGCTACGGGTAACCACTTACAGATAGTCCAACATGAACAATTGATTACGAAATTAACTTTAACACATTTTGAAAGCATTGGAATATCTGGTGGCTACTTTACACTCGGTTATCCTTGATAACTACCTTTATTCTTGACGAAGCAAAATATATAAATGTGTATCAATTACATTGGGTCTTCTGTATCCAATCTGCTATTTGGCAAGTCTCATCACGGCCTCCGTGGCGCAATTGGCTAGCGCGTTCGGCTGTTAACCGAAAGGTTGGTGGTTCGAGCCCACCCGGGGGCGGCGTAGTTTTTGCATTTTTATTCGTTTATTTATTATTGTTTCGTTATTTTTTTTATTTTTTTTATTTGTATATTAACTTAAATTATATTGGTCAAGTAACCGTCACTTTATTACACTGACCGCTATAATACAAGCGTACTTGTACTATGGAGGTCTTTCTTATGACAAGTGTAAATTTAAAAAATCCCCACAGCATCATTATCATGGTGCTGATGTGATGACCATGTTCTTGAAGTAACAGGATAGGTACCAAATTTGGTAACGATCATACTTGTAGAAGTTGCTCACATCCCTTCAACCAGAAAAGATTATTTAATCTGAAAAGCTGACGATCAAACGGCTGAACAGATTGTCTTGCATCATAGCTAAGAAATAAATTAATAAGTATGAAATAGACATTAAATAAGTACACAGATAACTACACTTTGTATGCATTATGCATCGGGAATATACCTGTTTACTATACTAAAAATAGCACCTTGTTGTGATGTGATTTGTTATTTCTGCCTACAGTGCAGCGTGAAAGGTAAAAGGCGTGAATGAAAATATTTTAAATTTAAAAGTTAAAATATTTTATTTTGAGGAGGAAATAATAAAGGTAATTTTATTAACCGTTCATCCAAGAAAATAATTTCATCCAAAGTATAACTCTAAAAAGTATCACTAGATGGCGCTGATATTAATATATTTTTCCGTTTGAAACTCCGGGCAATATTAAGTCATAAGTAATTTAATCGCACTTTTATCAAAACTATTTACGTGATTAAGTACTTACTTATTAACAATAAATAAAACATAATTCTTAGTTTTCAGTAGCAAAATGTTCAGCAGATTTCTAAGAATATTTGGGTTGTTCCGTATTCATCGTATGGCATCACATCCTATTTCCTATTCATTCTAAATTAGAATTCCTTACTGGTCCGATTACATAATTTCATCTTGCACATTCGTCAATTATTAATAACTTTGATATAACTACTATGATAGGGCAATAATTTTACGCTACATTCCGCCTCTGTGTTTTTCAGATAAGTCAATTTCACTAGGTAACATTTATTTTACTTTACTATCAGAACAATAGTTCTCTAACAATATAAACAACAATTCAATCATTGTTTACAGTGGGTGGGACTGATATTGGTGACGTACTACAAACCTGATTTATTTACTGATACTTTCGGTTAAATACGTGAAAGAACGAGTATTTGAACATTACTGTCATCGGGGATATAGCTCAGTGGTAGAGCATTCGACTGCAGATCGAGAGGTCCCCGGTTCAAACCCGGGTGTCCCCTTATAAATATCTTTTTTTTTAGTATTTTTATTATCTTTATTTTATGACAGAATTATGGTCTCTAAACATAATATTAAGATAATGTTACTTTCATGAACTCTTCTTGTAAATTGGTAAACAAATTATAATGGTTAAAGTAATCAACAAAAATCATCACAATACGTTGTCACAACAATCTACTACGAAACTAAAATTAGTTACTTACCTCAAATTCTTATTATAATTTTTTTATTATGATGCAGATTCCTATATCACAGGGAATGTCGATTTAATACGATAAAAATTTAAAAATCCGTACTTATTGTTCAAAATCAGCAAAAAGCCAACGTCACGCGGTGTTCCCAGGCGGTCACCCATCCAAGTACTGACCGCGCCCGATGTTGCTTAACTTCGGTGATCGGACGAGAACCGGTGTATTCAACGTGGTATGGACGTTGGCGATTGCTGTGTTGATTTTTACAATCCCTTATTAGAGTGTGACGTCATAAGTCCAAAAGCTTAACCTTTTAAGGGTCCGGCGGAGCGTGAATTGCCCTTACAAACGTAATATCGATATAATGCATAATTCGTTGTGTTTGTCTGGGTGTTTCTATGTATTATAAGTAAGTATGTATTTACAAAAAAAAGTATAATAAGTATTATATCCATTATCTAGTACAAGCTTTGCTTAGTTTGAGACAAGATGGTGCTGTGTAAAATTGTCCAAGAATATTTATTTTATTATTATATTATTATTAATTCAAACACAATTTTATTAACTTGTACTATTATTCGGATTCGGATACCTTTAATCTAGGTTACTGCCGTACCATGCCATGCCATACCATGCCGTACCATTTCCGGCCTCTGTACAAAATGTTTTAATGTCTTTCTTTCCTGCACAGGTACGGCCTGAATTTTAATAACTCCAAATAGCGCAGTCTGCCTATTACAAAGAGATTGTAAACCGAATAGTTAAATCAATCCCTAAGAAACTAATTAAAAAATTCGACTTAGAAGATATAGCAGTCGTGGCCGAGTGGTTAAGGCGTCTGACTCGAAATCAGATTCCCTCTGGGAGCGTAGGTTCGAATCCTACCGGCTGCGAATCTTTTTCTATTATTTACCTAATTATTTCTATTCTGTTTAGCTACCTGACAATAGGAATCAATATTTTTTTATTTATTTTAATTTGTTATTAATTCTTTTTTATTTATTTATTATTTATTTTAATTTGTTATTAATTCTTCGTAGCTAATTAGGTACTTTTAAATTTTAAAGACAGCTTTTCAAGACGCCCACCACCTTAGTCTACCCGTGACCATGGACGCTGTACAGACAGAGTCCGAAACTTCGGGATTAATAATATCAATATAACGCGATAAAATCCGTAAAAAGTAGTTTTATTTCAAAGTAATATTCGCGTACGTGTCAGAAATCAAATACAAAGTGTTTTGTTTGTCGTACATAGTGCTCAAATTTTAAATTAACTGTTCACGTACACAACGTACCTAATTAGAATATTGTATTTACATAATTATAGCTGTAAATTATCTTTATATAAGTACCTATTTGAAAACTTAAAAAAAAAAGATGAATTAATCGGTAAAGTCGTTCTAAGTTATGGCGTGCCGCGTGACCAAGGGTAACAAGGATTCTTTTTACATATGTCTATATTTATAGATTAAGCCAAAAATAATATAATACTTTTCAGTTCGATTTCTTGTAAGTACAATTATTCAATTCTTATGAATTAATGGAACCCGGGACTGCATGCGCCTCTTCCCCATTACAGGCGGTTAGCGAATCAACGAACAGTTTTTAATTAATCGACTTCTTTTATCAGAAAGCTATTAGTACCTGTTTTCCGTTGGACTCAAACAGGTTGAAAATTATGTCACGGAGAAATTTAAACGGTTTTAAAACAATTTCCAATTTAGGTACAAAGGTGCATCCACACCGCAGTTACTTTTTGTGGAGCAACGTTTCCAAGTGTTAGTGGGCAACATCCGATAACAAAAAGTAAGAATAGGTTGCCGTTGCGTCAACATGTGGTAATTATCTATTATTATCTATTTTTGCAGTAGTTCGTGAACATAATTATGCTGTGCAACTCGCTGGTTACTATTTGTTAGTTTATGTTATTGGCAGTATGGATGCGATCATTCAACAAAGAGTAACCGGCAGTCGCAAAAGTAATGTTTAACTAATGTTATCGTGTTGCATTATGTTGCTCCACAAAAAGTAACTGCGGTGTGGATGCACCTTTAGTTCAGTATCATTGACGAATGATAACTGACAAACACTAAATATATTTAGGACCATCTAGAAAGTAGGTATATTCTCAGATAATTAACATTATACATAGTTTAAAAAGAAACTAAAAAGATACATACTTATATTTTTTTTTACTTCACCTACTCAGAATGTGACACATTACTACACTAATATACCAGGGGAGAAACTAGCTGTACAGCCCCGTACTAGCTCCGTAAAGTTGTATGAAAATACATTTTAACGTGTTTTAGGTTTTTTAGAATTACCAAAATGGGACTACTCTGTAAAAAGTTATGCGTGGTCATACATTACAATCAGTGAGTGAATAATTTTTATTTTTTTTATTTATTTATTTAATACTTTATGCACAAACATAGTACAAAGGCGGACTTAATGCCTGAGGCATTTTCTACCAGTCGACCTTAGGGTGATGCAGAGACAGAAATTGGTAGGTGCACTAGCGGTGTTGTTATATAAACAAAGAAAAAACAATATTTATTATTGTACAACTAAATATATGCAATTTATAAATATATTACATACATCACATAATTATATATCCATATGCATACATAAATAAAAACACATACATAATATAATACAATACAATATATGTATATGTATATATATATATATATATATTAACATTTATACAAGGAGAGGTTAATGTTAAGAATCTGCCAAAGAACAGAGGAGATGTTTCCGAAGTTTACTTTTAAAAGAGTAGCGACTGGTAGCCATCCTGATCTCCCGAGGTAGCGCATTCCACAGGATTATGGATTGTATGAAGAAAGAAGATTGCATGAAGTCAGTATGATGAGATGGACATCGCAAGAGACGATTAAAAGAAGACCGAAGATTTCTATCATGATTTGAGCATATAAATTGAAATTTCGAAGTAAGGTAAGTAGGGGAGGTGGAAGAATCAAGTATAGAGAATAAAGTGGTCAATGCCCTTTGCACTCTACGCTGACGGATGGGCAACCATTTTAAAAGCCTTCTATGTGCTGAAACATGATCATACTTACGGAGGTTGAAAACGAATCGAATGCAATTATTCAGAAGACGGTCAAGTTTGTTGAGCAGATCTGCATTCAGGTCATAGTAACACACATCACCATAGTCTATAATTGGAAATATGAGGGTCTGCACAAGCATTGCTTTTGTGTTGGATGGGAGTAAATTTCTCAATCTGTAGAGAGACCGCAATGCTCCAGTAACTTTTTGGCTTACATTGGTGACTTGTGATCGCCAGTCTAACGTAGCATCTATAAGCAAGCCAAGGTCTTTAACTTCAGTGCCAAAGGGAATGGTTGTTCCATTAAACACCATAGAAGGCAAAGTTGCACTATCCACCTTGCTCAAAATGCGTTGACTCCCCACAATTATTGCTTGGCACTTTGTAGGATTTACCGCAACACCGAATCTATCAGACCAATTCTTGATAGCTGCCAAGTCACGGTTCAGTTTGTCGATTGCCTCCGGTATACTTTCAATTCTTGCTTGACAATAAACTTGTAGATCGTCGGCATACAGATGATACGTACACTGAAGTTCAGGAGTAAGGAAATTAATAAAAATTGAGAACAAGAGAGGAGAAAGAATACCGCCTTGTGGAACGCCAGTTTCTAAGTCAAACCAGCTTGAAGAGATCTCACCAGCTTGAACTGACTGCTGACGTCCCTGAAGATATGAAGAGAACCAACCCAGTGCCTTATGTGAGATCATAAGATAAGAAAGAATTGAGAGAAGGATATCGTGACTGACAGTATTGAAAGCATTGGAGAAATCCACCAACACTAAAACAGTGACTTTGGTGTCTTCCATACCAGCTCTTATATCTCCAGTCACTTTAAGGAGAGCGGAAGTAGTACTGTGCCCAGGTCTAAACCCCGATTGAAGTGGGCTAATGAGGCCATTGCTATGAACAAAACGAGATAGCTGTTTGTGAACACAAGCCTCAAGTACTTTCGATAAGAAGGGAAGGATGGAAATTGGGCGGAAGTGGCTGGGAAGAGACGGGTTGGATATTTTCGGTAGGGCACGGACGTAAGCTTTACGCCACAGGGAAGGAAATGCTCCAGAAGTTAGAGAGAAATTAATAATGTGAGATATTATAGGAAGGAGTTGGTCAAGGATTGTCATAATCATGCGACGGGTAATGCAGTCACACCCCACAGCATTGGATTTAATGGAAACAATTACCTTTTTGATCTCTCCGGGGTCAACTGGGAAGAAGTGAAAAGAGTCAATATCAGGACGCGTTAGACCAGTTATGTTCATGAGAGTTTGTTCTTGGGTCAAACGATCCATAGTAGGTACAGTAGAGAAATGACGGTTGAGATCGTTTAACCCAATAGAGCTAGGTAGATCTAAATGCCGCGACTTGCCAATGCCCAGAGTTCCAAGGAATTTCCAAACATTTGCAGAAGAAGAAGAAATGATGTTTTCGAGAATATGGCGGCGTTTGGCGTTACGTATCATCTGATTACACCGATTCCTGGCAGACTTGAAAGTAGCCCAATTTTCATCAGTGCGATCTTTTTTAAATTTGCGAAAGGCGCGGTCCCTACGCCTCATGGCCATACGAATGCCTCTAGTCATCCATGGCGCAGGTGGGCGCTTCAATTTAATTTTCCTAATCGGAGCATGCAGATTATATAGCTCGAGCACAGCGTCATTAAATATAGAAACTTTATCGTCCACTGTAGAAGCTTGAACCAATGAGTCCCAGTTTATATCAGAGGCATCTTTACGTAATGTATTTACATCCATACGCGCAAAACAACGCCTGTACAGTACCCTAGGACTAGGTTTGGGAGGTTTTAGAATATAGGAAAGGAAAATAAGATCATGATGGGAAAAACCAGGAGCAATATGTTGACCATGGGAGGAAACGAGGGAAGGGTTTGAGGTAAGAATTAAATCAAGCCAAGTGTCGTCACCGACAGTATTGTGATGAGTGGCTTGAAGGGGTAGGAGGTGTAAGCTAGCCGACTCAATTAAGTGACGGAGTTTACAGGATCTGGGAGAGCTGTGGGCAAGGAGGTTTGTATTAAAATCACCCATGATGATGTGATGTGCATACTCAGAACCCAATGATTCTAATACAGATTCGAATTCTGTGAAGTAATCAACAGTGGGGGGACAATAAACTACACCAACTATAGTTTTAACTCCTCTGACATTAACCTCAAGAAAAAGAAACTCGGACGAACAAGTGTTAAAATACGAAGACGCTATAATTTTAAAAGGGAAGTCGCTACGTAGATATATTGCCACTCCGCCCCCTCTTTTACCAACCCTGTCGTTCCGGATAAGAATAAAACCAGGGAGAGCGTAAGTAGTAGATAGCAGATTTGGTTTGAGCCAACTCTCGGATACCAGGACGGCATGAACATTGCAGTTGGAAAAAGTATCGTAAAGTTCATGATTATGGCTAGCAATACTCTGAGCGTTGATATGGCAAACATTCAACAGTTTACCTGATCGACCATTAAACTCGCTACGTAAAATATCTCCAAGAGTGTTGGTCAGCGAATTGAAACTTTCATCTCCAGAATTAGCAGATTCATTGGCAGAATAAAAAGACTCGTTATCAGAGTCCATAAATAAATAATACAATAAAATATATAATATTAATAAATATTTCAATATTCTTTATACTCTTTGCCGTGCGTGAATTTGATGCATCTCTGCACCACCCGCCAGCTAACAACATAATTCATCACAGTCAATCACAGACAGTTAATTATGCACTATAATGTTAAGAAATAAAAAAAATAATAATAATAAGGAAGCACTAAGCAGGCGAAAAAAAAAATATATATATAAGAAAAAAGCTACTAACGTTATTTTTATTTTAATATTATTTTGAGAACGCATCCGAAAATATGTGTGAGTTTGACAAGTCATCGATTAGTTTGACAATTCATAACTAAATGACATTTGACGTTGACAATCACGACAAATTCATTTCAAAAGTTTTAAAATAATGTATAAACACGACCGTCCGAAACAGAAAGAAAAAGTAATATTAATGTACTCAAAAGAAATATAATAAATAATCAATCATCCCATGTTTTCCTACTCTTAGGGTTGGATTTTTTTTTCCAAATTTATATGAGACCAATTTCGGGGTACTTACCCTTTCCAATAAAAACAGTATTATCATAATCGGACTACTCTGTAAAAAGTTATGCGTAGTCATACAAAAAAAATATTAATATTAATATTTTTTCTAATGACCCGCCTCCGTTTTTTTTCGTAGTTCCATTCCGCTGTCATGCTGGCCTTACTTTTTGGTCACAAAATTACTTAATTACTTTTCCGTAATTTGTGTTTGTAATTATGGTGTTTTCACATTAATACCATCGCTGAACAAGTTGCAATCTTCATGAAGTACTGACCTGTGAAGGTTATGCGAAATAATTACATAGATGACCATTATATGTTTAGGTTAGGTGCCTTATTAGAAAAAAACCTCTGGACAAGTTTTAGAGCTGCGATGTTTTCAAAACTTTGCTTTGATAGACAAACTTTTCCAATTACATTTCTGCGCTACTATAAAAGATTTTTGATAATAAATGCATAATTTGAAAGGTGCATTGGAAGGAGTGTCTCCATGCAAATGCACCTCATTGAATATATTATTGCCTATTATTGTTGTTTTGGACAGGTACATTTAACAAGCTATCAGCCTACACCGGTTACGTTCCTGTAGCTTAACCGGACTAGGTGGCGAGGCACCAAATGCCTCCAGCCAGGGGCAGTTTATTATAAACTAAGCTACACAGCTAAGGGCGTCCCCTGCGGGACTTGGACCTCGGCTTAGGGCGTTGCTGGGGGGGCAGCTAGGGACGGTTGGATCTGGGTTTAATGATTTTGCGCGTAGTGAGCGCTGGTATAAGGCGGGCACAAAGTGTGAGCGGGTCTTGTGGGGGGTCGGCGCAGGTTATCTGAACACGGCCTAACAACTGCAGTGTGTCGCAGCTAGCCAGTGCCCACCTCCGGTTACAATAAGATATTATCTATTCCTTTTATTCTATCCCTTCTCCGATTCCTTCCTACTAATTCGTAATCTAGACATGTTATGATGTAAATATAGGTACTTACTTACACCCGTCTGTAACGACTAACTCTAACGTGACATGTCGCTTAATTATTTTTTCATAATGCGTTTATACTGCTAGCCTTTCAAAAGGTTTTCAAAATTTGTCTAACTTAATTTTTTACTTATCTTAAATCCAGTACCTACCTACTGCTTTGCTGGTACTTATAGCACACGCGATATTTGAGTACCAATAGGACATTAATCTAATTAATCCTTCAAGAAACGAGCCTATTCTTATCTCAAAGGCCGGCAACGCACTTGCAACCCCTCTGGTGTTGTGGGTTACTTACCATCAGGTGACCCGCTTGTTCGCTTGCCTCCCTCTTCCATAAAAAAAAATGATTTTATAACATTAACTTGGACCTTGATCTGTAATACTTGTGTGGCATTAAATAAGTACAATTTATTAGGTATAATATTAAGACACACAAGGCAGGTTCCTTGTAGGGTAGACAGCCACTGAGATACGTAGGTAACGACGCAAGTCACAACTAGTGAGAAGATAAAAGTTGTACCTATCCTATGTTACCTACTTTGTTTCATTTCACTCGGATTAGTATGTATCTACGTATATAAGCCGCGAAACAGCACGTTTCATTTATTACCTTACGTGAAGCTACCAAACAAGGTCGATATCGTTAATTAAAAGCATTATTTATTCGAAACTGAGCCGTTTAATTTAATCAGTTTCACGCAGGCGCGGGCGCCGTGCCGGGACCAAGTCTTCTTTGGTAAAATTAATCTAAAAACAGTAAGTATTTTATGTTTTATTGATTTCTATAAGTCATCCATCATCTTCGTTATCATGAAACCATATACTGTCCCACTGCTGCACGGGTCTCCCCTCAGATTGAGAGGCATTGACTATAGTCCACCACGTTGGCCTAGTGCGAGTTGGCAGACTTCACATACCCTCGTGAAAAATTTCTAAGGCATGCAGGTTTCCTCACCGTTTAAGCGAGTGATCATTAATTACCTATATTCATATTATGTTTTCGAAAAGTCAGAGGTGCGTGCCTTGGTTTCGAACTCGAGACCTTTGACTTGGCAATCCAGTGGTCACTAGGTACTGGTATAACTGCTTTTTCAACACACTTGCTCATAAAATGGCCCTAATTTCATTGCAATTAGGCACATAATGACACCTGTAATCAAACTGTGACTTTTTCATTGCTATTATTCACAAGTGAGTTATAGGATTTTTTTAGTTTATTGGTTGAGTTGCTTTTTTCTTAAAAAAGTTTCGATACAAAAAAGATCGTGTTCAATAGTACAAAATTAAATAAATTAATATACTATTGCTTTCTCATTTCATACAACTTCGTATTTAAATAGATAATTTCAACTTGTACGTTGTTAATAAATTTAATAAAAAAATTGTTTTCTCTGTAATAAAGAAAACTTTCAATTCCCCATTTTGTATGTGGCTAAAACGCTATCCGCGAAAAGCAACAAAAAAACCTTGTTCTTTTAGCCTATTGCCGATCGCCAATATTCGCCATTGTTTAGGAACAGCTGATTATTTTTTCCCGCCATTGCGAAAAAATTTTCACATTTCACTAGATACACATAGATTTTTAACTTTACTGTACATTTAAAAAAAGAGAATTGACGAACGGAACTTAACTTCAGTTTGGTCTTCGTTGATTGTTTGTTTGGCGCCGACTAAAACTTCTTAAGACAACCAATTAAGACTAATAAGACAAATTCATAATTGGCGGAGTAGTGGCGTAACAAACAGTTTAAAAACATTCATACCGCCCCGGTCCTCGCGCCCCCAGTAACGGGATAGTTGGGGAATATTGTTTCATCGACCCCGGCAATGCCGATCCCGTCATTTAACGGGGTGGGTGGCACAGAGCAAGTATAAAAATATAGTCTGATCGACGTAGAGTTTACGTTGTTTACATTTTTTTTTTTTTTTAATCTCATCTTGTTTCGGTCTTTTTAGTGCATTACTTTTAAATTATCTTTTTTACAGTCGGGTTTTTTTTGTATAATATGTGGTATAAATCTGTGGTTTTCTAAGACTTCTTAAATAATAAATAAAACCTATAATTAGTACCTGTAAAGATTTTATTTACCAACATCATAATTACATATTATAAATTACAAAAAAAAAAATGCAAAAAGAGATATGTGGCCCATGAGGGGATCGAACCCGCGACCTTCGCGTTATTAGCACGACGCTCTAACCAACTGAGCTAATGGGCCGCTATGGACGCGTGTGAAATACGCAAGTACATTAAAATGTTTCAAAAACATACATTTTCGTACTGTAAGAGCACGGGAATCTTTATCTGATATATAAAAATCTCATGTCACAGTGTTTGTTATCGAAATTCTCCGAAAAGGCTTGAGCGATTTTTGTGATTTTTTGTGTATATTTGGTAGGTCTGAGTAGGTACTAAGCTATTTTTATACTTACCCCTAAGTGATAAGGATGACCCTCCAGATTTTTTTTATGGCAAAGCAACGTTTGCCGGGTCAGCTCGTAATTTTTAGATATTATTATCGAGTTAAAAAAAAAGTCGTTTTTTTGTTTTTTTTTTTCGTCTTATTCCTAAACTTTGTGGCTAATATGACAATACATTAGCCACACTTTAGTCACACAATAACTAATAAGTGGTTTGGGATACCTAACGTGGATATTTTTTATATGATTTTATGGCTTTGTATTTTTTTTTAAATAGAGTACTAATAAAATAACTGTAACTGTGTCATTTTTGTGAAAGTAGTTACTCTCGTTATTCACCTGAATCTGAATTTTGTTCTCACCATTTCACCAACAAAGCACTTCACGTGTTTAGACTATAATATTGTTGTAGTATTAGCTACAAAGTGGTAGAATATCATCAGATTACTCGCGGTCTAAGATTGTGGGACAAACATTAAAATCTATAATTTGCACTTTACGGGTAACTTTACCAGGATAGCTAAATGCCTATTAGTAAAAATGTAAGTTCATTACTGATAACCAACTAATTACGAACACACAACTTCTATTTGATGTAGGTAACGTCCTTACGGTTTTTGCTATCTTTCATTTAAATTAATCAATTAGGTAACTTGAATAAAATACGGTGTTGAGGCACTTTTGAATAAAAATATTTTCTTTCGCTGGTCACAGTTCTAACCTAACCTAACCCAAATGACAAATGATTCACCCACAGTAGAGGGGACCTGGCGCATGTACCTAATTATAAGCAGAAGAAGACAACACAAAAAACACACACGTTAATAATGTGCACACATTATTAACAAAGGAGACAGTTTTTGTTGAGAGAGTTTTTAAATTACCTGAAACGTTACTTATAGATTTTGAATATATAATTGCGTAGGTAATTGATGAATCAGAACCATAATTTAAGCAGTTTTTTCGGATTAATTTTGAAAATCTGAATATCGTTTTTCCCATCACTGAGGAATCAAATGCCATGGCATTTTTGATTCCTCAGACGTATGAAAATCGGACAACAACCAAATCGCTTTTACGGCTTTCGCTAATAGTACATTATGGTACAAGTGTGTAATGTTGGTGATTACCGCTGAGGCGCCATTGAAACCAGAGCCGTTAGGAGAGGGTTTTAAGAGAGCCGAGGACGGTAATCATCAATACACACGTGTATCATACGACGTTTTTCAACACACTTGTGAAGAAAATAACTATTATAATTTCAACTTTGAAACGAATTGTGAAAAATTTTTCGAAATGGCGGGAAAAATTAATCATCTGTTTTCCTAAACAATGGCGAATAATGGCGATCGGCCATAGGCTAAAAGGATGAAGTTTCTTTTTTTTTTGCTTTTCGCGGATAGCGTTTTAGCCACATACTGAATGGGGAATTCAAAGTTTTCTTTATTACAGAGAAAACAAAAGTTATATTTGAGTGAAAGTTGTATTTATTAAAAACGTACAAGTTGAAATTATCTATTTAAATACGAAGTTCCATGAAATGAGCAAGCAATAGGTAAGATTAATTTATTTGTACTATTTATTGAACACGATCTTTTTAACCTTTTTTGTATCGAAACTTTTTTAAGAACAAATCAACTCAACTAATAAAATAAAAAATATTTAGAATTATCTGTTATCTGGGTGTTGATAAATAAAATTTATTTGTAGTGACGATGCTTTGGCAACCCATCAACCTGACGGAGGTATGTCCCGCCAACACAAACGTGTCAGCATGTTCACATTTCGGGTACATCTACCTGCAATTGCTAGTGCACCTGTACAGCGACTCCTGGGACAGGCGCAAGCAAGAGGAGATAAGCAATAACCATGAAGAACCAGACCACGTTGGCGAAGATGATGAGAAATATGACTTCATTGTCGTGGGGGCGGGCTCTGCCGGATGTGTCGTCACGAACAGATTGTCTGAAAATAAAAATTGGAAGGTATGCTACCTTATTACGGTGATGCTTTTTGTTACTAAACGACTTCAAGAAAAGAAAAACTTTTTTTTTTATTATTAAACAACTTCAAGAAACGATGAGCTTTTGGAGTCCAAGTCCATAAACAAGGGCATGCCAATACTTTTCTGGAAGCAACTCACGGCCCCCTGTATCTGCGTTGCGGGTAAACCTAGAAGTCTGAAATTTCAGTTACCAAGAGTTAGTTCAGTTACCTAGTAAGTACTTTTGGTAAATGAAATTTTAGTCTAGCTTCTATTTATTACTGACTGAATCTGAATTTATTACTGAGGTACCTACTACGTACGGTAGGTAGAAGTAGGTATCATCCCTGTTATTTAATTATTCACTGCGGCGCCGATCCCAAATAAATGGGGACAAGGACAGATGATGATGAGGAAGAGAGTGTGGGTCGGCGTGACGGCCGCGAACCGGCCATATGTTCGCTCATAACGTTTAACAACGAAGCTGACTGCTGCAATGTAGTTTTTACGAAGCGCCTAGTTATTATAAATAGGCACTTCCGTTGTTTGCGTTTTTATAATCATATAATTATAGCCGCCAATAGTTCAAGTACTTAACTATCATATATAATCGACTGTTTCCTGTCTAAAATATAGCTCTTTAGTAGTACAATATAGATTTTAAATTTACTAATTAAATTTAAATTTCGAAACCGTTCGATGATGCCCCGAATTGATTTTTAAAAAATTGGTGAAATTTCTATGGAAACAGTTATTTTGGTTTGCTTTAAGCACTTAGTATTCATACAAAATTCAAAGACTGTGTTGTACCTGAATACGTCAACACGATTAATTAATTAATCAACGTTGGAACAACTCTTGTCAATTCACTTTTTGACAATTCATTGAACAGGCATTGTGGTTCGGAACCATAGAATAATTTTGCGGGCCCTTTGTATTGGCCGCTAGGTACTACCGTCCGAATCGGTCTCTATCTTCACGTTGTTCGAAGGGAATCCGGGAATGTCTTCTTGACATACATTTCAAAGACGACTTCGGCGCGGAGATCTTTTTTCGTGAATGCATTTACAATAAAAAATATCACATTCATCATACACTAACCTGAGGCCGTACCACCACCTATTATTGCGATCGGTTTCCGATTCAAAAGAGGGGGATGTCGCTCTATAAATTAAATAGCGCCATCCCTTTCTCACAACCTGGTATGGCCCCTGTAAGAACTATACGTTAAGTAATACAAATATTCGTTCCGTGATTCCGTGTTGTAATTAAACCTGCGATTAGGAGTTTTGTGCTCAAACAATGATCGTTCTATGGAATGTGTTTTCGGAACATTTTGTATCTCCCGATTTCAGGTGCTGCTGCTTGAAGCCGGCCCGGAGCAGCCAGACGTGACGCTGGTGCCGGGGATGTCCGACTCGCTTCTTGGCTCCAACGTCGACTGGATGTACAGGACTCAACCCAACGGCAAGAGCTGCCTGGCGCGCGAAGGACAGCAGTGTCAATGGCCCAGGTAATGCTACCTTACTCTTCTATCTACATAAATAAAATAACAATGTCTCTCTGCTTGTCTCTGTCCGTAAAAACTAGTAATACTATTTACGCTAGCTAGGATAGTTGACATCAGAAATCCGGCCTCCATGAGCTGTGGCCTGCGGGCGGCTGACGTGGGGAATCCGCCGCCCGACCAGACAATGACCCCAGTAGGCGGCGCGCATGTTTCCCACACGCGCTTTCCAGATTAGGATGCGAGGCAAGGTCTCACTCACTCCTTGAAGGGTACAGCCATTGGTGGTCTATATATGGTTTTGTGACGATAGGGAAAGGGAAGGCAAGTGTTGTTTTAAGTCGGTAGGAGTCCGAACCTGCCACCTCCCCAAACTGCTAGTTGACATAATGACCAGGCCATAAAAAGTGAATAATAAGTGCCAATCGCACTGAATAGTGAATCTTTATTATTAAAATATTGCATAATTTCTAAACTAATATTCCTTAATGCTCCAAATATTTTCAATCTATCAATTTCGTAAGTTTAAACCAAGGAAGCAAGTTTCGATTCAGTATGAGATTCAATAACTAAGTAGATAATTATCAATATATTAATTTCTCAAATATTTTCGATAGAACAACTTTGCAAATCCCGACACGCGTCGAGCGGCCTTGCCAATTATCACAGTACGCAATCACACGTTTTGATAATAGTTATTATCTATATACAAACTATCGCGTCTCGCTCATATTGGAGTACATAATTTTATCAGCTACGATCCTAGCACGCCTCTCGTATTATCTTCGTTTTGTTTACGTTTTATACGTTTCACCTGTGTCAGATTTCCGTGTATTTTGCTATCACAAAAAACAAAAAAAAAACTCAAAAAAGAAAACAATAAAAAATAAAATCCCAGTGGTCAGTTGACACTTGTCCTCGATAGATGGCGTTGCCTCTGGTCGCTAATTCGCTCTATTGTTTCGTTATAGATTTTTGTTAGACATCTCAAGTAAGCTAACAATCTCCATAATTCAACATTTTTTTAATAATCTATGATGAAACTGTTTGATTTTATATTACAACAAGCGAAAACTATATCTGATAGTCCTAGAGTAGCAGCAATGTTAGGTTTCATCAGTTGTGGTTGACTCAACAAAATGTCGTGCTGATTTTGATATTGTGTGACGCCCGCCCTATTGTCATGGCCATGAGATCTGTGAAATTCGTCACAACCATGACAATCTTTGGTCCAGTCGCAGCCCCTTTCATTAACGAGGCCTTGCCTCGCATACTAATTGCTAATACACTGTAAAGCAGGCACGCATGTGGCGAACACGCGTGCCGCTTACTTAGGTAATCGTCTGGTTGGTCTGCGGAATCTCCCAATTCGACCTCTCGCACGCCACAGCTCTGTCTGCGACCTCCGGCGCCCGGTGCGTCAACTACGGATCGGGAAAGAGGTGGACAATTCTCTTTCTCTCTGCGCCGCCTCTTTAGTAGGAGTCGGCCGCACTACTGAATCTACCTATCTTATTTTCGCGTACCAGTCCTCATTCGTTCAATAGTTACTGATCGCCAAGTTGCTAAAAAACGTACTCCGTTAATGTATATTGCCTACACTGACCTGATTCATTGCCAACGCTTTTTTCGTAGTAACAATTGTCATTGCGATAACAAATCAAATGTCTTCGTGATAAGCTTATCTAAATACGTGGGTATCCAATACAGTACCTATTTACATTCAAAATATTCGTATGATAAGTTTCGTTTTCGTTTTCGCAATATTTCATCACATTTATATTGATTAAGTTACCAAACATAACTAAAACTATACCAAAAACAATTTAATTTATTAATAAAAATCCGATGAAACCAAAAACGCAAAAGCGAAAATAATAAACGTTTTAACAAAAAAATGATGATGATGATGAATTTTGAGTCAGCGCCAAACAAACGACTCAAAATTAATAGGTATAAGTACTTACATGAGTTTAAGAACTCAGTTATTTAAATTAAATAAAAAAGGTTTATTATTTTTTACTTTTTAGTTTTTAGGCGGTTTAATTTTTTTGTTAAAAAGGTTTTATCCAATGGGGCCGCCTAGGGAATCCTCCTTACCCTTATAAACAGAATAAAGATTTTGAAATTGGTTCACAATTGACGAAAATGTCGGTGAACATACATAAAAAACATACAGACGCACTCGTACATAGAATCTCGTTAGTTTTTCGTCAGTCAAAAATAATTGTCCAATCCTTACCTAAGAATAATTTGTGACTCTTCTATAAAGCAACCATATTCAACCTATTTGTTGGTTTGGGGTTCACACAACACTATGGATTTTATCAACTAAAAATTTCTTTTAAAATAGTCGCAGTGATAGCCTAGTGAGTGACATGACCGTTAGATATCCAAGTCGAAGTCTCGTAGTCTCGAGTGTATTTAAAATTAATGATCATTAGTTTAAACGGTGAAAGAAAACATCGTGAGGAAACCTGCATGCCTTAAAGATTTTCTGAACGGGGCGTGTAAAGTCTGCCAAACTGCATTAGGCCAGCGTGGTCTACAGCCAAATACCTCTCATTGTGAGAGGAGACAGATACAATAGAGGTAGAAAATGCCTAAGGCTAAGACCGCCTTTGCACACTTTTTTGTATAATAAGCATAAATAAATACAGATACAATAATTTTAACTCTATTAAGACAACATTGGGTGTAACCTGGATGTAATATTACTTTTAGAGGCAAAATGATGGGTGGCTCAAGTTCAATCAACTCCTTTGTGTATGTTCGCGGTAACAAGGTTGATTACGATTTTTGGGCCAGCTTGGGGAACGAAGGATGGAGCTACGAAGAAGTAAGAGTTCCATCATCTTTAATATTAGCACATTGTCTCTTGCACCAAAGTGTCTTGTCATAAGATTTATATCAAATATGTGGTACGGTTCAGATAAACACCAACTCGCACTTAGTCAGGATTTTTACTTATATTAGACGCAAAGGCACTTTTCTATCATAGTTGCACTTTTTAAAAGCTTTCACTTGCAATTTCACTAAGAACAAACACATTTTAGGTACTTCCATTCTTTAAGAAATCTGAGAAGAACATGGACATAGAGAGCCTTGACCGCAAATATCACGGCGTGTATGGTGAGCAGTCAGTCTCAACGTTTCCATACATTGACAGACCTTCTACCATGATGATTGAAGCCTTCCACGAAAGGGGATTGCCTATAGCTGATATTAACGGAGAAAACCAATTAGCCACAATGGAATTGCAAACGATAACGCAATATGGACAACGGGTGTCCACGAATAATGCCTTTATCCAACCCATCAGATATAAAAGGAAAAACTTGACCGTCAAAGTTAACTGTGAAGTGACCGAAATCTTAATAAATGAAAACAAAACTGCCTACGGCGTGAAATATGTTCTCAATGGTAAAGTCCACATTGCATATGCTATAAAAGAGGTTATAGTTAGCGGTGGCAGCATCAATTCTCCGAAATTATTAATGTTATCGGGCATAGGGCCTAAGAAACATCTATCTAAGCTGAATATAAGGGTCAAGCAAAATTTAGCTGTTGGAAAGAACTTGCACGATCACGTTACTTTTAATGGTATTTTAATCGCTCTATCTAATAAAACAGCAACTCTTGTTGAGAAGGAACAAATATTACAAGACATCAAAGATTATAGCCAAATGCAAAAAAAACACGGGCCCCTATCTGCACACGGCCCAAACGGTGTAGGGGCATTTATTAAAACAGAGTCTAATTTATATGCACCAGACATTCAGTTCGCAGTAGGTAATGCCATTATACACGAATACGTCAATGAACCAGAGATATATGACGTGACCTTAACATTACCATCAAGTTACTATGATGGTGTCTATATAAGGGCTATGAATTTGGTGCCATTAAGTAGAGGGAAAGTTTTATTAAACCCGGATGACCCTTATGGCAAGCCACTGATATATCCTAATTATTTGGGAGACTCAAGAGATTTAACACCATTACTCAAAGCAGTGAGATATCTCCTCAGTTTAGAAAATACGAATGCATTCAAAAGTGGTGAGGCATATTTCGTAAGGACATCTTTAAGACCCTGTGAAGCGCATGTGTGGGGCACTGATGAGTACTTTGTATGTCTGGCGAGAGCTTACACTTCGTCTACTTATCACCCCGTTGGCACCTGCAAAATGGGCCCCAAATGCGACAAAACAGCTGTTGTAGACCCGAGATTGCGAGTATATGGTATAACTGGCTTAAGAGTTATAGATGCTTCAATAATGCCAGTACTCATTCGGGGAAATACCAATGCTCCAAGTATCATGATCGGAGAGAAAGGTGTAGCCATGGTTATCGAAGATTGGATAAAAAAATTAATATAGATACTTACCTACCTGCCTCCTTTCTCCGACCCTTTTCCCAACTATATTGGTCGGCTTCCAGCCTAACCAGATAGGCTGAATATCAGTATTTTACACGAAAGGACTGCCATCAGACCTTTGCCACCCAAATTTTTTTTTGGGTAATACCGATACCCTGAGGATAGACTTTTTGGGCTTCTGACTACCACTTAAGATTGTCATAGGTGTTCGTATGACAATCGAATATAGATACCTAGATTGCAAATATATTGTAAAATTAAAATGAATTTGAAACTACGGTGTGGTTTACTTTTTATATTTATTTTATACCATACGGCCCACCTAATGGTAAGCGGTTACCGTAGCCTATAGACGCATGCAACACCGGGGTATCACTTGCCGACCCAGCAAAACAGAAGAGGTATAGTTAGATTGGCAGTTTATGGGTCAAATCCTCACGGAGCACTGCATCTATTGCAATACACTACTGTCTTGTAAGTATCTTTTTTAGCAGTTCCGAGTATTGACTTAATTTGTATTAAAAACTTATTTATTTTTATTGTCTTAACATTCTGTGTCTTTACATACTACTTTACAATTTCCTAGACACTGTGTGGTGTGTAGGAAACTGTATACTTAGATAAAAAAGTTATTGTGAGAGTTACTTTTTTTATGAAAACTGAATACATTTAACCAGTTTGGCAATAAGTTACAATCATCAAAAACAATCATTCCATCAAATTCAGTAGTTGGTTATTGTCTGTAATTAAAAGCCATTCGGTAAGTTGGTGATTAAGCTTATGAATTTCGGGAAAGACAAATTAAATAACTACGCAGGGCCCGAACGTGTGCCTATCGTCTGTCTTATCACACCGGAGGGGTTACGCGGAACGAATGCATTCATGAATACAATTTAAAAGTTTTTGTTTATTTTAATTCGGGCACTGCCGAGTTGTGATGAATAGAAGAGAAGCATCACAATAGCTTTGAAAGCACAAGGTAACAAGGTCTGCTTCGTGGACTTAAAGTTTTGACATAATTATACTAGTACTTTACACCTTTTCAACAGGTGACTGACAGGTTGAGCGCTGAAAATACTCTCCGGCATAATTCCGATGCATAGAATCACGAAAAAATGTTTTTTACTTTACAAAATTAACGGTGATCGCTTGGCTTGTTTGTGAAGTGATATAATATGTATTTTTTGTGAATTTCCTAAACTTGTAGAACAAAGTTGTTATTTTTCGGCATTGATGTTATGCTCTAGTGTATTTCCATGCTTCAACCAATCACCCAATATAAAAGAGGTGTATTCAAAACCTTAAAATCCAGTGCACTGACTATAACCTTCACGTAGTGTTTTTATATAAATGCACTAAACTAACTGCACTTTTTTAATAACACTTCACAAATTAAAGTTTAACCAAGAATTAAAAAAAAATTTCAACTCTAGGTACTTCCATTCTTCAAGAAATCTGAAAAGAACCTGAACATAGAGGGCCTCAACCGGGAATATCATGGTGTTAACGGTGAGCAGTCAGTCTCAAGGTTTCCATACGTTGACAAACCTTCTATCATGATGACTGAAGCCTTTCAGGAAAGGGGAATACCTATAGGTGATTTTAACGGACCAAGCCAATTAACCTCTATGCAAGCACAAGCAATATCGCAAAATGGAGAACGGGTATCTACAAACAATGCCTTCATCCAACCGATCAGATATAAAAGGAAAAACTTAACCGTTAGAGTCAACTCTGAAGGGACCGCAATATTAATAAATAAGAACAAAAGGGCTTACGGCGTGAAATATGTTCACAATGGTAAAATACACGTTGCTTATGCTGTAAAAGAGGTTATAGTTAGCGCCGGCAGCATCAATTCTCCGAAATTGTTAATGTTGTCTGGCATAGGCCCTGGAAAACATCTATCTGAGTTGAATATCAATGTCAAGAAAGATTTAGCTGTTGGAGAGAATTTGCAGGATCATGTTACTTTCAATGGTATGATAATAGCCCTGCCTAATAAAACAGCAACTCTTGTTAGCAAGCAACAAATTTTAGAAGAAGTCTATAAATACAGACACATGACGGATAAAAACGGGCCTCTATCAGCAAATGGTCCTGTCAGTACTGTTGCTTTTTATAAAACAGAACCTGATTTACCTGCACCCAACATTCAGTACCAAGTTGACAGTGCTGTCGTAGATGAATTCCTTCGTGAACCAACTACTTTTGATCAGATCAAAATATTTCCTACAGGTTTTTATAACGGTTTGTTACCAAGGACTATGATTTTGACTCCTAAGAGTAGAGGAAAACTGTTGCTAAACCCACATAACCCTCACGGCAAGCCGATGTTGTATGCCAATTATTTTGGAGACTCAAGAGATTTGGAAACCCTTCTAAAAGGAGTAAGATTTCTATTGACTTTAGAAAATACTCATGCATTTAAATCCCTCGGTGCATACTTTGTAAAGATACCTTTAGAGGCATGCAGTCACTACGCGTGGGGTACCGATGACTACCTTAGATGTCTGATTATATCTTACACTACTACTACCTACCACCCTGTTGGCACCTGCAAAATGGGCCCCAAACGGGACAAAAAAGCTGTTGTAGACCCAAGATTACGTGTATACGGTATATCTGGCCTGAGAGTTATAGACTCTTCTATAATGCCTCTGGTCGTTCGGGGAAATACTAATGCTCCAACCATTATGATCGGAGAAAAAGGTGCTGCGATGATTATCGAAGACTGGCTAGAGAAATAAAATTAAGCTATGTTGTATTGGAAAGAATTCCAAGTCCACTCAATATTATTTTAAATATTTTATATTTATGTACTTGATTTCAGGGAGTATTATTGTGCGTGTGTAAAAAAAAATCTTTTTTATAATAACAATATTCTTTATATTCTTATTGATAATTTTAATTTCTATCATATTCGCATTACAAAAGTATAAAATACAATATATTATTCTCCTCACGTATATGGTTTTTTTCCACATACTTCATGCAAATCGTATAGCAAGCCAACATGGCAAATATCAACAATATTTACTATTGACAATTTACAATAACTTTTTTCTTATGTACACTTTTTTGGCGATACAGCCCAAGTCTTAGTTGTCTATGTTTAAATACATCGATGACAAATCTACCAGAAGTTATTGTCAAACTTCAAAAGTTAGATAAACAAATTCACAACAGTCAAATCACATGGTAAAATGTATACAATGGACATAATTGTAGCTATTAGACAAAAGACGGCGTTAAACGCCCGAGCTACAGCCAAAATGAGCTGTAATGGCAAACGGACCATTCTAGTCGATTTTTTTTTCCAAGAACATGAACATGTTTTCGAAGTTTTCACTTCTCAGGTAGTTTAATAACGGGCATTTGTGAATATCCCCAGTTCATCTCGCAGTGCTCGATGAGGTCTCTTTCTGCATCGGACAATGTAGACAGGTCGAATTCTTGACTATCGCTAAACGGATCTGTGTATGGGTAGTGAACGAGGACACAGCTAAAGTCCATCGAGGAGCCGCAGCAGCCGAGTATTTTCCGCAACTTAGTCTCAGAGTCGACCTGTAGACAATAGAGAGAATTCATTAACACCATTGGTCATTTATATTTAACAAAGAACATTATTCCTCTTATAGAAAATTCTTATGCAATTTAACACAACAAATATAATGTCATTGCATAATTATAAATCTACGTCAATGATGTTTATACCTACCAGGAGTTGGGACCGGGCGTTAACATTAGTTATTCCAGGAGGAAAATATGCAAATTATTGCAAACCGAGTTGTGTAATGTTGCGACAAATTAAAAACAGGTTTAGCAATTTAGGAACAGTGATAATATTTACCTTGATAACGTAAATGTCGTTTTCAACGCAGAATGCTTGAAGGAGTACTTCTTGCATATGAGTAGCGCTATCGCCGGGGGGCGCCTCGGCCGTGAGACAGAAGAGAGCCCGGTTGCTGTTTTTCGATAGGTACTGGATGGCGGGGAGCAGGCCGACTGTCAGACGTTTCTCCACACATGCGCGTCGCAGCACCGTTTTGATGCATTGACTTATTGGGCTGTAAGACAAACGAATATTATAAGACATTTTGTAAGGGCAAAAAGTATCAGGAGAAATTGATGAATTGGGCTCTACATAAAGACTTCAGTTTAAATTATTAATTTTGAAATAGTGTTCATGGTCACTGTCACCTCATGGGTATTTAGCAAACTCTTGATTCTGCTCTTAATTCTAGTTTGTCAAATATTTTGAATTAAATGTAATAAAATGAGGACATTACTACCAAATTTAAATTACTAAAAGACCACAATGTATCTAATTAGGACCAGTAATTGTTAATTGATCGAAGAAATCAATTACTAAACGTAAATGTCATTTACATTGAAGAGTGTTCATATTGCACAACGTTGCAATCGTTACCTTTTGGCAGCCATGCCGCTGAACGTTTCAGCTTTTACTGGAACAACTGAATCCTTGTACATTATGCTGGACAGGTTAATGCTCTTCAATTCAAACTTATTATAGATTTTAAACACCTTGTTTTCCTTTGCAGGAATTGTCACAAACACTTCACTCCAATTCCAAATAATCCTTGTTATGCAATCCACTAGAGTTCACAAACTGTTCTTTCTGAACTTATCGAAGTTTATGTCACAATGATTTCACAACTTTGCGAGTCAAACTTGCGTGATGTCGCTTTGAATGCTCTGTGCAGAATGTGGCGTCTCATGACGTAGCTCCCCTCTTTTATAGAGGTTACCACGCATGCGCACTGTTTTGCTAGTGTGCGTAAAGCACTCGCCGGGTATTGACGGTGATTCTTCGAAAATCTCTAGTAATTTTCTCTGTCTGTGAATTTTGTGTAAGTAGTGTATTCATACAGCCGTGTATTGACACGAGGTAAGTTATGTGTGTGTTGGGTGGTATTCTGTGCAAAGTAGTAAAGGCAGGCAAGTTGAAACGTGTTTGTGAAATAACCAGACTTGTTGAGCTTCTCCGCCTCCCGCACTGTTTGCTGTGCAGGTATCTAAGGGGGCAGTTGACTGATACCAAGGATTCTCGGTTGTTAAGGTTATCAAGTGCAATGTGCTTGTGTGCGAGCGTTTTATCCGTCTCGTTCGGAATTCCCGATAGCTTGGGTTTTATTTGTTGGAGGAAATGCGCATTGATTGCGTTAATTTCGTGTAGTTTGGGTTTGTTATCGCGGATACTTAAATTTCATGGGGCTTCTCGGTTAGTCCGAACGGAAACCAGTACAAAATTAGCTAATTATTAACACTTGCTATTTCAACAAGTGCTCTACCATCCATGTCTTATCTGATTATCTTATCTCAACGGCATTAATTTAAACTATTAGTTACCATAATAGCCGTGTAATGTACAAACACATGTAATTAAAGAGAGGTAGTGAGAGTAATTCCACTCAAATTGGAGCTAGGTACCCGCCTGGGGAACTATCTCCGCAGAATCTCGAACATAAATAACACTGCTTTTGAGCCGTGTTATTTCAGTTGCCAGCGTTGTGTCGGCAATGGGGGAACTTTGACCTTTATACTGCCAAACTAATTAGGTATTTCTCTTTCGTTTTACAGGGTCGGCAACGCGCAAGTGATACCTCTGGTATTACAAGCGTTTATAGGCTACGGTAACTGCTTACCATCAGGTGTACCGAATGCTCGTTTGCCACCTTAGTGGTATAAAAAAATTAAACAATCTTATATGGGAATATAACATTTTAATGAAAATATAATTTTACTTAGAAGATATAAATTTATTTTATACTTATTAACAATTATATAAATATAAACGTATCTACACTAGGTACTAACAAACTAAAATTAAAAAATAAACTACAAAGTGAACTAAACTAAAACTAGACTAAAAAAGAGCACCAATAAACTCCTCCGCATCGCCATCGCCTGGTAGCGTACCCAAGAAAATATAAAATACTTACGCAACGATTTATATTTGTTAAAAATTGTGTGTCATTTGCATCTCTATTTCTAGCTCTGAAAGAAAAACAAAACTACAATTACAACAAATAGTAGGTCATCTGATTTGAAAATCGTATTCTAACAAACGTGTCACCTTATCGACTGAGTTTTGATTTTCTCCGCAGTAAAAATAAAAGCCCTGATTTCTTTTTGTTACACTTTAGAACGCAGATGTCAATCTCGATTGAATCTTCGTTTGTTTTTAAAAACAATTTCACATGTCCTCTATTCAGTAACCTTGATTAGTGTTGTACTTATATTTAGCTCTAAGCATTACATGGTTCAGCGACTTACGGAGAAAAAACCTGGCTGCCAGCCGACGTCACCTCTCACCACTAATGTAACTGGTTTCGATTAATTTTAAATTAGATAGGTAGGTAGCTAAGATAATGGTGTGTCGTGTCATTTGCGTAGACGAATTCATTTAGGACGTCCATAAAGAAAATGTTACGTAACTGAACTAATGAAAGATTTTAGGATACCTACATATTTTAAATCCTACATCAGTTTGATACTTAGTGCAGCTTGAGTTTAAGGAAATAGCTACAAGCCTACGGTGATTTCTTAACCAACAAACCTAGACATACTAAATTTCACATTGGAAAGGAGTCTATTTCCTGTATCTAGTGTAGATAATGCAGAAATTATTAATAATCCATACTTTAAGAAGATTGATTGTTTTCAAATAATAAAACGTAAAAACCTCTAAATTTAAGATTATTCATGTTATCACAATAAGCCACAATTGATTTGGAATTGGAAGGAAGATTAAGAATGATAATAAATGATTCATTGTAAATTCTTTGCGGTATGGCTCTAAATTATCTTGACATCTGGGCTTTGACCTTCTATTGGACAAACATGGCCACAATGTTACAAGCTGTTCAGCAGTTATTGCATTTCCATTTATTTAAATTAAGAAAACCTCAATTTTTAATTATGGCAAGCTAACAATTTTGCATAATAATGATGACAATGACAGACTTTTTCGGAGAAACGTGCGTAAAAGAGGGACAAAATTAAAAAGAAATGTGATTGTGGCATGGTTGTTGAATTGGCATAATTCATAATTCTTATTTCATTGGTGCGAATAAGAAACAAGGTTTGAAACACGGCTGGGGAAGAATGAGTTAGCCCAGCACAGATTTTTTCCGTTAGAAAAATCCATCTTCCGTGGCAAAATGTATTGATAATTTTTCTGAAAGAAAGTTCTTTCAGTAATGGCCGGGCGTGAGCTCCTTCTCAGCAATGGGATAGTATATGGGTTAATAATGATGATATGTTAACTAGAAATTTTTACGACACACTTTTTAATGTCTATATAAAATATTTTTTTATATAGTCGACCTCTTCTATTGGAGCCTTTTTGAGCTATAATACTTGAAAGATCATCAATTGTATTATTGTAGTTAAAGATTTATTAGGTTCTTAAAATTATAGGTATGCTTGAATAATTAAGATGGCTTAATTTTCGCTTAAATTTTCTCTAGACTCAAGAATCAATAGAATATAGAATTCTTGATGTGATTGAACTTGATTAGGTACTTCTCCGTCTTCAACTCTTTTTTGGATATTGAACCTTTATCAGTGCCACTCGTTCATTCACTTGCGTTCGATGTTCCGTTTGTTTGAGCATCTCACCCCTAGAAAACATACAATTAATTTTCAATTGTGTGTAATTAGTTGCTCAAAGGAATTATCTGTATACGTAAGTATACGTGAAGAGAAAACTATTTATTTTTAAGAATATATCCCGCATAAATTTTAGCTGCAGTCCTTATTCATATAAGTTTGAAAAATCTCACACTCATCAGTGCGCCCAATATACATAATTAAAAGGGGTGCAAAGTTTTCTCTTCATGTATGAATACTTATAATTATGTAGAATAATTATTAGATTGTTAAATATCACTAATCAATTTATATTACATAATCAATACAATATCCGCCCTGATAAAATTACAGTTTTGATTCGTCGTTGCCTGAACTGACCTACTTATCTACAAAAAAAGTTTTAACGATTTGATATCAAACCTCTTTTGTGCCGTGTCATGCATTGTGTAATCACGTGCGAACGTTGACCCTTGTCTTTGAAACGTCGGTCGTGTGTATAATGTCACAATTACCGCGCATGTGGTTTTTATGTTTGTATTTCCTTATCTCAGTATATTTACTTTTTCATATAAGTACCTAACTCAACAGAATCGTTTCGTATGAAAAGTACTGTGCAGTGTGATGAGGTTATCTCCTGGACAAGAAGTGTGGAACATTGACGCGTAAATTCCGTAAACAATGATTTTATTGCGAAGTTACTACCCATTTTATTAAAAATATATTTGTGTTTGTGTTATACTTTTGTAAAATCATGTTATTGTGCAATAAATTGTTGTGTCCATTGTCGTGCCAATAATATTTTGTGGTTTCATTATCCTTATGCTGACCTTTGTTATGATCTGACATTCTGTAACCATATTAAACGGATTTATCAAACTCAAATTTTATATTTGTTTAGTAGTATAGAAAAAAGGATAAGTACTTAGTTAAATTTCTGCTTACTTTATACTGACTAGTTATGATTGTACTATAATTCCATGAGTCCTGACTCCTAACAATTGATAGAGATCTCACTATAAAAGTGAATGTAAAATAAAATATTATAAAATAAAATCCAAAAACTTCCTAATAAAATCAATAAACTATTAGAACTCAACCTAAGAGTAACTTTGGAATACTTAAGGGTTATGCTCAGGCAGAAAATCAAATGCAAATACTAAAATTTAAGTCGTTACGTGATACCCAAAACATACAATAATTGCCGAAGGACGGAAAGCGAGTTAATAGAGATAGGTAGAGAACAAGTAAATTGCCACTAACATAAAAGACATTAAGAATATTGCTTAACCGTTGCATTATTTTATAGAAACAGTATTTTACCGTGGGCAATACATTCAGAAATACCGCCAACAATGACGTCTATAACGTCACTCGCTGTGCAGTAGGACTGAATGTATTTTTAATCGAACGATTTTTTTATATAACTAAAAAACTACAAATACGGTTTTGTATGACTGCCTCATTAGTCTAGTGGCTATTAGCGCGACTGCTATACTAGAGGTCCTGAGTACGATTCTCAGGTCGAGCGGTTTTATTAGGTTTTTTTCAATGAAATTCTCAGTAGCAGTTCACAGGGCACACATATATCCAAACTCCTTGCGGAGGCTCGCCGCCTATTCTATGTTATGACGACATTAAAGGAAAAACTGTTAGAGGTGATCAGGTTACTGCTTTCAAGCAGCACAAACTCATAACACTTTATACTCTTTCAAAGAAGAAAATGAAATCTTTAAAAAAAAAGAATATACTTACTTTCTAAGATATAACTCTCTTCAACATGGTTCAGTTAGTAGACGCAGTAGGAAACAATGGTCTCGACCTTTGAGACGGTCGCCTTATCCGCAATAAATTGACCTTGTTTATACCATCAGGATTCAGGCAAGAATAGGGTAAAACGCATTCAACTCGGCAGTAGCAATATTGTTGACAGTTGGGTAGAAGAAAATGTCATGCTGCATCGACACCCTCCGCGAATGGGAACCATGCCAAAATGATGATAATGATGAAGATTGAGTAGTAGGAAAGTGTCAAAACAAAATCATACATACCCAGTGTTCAGGCGCAACACTAGTGCGCGCCGCAACCACTCAATTTTAGTCTGTGGTCAACGCCTCAACGGGTATTCTGTTGACAGCACAATTTTTTTTTATATTTCCATACCCATATTTGTAGAAAATGCGTATCTTAATGTCTTGCTTTTTTCTCGTTTATTACACGCAAGTTATTAGAGTCAGAGTTATCATATTTTATTATTCATTATCAAATATACACCCAGTATTGGGTAACGCGGTAACGAAATAAAATTATACTAGGCAAAGTTTAATTGCCATCGAATGTTTGGCAATTAACTTCGAGTTTATTTTTTCTTGTCTGATTATGAGCGCCCTTCTAGGACTTCTCAAGTTTTATTATTGTTAAAGCTTTAATCCTGACGTAATACGACCCTATTGGTGACTGTTGAGTTAATATTTGCTAAAAATCTTATAAATCTAATTATCACGTATCGCTTGAATAACTGTAGTCAGTACTTACTTTCATAATTTTATAATTATATAATTACCTTTCAGAATGTCATACGAAATGGGTACCTACTATATCAATTATTATAAAATACAATAATTATTTAATTTTATGAAATCACCGTTACCAAGTCGAAGGTCTCGATTTCGAATCTAAGGCACGCACCTCTGACTTTTCGAAATCATTTGCGTATTAAAATTAATTATCACTCGCTTAAACGGTGAAGGAAAACAGTGTGAGGAAACCTGCAATTGAAATGAAATTTTCTCGACGGCATGTAAAGTCTATCAACCCGTACTAGGCGAGCGTGGTGGACTATAGCCTAATCTCTCTCATTCTGTGAGAAAAGACCCGTGCCAAGCAGTGGGACCTTATATGGGTTGATGATGACGAATTATGAATATATCGTAACATTATTATAAATTCGAATAACCTATAATTATTATATTCTTATTTTAATTGGCTTTTACGTGGTTATGATCACAATAAATGTTTGTTATGTGTTGTACCTATAGCGATTAGCGATACATTAGTGGAGTTATCAAAATCGGATCATTAGTTCCGGATATTATCCCCTAATACTAACAAATACCCCTTTATAGGTATTTATATGAAGTATTTGTACCTACCTATTATAGACAATATTATTTTCTGTATTCTAAGTATTTAATTCATGTTTCAGTGCCTCCTTTATCTTTTCGTCTTTGCCACGTTATCAATGTTGTATATATTCTATTTTTATTCACAATCTAAAAATAGGTTTAATAAATAAGAACAGTTACGATGTGAAATGTTGTTGTTTACCTGTCGACCGTGACGCAGGAATAACATTTTAGTTACCTAGTTGACTTTCACAAATACTTTTTGTTTTTCTATTGTTTCTAAATGTCCTAAGAACTTTGCTAACATGATTACGTAAAAACCCGGTGTTTATAACGAACTAGTAAACACATGAGATACATAACAATCTTACTTATTAAACATGTAGCATGGATTCCTTTTCCATTCTTAATTTGAACCTGACCTTGAGAGGGCAGAGGTTATCTATAATAATATATTACTTCGTTGCATTTCAATCAAGCTAGGTTAATTTAATACAATCAGTTAATTGGTTTAAGAGCTATGATGCGATAAAAACAGATTTCAGTTTAACAAACGCTTGACAAACGTCAACGTCGATATTAACTGTGTTAATCTATGAGCACTGTTGACCAAATTGGACAAATCCTGAAACTCCTGAAACTTTACAATTCATTTGCGTATTGGAAACGATTAGTTTGTACTGCCATAGCCAATATCCTATAAAGCATAGCATGGTTTAACTTATACACACAGTAAAACTTTACAAACCTTTTAGGTTTATGAGGTTTGCCAATTCGCAATATGCTAGTGTATTAGTGTACAATTCATGCGTTCTTTCATGAAACAGAAGACAAAGAAGAATATTACCTATCTATCTTTCTGTTTCGTGAGTGATAGTGTTTTTTTTTTAATTTAGTGAATATAAGAGAGGTAGGGCATAGTAGAAATAATCCCACTCAAATTAGAGCTGTCCGACTGGAGAAGTACCTCCGCCTTGCAGAAAATCAAAGTGAATTAATCACACTGCTTTGAGCTATGTTGTGTTCCTTACGGTGAGTAAGGTTTTCAGTGCTCTATAAGGACACGTTGTTTTGGCAGAGGGGTGAACTTGACCCTTATACTGTCAACACAGCTATTGCAACCGTTTAAAGGCTACGGTAATCGCTTACCACCAGGTGGGCCTAACCTAAACGTGATTTTCAATTCGGTATTCTAGATGTTAGATTAGATTCAAAGATTTAACCCACATGCGTCATGGCGAGGCCGTCGTCGTTGCGCGTCGGCCCGTCGCGTCGTCGCAGTCAACTGAAAATGATTAGTTTTGAATAAGAGACACGGCCATCCTAACAGATTTACATCATAATGCATGCGGTCTATTCTATTCGTTATGGTGAGAAAATTCTGTGACTGCAATATCTACATGCAAATATCATAAATAGGTATAGATTTATGGAGATGTATTTACATAAAATGTACATTAATATTTTACGGCAATTTTATCTACTTATCAATTGGCCTAACTCGTAGTGTCTAAATATAGACTTCTCAGACTTAGACATTTATCTAATCAAAAAAATATATAATTATAAGAGGCGTCAAGTATTTGGGAAAAATAAATGACAAATCACTTATAAATTATCAAGACAGATATGTTAAGTATTAATCTGAAACGAGATATTAATCTTATTTCAAACAACGTATTTTTTACAAACAGCTGTTTCTAACTGAGACTCAACGCGATGGCCAATGACTTTGTTTGATAAGTCATAGACAAGCGCATGCAACCTTTGACCTTCATCGATCGCTTCCCCTTGCTCGTAAGAAGAAAAGGGTTGTACAACATTTAAGTAAGGAGTCGATTTTTCATTCGTCGAAAATGATGATTTGATGATGAATGATGAAAAGTTTTATGATTTATACTTAATCGAATCAAACTGTATAAAAAAAATCATATAATATTAATACAGTGCCTCAATGCGTGCTTTTTCTTTAACACATAAAATTGGCGGGTAAGTAGGTATAACTTCTGAAGCCAATGCTCAAGTAGGAGTTTAATGGCGTCGCTGCCATATCGTATGAAAACACTACAGCATCACGAGACGAACTAAAATAGGCATAGGTGCAAAAAATGCCAGAAACGCTAGCATCTAGTTCACTAAGTTCCTAGTAAGATTCTAAACATCATTTTTCGCATATGAATATCTAATGGAGAAACGAATAATCACCGTGAGTATCCACCAACTGGTCGCGGTCCGAGGTAGTCAGGAGGGACGAGGCAGGGATTATTTTGGCTTCCTCAACGGGACTTACTGCTATCATACCTCCATACCATTAAAACTTATCTAAATCACAACCAACTCTACCAGTCACTTTCATTTTTTTTATTGTTGTAAACAAAAGCATACGGGCCGCCAAATGGTAACCGGCAGCCGTAGCCTGTAGACGCCAACAACACAAGTAACACTCGCGCGTTGTCATCTTGAGATCTCAGTTGATAAGTCTCATATGCACATCATGAATGTCACTGGCTACATTGCCCTTTAAATCGGAACATTATGCATTTTCTCATCGACGAGAACCAATAACCCAGTAATGCACTTCACGTAGTTACGGTTCGATAGAAGTAGACTGACACTGACAGATCGTCTATTATATCACCCACGGGCCACGCCCCGCGCCCCCGCGGTTACCATAACAAACCTTCAATATTACCCTTGGCTGAACTTGGCGAGGATTGCGTAACTTCTTTTAAACATTATTGTTGAGAATTTAAGATTTTTTTTCTGAATCGTTAGAGAAAAGTTGTGCTGTAATCGTTTGGCAGGTACCCACCTGCCAAACGATTACAGTACAACTGGCGACATAATTGCCTTGAACGTTGCCTCGCCCAACCAAATAATTTTATAAAAAGTTTTTTATACCTACTTCAAATATGCAGAGAAACACTTATACATAACAAAACCGACCAAGTTATACTTCAATAGAACGCTTTACTTAGGTAATAAATTTTTGTTTTGTATGTTTTTATTTTATTTTATTCGGGAAAACAAACAAATGGTACCTGGACTACATTCTCACGTGTCTACGGCATTTCTTTTATGGAACCAGTGAATTTTAACTCATTAGAACAGTATGAAAGTATGGGGAAATGCTCCTTATGCTTGCCCCGCTCGGGGATGCGGGACGGTTTTGTCGGGCTTTTCGGTCAAGTGGCCAGCATACCGACAAAAACCACCACCACTACCACCTTCCGAGGAGTGGTGGTGTGGTGTATGTTACATTATAAATGTTATTCTTCAAGTTTTTAGTTTGCTGGCCAATAAGGTGTTGGGTTTTTCAATTCGCCAAGTGCTCGCTAGTTCCAGCAAACGTACAAACAGTCAAGGAAAACTTGTTACTAAGGAAATGCTACGTTATGTTTTATTTATTGGCTGAGGACAATATTGATTGCGGAAATCCTACAGCCTAAGACTCTACGTAAGACTAAGCTAATGTAAGATTGTTATCAAATTGAAAGTAATTCGACGGCACATGTCAATCTTGAATGTTTACTAATGATTCAAAATTTTAACCGCCATAAAGGGGGATGATACTTCATAATTATGTAGTTGTAACAATAGCTTTGATGTCTTTAGTATGATTTCAAAATGTTTACCACATTTCAACTGTGTTAATTTCAATCAGTATTAAATTCGCAAGAATTATCTATAATTATTGTTCTTGAATTCAATAGGAATTTAGTTCGGAGGTTAGTTATTAATGCTACATATGTATACTGTCTGTCGTATATCGAATTAGCTCAAAATAACCTCTTAACCTGACAGTTGTAAGTATGGAATTATTAAATTAATAAAAATATATTTCATGAAATCTCTTTTCTTTCACAAATAGTTTAGTTTTCCTGTAATAGTACACGGAATATTACAAGGTTGGAAGATCGGTCAATGTCAGTAAAAACTAGGTCTCGGAAACAACTGGAATGTTTGTCAAAACATGTTTAATTCAAGACTACTTTACGATTGATACATTTGAAAGTAAAATTGGGACAAGTTACAGAATCTTAGAATTTGAACAGGAAAAATGTTTATAATATAGGAATTAAAACAACAACAAGATTAAAATGAGTTGTTTACTAACATGCTGGATTCGTAATATCTTGACCTGACAGACATACATACACAGGTACATATTATATGACTGTGCTAACAGTCTCACTGCGCCGTGTGCGAATTTTTGTAGCAACGTCCTCTTTATTATGGGAAACAAAACGTAATCAAACATCTGTCCGCTTTTCCTATTATTTGGGTATCCTTTGTTACTTAGTAGTGATTTATACGTCAAACGTTGATTGTTTTGTAAATTTTGTAATGGTGAAGTGTTGGTTATAGAGCTACACTTCTGCCTAACCCTTCGGGGAAAACAGGTGTGATGTTGTTGATGGTATGTTACTATAGAGCATGTTAATTATTTTTAGAGCCAGTCTATAGACTTCAAGTTTAAAGGAATGTTATCATGCCGACGCTCCGAAAGGGTGACTCCAGGAGATATCATTTATGCTAAGAAAGGTCCTTGCACCATAAACAAATTGTCAGTCTAATAATTTTGTAATCACTTATTTTATTGGTAATCTACATAATATAATGTAATGTGTACAAGATTTTTCAACTCATTATGATTACTATGATCAAATAGCAAGGTTCATTATCAAACATGTGAACCGATTACTTTTATCACCACTTATGTATTACTAGGTAACGGCGCAGGCGGCGGGCGGCGCGGGCGCACTAAACATATCTCTCAACATTACAGCATTACATGCAAATCGAACGTGATTGTCTATAAACAAGTGCTTTCATTCTAATAATAGTCATTTATCTATCAAATACTATTTAACTACCTAATCATATTAAAAGATAATGCTTTTCCTTAACAAATTCTCTGAAAATGTACAGTCATAATGTTATCTAATCTGGAATGTCACAGTTATAGGATTAAAACAAATCTGCAAATGAAAGAACGATAATATATTGACCAAAGTCTATGTCGGATTAAGAACAACAGATAGCTACCTACTGCAAATTATTACAGCATGCTATTGTAATTGTAACCACATTTTCTTCAAAATAAGACCCAAACTCCGACAAACTACCACATGATGCATGAATGTATGAATGGGCATACAAATATTGTTTTCGTGCGGAGATTGAAAGTCTGTACAAGATTATTGGATTCTGTGTTGATTTTTATACCAAGTTTCTATATAAACTAGACCACGGAGAAGAACATAGGCTACGTTTTGAGTCAATGATACCTTTGGGATGCGACTGAAGCCACAGGCAACCGCTAGTAAATTATACTGAAGAAATTGTCATACATAGGTAGGTACAACAAAATATAACCAGTAAAGTAATTATATACTTAGTATAAAAAACATAAAGGTTGGTGGCGAAAACGATTACGAAAGGAAACATTGGAATGTGTAGTGTATTCATTATCACTCCACAAATAGCTGCAATGTCTTTCTTGCCTATGAATCATTTGCTAAATCGTGTCGTTCACTATCTATGTCAAACAGTTTGTCCCCTCATATCACGACACACCTCTTTTATCTAATCAGATACTACATCGCTAAACGTAACTGAACCTTGCGTTTAAAAAAATAAAGTTGAATGTCCTTTTTGTGATTAAACTACGTCGTATGGAATGCTTAATCCCTAATATTGGAAAGCCATGATAAATTATTATGCACTTGTTTAAGGTCAAAGAACTAGATCTATTGAATGTTATGGGAATGTTTCCAATATCAGGGCTAATGTTATAGTGTTTGTTAGTGGAAGATCCCCTTGACCTAGCACTTTTTCCATGTCAAATTTAGGTTTTCTACCAGTCCTGCCTAATCGGGCTAAAAATGAGTAATTACGATGCTCTGTACTTTATTCAGAAAAAAATAAGTAAACCGTTTAAGTAAATTCTATCAATCTTACGTGACTTTCTAACAAAGGCACTACCTACACGAAAAAAGGGTGCTTGTTTTTACCCACTGACCTAAAAATGTCGTAGAACATTGACGACATTTTTAGGTCTTTGATGGAGATATTCGAAAATGTTTAAATCGTATTATGTGCTATTTCGCAGACAATACGTTGTTTTTATTACGCAAGTACTTACGAGTAACAATATCATTAATTTCATCAGGCATTTCACTGATTATACGAACGATTCTTTATCTATATTCTTCAATGACTTTTGTTGCTAATCCTAAAAATCTTATACCTACTTAAAATATAGTTCATTGTCAGTCGCAAAATCTTTCAATATGTAATTATTCATTAAAATTGTGCAACATATCGGGAAGGTACCTAACCCTATTATGTAGTGCTTAATCCCCACTGATGTGTCATTGCCTTATTCTATTAATAATTTACTTCTATTATCATATTTCCCTACCTATATTAAATTATAATAAGCAACTTAGCAAGACCAACTGATATTCCTAAGGTTTTCTTCCTAAGAAAGACTGTAAATATTGACAGACTTGAACATTCTACCCCACAGGCTACGCATCTATTTTACAATATAGTTACCCGTCTAATCCTCACGCACGCCTGTACAATCGTCTGAATTGTAGTAACGTTTTATGTTTGTCTAAGCGATAGGGGTAATTAATTGGATTTTGATATCTATTGCTCCGCAGTTAGCACCAAACTAAACTGGGCACACTATACGGTACAGTTATACACAACGAGTTGTTCATTGAATGCTGCGACACGATGCCACGCAAATAGTGCCGCGTTGGAGATAATGACAAAACATGAATTTTATTGTTTATGTTTCAAAGGAAATAATGATGAAACTGTTGCACAATGTGAATAAGCCGTCCACGCTAAAAATAACTTAGCTACTGTAAATACAGAGACGGAGGAAGCTTAAAATAGCTTTTAGCCGGACGGAATCGTACTTTAAACTTGTATTTGCCGACTTAAAAAGGCGTTAGTGATATGTTTGTTGGCATTAAAATTCCTAAACAGATCAGCCGATTTCTGATATAAGTATAAAAATTGTTTTAGTTTTTACAAGTTTTAACAAATTCGTATCGGTTTTAATACAATAATTCCTATTGCAAAATCTCGCTATTAGGGAGAATGTTCAAAATTAACAGAAAAACCAAGATTGCTAATCTTCTGTCGTCAGCAAAATACGTCAATGGATGTACGAAATTCTTGTTAAAACCGGGTCATGGCGCAGGCGACGGCGGCGGACGGTGCGGCGCGTGCGCAAGCTACCAAGACCAGTTTGTATTTTTGTTAACTCTTTTCCTTACACCATTCTGTAAGACAAGCGGATTTCCTTGCTTACCTACTTTCACTGGGTATTACGGATTCTAGATGTGTCAAGGCTTTGAACGTCATATTAATTAGTGTTTTTAAATTACATTTTGAGTAGGTACATAGCTACTTACTAACAAAATAATTTACTTAGGTTAGAAATAAATGTTGTTTTATTTGTCTGGCTATAAAGTGGACTACTGTTTTGCATTAATTTAGGACTAAACGGTTTCGTAGCATATAGAGGAATACCTACTAGATATTTTTTCTGAATCTTTAATCTAAATTTGAATTTTTAATTAGTTTGATCATTATGCGATCATCATCAACACACATTATGATACGGTCGGAAACCTCCTATTTCCCACTATTAAACTTTGGACCTCCTGCAAGTTCAATTGCATGCAGTAGCTCTTGTTTATTGTCTGGCTTATTAATATTAATTTGAACTCTATGGACACCAAATATGAATACTAATTCATATTGTAAGTGGCTGGCATGGTTTCGAATTCGACCATTCTTGACCATTGGGCGAGGGCTGCACGTGGTAATATTATGTAATCGACAATGCTACCTACTACATTACCTACTAAGATTCAAAATTGCATTCATAACGATCCTTTTCCCGGAACCTCTTCCATTGTAAATTGAACAGAAAAGATGATGCCTCGATAAGTAATTACAAATTCGAAATTGGCCAAATCATCTCCGAAAAGATGGATAAAAAATCCACAGAGGCAGTTAGTTTATCTATAGTCATCGTTCTACATGGGATTTTAAAGATCGTACTTCTAAAACAAAAAATGTTTCGAAGGACTGTTGTGAGTCACTTGTGATATAAAAACTTCTTTCTCGTTGTTCATAAAGTTCCAGAGTAATCTGAAGACAATAAGCTAGGGTAAGTAAAATATTTTATTTATTTTTCACTGTTGCAGAGGCATTAACAAAGGGACAGTGAATGAGTGAGTCAACACTCACAGAATATTTATTGTCGTCTCGGTATTACCCTGAAAGGGACAGTCCCATTCTTCACTCGAACACGGAAATTGTGGACGCAATCTCTTGCTGCTACCAAGTAGATAACATTAAAAAACATAACATACCAACACGCCTGTATTCCCCGAAGGGTACGCTAGGAAATTAATAAATAAAAAAATATATATTTTATAACCCTTTTATACGAACAGTAAATAATGTGCTACATGACTTTATTTGGTTAGAGAATTAGCAGACACATAGTAAAGCAACTAATACGACCCTGAAGGGTCACTTACGGGTGAACTGCATTCAAGTATGGAATTGGATTTCATTCATATCTATTGGGCTCCCCTACAGATGATAACTAACATAACATAACAAAAAAATATTAAGTGTAATTACATATTATGTACCTACTTTATAATAATAAGATTTTTGCATACCTACTGGTCATCATGAATTGCGTGTTTTGAAATAAGTTGCATTTTAATGAAATAAGTTGCTTCCTAATGTTTTCAAATGAAAGCTCATGTCATGCTTTGAGACTTAAGGAATCTAATCCAGCTTCTTTGAAATAAATGCATAAAAAAAAAAATAGTAAAAAAGGATGATTCACGAAATATTGGCACATTTTCTACAAAATTAATGACGGATGCTAGTTAAAAATAAAATTCGTTTTATTTTTAAATTTTTAAACAGCTATCTTAATATTTTTTTGACATAAAGTGGCCTGTGTGGTTTCTTAATTAAAGCAAGAAGGTTTATTAATATGCAACCTTTTCAACCTACTTTCATGAACTTTGTGTCAAACATTTTATAAGACCTCTGAGATTTTTTATCAACAACAATATAGTATATTTATTCCGATTATTAGTATTTTAACCGATTTAGAGCATATAATTTTTTGTATTACGACGTAAATGTTTATTTTGTTATGTATGTTTTATTTGTAAAATGTATAATTATTGTAACACAAACATTATGTATTGCCGTATTTCAAGGTAAATACTCATAACGTTTAGAATTAATAAATCTTCATAGATTTCCTCACCTACCGCTTCTCTGATCTACTTCACTGTAATTCTATTTTCATATTTTAGTAGGAATTATTTGATATGGTTAGCGAAAAATAGAACAGTATTTTTATCTTATTATGAACCTATACCGTGAAAATCCATCGAGATGTAACGTGGAATGAAACTAGGTATTTATTTAAACACTGTAAAAACTTTTGTTATATATGTATATAACGCTCAATGTGATCCTGTTCATTTGGGCTTGGGAAAATAAGCTTCAATGGCTACCATCAATAACAACGTAGGTACGTTGCCTTCGATCTGATTAGAACACATTAATTAATTAGCATAAAAACTCACTTCATAATA
Source organism: Acronicta alni (assembly GCA_964056405.1). Classification (NCBI taxonomy): domain Eukaryota; kingdom Metazoa; phylum Arthropoda; class Insecta; order Lepidoptera; family Noctuidae; genus Acronicta; species Acronicta alni. Next base: position 10,502,790 of record OZ043935.1, read on the forward strand.
TAAACTTTTTCAAAATTAGTAAAAAAGGATGAATTACGAAATATTAGCACATTTTCTACAAAATTAATGACGGGTGCCATTTAAAAATAAAAATACGTTTTATTTTTCTATTATTAAACAGCTATCTCAATTTTTTTGACATATAGTGGCCTGTGTGGTTTCTTAGTTAAAGCAAGAAGGTTTAAATATGCAACCTTTTCAACCTCCTTTCATGAACTTTGTGTCAAACATTTTACAAGACTTCTGAGATTTTGTATCACTATTAACAATATTTAACATAATATTGCATATTTATTCCGATGATTAGTATTTTAACCGATTTAGAGCATGGAGTTGTTGTAAACGACGTAACATTATACATATTTTAAAATATGTAATGATTGTAGCACAAACATTATGTTGTAACGGTTGCCGTATTTCAAGATAAATAATTATAACGTTTAGAATTAATTTATTTTCAATTTATACAATAGATTTCTCACATTTGCCTACCGCTTCTCTGATTTACTTCACTGTAATTCAATTTACATCATTTTAGTAGGAATTATAAAATATTTTGATAAGGTTTGCACAAATTGGAACAGTATCTTTTTTAATTATCAAACGGTCTACCGCGAAAATCTATCGAGATGTTTTTTGCACTATAATGTGGAATTAAACTAGGTATTTATTTAAACACTGCAATAGGTTTTATGTTATTTTTAACACTCAATGTGGTCCTGTTAATTTACGGACTTGTGAGGTTAAGCTTCAATGGCTACCGTCAATAACAACGGTCTGCCTTCGGTCTGATTAGAACTAGCATAAAAAAACGAATCCAACTCACTTCATTAAAAAACTTTTTCGAAATTAGTAGGTAAAAACGATGAAACACGAGATATTGGCATATTTCCTACAAAAGTAATGACGGATGCCATTTAAAAATTAAAATACTGATGTTTTATTTTTCAATTAATAAAGGACATCTCAACATACTTTTTAGCTCAAGTGGCCTATCTGGTTACCTAATTAAAGCAAGAAGGCTTAATACATTCATTGATACCAACTTTTCTAGTCAACCTCCTTACTTGAACCTATGCGTCATATATATTATAATCTGTGATTTTAGCTCTGCATCTTGACAGCATGTTATACTTACCGATTGTTAGTTTTTTGTTGGTAACGCAACATTGACTGTGTAAATAATGTTACAAAAACATTATATTCTGCCAGTTGCCGCATTTTGAGGTAAGTAGGTACCTACTTATTTATTACCTTTAGAATTAATTTATAGACAGTAGGTAGTACAGACGCCAGCACATCAAGCTACCACAATCTGTCAAATTTCTTTGATTGATTTTCAACTTTATTTCAAAGTGATAAGGTTCATATTCAATTGGGAAAATTTGACAGATTTGGATATGTTGACCTGCTGGCGTCTGTACATAATAGATTTCCTCATACATTTTGTCTACTGCTTGTATGAGCTACTTCACTGTAATTCTAATTATACTCATGTATTTTAGTAATTTGAGATATAGGATATTGTTAGCGCAAATTAGAACGGTATATTTTTAAGAAGTAGTCTACTTGGAAAATCCGTCAAAACATTATTTACCAGTAGGTAATTACGTGGAATTAAACCAAATATTTATTTAAACAATGTACACTGACACTTATTAAAAAATACAACCAATATACTTTAAGTCATTTGTAAAATGTCAATTGCGGTCCTGTTAATTTAGAGGCTTGTGAGGTCAATCTTCAATGAGCGCCGTCATATAGTAAATAGGTATAAAATCGTCATAAACCATGTGTCTAAAATACACACTGTGCCTTTTGCTGACATTTCCATTCTCTGCTAGCTTTGTCTACCGTTACAGACATTAGATCTAAGATTTTTATTTTCATTGGTTTGTGTTACAAACTCTAACTGCTGTAGATAACCCTAACCGCAGCATTACATCTTGCGTGGATTCACCTCGGACTTGTTCTAAAATGCTCTGCCTAATGTCGCCCCGTATATTGCTAAGGAGAAACACATACCTAACTAATTAAAGCTCTTAAAATTCTGTATGCATAAAAACTTATGTATCACCGTGTGGCACACGGCGCGCGGCGTCAACCTCACATGTGATCGGTGCAGCACGTGTCAATTCCGCCACGTTGTGTAAAATGCGTGTTTCTCGCTCTACATAACAGTAAATATGTACCTTTTTTTAATAGTATTTAAAATCCTCATGGATCAGGGTGCCCGAAGTATTATCCTCAGCGTATGTTGGACTCGTAGCGACGCACTTACCTCAAAATGCGGCATTTTGAGGTAAGTAGGTACCTACTTATTTATTACCTTTAGAATTAATTTATAGACAGTAGGTAGTACAGACGCCAGCACATCAAGCTACCACAATCTGTCAAATTTCTTTGATTGATTTTCAACTTTATTTCAAAGTGATAAGGTTCATATTCAATTGGGAAAATTTGACAGATTTGGATATGTTGACCTGCTGGCGTCTGTACATAATAGATTTCCTCATACATTTTGTCTACTGCTTGTATGAGCTACTTCACTGTAATTCTAATTATACTCATGTATTTTAGTAATTTGAGATATAGGATATTGTTAGCGCAAATTAGAACGGTATATTTTTAAGAAGTAGTCTACTTGGAAAATCCGTCAAAACATTATTTACCAGTAGGTAATTACGTGGAATTAAACCAAATATTTATTTAAACAATGTACACTGACACTTATTAAAAAATACAACCAATATACTTTAAGTCATTTGTAAAATGTCAATTGCGGTCCTGTTAATTTAGAGGCTTGTGAGGTCAATCTTCAATGAGCGCCGTCATATAGTAAATAGGTATAAAATCGTCATAAACCATGTGTCTAAAATACACACTGTGCCTTTTGCTGACATTTCCATTCTCTGCTAGCTTTGTCTACCGTTACAGACATTAGATCTAAGATTTTTATTTTCATTGGTTTGTGTTACAAACTCTAACTGCTGTAGATAACCCTAACCGCAGCATTACATCTTGCGTGGATTCACCTCGGACTTGTTCTAAAATGCTCTGCCTAATGTCGCCCCGTATATTGCTAAGGAGAAACACATACCTAACTAATTAAAGCTCTTAAAATTCTGTATGCATAAAAACTTATGTATCACCGTGTGGCACACGGCGCGCGGCGTCAACCTCACATGTGATCGGTGCAGCACGTGTCAATTCCGCCACGTTGTGTAAAATGCGTGTTTCTCGCTCTACATAACAGTAAATATGTACCTTTTTTTAATAGTATTTAAAATCCTCATGGATCAGGGTGCCCGAAGTATTATCCTCAGCGTATGTTGGACTCGTAGCGACGCACTTGCCTTACGTTACCCTATAGTCATGGCCAAGAGGTTCATGACATTCAACCCAAATACCTAGGACCTACCTGTAGACAAGTTACAATGTAGATGTTCGAATCGACGAACGAATCGCAACAAACTGTATGGAGATGACATTTATAAACGCGGCCCGTTATGATGAAAGTTTACAAATGAAGATCCGTGATGGAACAAACGTAGGTTGCTATTTGAACTTACAATTATTGTCAAATAGCTATCTCGTACATTTATCTCCATTCCATCCATCATCGTCACACGACGTAACTCGTAACTACATCTTAGGAACCATGATTAAATATTAATCGTTAGGTACAATAATTACATCAAGTTAATTCCTCTTGCATAAATAACCTTTTTGAATGAATTGACTAAAACATGACACGTTTCTTAAAACATTTTAAAATAAAAATATTTTATTTTTATTTTTCAATGAATAAACAGCCATCTCAAATTTTTTTGACAACAAGCGGCCAGTGTTTGCTATATCAGTGCAACCTTTTTACGTCAATTTTAATAGTGTTCCACGGTTAAAATCGATTTCAGCTTCACCTACCATTCATACTTTTCACTTTCGTTTGGTCAGGACCGGTTCACGGAGGTCATCGGACCGCTATTGAATAGTGATGTGCCGCGTGACTAGACACACGGACGGACCTTACGATTGGCCTAGCGAAACGCTAACATGCGGTTTTGTAATAGACGACATGAATATTGTGTTTTGTTATAGACGACAATTGTAATATAATATAATAGACTACATGAATTTACATTCCGATTTTGTTAATAAAACTGGCCCACTTGCATTAGTGTGAACCTAACCAGGATCTAGATTGAAATAAGTAACTTAATTTTACGTAGTACTAGCAACTCGCAAAAGCGTATAAAATCAGTTGCTCTCAGTTCAGCCGCATTTGTTTAGACTGTAAGCCGACCCCTACATAGGAAAAGGTTCGGAGGAAGACAAATTTAGAGATCTAAAATCAGGAAGAGTTCGAAGAGAATACCTAAATGGGTGTTAGATTTTGCATCGTCTCTGAATGAACCTGTGATGGAGGAATCTGTCCACGACGCTGGCCGAATTGGCTTAAAATAAATCATTTATTAGCTATCAGCTATCACTCAAAGTTGTACAACAGAAGTTATCAACATTATTATGGGTACCTACCGCGTTAGGATTGGCATACTCTTTCGGAGTGATCCCGTACCTACTTGTACTAGTTAAAAATTACAGTACTGATAGTAATTTATGTAAGCAAGTGCAACCTAACACTGACTATCAACTATTCACCAACAACGTAGCATTGTTACATTAGCTTATCGACGCGGGGAGTGTTGTGGGAGCAAAGTATCACGTTCCGAGATTTCCCCGCACTATCGTTTTAATTACGAACCTTGTTATCTTTGTGTTGGTAGTGCCAGTTGACGATGTCCCGGGCCAGCACCGCGTCTGTCTGTCCGTCCGTCGCGTACTCCCGGGATTGAGTTACATGATCCACCCACTTGTTTTAAGTCTTACTTTGTTGATCAACTAAGGCTTATCTGGGATTTAAAGAGGGAGTATCATACATGTCTTAGCCTGAGCGTTCGTCACAAGTTCGTTCGAGGAAGGCTCTATTGTATTTCCAAATCTAAATGGATTACCGGCCACGGCAACGGTGCAGTGGGGGGTGCAAAGAATCCCCGGGCGACGTCGACGTTTAATGGACGCTCTCTGCGGCTGAAAGGAGGAAAGGCTTAACTTAATTTGAGCCAGCTGGCTGGATGTCATATTTGAAAAAAAGAAAACTCAATAACGTACTCTAGGTTTTATTTAAATGTAAGAGATAAGAAATAGGTTTATTTAAAGGTAGAGATACAGTAAGAGAATCGATCTTGCGGTCTGGGCAAGATCGATTTTTGTGGCGATCGTTAGGGGAGGCCTATGTTCAGCAGTGGACGTCCGTGGCTGATAGATAGATAGATACAGTAAGATCCGTAAGGTTCATTATTTAAAAGATATCATCCACAATCGCTCTTAAATCACGCGAAGTGGACAAGGATTTGGTTTATTGTTGAATACACTATAAACTTTGTTTCCTTTCGCGTCATGTTTGTGAAACAATCCCCTTATCGTGCATATAAAAATTTGGTACAATGAATGTTATTGGTTTGTTGACATAACAATAACTGCGCAGCTGAATGAGTGAAATACTACACTGCAATGTTTTGGTCATCAGCGTCACTAGTGGCCTCCCACTGAACTGCTGTCGTCAAAACAAACGGAGCAACGAAGTAAATGCGTGCTAAATATTAATGTGTTAGCACCAAAAAAAAAACTTGAGAGGTGTCAAGGGACCCCGGATGGAACGAAGTTCCTTTCATTAAAATTTAATAATTAAAAATAAAAAAACCTGTATACACTCAACAATTCACAACGCGCGAAATTCAAATATTGTCATTCACTCAATAATATTTGAATGCTTGTCAACAATATTTGAATTTCGAAAAAAGTGTCGTGACAACTTTTTCGTAAGAATTTTTTCCGTCTAGCCCCCTTTCACAACGCGCGATAAGGAACTTCGTTCCAACACTGATTTGTTATGCCCCTAATAGTCGTCTGTTACTAATTTGACAAAAAATCTCTTTATATCTTTATGTTGAGTTCGTTACACTTATCTTAATGACTTGGTATTGTTTTGTTTCTCAATATTCGGTTATTTATAGTAAACAAGTCAAAATTCTTTTAGAATTGACCACTACCACGCAAATACCTTACCTTATAGATATTGTCTCATCATAATGTCGGTACTGGTTTATTTTTTAACAATGGCAATACCACAAATAAATTTGGAAGCACAATATACTTGAAGGCTCTGTAGTCGTCGTGGGGTCGTATCCTGTTACTTATACAGTTTTTATCTACCATACCGGAAACGTGATCATTTCCACTATTTTCTAGTTAGTACCGTATTACTTAATTAATAGATAATTTGTACATAAAAGCTCTCAAATTGTATACCCGGAGAGGAAAAATACATGTGACAGTGTATTTGGGACCAATGAATAAAATTACTTCGTATGAAGCACACCCAATTTTCACAGTACGACATCAAAAGATCGTTGAGTTTTTAATAATTGGGTAATGTATGGTACTTGAATAGTATGTAGGTACCTAGGCTCCACATCAAAACTATTTTTTTACATGAATTTATAGTGAACCTTTATGATGTAAGACATTTATTTCTCAATAACAGAATAGAATTCACTTAAAATGAGAAACACTAAGTTTATTGGAACGAGCATAGAACGGTAGGTCTTAGTTTAGTTAATTAATTATTTTTTTACCATTAATACATACAGTGTATATAACTTTCATCATCATCAACCTATATAGGTATTGTCCCACTGCTAGGCACGGGTCTCCTCTCACAGAATGAGAGGGATTTGGCTATAGTCCACCACGCTGGCCTAGTGCGGGTTGGCAGACTTCACACGCCATCAAGAAAATCTCTAAGATATGCAGGTTTCATCACGATGAATGATTTAATAAAGTCAGAAGCCTTGGATTGGAACTCGAGACCTTTGCTTTGGCAATCCAATGGTCATAGGCTAGTAAATAGTAAAGTAATGGTCACCACAAAATTATTTAGTGTCAACAAGTTCAAGTTTTAAAATTTGCATTTTCCTCAAAAATACCATTTCTTGACGGCAGCGTTTTCCTGTGCGGCCACATACTTGAGTTTTCCCAAAACACATACTTAGAATCTAAAGAAAATGCAAATAACCCTGACAACGAGACATGAATGGAATTCTAAAGAAGTTCGTTACGGAATATTTATCGTCAGGCCATATTTATAAAACAATACTAAGCATCGTTGCATTCTTAGAAGCTTGCCAATGTCTAGAACAGCTGTGTTTATTAAAATGTTAATTTAATTTGTCGGTAAAACCAGTTGCTTCTGAGATTTCCAAGCCAACTGTAAGGAGTTTTTTTTGCTGTGTAAAAATAATCGAATGACGCAAGTCAATGAACTGACCATTTAAAAGGTCGTTGAGGCCCAGACTTAGAGCATTTAGATGACCATTTGCTTTACCCTACAATCCTTCATCCTGAATTAAAGGTTCTAATCCTCTAGTGTGCTTAAAATATTTAATTTCGTCAGCAATGTAAGGTCTTGGCCCTTTCTTGTGCATCCAGCTTCCGGCATGCGGACACATGGCTTGTGAATCTGTTTAGGACTTAGCACGTGGCTTAATATGCAATTGACGTTATGTGATCTATTTTTAGTAACAACTTATCCACAAATATTAAATTAAAGCATTGCCAACTTGATACAATATGATACAATTTCTAAACTCCAATGCGATATGGGAACATTGTTTGGATAACACAAAAAAAATGTCATGACAGCTGTTGATTTGATAAAATGACAAAATCTTGATCAACGTTAAGCACATGAAATACATTTGCGACATAAAATCGTTTGTAGACCCACTAATGTGTCGAGCGAGCGGTGACCATGTGATTGAACTTGCGCAAGGCCGCGTCGGGTGCGTACGCGCCGACTGACTTTACAAACGACCTAGTACAACGGCTCGCTGTGACGCAACACTGAGTAACGATCCTGTTTCATTAATAAGTCCTAATATACAGATGCGCGACCTTGACACCTTTGACGTAGATTCGATCTAAATGGCACAAGATTGACTAAACTCGTACCCAGTAATGGGAAACAGGCTTTTCAAAATCAAACGTATCTAATGGTAATTTTAAATCATCACCATGCTATGAGTTTGGAACAGCTCGAGGAAAAGAGCAGCTGAAACTGTCTTGTAAAGCTTTGGGTTAATCGCGAAATATCCAACTTGTAAACCTTCTATGGTATCGGGATAATTACCAACTATAGATACTCACAGAGTCACGGTACCTTCACCAGTACAAAGTACACAGACGGAGACGAGACAAGTACATAATTGCAGAAAATTGAAGTAAAATAACCCTGCTTTGAGCTGTGTTGTGTTTCTTACGGTGAGCAAGGTTGCTATTGCTCCACGAGGAAACGTTGTGTTGGCAGTTGTGTTGTGGTGGCAGGGCTTTGACCCTTATACTGCCAAACCAACTGTTCCTCTTTCGTTTTATAGGGTCGGCAGTATGCATGTTTGCCACCATAGTAGTAAAAAAAAAAAAATTGTCCGTGACACTAATATATCGTTAGTACCCAGAGGTAAGCGGTGGTTACTAAGGTTTAGTAAGGTGAGCTTTACTAAATTCAAGCCTTTCATTTTGCAATAGCTGAATACCTATCTCCTTGTAAGGGAAATGTGCCAAGATCAAACACCAACGCACCAACGGTATGCCGTTATCTTATCTGCTTTTTATTTTGGTAACTTTTTACGTCAGAATATGTATATGTATTAAGGAATGACGCAGTGAATAATTAATTAAACTGGTAGATTTTGGAAGATATTTCCTTGAAGAACAGGATGCATTAGCGTTTAAGAAATTAATGGATCTTTGTGGCTTGTGATAGGTATTTTATTTTATTTATTAGGATTTCCAACGAAAAATATACATTACATACAATAAATAAATAATTCGGATACAATTATTGTACCTTGTACTTCTTAATTTACAGGAAATCACAGAATGCTTAGGAACACAATAAAATCATGGTCAGATTACAAAATATAGCGTTTGCTTAATTTTGTTTAAAATTAAATTGATTTTTTGCTATCTAGCCACAAATTATATAATAACAATTATTGCAATATAAATTCAAAGTTAAATTAAATTTGGTTTTTAAACTAATTACGTTTTTCAGTAATAACTTGCAATTGTTTTAAAATTTGACGTTTTATCTGATCGATTCTATTGCTGAAGATGTTTAAGTATCTTGAGGCCGTATAGTATAAGGAATATTGTCACAAACACACAAATGGTTGGCATAAAATCCCAATAAAAGATGCTGTTGTGACTCTATTCTTCTTCTATCGTGATGCAGTCATCATGTACATGATTAGTGTTTGCCGTTGTAATCGCTACTATTTTTTACCGAATAAATTTGTTGACAGCCAAGGCCGACTGCTTAGAAAATTAATTAAGTCAAACTATAGAGCTGGTACAGTGTATAGCAGTTGTAAGCTGCACTCAAAACTGAAAGCTAGAATAATTTAATCAATTGAACGTTAATCGAGCTTTTGGATAATCACCATAATTTTGGATTCGGACAAAACCAGATGTTTGTTTCTCTACAAAGCCACTTTCTTAAATCGAAACATTTCCATCTATTGTTATACCATATGATTTGTTTTCCAAACAAAACAAACGACACACCCACAGCGAAAACAGTAAATATTATCGTGATCTATTTGTCCAAGTTCGTGGTGTCGTGACATCGTGTCTTGCGCAGTAGCCACCATAATGATCATTTCTCAAGTGCGCCCGATCGCTCTAAACGACGCTCAATTATCTATGACGTAGATGTGACATACGCAGTCACGCGCACTGGAAGAAACCTGGGATTTATATTTTCCTAGTACATTTTGTTGGCTGTTTCCTCAGGAGGTTTCAATGGAAAATGGATTTAATCGATGTAGATTAATGGACATTAGTTACCATCATTGATAATTTATTAATTACTTTGAACTGTCTCTAACAACTTTAGTTATTTGCATACTGCAGAATGATTGAATGAGTTAATAGGCAACATGGAATTTAATTTATATGTAATTGTAATCCATATTAATATTATAAAGAGGTAAAGTTTGTGAGGTTGTAGGGGGTAATCTCTAGATCTACAGAACCGATTTTGAAAATTCTTTTACCAATTAAATGCCACATTATTTGTGAGTGTCATATAAATATTAACCCTAGAGTAACATAGACTATATTGATTACTAGAAAAAAAATACCCGTGCGAAACCGGGACGGGCCGCTAGTCATCAACAAAATAATATAGGTATTGACTCAATTGTTTATAGGTGCAATTTGATGAAAGTTTTAAAGCTACACCTGGGACTCAGTCAATTTGTCTCGTAGAGCTTATTCTTAAAGCAACAAATCAAAGGAAGTAATTCCAATGCATTCTTCGTTGAAATTTGGATTAGTAGAAGTTTGGAGTGTAGTAGATTACTTACGGTTTTCCCGTATGTCTATGGTTATTTTTTTTTTTTTGCTTCACCAGAAGTATCTGCCCGATTTTACTTATTACCTACGTTCTACATTTTATCAATGTCGTATGATCTAGATATCTGTGTTTGTTGACTTAAGTACAAAAACTAATGTTATAATATTTGTGTCAATAATTGCATAGAATCTAATCGTGTAATTACTTTCACTGCGACCCTGACCGAGTTAAATACCATAGGCATGCTATTAATACAATGTATAGGTACTATAGCATATACATATGTAAACACTGACATAGCAGCAGCGTGTGACCTAAAAACACAATTTCTTTTGCTTGTTTTTATAATTTCGGTAACATCATGCAATCTTGCGCAAGAATAAGTCTCAAAGTTTTTGCATCGATATTTAAAAGACCAAGTCTAACAGTTGCTCCAACCAAAAACTTAAAAACATTAAAACAGTTAAAATACTGAAATTTATTAGTACCTATTTTGGCAAATGGTATGCAAACGAGATATACCAAAATTTTCAAAGAATTCTTTGCAATAGTCTGCTATCAATGTTATCGGCATTGGCACCTATGTCGTAAATAAAAAAAGTAGATTTTACGACTTTTGTAATTTAAAGTTTCAAGAATTTATCTTTTTTTACTTATTATAAAGTCCTTTCTAGTCATGCTACCTGACTGCCCATTCTTACAACATATCTAAAGCCGGCATCGAAAGAAATCAATATTTACTCCTGCGCAAACAATATTGTTCCTCTTCCTAATAACTGTCGCGCCAGTGATTAAAAGGCTCGAGGCAGCTTGACGTCAAGCGGCTTGTTACATACGAGCTCATTTACAATAACAGGCGTCACGCATATATTGTTTTATTACCGCTTTTCTTAAGGTAACAACAAATGTAAAACGATACTTTTTATACTAGATTCAGAAACGTCAAATTATGCTTAGTTTAATACATGGTAAATCTACGTTTAGATTCGTCTCTGAATTTAGCTTAAGAGCTTTCTCCTAAGTGTCACATATCACCACCATAGACTCATCATTCTCCGAGTATTATCCAACTATTTTGGGTTCGGCTTCCAGTCTAACCAGATGCTAAATATGAGATTTTTACGCAAATCTACGGGCAGCAGAACTTCACAACCCAATTTATGGGTAACTAGTTTTCCGCCCGCGGCTTCGCCCGCGTCGAGTTCGGTTATATCGCGTTTCCAAGAGAACTGTTCAAAAGTCCGAGATAAAAACTATCCTATGTTCTTTCTCAAGGTCAACTCTATCTCTGTACCAAATTTCATTAAAATCAGTTCAGTGATTTAGACGTGAAAGCGTAACAGACAGAGTTACTTTCGCATTTATAATATTAGTAGGGATTAGTAGGGATACCGATATCCTAAGGATATGAGATAAGAATGTTGTTGGCATTTCGGTTTTAGGGTCGGCAAGGTCCAAGTGATACCCCTGGTGTTGCAAGCGTCTATATGCTACGGTAACCGCTTACCATCAGGTGGGCCGTATGCTTGTTTGCGATCTTAGTGGTATAGAAAAAAAAAGAAAAACATATTTAAAACCATAGCTTAGACAAACGCCTTGTCCACGGTTTTTATGGGTGTTTTTACATTGTGTGATGAAACACACCATGTAACATGTCTTCTCTGTTCTTTCTCCCATTTTTGCTTATGTAATAAAAACTATTAAGTATCTATCTTCCCAGGTAGATACAGCGATGCTGAAGGAAGTAACGTCACTGATACTGAAGCACACGGTGACTTCCCGCAAACACCTTACTCCTGAGCTGGCTCTTCGGCTGATCACTCCCGACTGTCCGCTGTGGAGAGCCACTGAGGAACAGACGCCGTTTAAAGACCCTTTCTGGGCATTCTACTGGCCTGGAGGACAGGCTACTGCAAGGTAAGCATTCTTCTATCAACACATTACGAAACATTATTTGTTTATCAATAGCATATTAGTGAATCTCTATGATGATGATGATAATGATTTGGTCCGACCAGTTTCGGTCACGGCGACCACTTTATGGACTCTGTTGTCGCTGTTGAGCTCGTGTGGCTTATGTAGCCAATTTTCTTAGCATGCTTGGCCCGATGTCTTGGGTAGGCACGGAGTCGGTAGCATGAACAGCAATGGACAGTTGCTGCTCAGCTTAGATTTCAATCTGTTTAATGTGAATTTATGTAGGAAATAATAAATATAATCCGAAGCTGTAGGTCGGTAATGTGCCATTATTAAATTCAAACAATTGCCATCATAAATCGACGTCCTCGGAAAATCAAAGATGAGTCCACGACTCATGCCTTTCCTTTTAACAACTATGTCTCCCTATTTCAGTTACCAAGCAAAACAGGCCAAAATATTTAAGTATGACTCACAGTCGCGTTATCCTGAAAACTCCTGGATGACTCACTATTTGCTATCCTTATCGGGTATCGTACGGTCTCGCTTTGACCTTATTTCCAAACGTGCAATGAGGTGAATGAGGTAGTAAGTCGATGGGGGGGGAGAAGGAGGCCACCTCCATTCCTGTGTTTCAGGATTAGAGTAATTGCTAGGAGGATGACTGTGTAACCGTAACAATATTTTTACAAAAAAATATGTCAATGTACTCGAATTGATTTGTGACATATAAGCGAATATTATACATTGAAATAAAACTACTTTACAGCGTCCCTGGTCACGGGAAGACTCTACCTGTGACCATGGACGCTGTAAAGGGTCCGAAACGTAACGCGATAAAATCCGTAAAAAGTATTTTTATTTCAATGTACTCGAATTCATTTTTAGCAATAGATTTTATGCAAATTAATGAGCGCATCATACCAAATAATTTATTGTTATTTTATAGGTAATAAGTACCTTACAAAGGCCAAACCGTGATTTATATTTTTGGATGACTTTTTTAATAGGTAGCATTCATTTTAATCTTCTTTCAATACAATCTGTTGTATTGAAAGAATACATACTGTGTGTTTTGATTGTTACCAAGAAACGAAACGCCTTCTGTAAATGACATGAAAACTTTGAGACCGTTCTTACTCATAAAGTTTCAGTGTGCCAAAATTTCATTGTTTGAAATTATTAAGAACATGTTAACTCGTTCTCAATGACTGATAGGTAGATAATATTACGGCCGCTGGAAGATACGATAAATATGTGCAAAAGCCCCGCTATAAACATACTCGTAAATTGATTTATGTGGGCAGAACCGAGCCAGGCATGCGGTGAATTGCGCGGGAATTTACCCTGTACACATGAAAACAACGATAGCTTTACAGTTGCACTACAAAAATCGCCACTGTTGCAACGGAATAGGGGCTATCTAAAGGGCAAATCGTACAGCTTGATGTATCACCGATGTGTGTTGGTACTTTGTGGTATTGTAGACGGAAAGAGGGGAATTACGCACAGTTGAACAAACTGTAGTGATGGAATGTTGTCAATAAGTAGCATGAGATATAAATAAATGTATAATTTTTATCGAACTCAGAAACTGATGGGGACTTTACAAAAACAATCCTTTCTGTTGCTAGGGGATTTTTGTAAACGAATAAATTAGGGCACAGCGGATCAAAGCACGCATTAACAATATTTCAACAAGTCTTCCGGAAAAACTGAATTAGTTTGAACACAAAGACGTTCTTATACTGAAATATTAAAATGAATCAACTACATATTATTTGTCTATTGATGTAAAACCCCAGCCACTTGTCGCACATACTTGCATAACTTTTCATTTACAATTTATTGACGTTATCAATAAAAAAACCGAATCTCTTTTATTTACGCATGACTATAATGAATGCAATGAATGGAATGTTTATAAGCTGCATTGTAATGTGAACCTTAAACTAACTACGGTAAACATTACTTTCATTTAAATTGTAACTGCTGTAACGTACTATCATGTCTGACATCAAGTCGTTCATTCATAAGTTTGACAGGCTCTTGATATGGGAAAAGCGACTTTAATATCAAAGTACTCGTAGTTTTGGTAACGTTGTAAACGGTGAGTCATGCAAAGGGTTTTTCTTAAAAGGTCTATTCATAGTGCAGACAGCGCAGATGTTGGCGCCTTGGCGGGTTATGTTTTACCAGGAATTGTAAATAAGTTATAGTTGTTTATTCTTTTTAGTAAAAACGTTGCATCTTCATTATAATTAACTACCTAGGTTCTTACCAGGATTAATAACATTACCAAGGTACTACCGACATTGATTATTATTTACAAAGAAACTAAAAGCTTGCTTTTAGTGCTTTTAGTTTGGTAAAAGTACGGTGGATAATATTATCGTGGTAAGGTCAACAAAAGAGTTAGGTATACAGGCAGCTAATTAAACATTTGTGTTTTGATGAAGATTGTGTAGGTACCTACTAATTTATTACGTAATACAAATGTCAAAACGTAGGTATTGTATGCTGCTACATACCTATCAAACCCTTTGGCTCGTAATTATTTATAGCAATCTTAAATTCAAAGATTATATACAGATTTCGTTCGTGTCTGTATTTAAACTATTTTGTTGACTGTACAGTGTACTAGATATTGACTCAATAATTGCTTTGCTTCTACATTTTTAAGGTTTGAAAGAACTTTTGTAAGTAATTAGTTGCATTAATATTTCTACTATTATTTTGTTCACACATATATCTTACTTTTCAACACACTTGCTCATAAAATGGCTCTAATTTCACCGCAATTAGGCACGTAATGACACCTGTTATCAAACTGTGACTTTTTCATTGCTTTAATTCACAAGAGAGTTATAGGTTTTTTTTATTATATTAGTTGAGTTGCTTTGTTCTTAAAAAAGTTTCGATACAAAAAAGATCGATTCAATATTTTATATAGTACAAATAAATTAATGTACCTACTGCTTGCTCATTTCATGCAACTTCGTATTTAAATATATAATTTCAACTTGTACGTTTTTAATAAATAAAGTTTCACTCAACTATAACTTTTGTTTTCTCTGTAATAAAGAAAACTTTGAATTCCCCATTTTGTATGTGGCTAAAACGCCTAATTCTTTTAGCCTATGGCTGATCGTTATTATTCGCCATTGTTTAGGAAAACAGCTGATTAATTTTTCCCGCCATTGCGAAAAATTTTCCACAATTCGTTTTCACAGCTGTAATTATAGTTATTTTCTTCACAAGTGTGTTGAAAAACGTCGTATGATACACGTGTGTATTGATGATTACCGTCCTCGGCTCTCTTAAAACCCTAACTTACGGCTCGGGTTTCAATGGCGCCTCAGCGGTAATCACCAACATTACACACTTGTACCATAATGTACTATAAACTAATATAATTGCTACATTATCTATAAAAAATATTGCAGTGCAGCAGTATTATGTCCCTGATACCAGAGCGGTTTTTTTAATTAGCCCATGTAAACATAAACAATTGGCGTTTTCAAATTAATATGTTGTTAATTATTATTCGTGGTGAAGGCATTTATTACTGTAATTTACAAATGTTGCTGTAATATGGTAACAATAATAACTTATTTTAAACAATACAACTAGAAAAGAATAAAATATTCTTTATTGTACACCATAAAAAAATGTCAAGTACAAGTTTATAAATGATAGAATGGTACAATGGGCGGTCTTATCGCTAAAAGCGATCTCTTACAGACAACTGTAGGTCGTTAGTTTGTAATTTCTATTGAACGTAAAATATTAACAATGTTCTCAACAAAAAAAAAACAATACTTACGTTTTTTTTTCCTTTGGAAACCGCTAAACATCTAAACATTTCTGCAACAAAAGGATAATCTCACAAATATTTTTATGACTACACTATAGATACCGAAAGAAAGTCCATGAAGGATAAAGTCTGCATTGCTCGAGCAAAAGAGACTAAACTAACCTTACCGTACGTCAGAGCAAGACAGAGGACAATGTACAGCAAGTGAGATGGAAACATACCTATTTCCATGTTAAATAACAAGGATAGAAGACGGTGAGTCATTCTGAATATTTTTTCAGGATCCAAGAGTAGTGTGATAACGATGAGTCATATTTTGGAATTTCTTTAATTTTATTTGGAAGATCTTTACTATTTTTTTTTAATTTGGACAGAAGTGGCAACAGTATGTAGATCACGATACAATTTATACAATTTATTGCAATTATCTTCTAATTTTAATCATTAACATATTACCTACTTACTCTAAAAAACAAGTGCATTCCATATTGTAGCTTCACTACGTCTACCATTCAGAAGGTCGTAGCCACATTTTTTTTGTTATACTTGACCAAAAATTTATATTTTACCTAAATCTAATTTAAACAAACGCCCATTATTTGGTTTGGACCGAAAATCTCACGTAAACTCGCATTGGTACTTATTAGCGACAAGTTAATTGTAATCTTCAACTAACGAACTATCATAATTGCAGATAAGTAACCGATAGTCTTCTCGGTACCTAGGTACTCTCAATATTATTCATGTCAAGTACCTCTACATACCTACAAGAAAAAACTCGTAATGCCTGGTATCCAAGAGCGGTGGCGGTGTAGGTAGTCAATCAAATCAAAATCAAATCAAAATAGATTTATTTTCATATAAACCATATACAGGCACTTATGTAATGTCGAGTCTAGGTGCACGGTTCCAAATAAGTAATTTCCTATGGAGAAGAACCTGCAAGAAACTCCATGGTTGACATATGCTAAAGCTGAGCGAGGAGGCACTGTTGGCACTTTTAGTCTCACAAATCACTAAAATCTGCTCTTATTTCTCCTCTCCTCTCAGAATTAGAGGTACTAGGCTGTAGTCCACCACCGGGTTGCTCTCATCGAAGAAAAAATATACATATACATCTACTGATCTACTATTTTCTCTGCTGAAGCTGTGTCTCCAAAACAGAACAGAGTTCACGGCTCTTGTGGATACCGGGCCTTATAGGTACATGTGTTGATAACTAGTTCATTTTCACGCAGACCCACTTATGAGTGGTAGCATGTATTGTGGCCACGGCTACCTTCAGTACTAGGAAATTGATGACTAACCAAATTAGAGTACTTGATTTGCACCGACCATAAGTATCATAACAGTTGCTACCAGATAAAATTGAATTGACGTTTATTTGACTATGGTAGAATGACGTCCTAGCTTTTTGCCTTCGATGGAGTCGACTTCTAGTCCGACAAGATAACAATAATAATAATATACTCTTTATTGTACACCAACACAGAATAGGAATTCTGTGACACCAATATATCAAATTACAAAACATAATTTATACAGAAAAACATACAATAGGCGGCCTTATCGCGATCAGCGATTTCTTCCAGGCAACCTTAGGGTGGACTGACAGAACTGAACAAAAAAATGGGGTTGATGGTGCATATATTATACTTAACTTATAAACAACAAACTAAAATCGGTATATACTTAAGTATATAAATACATACAAAATAATTATATATTGGGAACAAGATGTAGTTTTGCTCAACTGCACCAGGTTTTAGCTACGTAAACTTACATTTTTATGGATCACCTCCGCAAAATAAGAGATAAAATTCTGCTGGCTAATTTATTACATCTCCATCATCATTGACATAATCACATGGATGTCTTCATTTTCTATCTTACCTATTTGTAAGTTAACATTGATCAAATAATCATGATATCATGATCATTCAGGCCCAGTATGGTGGGATATAAAGGAACTATAAACTTTATTAAAACACAAGGAAGAGACATCCGATCCACCTTGTTATCGAAATCGAAACCCTGCATGACTTATAGTCGATAAACTACATAGTATAACTATTGACTGTAACCGATTACGGCACAGTTACCACAACAAACGCTCGTGCCCAGAGGTTCAAGTTAGATGATTCAACCCCCGCCGGGGTGACTCACACCGGAGGTCACGTCCTCGTCCCCGCGGTCACGCCCTTGAGCCGACAAGACGCGAAACCCGGGTAACGTCTGCAACAAAACCTCATTAAACACAAATTTTCAGTTTGGTATTTTACCTTACAGAATAAATTTTCAATAAGTAATAAAAGAAATGAATGGATCTAAAGTGACTTCATCTCTGTAATGTATGTCACCACACCAAACAGAGGTAAACTTTAAGTTTTAAATAAGTTGAAATAAAACTACTTTTTGCGGATTTTATCGATATTATTAATCCCGACGTTTCGGACCCTTTACAGCGTCCATGGTCACGGGTAGACTGAGGTGGTGGGTGTCTTGATGAAATTAATAATATCAATATACGCGATAAAATCTATAAAAAGTAGTTTTATTTCAATGTATAATATTCGCATAAATATCAGAAGTCAATATACTAAATAAGTATTAAGTTTAAGAACGTATGTGCTTGTTGCTAAGTAATGAACATACTGACCAACCGATCTGCAAGGTTAAGCTGCGCTAGCCGCGGTTATTCCATGGATGGGTGACTTTTCTAAACACATTAATACTCTTGTCATACGAACATCATCTTTAGTGGTAGTTTAGAGTCTCCGTAGCCTCAAAGCCTGACATCCACTTAATCCTCAGGTTATGGCATTGCCCAGGAATTGGGTTGGGGTGCTGGCAGCCACTTCGTGTAAAATACCGATATTCGACCGCATCTGGTTAGACTGGGAGCAGACCCAACATAGGCGATAATAATAATAACATTAGGCTAGGATGATTGTACCTAAGCGCTTACGTATGTATACCAAATTTATTTTGTAACCCTCCTTACTTGCCTTAAAGTAAAAGTAATTAGACCCTCTTGTTCTAAAACGTGCATCATCAAAGAGAACGAAGAAGATATCAACTATACTTATGTTCTATTTTATATTACTTATCATCCATTACACCCAGACAAATTTCAGTACACCTCACAAGAAAATTTTGCCACGCTGACAGAACATTCAGAGAAACAAATAATGGATTCTTGGAACACAAACAGCGGGTAAAATTCCTGGAAAACTCATCTGCAGGCCTGTAAACCCGTATGTCTGTATTCCAAGAATCTCCCCCTACAACTGGTAGTGGGTAGGGGGTACAGCGCAGTAGTGCTCGTCTCCCCAAACAGGGAGATTTCTCAGTACTTAATCGGATTAGTGGGAATGCTAGAAAATATAATACTTACCATAAGTAGTTTTTCTAAGAACTCGCAGAATTCTTAGTTTCAGCTCGCGCTTAGTGTCAGATAAATGATAAATGGTTATTGGAATGACTTTACTTGAAACTTTCATCAACATATCATCGACGATCGTCGTCCACTTCCATGCTAGTGCATCTATATTTTAGCTTCATTGGTGATCGACATATTCTTAGAAAATTTAAACCGACGTCAAGCGGTTGCGTGGTCTACAGAAACCATTGTCTGACCAGCCTGACTTAGACAATACTTGATCGAGAGACCTTACAACAAAGTTCGCAAACATACATAAAAATATGTGCAAACGAGTCGAGCTCCGACTGATACAATGATTTATCTTCTCGCTAGATTTTTATTAAAAGGTTTTTATAACTCTGGAATATAATAGCTATAGCCTAGCTAGTGGTATCACCATTGGACTGCCAGGTCGACGGTCTCGAGTTCGAAACTTCTGACTTTTCGAATTCATGTGCGTATAAATAATTAATTATCACTCGGTTAAACGGTGAAGGAAAAACTGCATACCTTAGAGATTTTTCTCGACGGTTTGTGAAGTCTACCATCCCGCAGTAGGCCGGTGTGGTGGGCTATAGCCTAATCCCTCTCAATATGAGTGGAGACCCGTGCCCAGCAGTGGGACAGTATATGGGTTGATGATGATAACCCTGGAATATCAGATATGACCTATTCCAGAAGGCTACACTAGTTTTTGTTAAACAATGGTATACAAAATATAGTGACAAGGCTAGGGAAAGGTATGTTAAGATGATTTGAAACAAGTATACGTGGCGAGTACGGATGGAAAAGTTGGAAGGGGTTGACCTCGGCGGACGTACCACAACCAATTTACGGACTTTCTCAAACAATCCAGGTACAAAGAGAGCATCCTAAACCGACGATCATGCATGGTAAGGTTAATGAATGTATATGAAGTGAAAGCGGTGTGCCGGTATGGTAGCAAGTTGAAATCTATAGTCACTGCCTACCCCTGCCTACCCCAATGGGGAATAGGTCTATCATTGTTAATCTTTTGGTCACGGCATCGGTATAAACTAATCGTGTACCTAGGCATTACCGACAGTATCTAATTATAGAAGATACTATAATACTTTATGTTTCAGATAAAATTTCGCTCACTATACAATTTGTATGAACTATCACAAACGGCTATATGTATACTAAATATGTTTATTACAGTATCTTATCCTATCGAGGGATGTGGAAATTTTATGTTAAGATGCCGAGCGATACAATATTTTTTTGTTAAGATGCTCTCCCTCCCTCTCAATATGAGAGGAGACCCGTGCCCAGCAGTGGGACAGTATATGGGTTGATGATGATGATGAAGATGCGAAATATATGTTAACATGCTACACGAGAGATTGATTCGAGCGGATATTGTATTATAGTAACAAAACTGTGTGTGATACCATAAGATACTATAATATTTTATATCCAGGCATAAAATATTATAGTATCTTCGCCGTCTGTGACGCCCTTAAGACTTCAGACCTATAATCTAAGCTTGAGACGGAGAAATATTATCCTGGCCGTAATATTACTTTTTACGCTATGAATGGCTACGTCATAACAACTGATAACCGATCTGCAAGCGTGACCTTATCACATCGAGACCCCTCCGTGCCTCGGAGAGCACATAAAGTGATACTCGTTAGTGATAATCAGATGCACAAAAATCCTGACTACCAGTCTAACCTCAGGATATCGGTATTGACCTATTACCCAGAAATTGGAGGTCTGATGGCAGTCGCTTCGTGTAAAATACTGATATTCAGCCGCATCTGGTTAGACTGGAAGCCGAGCCAACATACTTGGGAAAAGGATCGCAGAAATAACAGTTTTTTACGCTACCGATGTTTGTTTCTTAGTTTCGTTCCTCGTTGCTACTTTCGGGGATTTTTAACATGACTGTTCTTCGTAAAACAAAAGAACCCCTTATTGTTTCATGTTTCCAAGTATTGTCAAAAATTTTAATTCAAAGAATTCTCAAGAACCGTGCTTCATTAGAAGTGAACTGTAAAGTCGATAATTGCCGAAACTTACTAACTGCTTCCGCGAACTCTTGCTAGTGTTTAATCATTTGATTTGTTTCATAAGCTTACTTCATACATGGATTGCAACACACTCCAAGTGCCCAAGGACTTGTAAACATATAGCGAGAGGAGTGTCTGCTAGGTAGACATCGCAGATACCCTCGGTGTTTTTTAACCAATCCTTCCATGAGGGCCAGAAAAAGAGGTAAACACAGTACAGTGTGTTTAATTCCATAGCTGTATGCACCTTCAGGTCAAATTCATTGTAGAACTGATGCTTTTATGTTTTTTTTTCGAAGAATGTGTCTTTTTTATATAAATTGTCCATAAGTCCATCTTAATAATTATAACATAGGTATTTAGATACTTTTTTCTAACTGGCCGTATCACTTTCTGCACCACCTCACTACAATCCTACCCAAGTACTTGATTCAGACTTTCGTGAAACTTATAATATAATATATTTTCAGGTCTCTGAAAATCATAAAGATAACATGGGCGAAATATCTGCTTCATGGTTTCAAGAATCTACGCTGTAGATTTTCTTCTTTCCCAATAGTACTTAGTTAGCGCCATCTAGTTTTTAGTAACTTCAACTTTTTTCAAATCGCTACACGTCTGTTGTCTGCTTCATGGAGTTACTAGAAAACGCAATAGATGGCGTTATGTAATATTATATTTTTTGTACCTTAAGTCAAACATGAACTCAAAATTTTACTATTTTTCTTTACAGATTTATCCTAGATAATGAAGAGCTAGTCAAGAATCGCAATGTTCTGGACGTCGGTTGCGGCTGCGGGGCGGGAAGCATAGCTGCAGTTAAAATGAAAGCCAAACGAGTGCTGGCGAACGACATAGATGACTGTAAGAACGATGATGTAAATTTTTATTGTCATTGAGCTGTGGGTATTATTACATAATCAATTATGTTACATAATTGATCGAATATTTTAAAATTAATAATGCAAAAATAAAATGTCAAAAGTAAACCTGGAGATGCCGGGGATCGAACCCGGGGCCTTTCACATGCAAAGCGAACGCTCTACCACTGAGCTACATCCCCGCTTATAATAGAAGTTAAAATATTCATTCACGTTCCCAGATGCTGTTACTGCTACAAAAATTAATGCTAAATTGAATGACGTCACAATGGAGACTAGTACCAAAAACTTGATCGGCGATAGATGCGAAGAGTTTGACACAATACTGATTGGTGATATGTTTTATGATGAAGAATTCGCGAATGTGCTATTTGAATGGCTGCATACACTTAGCGGAAACGGTAAAACGGTGAGTTGTAGAAACACAAGTAAGTTTATACATATATGTCCACTTATGTTTTTTGCTAACATAATTATTAGACTGTATGTCATATTATACTGTATCAGTTATTATCAACCCTTAAACTGTTTCACTGATGGGTCAGTCAGTCCTTGTGACATTTAGTGTTATCAGATGACCATTCTGATATCATTGAAAAAGCAGACTTGGTCCAGGTTCGTATAGATAAAAATATTGGAAGATCATCCATAGACAAAAAAAAACAAATCAGATCAGAAATTAGGGCCGCGATCAAATCAGAAATGGGGAGATCCGTAGTAGAATAAAAGTTGCCGACATAGTTGAAAGACTTAGCAAGCATATGTGGCAATGGGCGGGGTACATAGTTCGTAGAACTGATGGCCGCTGGAGCAAAAAGGTTCTCGAGTGGAGACCACGCACCGGAAAGCGCAGCGTGGGACGGCTTCCAAAGAGATGGACGTACGACCTGGTTAAGGTTGCTGGGAGTCGTTGGATGCAGGCGGATTATAACCAGTCTTTATGGAATTCTATGGGGGAGGCCTTTGTTCAGCAGTGGACCTCTTGTGGCTGAGATGATGATGATGATGATAATCCATAGACAATGATAGGTCGTTGGAAATCTCTCTTATTATGCAATTGATCTCTTTTGGCTGATATAGCGATGATCTAAGCCATAGATCATTCATACTTACATGAACCCTGCCGCAGGTGGTCATAGGCGACCCAGGTCGTCACGGGCTGACGGCGCGGCGGCGCGGGTGCCTGGATCTGCTGGCGCGCTACGAGCTGCCTCCACACAGCTGCATGGAGAACAACGGCTTCACGCACGCCACCGTGTGGAAACTCCATAAGTGATACCAAAGGAATCATTTTGTGTCTTTTTTTGGACAAACCAGGAACACATTTTTGTATTTCTACAGTGACTTATTGGCATAATTTCACCCACTTTTTCGTTAGGTAACTCATAATACCTAATCATGAAATTTTTTATTTCTAATTTCGGTTTAGGGAAACATATTTACAAAGAATATTTTTTGTCGTCTCTGTATCATCCAAAGGTTGTCAGATAGAAAATAAAGGCTACCATTAATATCTAAGGTCTTTATTTTCTATAAATAGTTACTGGAAATGATGCTTGATTTCTAGGTCGTGCGTACAATTTTGTACTACATAAAAATAAATTATTATAATAATAATAATGTGTTGTTTTGACGCGTTGGAAAACAACACTACAACTACATACCCGCCAAAATACTGTTATAACTAGGCAAATATCCATTAAGAAGGGTATTTATCAAGGTGATTCCTTAAGTCCCTTGTGGTTCTGTCTCGCCTTGAATCCCCTATCTCACTTACTGCATAGTTGTAAAATTGGATATTCACTTAAACACTCTACAGCAGAAACAATTATATCACATCTCATATACATGGACGATATTAAATTATATTCAAAAACAGAAAAAGAAATGAAAACACTTATAGACACTACGACAGAATTTAGCAAAGATATCAACATGCAATTTGGCTTAGACAAGTGCAAAACCTTACATATTATAAGAGGAAAGATTAAACCAGGCGACTATGCAGTAAACATCTCCGATACAATTACAGCTATGGAACCAACTGATCTATACAAATACTTAGGGTACAAACAGCTTAAAGGACTCGATCACACAGCAATTAAACAAACACTATCAACAGAATACAAGAGAAGAGTGAACGCAGTATGCAAAGCTCAACTTTCTGGAAAGCATTTAATTAAAGCCCTGAACACTTTTGCCATCCCAATTCTCACCTATTCATTTGGAGTTATAAAATGGACAAAAACGGATATAGAGCAAATAGAACGATCCACACGCACTACACTTACTAAGCACAATAATCTTCACCCTAAATCTGCAATAGAAAGATTAACCATCAAAAGACAAAACGGTGGTAGGGGCTTAATAGACATCCATCACCTATGGCAGAAGCAAATAAACAAACTAAAGACATTCTTTCATCTAAAGACCAACACTAGCAACATACACAGAGCCATAACCCAGAACGACTACAATTACACCCCACTAAACTTAAACGAATATACAGATACAGAAAACATTAGTGACAATGATCCGCAAAAACAAAAACTAGAAAACTGGAAAAAGAAAGTTCTACATGGACGACACCTCCACGATCTTGAACAATCCCACATTGATTCAATAGCTTCAAATAAATGGCTCAAAATAGGCAATCTATTTCCAGAAACGGAGGGTTTTATAATAGCTATACAAGATCAGATCATTAACACAAAGAATTACAGAAAATACATAATAAAAGACCCCACCATAACGAACGACAAATGCCGTAAATGTCACACGCAACCTGAGACCATACAACACATAACAGGAGCTTGCACAACCCTTACACAGACAGACTACACTCACAGGCATAACCAGGTAGCTAACATCATTCACCAAAACCTGGCTCTCAAACATAAACTCATCCAAAACACAAACACACCATACTACAAATACACACCACAAACTGTCCTAGAAAATAAATCACACAAACTATACTATGACCGAGCCATACTCACCGATAGAACTATACACTATAACAGACCTGATATAACTCTGACAGATAAAATAAACAAAACTACATACCTAATAGACATTGCAGTCCCCAATACACATAACTTACAAAAAACAATAACGGAAAAAATAAATAAATACGCAGAACTAAAAGACGAAGTCACACAAATCTGGAAACAAGAAAAAGTATATGTCGTACCCATAGTTATTTCCACCACCGGTGTTATCCCCAAACACCTAAAACACAGCCTTAAACTTTTAGACCTGAAAGAATCCACTTATATAACCCTACAAAAAGCCGCCATCCTAAATACCTGCAGAATAGTAAGAAAGTTCATGCAAATAGAGGAAAACGAAATAGCCCCACAACACAGCACACCCCAATAACACACCACAAGCTTCATTTACTTGGTTTCAGCCCGTAAATGTAGCTAAAACCAGCAATGAGCTGAGAAAAAGAAGCAGTTACCCAAAAATAATAATAATAATAATTTTATTTCAGACAGTAAATCAGTCCATATTTTTCTAAAGATACCTACAATTAAATTAAAATTAAATAATATAAATAGTAAATAACGAAATTAAGTAGTAAATGAATTAAATCATGTCAGAATCATTTAATTCATTTACTACCTGCCCCAAGCTTGATATATGGGTGCATGTAAGGCCTGCCAGTGCTGCATGAACGGCCCGTCCAACCTGCTGGCAATAACTGAAAGGAGACCGTTGCCGCTGCCCCGCACTCTACTCGCTATCGAGGTTGCCCTCTTGCGCATACTGGCATAAAAACAGTCAATGCGGACGCTCGCGAACATTCCCGATGCGCTGCAGAAGCGAGGCATCCGGAGCAGCGCCCTCAGCGCGTTGTTATACTGAACGCGGAGAGCGCTGTAGGATCTCTGCAAATATGATACCCACAGACTACTCGTATAAAAAGATGTGCAGTAGGCTCGGAACAAGGTAATTTTCACATCCCTGGAGCTACGAGCAAACCTGCGGGCAATCATATTCGCCCTCACCGACAGCGCTCTCCTTTCTCGCTCAATATCAGCGTCGTCCTTCAGGTCGGACGTTATAATATGGCCCAGATACTTGAAAGTATGTACCCGCTCCAAGGGCACTCCATATAGCCTTACTGGTGGAACCTCCGCCGGACATTTACAACCCGCATTGAAAACTATAAGCTCACTCTTTTTGACGTTATATTTTAGGCCATGTGTATGAGCGTACGCTTCGCAAAAGCTTATAAGCTCTCTGAGTCCCCCTATTGACGCGCTCAGCAGCACCATATCATCATAAAAAAATAAATAATAATTATAATTAGTTAAATTTTTTGTTCAATTTGAATTTTCAATAAAAAAATGTGTTAGCAAATGAGGATACCTACGTGAAGTTCTACAAAAAACTAAGACCAAAAGTGTTGAGATTAACGCACTTTGTGGAGATTGATTTTTGGAAGGTGAGCATGACATTTAAAGTAGTTTCTTTAGACAATAATCATATTTTTCTGACTGCATTTTGTTCTATTGCTTTAATCATCAAAACACAGCCATTTGTTTTACCTATAGCAGTGAGCTTTATATGAACAATAAAAATAACTAGCAGAAAGAAAAAAACAAAATGAAATACATCTCTTTGTTACAAAATGGTACAGGACCTACCAACTAGGTTTGGCATAGAAAATTTGGTCTTGACAAATACTGTGCTTTTGATGCCGTAACGCTCGTGTGCTGATGGATTTGCTGTTAGCACTACTTAGGTACTTGTTTTCAATAATAAAAAAACTTGAGAGGTGTCAAGGGACACCCGGATGGAACGAAGTTCCTTTCATTAAAATTTAATAATTAAAAATAAAAAAACCTGTATACACTCAACAATTCACAACGCGCGAAATTCAAATATTGTCATTCACTCAATAATTCGAAATTCAAATATTGTTGACAGGCAAAAAGTGTCGTGACAGCTTTTCGTAAGAATTTTTTCCGTCTAGCCCCCTTTCACAACGCGCGAGGAACTTGGTTCCAATACTACTTATATTTTTTGTAATTTTATAAAATACATGCTTGATAACCAAAAGCCAAAAGTGGACCTCCAAAAACACCGAGCTCAGATATTAGAAAACTATTTTGATAAAAACAAATTAAAGGCATTGCAGTGTTATCTACATACATTTTTGAGAGAATACTGATGGATGACGTATACAGTGCAGATTTTAAAGAAACTTGTACTAATGAATCCTGCGCTTTAAATAAGTAATGTTAAAAGAAAGATTGCTTTTTTACCACTAGACAATAATAAGACAGGAATCTATGAAGCTGCAGCATCTATATTGCAAGAAGAAAATAAGATGCTGACGTGTCGTCGTCATAATTGCGACGGAATTAGGTACAGTCAGCAACGAAAGTCGCTGAACACAGCTAAATTTTTTTATTGTCACAGCTCCAGAACTTGGCAATAGGTCTTTTCTACTAAGGTAACCTAAATATTTAATGGTCATCTATGCAATTATTTCGCGCATAACCTTCGTAGGTCACTAACTTCATACTTGTTAAAAATCATATTGAAGATTGCAACATGTTCAGCGACTTTCGTTGCTGACTGTACAACAATTTCTTACACTCTTCAATTTCTTACATTTCTTAAGTGTTGTAAGGCAAACCTTGGCTAATCGGTGACATGAAGTTATTTGGTGATAGTTTCTTATCGTCTTATAGTATTTTTTAATTTTGGCAAGTCATTACATACTCGTCTAGATAAATTTCCTATTAAGTAAAATTACTTTACTAAAAGTTGTTTAAACGAATTGTCATTTCACACTAGAAATCCCTTTAATTTAGACATAGCAAAGTAAGCTGGCCACAACTAGTTGCTAACGAAATTGGACAGGCTCTTAATGTGAAGAATTTTTATTATGCTTTTATTATGAGAACGTTCATTGCTACGGTAGGTATTTCTCACTCTTAAAGTTGGTAATTTGTTCAGATTTGGAATAATCCCGCCATTCTGACATCAGGTTGGCGGATCACATACTTTTTCTAAAAACTGTGGTTTTAAAATAGTACAAATTCCCTCTCAGATTGAGAAGGAGTTATAGTCCACCACGCTAGCCTAGTGCGGGTTGGCAGACTTCACACACCGTCGAGAAAATCCGTTTAAGCGAGTGATAATTAACTATTAACTCTATAATCACGTGCAATGCTTGGGACATCGTGGACTCAATTCAAAAGCTTGCTATCACTCTGCAGAATAAAACGAGAAAAGGGATCAGGTGGGTTATAGTGTTTAAATAAGTAAAATACTTAAAAACTTATATATTTGTATCAAATTAGTAACAATA
Organism: Acronicta alni; assembly: GCA_964056405.1. Taxonomy (NCBI): domain Eukaryota; kingdom Metazoa; phylum Arthropoda; class Insecta; order Lepidoptera; family Noctuidae; genus Acronicta; species Acronicta alni. The sequence continues at coordinate 10,531,679 of OZ043935.1, forward strand.
TTACGCTTTCTACAAGGCACATGATCATAATTGTCGTTGTAGAGTCGTTGCATATTCGAGGCACAACAGTTGGTCTACTATCTTCTATTTAGGTACTACTTTTTACTTATCCAGTATTCAGGTTTTAGTTAATTTAGGCAATAATATCTTTATTCTTATCGGACGGAACCTTAAGTATATTACAAATTATATAAAAATATATTTAAGTACAAAACCTTATTGGATATTTACATTACCTTACAATTAAAAAATCTTTCTAAACTATAATTTTGTATCATCAGAAATAATTTAAAGCACCGCCATCTAACGGTGAGTAGCGGTACTTCTAAGTAAATTTTTGACAGTGTGTTAATTTAAATATAATTAAAGTTGGTAGTTATGCATTGTATTAGCGTAAATGCCGTGTTTCGATCTCGCTGTTCTTCCAGAGTAGTGCGAATATGTGTCCATGTCCATTGTAGCGTGAGGGTGCATTATTAGAACTGGTTGAAGGGCAAGAGATTTCCGCGAGCCGGACACAGATGTCGCGTCGGTGACGTAGCCGTTATTCACTTCACCTGCAATGAGAGAAAGAAGCCACATTGAGTAAATTGATACGCAAACGGTACAAAAGAAAGCTAGTAGGTAGGTATGACGTATTTGGTAATACGAGTTGGAAGTAACCATGTTCAAATGGGGTCTTTCAATTTTTAACATTTGCAAGCTTGATACTAACGTAGACCGCACCGAAAACAAAAATTCTACCTACGACCGTTCGTAATTATAAATAAAAATTGCATCACTATTCATATTTTTTTAAAACGTAGTTTCTTATTTTACTTTTCGAAGTATGTTGATAATTATGTATTTATTTCAATAGCCCTTGCAAATTGACTAATAAAATCATAATGTAGGTAGGTACGCTCTTCAATCAAATATTTAAATCTTTGTCTTCACTAATAAACTAAGTAATTCACAGTAGCTATACTGTTGTACTTGTACTGACACTAAACTGCCCATGTATCTACTGATGAGTCCTACTTAAAGACCAATAACATTTAACAACACAAGCTAGGATCCAGCGTGTCCTCCAAACACACTCGCTCTAAAAAAATAGGACAGAAGGCTTATTATAAAGTATCCATTCTCTTAAACGTGCAATGATTGAGTTAGAACACACAGAATGGCAAGACAAAGTCATAATACTCATTATAAATGGCAATTTTTTTATTGTATTTCGAATTGACGCATGTATATAATTATTAATAGCGTTATAAAAAATCAATCTCAGACAGGGTTGAACCTACGTCATTCTGACATGACAATGTATCATGTCGACAACGTAGAATGTAGACATCACAGGCAATGGTCTTGGCAGCTTAGTTGACCGAAGCGTCCGATGTATTTAACCAGAAAGACGAGATATATATTTTTAATAATGAAGTTACCTAATGAATTAGAATGTCACCAAAGAACAGCGTCTACTTGCAACGAGTGTCTGTGTGGAAGCTTGCACTAGACTAGCAGGACTACTTTGAGTTGTATTGGAGATTGCCTAACTTATGAATGAGGTGCCCTGATATGGCCGTTCATTAAAGGGCTCCTCACTCATAAATTAGGCCCATCTTTTAGATTAACTATCTACTACAGGTATCTACTAAAAAACTTGCTTGCAATTGATTCGCCTCAAAAACTTCATGTTTTAGGGTTTTTCCAGAGCATTATCATAACGTACTTATATCTTTTTTTTTGTCATCTGTATCGCTGTAATACAACGATTTGAAGTTGGTTACCTTTTTGAAAAGCTAAGTAAGTATTTCATTTCTCATATAAGACTGTGTGAAGTTGTGTTTCTGTCGCTACCGTGTGCATTGTCGTGAGGTAACTGTGTCGGAGGTGATAGCATATTCATGAGCCGCAGCCGCCGCGTCGAATGCGGCACACATCTGCCTAGGTATGCGACCACTAGTGGATTCTTGTATATTGAATGATCTCAACATTTGTTTGGGAATAAAAACTTTTCTATACGATTTCCAGCTTTGTAGACTTCACTCTACGATATTATATTGCTTGCTATTAGTATTTCTGTATCGCAAGGCCGTTTGTAACACGTAGGTATATTTTTGCCGCCTAAATCTAACCTATAGTACACACTAATCGTCGCCGTTGTCACAGATTAACAAATAGTACTACGACCAGTCACTCTCCACCCGCTAAACAGTAGCCTTGCTGTCACAATGCAACAGCAAAGCACAGATCTTCTCCCTGAGAAGAATCAGGCCACACAGTCCAAGCTGGCTTAGTGCGGGTTGGCAGACTGCAGAGATCTTAACATACGACGGGTTCCGTAACTACATGGTCATATAGGTTGCATCACCACTTCCTTATGCAAATAGCCAGTTGACATTTTATTTAAAAAAAGAAACACTCTCTACTCGTATAGTCGAGTCGAGAGTGTTTTTCAAATCAAGGCGCCAATCGAACTGTCAAATGAAATCATCAAATTTATTTTCAAAGAGGTTATGCATACTCCAAATTCAAATTCAGAACACCACGCGGCTAATAAGCGCTCGCTTATCACTATTACTTATATTAAGTACTGTCAAGGTACTGTAGATAATCCTGTTCTCTCGGGATTTTCGTGGCGTTATCGCGACCGGCACATTCAGTACTATTTTGTTTCTGTTCTGACAACGCCCTACAATTTCACTTCACTAATCGCCACACTTTCGCCGCGAACCAACAATTCTCATACAATTTCGGTACTTCATAGAAAATAATAGCCGCACACGACGATTTTTCCCATTGTTCATAATAATGATCTCCGAATTCATTCATACTTTCACTTTTCTGCGTGTGCTAACATTTTGACAGTGCGTGTGTTCCAATTACGGTTGAGACACCCAATAATTAACACTATCTTACTGTGACAAAGACAATCCAATTAAACTTTTATTATAAATGTAAATATTACCCAAAATGATGATAATTATTTCGTCTTGTTACTCCATAAAAAAGTCTACACTGTCATTCTCTAGAGTTTTTAAGGCCCGAAAACACTGTGTCGCCTAACACTTACAAATTACCTACGTAATTCTCGTCGGCATTATCCCTAGTAGCCCAGTAACACACAAACGTTGGTCACACCGTGTCGCACTGGTCGCACAATGCTCGTACTTCGTACCAATCAGGGTGGAAACGCGGATAGTATCGCGTTTGTGACGCAATTGTAATAGACTTGTTTACTTGTCTGAACATGTGTCATGCTTTGTTCACAAGATACAACGTTGAAGACGTTATCCTTCTGAATCCCTGGCGCATGACCAGAAGCGAATTGTACGTAAGAGTTGTCTTACTTAAAACACCTCTACGCAGAAGTCACGCTTCGCAGAAGCGTGACTTCTGTGTGGGTTTTTTTATACAGGTATAAGTATTTACCTTTGTAAAGCGAGGGCGGCGGGTACCCGCTGTCCGGCTGCAGCCGCACGTGGCGGGTGGCCAGGATGAACGCGAGCGCCGACAGGACGATGCCATCGAGACAACCTATCACGGCCAGGAGATACGCCCAGCGGACGTGACACCGACCTGGGAAGGAAAATCACAAGCTCACATGAAGATTGAAACAAAAGCATTCACTCAGCACCAATGGGACAGTGGCCGAGTGTTCGACCTCGCTGCAAGTGGCAGGTTTGATTCACGCACGGCGGAACAAATAATTAGTATTTGTATGGCCAGCAAGCTAGTTCGCGTATCCAAAAAAAACAGTTAATTAATATTAATTTCATTTGATTTAAATTTAATTAGATTTCATTTAGGCATTTTTATATGTAATAAATAAGGATAGGAGTTTTTAAAGTTAATTATAATACTAATTAGGTATATTTAAATTGAAAACTTAACTTTCAGTTTCAAAACAGATTGGTTCGCTGCAGCTCAGAACAACAACAATATTAATATAAAGATAATAATGCCACAGAAACCTGAAGGTTACTTAGTCACCATTTTGTTAATTTGCCTTCACTGTATTGTAATCCAGATTTTATTTATTTTATTTAACATAAGTATGTATAACTACAAGCAGCGATAGCCTAGTGGTATGACCATTGGACTGCCAAGTCGACTTTTGGAAATTGTGTACGTATTAATAATTAATTATTACTCGCTTAAACGGTGAAGGAAAACATCTTGAGGAAACCTGCATGCCTTAGAGATTTTCTGTCGGCGTGTTAAGTCTGCAAACCCGCACTAGGCCAGCGTGGTGGACTATACTCTAAAGCCTTATCCCTCTCACTCTGTGAGAGGATACCAGTGCCCAGCAGTGGGACAGTATATGGGTTGATGATGATGATGATAATATGATAGTAACACTCATTTATATATAAAAGTCATATCACCAAGGAAACTAAAGCCTTGTCAACTCGTCAAAATTAATTTTAAATCAAAGCAATAAATCTTGAAAGACATTCGATATTCAGCTGTGCTTTGCAGTTAAATTGAATTTGATTGGACGAGGCCTGAAGGCCGATTACAATCTAAATCATCTTTTGACGTTTCTAGATTATTTATTAAATATGATTTTTACTAAATGATTTTAATTATTCAGAATTAATTTTACTTATTGCAATGTTATGGAACTGGGCCGAGCCTACGACCGGTAAATTCGATCTTACGTAATGATAACGATTGATATTTCGATATATTTTATCGATATCGTAAAGATGAAACATTACAATATTACGAAATTAGTATTAAGCCACTAAACATTTCTGCGTGCAATGATACAAGACAATGTTTCGCACTCAAGGTTACACTCACTGTATCGTAAGACTTGAATTTTTCGTCGTAAATGTATGTTAACTGTATCACGAAATAAGCAAAGATTTAAATCGCTAGATTTGCCCTCACCGCGCCCATATAGAGATGAGTGAATGCACACATTCCGTAATGCATCCGTGCAATATTCAGTGTGAGTTTACGAGACAATAACAGATTCGATACTTCCGATGTCAACCAGTTTACTTACAGAAACGTGACCATTATTTGAAGCGGTATCTAGCGATTTAAATCTTTGTTTCTTTAATATGTTTGTCATCAAAATGATTGTTAGTTTATTCTTATCATTATTAAATGCGTAACTACTGGTAAATTTATCCTTTTTGAACTAAAAAAACAGATATACCGCTTTAGACCACTGTGCAACAGGGTCTAACTTTATGACATACTTAATTATTTATTATAAAACCCCGTTGATTCCTTACGTTTACTTTCGTGTAGAAAGTCAGTTTCAAGTCGCCCTACAAGCTTGAGTACAAAGGCTCACCTATATTGTACTGGTCTGCTGTGGGGCCGCAGGTCTCCTGCACAGAAGTCTCGCTCCACGCGGCCGGGTATACCGCCACTCCAGCCACCATACTCAGCGCTGGAAACACATTATCTTCCGTTAATTATATTTTTAAGATATTATACTTACATATTTGTTTAAGGGATAAAGGAGTGACTGACTGAATTAGATCTCAAGCTGTAAGTACAGAGGCCAGCACATCAAGCTACCTCAATCTGTCAAATTTCTTTGTTAGATTTTATACAAAACTTAACTTTAATACAAAATATCTTTTTGTATATTTTTGGCATTTTCCATGCTAAGATTTTAAAGTTATTTAGAAAAGGAAAAATTGGACCGCGGGCAGGATTCGAACCTGCGTCTTCTGGTTAGGTACGTCGTTCTGGTCTGACGTCACCATAAAGACGTAAATTCAGTATGTGAAGGAAAAATTCGACATGACGGGTAGGTACCGCGGTGGCTTAGTGGTCATAGCGTCTGGTGGTCTGGTTAGGACCAGAAGACGCAGGTTCGAATCCTGCCCGCGGTCCAATTTTTCCTTTTCTAAATAACTTTAATACAAAATATTAAGGTACACATTGTCAATTGGGAAAATTTGACAGTTTTGGATAGCTTGACCTAATGGCGTCTGTACATACAACTGTAGATCTGCCATCCCGCAGTAGCGGCATACGACAATAAGGGAAAACTATTTCAGATAGGTACCTACTATAAACATAGAATAAGCATGTGTTTATATGCGAGGCTAGTGGATGCAGCTTCTGGGACCTGGCCTCTCATCTCTAGACCTTTTCTGCCTCCCATTAATTTAGGCTTAAATTAATTTCACCTCTCTATAATTATAATTAAGTTAGTTAAATAAATAAGTACCTAAATAATGTTTTTTTATTATGACGTGATATAGACGTACAAATAGCCTAAACCACTGGCTACAACGTTGAAATTTTGGCAGTCGTTCGAGTTCGTAATAATATAATTGTTACCCCTACGGGGTTAAATAATCCCGTGCGAAGGGACGCTAACTTCTTCTAATATTATATGCGAAAGGAACTCTCTCTCTCTCTCTGTTACTTTTCACGCCTAAACCGCTGAACCGTATAGATAGATTACACCTTGGATAAAGACATAGGCTACAGTTTGTTTCAAAGAAACAAACAAGAAACCGAGGGCAACAGCTAGGCTTGTATGGAATATAATAAGCATCATAAGATTAAAAATTATTTAATACGTTGTACAGTCGCCAGCAGGTCAAGCTATACAAAACTGTCAAATTTTCCCAATTGAACATGAACGTTGTTTTGTATTAAAGTTGAAAATCAATCAAAGAAATTTGATAGATTGGGGTAGCTTGATGTGCTGGCATTTTGGCAATTGCATGCCAAAACTAATGGCGAAATGTGTCTTTGCACTTTATTATTATTTTATAAGATCATCGTTTGTACCACATTTGACGCAAATAAACTATTTTGATTTGATTTGGCCTCTGTACAATGCAACATAATTATCTCTAATATGACGTCATAAAGAACTTCTTTCTCACAAAGACAACCAGCAGATTCAGATGTATTTTCTTCAGGTCCCATAACAAGTGTAAGTTATACAAAGAGCCGCAAAGTAAACAGATCGAATTGAAACGGAAACCGACGGTGCCGGTGAGAACTGCAGGTAGGTACATTCTATTGTATTGTGTTATATTGTGTTGTGATCGTTCAAGGTATCAGCAGCAGGTGCCGCTACTTCCCATGCCAGGTACGGTGAGGTAGTTGATGGAGAATTTGAGACAAAGCATAGGCTCGGGTAGGGCAAGGCCCGGATGCAACAAAATGCGAATTATTTAATTTGTTGAAATAAAACTACTTTTTACGGATGTTATCGCGTTATATTGATACCTAGTTTCGGACCCTTTACAGCGTCGGGATTAATAATAACAATATAACGCGAAAAAATCCGTAAAATGTAGTTTTATTTCAATGTTATAATATTCGCGTAAATGTCAAAAATATATTTAATTTGTTTAAAAAACAGTGATCTGCATCGAAATAAAACTACTTTTTATCGTCCATGGTCACGGGTAGACTAGAATAGGTCTCTAACCGTGACCATAGACGCTGTAAAGGGTCCGAGGCGTCGGGATTAATAATCCTACTCCTACTAATATTATAAATGACGTGAAAGTTTGTGACTTTGTGAAGATGGATGGATCAGATGATTCGAATGTTTGTTACTCTTTCACGTTAAAACTATTGAGCGGTGTTTGATGAATTATTATTTACAGTACATTATTATTATTTACTTTACAGTAGGTATTATTATTTAAACATACCTATAGGCTATCATTTATTTTGTATTAATTAGCCAAATTACGATTGCTAAAAGTAACTTTTCCACGCGGACGAAGTCGCAGGTAGAAGCTTGTATCAATATAACGCGATAAAATCCGTAAAAAGTGGTTTTATTTCGATGTCTAATATTCGTGTAAGTGTCAGAAATCAAAATGATCTACTTACATCTTTATCAAAAGTTCTTACATCTTTTTTTTTATAAGAGATAGGTTAGCGTTTGACCACAATCTCACCTGATGGTAAGTGACGATGTGGTCTAAGATGTAGCACGTTTACCTAGAAGATAGCTATTCACTCGTGACTTGAAGACCCCCAAATTGTACACGTCAGGAAGTACAGACTCAGGCAGCTGATTCCATCGTTGTAGGTACCGCAATTTTAATTCCTCAGTTAACCGTTAGAGAGTTTTCCTAACAAACAAAAATGCCTGTGGCAGGAGTGTCTATCGTTTACTAAACGAGGCTACAGGGTAACTGTTTCTTTTTCAGTCTTCAATGAAAAAAAAAAGTTTGGTACGTACCCCGTAGCAACCAAAGACACAGGGTGTTGTATGGCCGACCATGACCCGATGTTAAGATTAATTATATCGAAGACATGTGCATTGTGTATATTATCACTTTATATATCATACATTTATTCATTGTGGCGTAACAACTATTTAGTTATTCTATAAATGTGGTGTTACTACTTGCATTCAAAATGCCTAGGTGAAATTTAGATAAATGATAAATTATATTTATTTCTGTAAATAGATCTTTTAAAGACACTTTTACAAGTCAATATTTTACATATTTTTTTTAAGCTAGATGGCTCCGGCATTTCCTAGCTGACGACCTATGAGAAGAAACGCCGAAACAAACTCAGAGAATCATGGTCTCTTTTAAAGTCCAGATAATGCATAGTAACAAAATATGTGTCTTACAATGTAGGGCAAAGTCTGAAATGGCCTTATGAAGAAAGAGCCATAGCGGCTTTGAGTAGACCAGTCCCAACTGACGGCACGCATGCATCAGTCATTGTGTAGCTCAACCATAATTTAGGGAGCTCAACAACCCGTCGCACGACGATATCAGATCAGAAGAACATTTGCGTAGGTCACATAAAAAATAGCTCATATATGTATAGGTATGCATTCAACCCTAGCTTTGCCTGTGAAATGCGTAAGACTGGAAAGTTACTAACTGTGTAAATCCCTTGAATATTGTTAAGACAATTCTGCCACATTGGTATCCTACAGGACCACAGTATGATTAGATAGCAAAATCAGAAAGTGTGGCTGCTGAGCGTGAGGTCGTTTGATTTCCAGTTCAAGCGAAATTATTTGAAATAGGCTCGGTAGGGAGACCTAAATATACCGGCGAACTGTAAGTGTACTGCCTAACCCTTCGGCGAATACATGCGTGATGGAATGTTACCACAGCTGCATTACTACATTTTGCTTCAGCAACATATTTCTCGGAATCTGAACCACTTTGTGAGCAAAAACCTAATCCGTAATACACGTCATGTTTAAGCATTTTGCAAACAACCCAACTAAATTATAGGTACTTATGTAACAATACCAAGAAGATACGTCAATATAAAAAAAAAACATTCTAATAATATATGGCAAATATTAATACATTATGGACTACCTATGGTACAAGTGTGTAATGTTGGTGATTACCGCTGAGGCGCCATTAAAACCAGAGCCGTTAGGTGAGGGTTTTAAGAGAGACGAGGACGGTAATCATCAATACACACGTGTATCATAGGACGTTTTTCAACACACTTGTGAAGAAAATAACTATAATTTCATAACAGAGAAAACGAGTTGTGAAAAATGTTTCGTAATGGCGGGAAAAAAAATTCAGTTTTCCTATTGGCGCGCATCCCTCAATGGCGAATAATGGCGATCGGCCATAGGCTAAAAGAATGAGGTTTCTTTTTTTTAGCTTTTCGCGGATAGCGTTTTAGCTACGTACAACATGGGGAACTCAAAGTTTTCTTTATTACAGAGAAAACAAAAGTTATATTTGAGTCAAAGTTAATTAATTAAGTTGAAATTAACGAAGTTGCATGAAGTGAGCAAGCAATAGGTAGGTACATTAATTTATTTGTACTATTGAACACGTTCTTTTTTGTACTTATCGAAACTTTTTTAAGAACAAAGCAACACAACCAATAAAATTAAAAAAAAAAACGGTGTCATTATGTGCCTAATTGCGGTGAAATTAGAGCCATTTTATGAGCAAGTGTGTTGAAAAATATATTAGGTACCTACTTATTATTATTTTTTATGAGTTAACAAAATCTGAGATTTTGAGCCCTTATCTATTCGATGGCATCAAATCAACTTATTGAATCTTGAATGTCCCACAATATTTTTAGTTCTTTTTATAAATAAAGCGTTTCCCTGTACTAGAATTTTCTCCTGTAGGTATCGTCGTTTCTTCTGTTTCATTCGTATATAAATACACAAACACCCAGACTTGGAACGACTACAATTAATACGGTCATACAAAAAAATACTTGACAACCTCCTCCGTTTTTTTTTCGACGGTTAAAAATTTGTTCCGGGCGGGTATCGAATCCACAACACGTGGCGCTGAAGCCGACCGCTTACGTGACTACACCAAATGAGGCATAATTTTGCAAACTTATAACGCATGTTTGTGTTGTGTGCCTCATAAAACATAAATTGTTGCAATTGCAAAAAATCTTGCTTTGACTGACATGGTTTCTTCAAACATAAAGAAGAAATTGAAACCATTCCGTTGCGCAGATTTCCTTTACCAATTATTAGACCTGACATCCAGTTTCCCTTCATTAACCCAATGCTGGGAGAAACTAAGGCTGTCTTCACACTCGGCGGCGCGTGAAGCCGTCCGCGCCGGCGCCGGTGGCTTCTTGACTTTCAATGAGAATTATAATAATTTGTTCTGTCACCGGCAAAGGGAAACGCGAGAAATTGGAGCTAAGTGTCGCTTATATCCATTAATTGATAACTTTGAGAACGCTTTCATAAATATTACTCAATGTCTGTGAAAGTGTCTGTACGAATATTTCTTTCGGATGTAATGCATTGGTGGCTAACGCAGTTTATTCTTCACTATCGTATTGGCATGTACTCAAATATATTTATGAATGCTGTGGTAAACAGATTACAGCCAGTCGCACTAGGTTGAAAGCCATTGGAGTGCGAATTTTGTGAGTTTACTAGGTACAGGCTATATCTACTTAAATGTTCTATCTCACGAAGTTCGTACAAAATTCACACATCACACACATCTTACTTTCTCCGAGCTTTTAGGTTGGGGTCGGCTTCCAGTCTAACCAGATGCGGCTGAATATCAGTATTTAACACGAAGCGACTGCCATCAGACCTTCGCAACCCAATTTGTGGGTAACACCGATACTCTGAGGATAGACTGGTTGTCAGGCTTTTTAGGCTTCTGGCTATCACTAACGATTGTCATAGATGTTAGTATGGCAACCGGGACCGACGGCTTTACGTGCTCTCTGAGGCACGAAGGGGTCTCGATATGTTAAGAATGGTCACCCATCCACAGACTTACCGTGACTATCGCAGCTTAACCTTGCAGATCGGATGATCAGCTTAGTTATTACTTAGCCACGAGCCATCAAGTCATATCACACATCAGGTCTCTGTGAAATAGAATGACCGAACTGTTTTTTTATAATTAATATTACTACCAAACAAATAAGATTGCCGGTGGACCTAATGGACTGCACGCGTTGCAATTTAACATTCGAACAGTGGAAAGAATAAAAAAAGACAATTTGGCAATGGCAGAGTGCTTTGCCGTGCTATGAATAATTTTTTAGACCTACAAGCAAAAAGGTATTTCATGAATAGCAGAGCGTCTATCGTTCACAAACTCCTTGCAAAGCTACAGGCCAGTGTTTCCCACAGTGGTCCTCGGAGCGTGACGCAATTGACTACCCTGTCACACACTGCCAACATCAGCCAGTAAATTATAACGTTCAGATATATAACACTTTCGCAATCACCGTGTTACAAGCCGTTTTGTAACGCATGACATAATATACGGCATAGGTCACACTATCAATTACTAATTAGCCACAGGTGCTTAGTAAAAATTAATGTTTAGTGCCTATTCATTCTCGATGAAGGTGATTAATTTTTCGTCTATTAATAGTCATTATGAAATTATTTCTAATTTATACATTTATAATTTTAATTATTATTATAATTATGTATAGATAAACAACAAGGAACCATAGACCGATACATAAATGTTGTTTCAATTTAATATCTTTCGTTAACGTTAACTTAGTTAATTAAATATTAAAATTAAAGCATAAAAATTAAAAATTGATAAATAATATAGACGTTTTAGTATAACACAAAACGAAAAGTCCCGTAAATTAAATGAATGATTGATTTGACATGATTTGCAATAAATAAATTGACCTAAAATGTTACCACGCGTGTTAGAATTTCTTCAACAGAAACAAACATGGCCGCCTAGACACAGCACAAGTTTTGTCTAGACTAGACCGCTAGATCTACATAATTATGTATTCATGAATATTTCATTCAAAATAGTCGAGAGACACGTGTAATGCGTTCAGAAAATCTAAAGACAAAACTAAATAAATAAAGAATGAAAAAAATAAGTAAAACTAATACTTAGCAAATTTTACTTCCATCTGTTTTCACTGTTATGATTTATAAATTACTAGCGTGCCCTGGCTTCGCACAGGTGGAATATACTTATAATACATATAAAACTTCCTCTTGAAATCACTCTAGGTATCTAATAAAAAAACCGCATCAAAATCCGTTGCTTAGTTTTAAAGATTTATGCATACTTACATAGGGACAGACAGACAACGAGAAGACTTTGTTTTATACTATGTAGTGATTATGTCATGGTATTGGTGAATGTCGAGAAGGCACGTGCAGTGTTTAGTCCGTATGAGACTGACATACTGAATCTGCCGTTTTCCCAGATGGTAGACGACTCATCATGACAATTTTCTGTACCCCAAAGATCGGTGTAATTTAGTTTTCCCATTGCCGTTGGTATTTCACAAAATGGGAAAATCCGCTGTGCGTTATCTGTCAGTCGGTCAGTTGCAAGGATAAACACGTCGCAGCCGGTGCAGGTCGCTCCTTCCCATAATTTTGTTACTCTCTGAATAAGAATATTATTACGTTTACATTCAACAGGTCAACGACATAATAAAGACGACTGTAATTACGGAAACTGCTGTAACATCGTAAAAATTATTCATTATATGGAGACATTCCACGCGGCAACGAAATTACTACAAAGTATTAGCCAATAATCTGTTTCACACACGCCTAGATCCTAAAGCTAGATTTTAAGCAACTGTTGCAAAGTCTACCGACAACCAGTCATTGAGGCCTTAACACCTTCACCGTTGCCGAATTATACAAATAAAACGAAAAGTGCAAAGGTGAAGTCGCGAACGTAGCCACGTAATACCGATTGTGTAACATAGTTATGACAACTCATGACTAATTGGGATCATTGCTGACTTCTGATAGACATTTTATTCTTTAAGCACGAGAAACAATTGCAGAGACGGATGGAGTTCGCCTCGTAATTGCCTTAGGTGTTTAGATTGCTCTTGCGGACTTTTAACAAGAGTTTAAACCTTTTAATATTTTAAATGCTAAGTAAAAGTTTACTTAGCATTCGTTTTTGTGGACACTACAGTCAGGCTCTCACGTAACTTGAGACGGTTATATGTATTTCATCTTTCAATTCACTAAGCGTGTTATTTAATTATAGATGTTAACGACGGATTTAAAATTTAATATCCTACAGATTGCCGAAACTTTATTCAATAAAATGTACTTAACATGACAGGATGTGTTAATGGAATGAATAAGGTACTTAAAACTTAAATGTTATCAGGCTATTCAAGACTCGAAACTGATATTTTTTAGCACAGGGGCTTACAATTTCTAATTACATAAAGCGCATAACCATTTACAAGTAACAATTCGCTGTGCTGTTTATATAAAAGTACCATTTTATACTTGTTTACTAGAAACTACCAACGGTGACTTAACTTTACAGTAGGTAAACACTTTACGTACTTAGAGAGTTTTCTATTACAAAGAGCGATGACAGATTATCTCCGCTTTCAAGCTAGTTAAATTATAGCGATAGGAATGGACGCTGTTTGTTACTTGTGAGAGAAGTTGAAGTGACAGAATATTAATGTTAATATTTATTTGCGGCTATTTAACATAATTCATTTATTTGTAATAAATGGATCAGAGTGCTGGAAGATGGATGAAAGAAGACTACATGCAATGGAAATGAGAATATTGATGTGAATGTGTGGAGTAACTAGAATAGACAAAATAAGGAATGAGAGAGTAATTTCACACAAATTGGAGCTGCCCGACTGGGGAAGTACCTCCGCCTTGCAGAAAATCGAAGTGAAATAACACTGTTTTGAGCTGTGTTATGTTTCTTACGGTGAGCAAGGTTGCCAGTGCTCCGCGAGGAAATGTTGTGTTGGCAGTGGACTTTGACCCTTATACTGCCAACCCAACTATTCCTGTTTCATTTTACAGTGTTCGGCAACGCGCAAGTGATACCCCTGGTGTTACAAGCGTCTATAGGCTACGGTAACCGCTTACCAACAGGCGGGCCGTATGCTTGTTTGCCACCTTAGTGGTATAAAAAAAATGCACCTCGAATTGCATAGACATACTGCTAGCTACGAACAGATAATAGTCCTATGACTATCCGGATATATTGGCTGGGTATATAATTTTGAGAAAGTAATGGGAAATGTTAATTTCCAAAGTAATTTAGCCGATATGATGGGGAAAAGCTATCTATAACTTTTGAAAGCTAAAAGCAAGTATTTTATAAATAAGTGAGTATAAGTAGCCAGTATACTGAGCTACCTAGGTACTACTTGCTTTCTAGACCACTTTCGATATTTATCGCCTTGCGGTCACTTGCTTAGCAGTTGTTGGAAACTAACTTAGTGTAAATGAAGCGTGTTTATTGATAAAGAACGTTTTTCTAATAAACACGTTCATCTTTCTGTATATTTTTTCCGTGCTGTCTACAAAGTTATTATTATTATTTTCTTTTCTAACCTATATGATCCCACTGCTGAGTAAAGATCTCCCCCATCTCCTTCCACTGATCTCTGTTCAGCGTTATCTGAGGCCAGTCTGTCCGGAAAGCGTCCAAATCGTCCCGCCAGCTTTTTCTGGGCCTTATTAAAAGTTATAGCGAAGGAAAAATTTGACTGCGGGCAGGAGACGTAAATTCAGAATGTGAAGGCAAATTTCGACCTGTCGGGTGGGACTCGCGGTGGCTAAGGTCTGTCTACCGGTCATAGCGTCTGGTGTCAAACTTGCATTTCACACGAAATGCAAGTTCGAATCTTGCCCGCAGTCGAATTCTTCCTTCGCTAAAATAACTTTATAAACACTCATAATTTTGGTTCGATCTTGAACAGTACGAGTATTTCGCAGTGGGCGAAAGAAAATAGTAATAATTAATGCAATTTTCTGTTTTTAAGAATACGAAGGTAATATGTAGATGGTAAGTTAAATAATTGAGGAGCTTTATAAATATAAACATTATCTCAAATAATATTGAGACCCTGTAGATCGGATTGACTAGTCAGTGAACACAGATATACGATGAGGCCGTGTCTACATACATACATATGCGTACGCGAGGGTCTTCGTCTCAACGAGGAAAACCGCTATATGGCATTAAGTAAAGAAATGACTCATTACGACAGAATTTTAATTAAAATACTTCTTTAGAAATGTCTTCCTGTGTTACATAATTGACTTAAGTATTAATCTACCTGAGCTTTACCATTGTAAAAAAATAAGAAAAATTGTGTTTTAATCAGGCCTCGCAAGGCCTCCTTAAAATAGTGTAGATTGCCAACATGTGATTTAACTCTGTAGGTGCCACTAGAATTAAATTTCTTGACCTTGAGAGAGCTCAGAGGTCCCTACTGAAAGTTATGTTGTTCAAACCCTTCAGATTTTCTACTGAGAACCCTTACCGGACTTCAGATCTTCTGACACTTAGAAAGTTGTATGTACGTAACATAATCCTAAGTAAGCATAAAACTCTTCCGTTCAACCCACAGAAAACTAAAGGCAGAAGAAAAAACGCGGTTGCTCCCACTGTCTCAGTAGTCTTTCGCCAAAAGACAATATTCAAGGCAATCATCTCACTTATACAATCTTCTTAATAAAGAACTTGATATATACCCACTAACCTACCGTGAATGCACTTTGTCTCAGTGGCTCAAGTCAAAGTCCTACGACGAGGTGGAAAAGATGGTTCAATCAATGAGTCCTATGTTATTATTTTCCGATCCCAAGACTAGTCGTAGGGTTTGCACACGCACGCACGCACACACACACACACGCGCACTCACACACACACACACACACACACACACACACACGCATCCCAGCGCGTTTCTCTTTACTGTGTTTCCATTATTTTTTTTATTTTTTTTTATTTTTATTTATAAATGTTCACATATTTTGATCATAAGCTCAATAGCTGTAACAATTATGTAATCTGGGGACGGGCGGAGCTTCCTAACACAAGCAAACTAATTGCTTAAAAGGATGCTCCTCATTGTAACTAGAATAAGTTATTTGGTTAATGCAATAAACATTTTTATTTTATAAAAAAAAAAACTCTGTAGGTAGTGTGTACTGGTCCTCCGATCCTCCACAAAATGGTCCTGTAAAATCTGATAATTATTGTCTGTCCGTCTGATAAACATGCATACAGAGAGGATACTAATGTTCCTAAGCTCAATTTAATCTTGAAAACCATAAGGCCTTGTCAAACGAACCTTTTTTTATTTGTGATGTACGCATTTCATTTCTCGGTTTGCTTTCGCTACGCGTTCGTCACACCTCGGATACTCAATAGAAATGCTCTGGTTCCAATGCCTACTACTACATAAGTGTGATTACGTTGGTACACGCGCAGATTTGTGCGTAACGTGCGGGCTTGTTTAGCAGACAACAAACGCTACAACGCGAGTGAGGATTCGAACGTGTGTAAAGGGCCAGAGAGTGGTGGATATACTTACATACATAGCATGTTCGTATTCCCCGAGGGGTTAAGCCGAGGTGTACTCATGTACACCTACAGTTGGGCGGTACGTTTAGGTTCCATGTCTGTCCCCTAGTCTGCCAGTATCTGTAGTCTGTATCTAGTACTAACAGTTATTCTGCGCCTTCGGTTCTCTGTGTTTATCTAGGTATAGCAGGTTTATCAGAAAGTAATAATTGTAAGTAAATTAAATTTACCAGTATAATATCATCAATGAATGCAGCTTATCGCCATTGATTATAATATATCTACTTGGAGAGAAATTTCAAATGTATCTTATCTCTTAATTTCTTCCTTATCTCCTAATTTGTGCATTTTACAGTAAACGAGTTACTCTAAATTACGTGACAGCACGCATTTACGTGCCGCGCGTGTCACGTCAACAATTTTTAGATAAAGTGGACACTTAAGTATAACTGTTCTGTGAATTGGCCGGCGTTAGGACGGAGCCTATTAGAATAGTAAATTGTATATTTTACATAATTATTACAGTTCGCTGGTTCTGAGCAGTTTTGGAATCACCAAAAATTCACTCATTTAAAGTTCATACCTACTAAAATCTCCGAGTCGACTGCCGAATGAATTTTATTTCATTTAAGATGATGTAAAGGAAAGCCAATTTTAATAAACTTCGTAGACGCATCCAAAACCGTTAAAATTTTTCGTTATACATATTAAAAATCGAATTTCAAATCAAATCAGAGGTGTACTAATGGACACCCACATTTCGCCGGTATGTTTAGGTCCCATGTAATAGGGGGCGAGCCATTAACCGGGCACAAATCCAGACTCCGAGCTGCTACTGAGAATTTCGTAGAAAAACCCAATAACACTGCTCGACCTGGGGATCGAACCCAGGACCTCTAGCGTAGCAGTTGCGCTTAGGACCACTAGACTAACGAGGCAGTCTGATAGCATTTATTCTATCTATTATACCGAGGAGTTACTTAGTAAATTTTGGAATTTTGGACTTTTGGCTTTGCTATGACAAACTTAATTCTCAAGCACTGTTTGCAAGTTACTGTTGCAATTAACTACTATGTTTATGACCCCACAATTTGTTACAGCAACAATTTGCTAAGTACCAAATAGAATAGCATTTTTCTTTTGTCGGCTAAAAGTGCCAAGACCATCTAACTAATTAGAACGTTACGAAATTTCATAAATGAGTCGTCTTTGTCAAATGTTGAAAGTTACATAATTTTCTCATTGAACTGGGTCGATGTGGCTCAACCGCAAATATTCTACTAACAATAAGTGCGGGATCATTTGATGGGAATGTTTCAACACAGATTATAATGATCTGTTTTCGAGAATAGGCCATTTTGCACCGAGTGTCGAAAGTGGCTCAATTGTATCAGATCTATTCGGCTATAAACTGCATGATTGTGGGCGCCGACATAAAGTTGCAACTAAAAGGCCAAAGTGAGAAAGACTGAGATCAATTTAGTACGTAGTTCTTGTAAGCATACCTAGTAGTTTTATACTAAATTTTGATGATCACTAACCGGGAATAAAAAAGGGGTCCATTTAGTTAGACGTCTATATAAGTCACTATGTATGTAAGCCGCACAAATATGAAGCCGACATTGCTATCAGTAGAAAACGCGTTAATACACCAAAAGACAATAAATGCCCATTAAATTATACATACAACATTATAACTCTCGCAAGTGTGTAATAAACCTGAAAGTATGTTACCTAAGCTCTGTAACGAGTTATGAACGTGAATTTCATACATTATGCTTTTATCGCGGACATAAGAGACATGTAGAAGTTGCCACAGCTGGTTAGATTGACAAAGACGACGAACACAATAATAATGAATGGCTATAGAAAATACTCCTATACCAACTAACCTAAAACTATGAATTGTGATTGCCCGAAAATACACTTAAATTTTTAACTGAAATTTTATTCAATTTCAAAATAAACATGACATTCAAGCGTTTGCAAATTCCTCAGGTGTAGGCATATGTGATCGCACTCTAGCTATCCTGTCCTGGTCAATATTAAGACTTTTTCTTTTACAAGCTATTTCCCTCTCCAAGTCTCCTCTATACTTCATCAGTTCCGCTCTCACTGCCTCAGCTTGCCTCATCTTGCCGGTCAGAGACTCTGCCGTCTCTTTAATAAACTTAGCCTCTGCCATCAAAGCGTACTGCGCTTCATCTCTACAGTTTTCCACGTTGGGACGATTATAATTTCTATTCTGCAACCTTGTATTAGATAGTTTGTCTCGCTGATCCACTTTCCTCAGCGAATCCTTTAGATAATCTATTAAGTTTTCCACATCAGCGATTGTCTGCAAATTGTCTTTTAGATTATCTTCTAACTTCGTACATAGCTGTTCTGTAGCAGCGACAGTTTCTCCCAGCGCATAATTCGTTCTAGCAGCTTGTATTTTCATATCTTGGGAACCTTTTACAATTGCCGTCATTAAGTCCGCTCGTAAATTTGCAGACTTCTGCCTAACTTCCTCGCAGTTTCTGATACTTTCCTTACAGAAGTGTTCCCAATATTCCAAGGTGGTTGCATTTTCAGGCCACCGGGCTACACCTGGATGGTGAAGTATCAAGTTAGATTCAGGCGTCATATTCAAATTTTGGTTATCTAACTTTAACGTCGTAATTTTGTCACTCCAGTCAAATTCTATGCTCGCTTTAGCAGCTCTATTATAAGCCATTTGTGCTTCAACTTTTGCTAGTGTCTCTTGAAACACTCGTCTTATCTCTCCAACAATGGCTACCTCTTTTATTAATTCTTGCTCGGCGTCATCTCTTACCAGATCGGGTTCATATCTATTCGTGCGTAGTTCTAAGCACTCTCTCGATATTGCTTCAGGCAACATCAAAATCCTACATGCACTCTTGAGTTTAGTTCTATCCGCATCTAAGGTTTCGATTTCTGTAGATATACCCTTCAGGGCATTTTTAACTTGCTTCTTCCAATAAGCCAAATCTTTGACTCTTCCTTCCAGCTTTTTATTGGTGTCAGATTGCTTATTATCCATACCCATAAAAGCGTTTTGAAGATCTCGTTTAATGGAAGCGTCTAATGCTTTGGCTTTGTCCGTCGCTCTTGGAGTTAAAATGTGTTGGTTATTAAGTCTCCATTCTCCGGTTGAGTACTGAGTTATGGAGTATTTGTCAACCACAGGTCTGACGCCTGTCATCCCCGCTTGAGGAGTCCAATCCACATGACCCGGCGCCCATGGACCAATGGGTCCCATTCCGAGAATATCCCCACTGGTGCTGTCAGTGGGCTGAGGTAGGTACAAAGGTGGTGCATCGGGCGGGTAATACTTTTTCTCCGGTGGCTCGATACGACCAGGAACATAAGGCGAGGCGTAAGGATTTTCCACGTTTCGTTTTTCCCCTGCTTCTAAGTAACTCGGTTTGACCTCGCCAGACCTATCAGTAGATGGGCAGATATAGGGACAATTGAACTTGTCCGGAGTATTAGCAATTGGATTAGACATTTTGACAGGAATTTAGTGTACGCAAACTTTTAAAACTTATGTTAAATTAAAACTAAATAAAAAGCTTTTGCACAGGCAAAAGATGTAAATGAAATGACGTGTTTACTTTTTTATTTATAAGTGCATCCTGAGAGTGGCCAGTTTTTCGCATAACATAAAACCTTTATTTAACGTACTTAAATATCTAATTTGTATTTTAAAAAAATACATCATTATAAACTAATTTATTAAACGTAATCAATTTTTCATATCCCTAAGTGATAAGAGACCAAACTATTTTTTTTATTTTTTAGATAATTTATTTTTTATTTTTTTAGATGTGGCGTTTAAAATACATACAACCTTTAATTTTCACTCTTTTGCCACAAACAATATGGCAAAACAACGTTTGCTATGTCAGCTAGTAGCTATATAAGTACTATAGTTTACTATATTCCCTACTCACCTACTACTGAAATTATATACTTACCTAATATATACAATTCCCTAGTATGCATTAAGTACGTAATTATACGAATTAACTTATTATGCATTACGATTATTTCAAAGCATCTTCTTCTCAATGTGTCGATAAATAAATATTTTTGGACTATTTTACACAGCACCATCTTGTCGCAAACTAAGCAGAGCTTGTACTATGGGGTACTGCAACTACTACACAACGGATATAATACTTTTTTAACTTATATCACATAAGAAATACCCAGAGATACACAAACCCTTATGTCCATCACATAGATATATTTGTGTCCTGTGGGAATCGAAGCCAAGACGTTGTGTTCCATCAGCAATCATAAATAAAAAAATAAAATTATGAAACACAGGTGAGTAGTAGGTTCACACTTGCCTGATCGAAAGCTCAGCAACGCATTGACTGCATTTTCTGACGAAGCCATGAGATCCTCGCTCGAAACACGGGGCAAAACAGAAGGTGGGCCATTGTCTAGTGAAAGACGCCGCATTTTCTGACCCATGAGAGTAACAAACTACTTATCGCATGAATCTCTCAATATCCTCAATACCACCATCTTTTTCTAACGGTCGACAAAACCAACGGTTTTCCGATATAAAAACTGGTAAGTATGTAATTTTAGTAGATATGTTAATCAAATTATGGGATTCACTATCTTCATCTTCCATTCGATGGGAAATCGCTTGTTTCAAAAGGTCAGTAAAGCGTACCTGTACATTGTTCTGAGTGTTCACATCACTCGTGGGATACTGCATTGTTTAGCAATGTGTAGTGCTGTTAGTAACCTACGTTTATATTCGAAGAAGGTTCTTGTTCAATCGGTTCCCTTTCCGTATTTTTTTCTGCAGTTACACTACTCACTAAACACTAAAGTTCAAAAAATCTCAGAAACATCATCTAAAATACCATCTAGCTAATATATTGTTACGCCGCCCGACCTCAAGAAAATGTTATCTTGATATTAACTGAGTTACACAAGACGCACTCAGTAAATGATGTGCAAAACAATAATAAAGAGTGAAAGGTTGTGGCAAATGGCACTTCGTCACGACGGTTATGTCTGAAATGAGCTACGACTGCTTATGTAAGCACTTAATAGAGTTACTGCCTTTGTAAATAAAGAAGTTTGATGTGTATGGTTCCGGTCTTTGCACTCAAGGCTTGTTTGTTCACTCAAATGGTGAAAAAGTAACGTCAAATTTAGAATAGGAATAATCAAATATTTTTATATTTGATTATTCCTACATATAAATAATTAGTTTAAGCAAAATACCATTTGTATGTGAAACCAAGTTCTTAACTTAAAAATATATTAAGTTTATTAAACATTAAGAATAGTCTAAAATAAAATATTCGAAATAAGCTAAGCATAAATAGGTACTAGAAACATCCAAATTCAGAATCCAGCCAACTCCGAGGCAGACGGGTAGTGAGAACGAACCATTCCACATCGATCCCTGTCTATATTCAGAGTCTTTCTCTTCGATGCTATCTCTCGCTCTAACTCAGTTCTTTTTCGGACCAAGTCCCCTCTCAGTCTTTCAGCGTTTCTCAGTTGACCGAGAAGAGACGTAACCGTTTCATGAATCTTCTTCACTTCTTCAATTAATCCTAAATGTGGCTGATCTCTGACGCTTTCTCCGTGAGGTCTCCAATTGTTTCTATTGTCTAGCCTTGTTTGTGCTAATTTCATAGCTGCGTCCATTTTTCTTATTGATTCTTTCAGACTCTCTATCAAATCTTCCATGTCAGCAGTTCTTTGTAGTGTGGTCCGCAGGTTTTCCTCAAGTTTTGTACATAGTTCTGAAGTAATTGCAACCGTTTCGGCTAATGCGATATCAGTTCTGTCGGCCTGGTTACGTAACTTTCTTCCGTTATTCACCAAAATAGCGTCTAAGCTACCTCTAAGATCGGCAGACTTTTGTCGCGCTGCTTCACAGTTCTGCACATTTTCTCTACAAAAATATTCCCAATACTCTAACGGTGCGGTGTAGTCGCCGAACTTAGTAGAGCCCGGTCTAAACATTATAGTATTAGATTTCGTGTTGAGACTAAGATTAATAGCTTCCGTGTTATACGCCATAGTTTTGTCGCACCAGTCATACTCAATCCTATGTTTCGCTGCCTTGTTTATTGCCATTTGATCTTCTATTTTATTAAGTGTATTTTTTATAGTTGCTCTGACTTCGTTCACCAACTTCATTTCTTTGATTAACTCCTGCTCGGCAAGGTCTGCTACCAGGTCAGGTTCGAATCGATTGGACCGAAGATCTAAACACTCTTTAGAAATCGACTCAGGTAACATGAGCACTCTGGATGCTCCTTTTAGACGTTGTCTATCAATTTCAAGCAATTCTACTTCTCGAGTGATAGCCCTGCAAGCCTTTTCTACCTCTACTTTCCATCTAAATATATCTCTTGCTTTCTGTTTTAACCTTTTATTGTTCTCCAGTTGATGTTTATCTATATTTCCAAACGCTTGCATCATAGATGTCTTGGCATTATAATCTACTATATTAGATTTATTTATGATTTCTGGATCTAAAATTTCCTCATTGTGTTTTCTCCATTCACTTAGAGAATATCTACTTAGAGAGTACTTATTAACACCTGGTCTTGTACCGGTCATAGCTCCAAGAGGAGTCCAGTCTACTTTGCCGTCGGGACCTGGTTTTAAGTTTGCCAAGTAATGGAAATCATCAACTCCTCCACCTGGAGTTGATGGCCGCGTTGGTTCGTGGTCTTGTGGATCTTGCATATCAGGTGATATTACTTTATCTTGTTCAGATTCTTTAGCTTCTTTTATTTCCTCCAAAGCTTTCTCTGGAGACTTTGCAGCAAGTTTAAACGCAGCAATATTATCACACTCCACTGGACAATCATCTTTCTCAGGAAAAGTTGTTAAATTCTCCATATTTATAGTATATTATTTATTAACACTATTAAATTCAAAATTAATGAAATTTCTATTGTAAGAAAATAGAAACTTCTCTGTAGCCAAAATGAATTATAAACAAATATCTCAGAATCATGACATGAATAAATTCCATAGAGTAATATAATTATTTATAATAAATAAATTCAAAGTCTGCCAAAGAGAAACTATGATACTAATAAGGAGTTCTAAGAAAGTTAGTTTGATTTTTAAAAAAATCAGAGAAATTGCTGTATATGACCTCACAATCTCCCCTTATCAAATTTCTAATTAAATAGTATTGTTATGTTTTATCAAAAGCGGCTTATTTAGCTCAGCTACTATGAGGTGTTACTGCAGTAGTCAGACAGTTTGAAAAGAACTACTACTTTTACGGTTTACTCTGAGATCAGAAATAGTAAGATTATGACCGATCATAATGATATTGCAGGAAACTCAAATATTAACCCTTACTTTAAACATGTAGGTATTTTGAAATAAAACTACTTTTTACGGATTTTATCGCGTTATATTGATATTATTCATCCCGACGTTTCGTATAAAAAGTAGTTTTATTTCAATGTATAATATTCGCGTAAGTGCCAGAAATGCGCATGTAGGTGTTTTGTACGACATGAGATTTCTAAAAAGTATTAATTATCATGACCCATGGGCACGGGTCACCTCTTAAAACTAGAGCGGTTAAACTATAGTCCACCAGGCTGCGTTTGGGTTGGCAGACTTCACACGCCGCCGAGAAAATCAGGCATCTACGATTTGTCACGATATTACCTTCACCGTTTAAGTGAGTAATAGCTAATAGGTAAATACTGATCGTATTTACCTATTAGCTATTACTACGCACATTATTGTTGGAGAGGGAGATTCAAGCCGAGACCTACGGCTTGACAGTCCAATAGTCACTAGACTATCACTGCTTAAAAAGTATTGAAATATTTTAATTAATGAATATATTGCCAAAATAAATATAGTGTGATTAATTAAAAATTAGGAATGAAAGATGGCGAGTGAGTATTATTATTTGAAATATAAAAATCTTAACAGAACCAAATAATTTATTTGCAAAATGTAGTGACAAATAAGTTGGTACCATATCCAAAAGAAAAATACTGTATAAAAATTAAAACTATCTATGAAAATAAACGTTTCAAATATTAATTTAAAATCCTGCCAGCTCTGAAGCAGACGGATAATGAGACCGAACCTTGCCACATCTCTCCCTGTCTATATTCAATGTCTTTCTCTTCGATGCGATGTCTTTCTCCAGTTCATTTCTCTTACTGATCAATTCCTGTCTCACTCTTTCCGCATTTTTCATTTGTCCAAGAAGCGATGTAACAGTTTCGTGAATTTTTTTCACCTCTTCTATTAAACCAATATGAGGTTGGTCCCGTACACTTTCGCCATGTGGTCTCCAGTTGTTTCTGTTGTCTAGTCTAGTTTGAGCTAATTTCATAGCCGCGTCAGTTTTTTTTATTGCATCTTGTATATTTTGTATTAAAGTCTCCATATCAGCAATTTTTTGTAAAGTGGCTCGAAGGTTCTCCTCTAGTTTGGTGCACAATTCTGAAGTGAGCGCTACAGTCTCGGCTAATGCGACGTCAGTTTTATCTGCTTGGATACGCAATTTCCGGCCGTTATTTACCAAAATAGCGTTCAAGCTGCCCCTAAGATCGACAGATTTTTGTCGTACGGTTTCGACATTTTCAATAGTTTCCCTGCAAAAATACTCCCAATATTCCAAAGGCGCCGTATATTCACCAAATTTCGTAGCTCCAGGTCTAAACATTAAGGTAGTAGATTTTGGATTAAGGCCCAAATTTATAGTTACAGTATTATAAGCCATCGTTTTATCACACCAATCATATTCGATTCTGTGTTTAGCTGCCTTATTGATCTTTAATTGTTCCTCTATTTTATCTAACGTTGTCTTCAAAGTTTCTCTCACTTCACTAACGAGTTTCATTTCTTTCATAAGTTGTTCAGAAGCTAAGTCTGCAACTAAATCTGGTTGCGCCCGGTATGATCGCATTTCAATGCACTCTCTAGAAATCGATTCGGGCAACATCAACACTCTAGACGCACCTTTAAGTCTCTGTCTTTCAATTTCTAAGAGTTCAACTTCTTCTGTAATCATTTTGCAGGCCTTTTCTACTTCAATTTTCCAGCGTAGTGTGTCCTTGGCTCTTTGCTTGAGCCTCTTGTTAGTTTCTAACTGTTGTTTGTCGATATTACCGAAAGCTTGCATTATAGATGTCTTACCATTGTAGTCTATAATGTTCGATTCATTTATGATGTCAGAATTTAATACTTGATCGTTGTGCTTTCTCCATTCGCCCAGCGAATATCTACTTATAGAATATTTATTGACTCCTGGTCTTGTCCCAGACAGTGTTGCGAGTGGTGTCCAGTCTACTTTCCCATCTAGACCTGGTTTCAAACTCGGTAACTCCTGGCCGTATAGGGCTGGCTTAATAGGAGCGTTGTCTGGTGGTATTGGAGGGGGAGCAATAGTTTGAAGAGGTTCCAACTGCTTTGCCTTAGCCCTGGCTTCTTCTGCTATTTTCTGTTCTTCAATAGCTCTTTGCTGTTGCGTCGGGTTGATGGGAGCTGCTACAAATGCGCCGATTCCATCGCATACATTGGGACATATGTCTGGTTCAGAGAATGTGTTTAGCTGTTCCATGGCCCAAAAGTACTTACTCACAAATTAGCAGCAAATATCAAACAAATAACTTATAGCAAATACAATTTTTCTAAGATAAAGAGTTAAAAAAGAAACAATGAAAACAACTAAAAATCTTTCATTGACGTTTCGAAATTGTCATATTTTTATTTTTAATAGTGGTCCCATGGCTCTCGAAATCTGTCCTTTTGAAGTTTGAATGTTAGTCTTTAAAAAACCAAATACCTACTTAGCAGCAGCTAACATTTATTTTCAAAAGACTTACCAAATAATAATTACATATTTACAAAATATACATACTTACCTATACCAAAACAAAAAATAAAATAGAAATAAATAAAAGTATAAAACGCTAGTAGGCGTCAAAGTATTCCTCGGCATCGCTGTCGTCCGGCAACGTGCCTAGAAGACTGGCTGCATTGCCACGTTGAATGTCAATTTAAAAAATAAATTGACATAACAAAACATTGTGTTTGGCATTAATTAACAGCATGAACGTAAACACAAAATAATGATAAAAAATAAAAAAATAATGATGTATTTCCCTCCTTTTTTTCCTTTCCTATACACGTTTTTCCGTACGATTTTCCTATCCACTTTGACATTGGCAGAATTGTCGAGATCGGCATCAAATGCCATAGAGAAAGAAAGAAGAAGAATGATGTATTTATTATAGCTTTCTTGCTCTCCTTGATAAACTTTCACTATATCAAATCTCACACTCCTCCGTGTGCGCAATATGCTTAAAAAGATATACAAAGTTTTAAGTTTTTTAGTTTTAGTTTTTAAGTTTTTCAGTTTTTTCTCTGCAGGTACCTAGGTATTTATTGTATAAGAACAAGAAGATAGCTAAGTAGTCGGTTTTAAAAAGAGTTTACATCTTGCTCATTAGATAAATATATTATTTGTCGATGTTACAACTATCACGCCTGTATTCGCCAAAGGGTTAGTCAGAGGTGTACTAATGTACACTCACAGTTCTTCGGAATTTAACAGAGGGCGAGCCTATTGCCATTAACCGGGCACAAATCCTAACTCCGAGCTGCTACTAACACTACACTACACTTGGCTCGACCTGGGAATCGAACCCAGGATCGAGCAGAGAGATCAAAAATCGAACCCTAGCGCAGTCGCGCTTAG
The DNA here is from genome assembly GCA_964056405.1 of Acronicta alni. Taxonomy (NCBI): domain Eukaryota; kingdom Metazoa; phylum Arthropoda; class Insecta; order Lepidoptera; family Noctuidae; genus Acronicta; species Acronicta alni. Next base: position 10,559,192 of record OZ043935.1, read on the forward strand.
GATCACTAGACACGAGACAGCTGATAATTTTTCCGGTTTAAGTATATTAGCTAAATATTAAAAAAAAAAAACAAACATCCAAACTTTCACTTTAATAACTTTATAATATCAGTATGATTTCAATGATTTCTATCATCATTAGATAGTTAAGTCTATATGGGTCAAGACAGAAACGGTTTCTTTATGTAACTTAATTCCAAGCTCCACGTAATTTGTAAGATTTGTACTTGTAGGTTTACAAACCGAGAAAAAAAAACATACTTCATTATTATTTTTAGTCAATTATTTTACCAAAAAAAATAATTAAATAAGCAATAACAAACACTCTTCAAGGAAAATAAGTTTATATGTTTTAATTTATGTACAATTCTGCCGTAAATAAAATTTAGGGTCAATGCACCAATTGACACCGAGACGCTCGCTTACGCCATAATCAAATTGTTATTCATGGCATAGATAAAGCGACACTCAGTAGATAGGTACACCATAGATTGTAAAAAATAAATATAACAAAATTATTTTCTCCAGAAACTTCAAGTACTTAAAGATAAATGGTTAATGAGACGATCGACTTATTATAGTAATAATAACATTTAGTTACTTAAAAGTCCATTTGATTTCAGGTGGCGCTTAAAACACCGTGTTTTTTTTTGTAATTACACAATCCGTGTAATAACGAGCTATACATTTGAATTGGTGTTGCTATGAAAACGAATTTATTGTTCTTGTATTACTTAATAATTTATATGACATGTGGCAATGTCTATAATCATTATAACACAGGCGATCATAGCTCAACTTTTACTTTTTTTACCAGTTCAAATTATGCTGACCAGCAAAATAATTGTATTGTAGGTGCGTACAATATTTTATAGTTACAATTATTATAGTACTACGCAATTATTTGTGATACACATTTCCAATGACAGATTAATTATTATTATTATCTAGATCAGAAATAATGTGAGATTATTAAACCTTGGGTTAGGCTTGTATGTTGCGATATTTTTAATATATCTACCAACGGCTATTTTCGGTTAGATACGGTAGCTTTCATTATGTTAAGATTACTTTTATGTTCAGTCAAGTAGATCTGACTGGATGATGAAATAATTATAGTAGCGACGATTATTGAAAAAGTATTTACGGATTGCATATTTTTTTTATGTTTTAATAGTATCTACAGTTTATGAATCTCGTAAGGTAAAAGAGTACATAAAAAAAATCGGTGAGAATATATAAGAATCTCTTAGTCAATATCTGAGGCTGAGGCTATCTTATCTTACTATGGGAGCAGGCATGGCCAACAACACCAAAATATTTGATCTGTTGTGTTGTCCTCAGCATGGTACCTCTTCAAAGACGTGGTTCATCAAGACGGCTAGCCCACTAAGAGGAAGGAACCTGTAGTCTTCTGGCTTCGGGTATCCGTTGCCGAGATGACTCATCTGTTTCGTCGCCAGGACGACACAATCACATAAGATGTGTTGCCTTGGTTTCCTTGAATTCAACATAAGCTCTACTATCATTGTATCTTCAACGTTCGGAAATGTTGCCATTTCCCAGTTACCAATTAACACATTGCAGAAAATCTAGCTCACCTCTCGTCGTATGTTATTATGAACATTTTTCCGGTCACGTAGCGGTTCATGAGTGAACTCGCGAGTTGATGAGGTCAGACGTACATACATGGGGCTTCGTTATGTTAACATTACACCGGGCGTCCGCATCAATGACTTCTTGCCTAGCTTCGTGTTCATACAATAGCATTATGGTTGGCTCAGGTCCAATCAACTGTTTCTATTTCAATATAGATAAAGTATATAATTGATAATGATTTATGGTAAAATGTTTTCCTAAGTTTAACATTTGATACGAACAGAAAAAAATACTATTTAATAATTGTTTGTCTTGTACGTTTCTTTTTTCAATCAATCACAGCCTGGAATCTAAACACTTAATTAATAAATTAGATACAAGCCTAGTCCATTAATTCCTAAATAGGTAAGTAATAAGATTGCTTAGATACCTACTCTATTATTTAAGATACTCTGTGCCTACGCTACTGCGATAACTGTTAAGCATTTTTACCATAATTACTAGCTGTACTTCATTTTCATACGGAATTTTTGTTGCATGACAAAGGCGTTTTACCGGTTTCGTTGTTCGCACTTTAGACATTAATTATTACTCACATGGTTTCGGATAGATTGGCGCTATCTAATCCAATTAGTTCCAGTAAAAGCTTTATGGTAATGGAATATGAAGTTTAGTTACTCACTGAATTTAATCCATATCGATCCAATTACCTATCTCATATATTTTTAAAGGAAACGATAATCGAAGCGAAAAGTAAGCCATTTCTGAACTTCCTCAATTTACACTTTTGACACCAGCCGTGGTGGCATGCCTTTTTCCCATAACAGGTAGGACAAGAAACCATAGAGATGGTACTTACGTTAAATAAGGTGTGTCAAAAACCTGTATGTGGTTGCAAGCCATATCGACGCAATATGCGCAAAAATTTGTAAGAGTTGCAATATTTTGATGACTAAACATCTTAGAAGCAGAACTTGTAATTAGGTACCTATTTGGTTGTAAACTTCCTTTTAATTCAATGCAATCAAAGAAAACTGTTATAGGTACTATTATTGAGTTCTACCTATATGATTGTAGGTATTAATTTATTATTTGCGAACTCAAGTTATTTCTGACATTGAATCACGAGTGTATTCAAATGAACTCAAAGATGCCTTTTTTCGTCGTGAATAGATCCTTTCAAAGATGTCAAGGCGAGTCACTATTATTGGATTGTAGTTAAAAGTCAGTAAGCTTTAAAGCTTTAATCTATAAGTAGATTATGTTTGATGTTAATTCGGCATTATGGGTTATGGCGGACGCCATATTCAATTTTTTTTTTCACAAATATCATAATTAGGTCTCTAGAACATTGTAGGTTTATAGAAAAAATAATTACACCAATAATAACTACCTACTCATATCTTATCAATAATTACTTATTCATATCTTGGTTATTAAAAACTAAGCAAAGGTTTTTTTAAAGATCAAGCCAAACACATAACATAGACAATAACATAGAATTTTTTACAATTACCAAAATTGATCCACAATTTGCCAAAAACAAATGAAATTTGGCAAGCGCCTAAAAATCACGTTTTGCTAGGAAAAGTAATTTAAAATTAGACTGAGATCCATGAAATAACTATTTCCTAAATGCTTAGAGGTCAAAATTACTAGCCATATAACGATAATAATTTATTAGTAGTATTCTTTACTAGTACTAGTAGTTCTTTAGTAGTAACTTAATAAAACGTTATTTTTTAAATACTGGTTCATAATTGTACTTACGTAATGGACTTGAACAGCACTAATTCTATGAAATATTTTAATCACGTGGTATTTTCAACTACAACCTTATACTATTCAATAATGTTTAGACGTTTATAAATTGATTGTTCAATGTCCTCAGTTGTTAGTCACGTCAACTTTGCCATTTCAATCGCCTTTCATTTTTGCCGTTTGCAGGTAGCTCCAGGATTAAGAGATCGTTGGAATCTTGCACCTGTTCCGTACCGGATGTTTGGAGCTCGGCACACCTGTCTGGGCTTCACATAGATATTCTTGTATATCACATATGTCGGTTCCATTCATTACTGGTTGGCCAACCAACTTGGAGCAAGGTCAATCGAAGTCGGCAATATGCAAAACTTTCACTCGAGACAATTTTATGACCCACTGGTTCTGGAGTCGATAAAAATGAGATCTACTTCACTTCAAAGTTGGTGCCTCTTTTTTAGTTTACTTCTTTAAAGTTTGTAGTTAGTAAAAATTTGTTAGATTTAGAGGTAAGTATCAGATCTTATAATTAAGTTAGTAGGAAAGTTAATGGACAAATGAATGCAATGTTGATCGCATTTACTCTTATGGACATTTCCCATTAAAACTCACCAGACAATAACTGCAGCCAGCCGCAGATATGAAACACCGTTGTCGATTGACAAAAGAAGAATAATAACATTGCACAGATCGTAAACAGGGCCAAAGCCACCGCTATACCTACTAACACAGTCGCAATCTTAAACACGAGGCCATTTATCGAGAGAAAATCATCTAGTCTTCCTTTACAGTCCTCCAGAGCCTCATCCGCTCTACATATCTGCCATAATCCGAACTTTCTCGGGTACTCAGTCTCTAAATCACCAATCCATTCTGGTGTCACAAAGGCAACAACGCTTATTATTGCATAGCATATTGTGAATATCGCCCAAAGCACACCAATAGCTTTCGAATTGCGGACATAGTTGGTCGCATATAAATGTGATGAATCCACGTATTCGATTTTTGAACCCATCTTGTTGATATCCGGTTGTTTACTTAACTTTTTTCAAACACCACACAAAAACAAATCACACTTTATTGATAACACATTTTTCTAATACGGTTCTTGTGCAACAGTTGTTAGGGCTTGTTTATTTGCGTAGCACTAATTCCATTCATGTCTCAAAGGAAAAGTAATACTGCAAACTAGGTACTCGAGGACGCGAGAAACACGACACGGAACCGACGAAACACAAGCTGAGCTGACACAACCTCTCGCCGCGCGCCATTCGGTAAAGTGAGTGAGGAGTGGGGATAAGTAATGAAGCTACAAACTTGACCTATCCCCTTTAGGTCTTATTCTTTTATTCTTATTTGTTTGTCGTAGTTATAACTAAAACGACTGGAAATGTTAGTAATTAACGTGTATAGGATATAAATAAAGCTTGCAAAATGCAAACATGTTAGGGAAGTATAGGGGTAAGTTTACTACAAAGAGCGACACCTACACCGTGGAATGGAGTAACGGAAAGATGAAGGAGTCACGCCACCTATTGCAGAATATATAAACTACAATAAAAACCTAAAAACCAGTTTTATTTGGTTTGTTTGTACGATACAAACAAACCAAATAAAACTGGAGGATATTAAAAGGGGTCTTTACCCCACTTTTAGAGATTATTAAGTAAATACTCTCTTTGGGTACTCGTAGGAATAAAAATAACAAATCAAATAATAATTATAAAATTAATAGGTTCTTTGTGGGTTACAATCAAAAGTAATTTGTAAAAGTACAACTACCTAATTTCTTTACAATTGGTTTTCGTAAATAATGTTTAGAAAAACGTATGACATCTAGAAAGTAGCAAAAAAAATGCATTTTGGCCGAGGTTTGGACAGATGCATTGAGAAAGAGACAGTTAAACATTGTTTACTAACTTGAACCAACTAGTGCGAAAGAGAATAAATGCTTGATTATTTGAGTGGACTGGACTACAAAGAGACATTGACAGAACTGACAAACTGGCAGTTTAATAACAGCTGGAACGCGAATGCAACTTTTTGTGTACAAATGTGTGTGTACTAGTTTTTACCATATTCGATCGGTTTTGTGAATTTAACTTAATTTTACAGGACTTCAGTGACAAATTATGGTATAGATGTTATAAATAAACGTTCTACGTTAATGTTAAATAGTGATGGGATAGTGTAAAATTAAGTTTATCTGGTGCATTTGAAATGTCGGCTAAGGACAAGTGGGTTCGCCGGTTCTCAGTTGACGAAACAGCTAAACACAAGAATGGGTTTACTATTTACAAGATCACTTCAGTGGTAAATATTACGTTATATATCGTTGAGATAATGTTTCCTTTATCAACTGTACGAAACTTGTTCAGACAGTTTTTCTTTCTAGTTGCTGTTATGTACTTTTTCCTTTTACTTTTAAAAACTGAATATCTAGGGCAAAAATGATGGATTTACGTCCAATGGTATAGATGATATTTCAAATGATATTTTTTTTTCAGTTTAATAATTAATTAGAACAGATAAATGATTCATCAATTGCACAATATTGAATGAATTTGATATTATTTTTCCTTATTGTAAGTGCTGAGAACCATTCTCCAGTTTGGCAAAGCTTGAGTAATTATTTATGTCATTTCTAGAAATTTTGAATGCTTAATTACTTTTTACTCATGTGAATATATTACTCATCTTCTTCTTAAATAATACGATAATCATTATTATTTAAGTACTTACTTTTTGCTACATTAGTGTAAATTAAAATTTTCTATCACTGTCACCATACAGGAATAAACTCCTCGCCAACCAATTAATCACTGGATAAAAAAACCTGATTGTTATCATGTGCCCTCTATTGCTTGAAATATGACTCATTAGAAAGACCGGAAAGCTTATTACCTACCTAATTTATACATTAAATATGTTATCATTATCATTGTCAGGCGGCAGCTGATGCCAACAATGTAGGCCTCACTTAGGAAATGCTAGTAGTAAACTCCCAAATAATTGAAATAATACATAAACAATACCCATTCCAGTTGTTTCCCATACAATCGCCAGAAGCATCAACAGTGGTTTCGGTGTGGAAGCGGTACAGTGATGTGCAGCAGCTACATAAGAGCATGCGCTCGTTGCACGCCGGGCTACACCTGCGGGGCACGTTCCCCTCATTGCCAAGATACAGCTTCTTTAAGAGATTCCAGCGAGAGGTCAGCTTTAACTCAAATAAAATTAATTAATTTCCATGATGTTAACAGACATTAAATCACAGATATTTTGACATCATCAAGTCTTAGATCATTTTCTTGAGCAATACTATGAAACAATAGGGTGCTTTCAGATAATTATCATTATTGTTAGCCTTGACACTACTCTCTCCAAAATACCTAATTGTTGTTTTACTATAAAAGTATATAGAAAGCGCAGGCAGCCCCTTTTGACTCTCTTGTGCACCACAAGAGAGTCAAAAGGTCAAAATCTCCTTCCCAGGTGTTTGTTGGTATCCTCCTTGCATGTGCTTTATGTATGTGTATTTCTATAATCTTCTGTTTTAGGTGATCACAGAGAGAGCTAAAACTATAAAATCACTGTTAGAGTTTATTGCTGAACACCGTCTACTCTTCACTAGCACAGACTTTGTCAACTTTCTGCAGGTTAGTTCAAATTGCTATTATTATTTCAGTCATATTAGATCCACATGGTGGATTTACTTAGGCGCTACCAAGAACTATCCTAATCCTAAGAACTAAAATCACAGCTTTAAACAGTAAATCAGATTTTAGATATGGCCTAAGGTCTGCACTATATTTTCTTTCTTCCTTTCTAATATAGACACTATGTTTGTCTTGAATAGGGCATACAATTCCATTCAAACAGAAAATAAGTAAATCGCTTTTGCAGATATAAGATAGATACCTACTAATTACCAGACCGTAATAACAAGATACATGTCTAGTTAATTACTCCATACATAACTATGTTAACATATTATTTAAGTCGTTAACTCTTGCAGACCGGGTACGCGGAGCCAGAGCGGCAAGCGGGCGGCGTGATCAACGCGATCCGGTCCTCCCTGCACTTGCCTATAGAAGAGACGCCGCCCCTCGAGTACCAGACAGACGACGATGACGCCTCTAGTCCCACACACACCGGTAACATGTTCACATGGACTGTAGGGATACAACTGCTGCCCCGACCGCCGAGAGAATACGTTCTTAAAATGGGTTTACAGCTGCGATTATTTTACTTATTTATTAAAATAATTAGGCAAGGAAAAAATAGGAAGGTCGTCCGTGGCCTATAAACAAAGACTAGAACGACACAGAAACCATCTGGCTATTGAACTTATGAATACAAGTGACTGCATATTCCGGCTGAAAAGAAAGAGACTAGCCTCAATCTAAACACTCCTATAAAGTGGAGAAAATAAGAGATAACACATCACAGGATGTGCACTCAAAAATAAGGAGATTAACTGAACTAAATCTGATTAAAGCCAACGGGCTGATTGCAGATGGATAAATAAAAAAATAAAAAACATGCAATTTATAATTCTAAGAGAGGTAGGTCATAGTGGCAGTAATTCCACTCAAACTGGAGCTGCCCGACTGGGGAAGTAGCTCCGTCTTGCAGAAAATCGAAGTGAAATAACACAGCTTTGAGCTGTATTGTGTTTCTTAAGGTTAGCAAGGTTGCCAGTGCTCCACGAGGAAACGTTGTGTTGGCAGTTGGGGGGACTTTGACCCTTATACTGCCAACGGAACTATTCCTCTTTCGTTTTACAGGGTCGGCAACGGGCAAGTGATAACCCTGGTGTTGCAAGCGTCTATAGTCCACGGTAACCGCTTACCATCAAGCGGGCCGAATGCTTATTTGCCACCTTAGTAGTATAAAAAAATACTATTTTGGGGTCGGTTTCCAGTCTAGCCAGATAAGGCTGAATAATATTATTTTGCATGAAGGGATACTGTATGTACGTATGTATTCATTACATTAATTCATACATACACAGGTGCAACTGATAGGTGTCGAGAACGGATTCTCTCGGCGGTCGCACTTCAGTATATTGATTAACATTCAAGCCACTCAAGTTACACATAAGTATAGAATTGTATTAACATCGCCCAGTCCCTACACGTTATTTGAAGCATGCAGGATATATGCAGTGATTATGTATCCTGGTACGTAAGGTATATCTATTCAGCTGCAGGCCCTACATTAATAACCTTAAAGTGACTGAGACTGAATTGGCGCAAAAAATTTGATAGTGTAAAGTTATGAATGTGTTCGATAAAGTCAAATTTCTTACACTTGCGGAAGTCAATAAGCCCGAACTTTTAATTGAAAATACAAGACCAGGATTCTTACGAGATATATCGCTAAAAAATAAATACATACTTCCAAATTACAATAATGTGTACGGCATGAGAGTTGAAAACTATTTGGTTCCTTACTATGTAAACAATCTTCCCGATGATCTGAAAATATTATATAAATCGAGTTCGAAAAGTTTCAAGTCTAAGTTGAAAAGGTTTTTTGTAACATAAAACAATGTGCTATTAGAATAAGCTTAATTTTATAATAATACTTTTTTAGAATAATATGAACGGCTCGCCGTCACACAGATAAGCCGGCAGTGGCTTCCGTGTACGGCAACAGTTTTTTGTTAATTATATACATAAGAATATTGGAAATAAAAATAAAAGTAAAGTTTCTTGGGTCTGGTATTTGTACAGTCAGTCAGCGGTATATTAAACGTCATCATCAACCCATATACTGTCCCACTACTGGGCACGGGTCTCCTGTCATTCTGTGAGAGGTTAAAACAGGCTATAGTCCACCACGCTGGCCTAGTGCGGGTTGGCAAACTTAACACGCCGCGCCGTCGATAAAATCTCTAAGGCAGCGTTTCCCATTAGCTGAGCCGCAACCCGGTACCGGGCCATCAAAATAAAATACCGGGTTTTTTCTTTTTTCCGGGATAACTACTACTATTAATAAAAGTATGTTATTTTACCTAATGGAGCCAGCTTGGGTTTAAAAGTATTAAGTGGATCACGAAGGGGCAGTGTGGAAAACTGCTCTAAGGCATGCAGGTTTCCTCATGATGTTTTCCTTCACCGTTTAAGGGACTGATTATTACGCACATGATATCGATATTGGACGTAGAAACTACCTATTCAAACAAGAGAGTTCTGAAGAGCTAAGAATGTTAAAGTAGGTATATCTCAATGATACATGGGATGTTTCAGAATGTCGGAAAGTTGCCTGAATCACCTTGTAGGGAAGTAATCATGCATTTTTTTATCATTGCTTGTGTGCGCCATTTCACCGACGTGATTGATTAAAAAGGAGGTTTGCTTACTACTTCAATTATGCTTGAGTATTAACTTCGATACCAAAACATAATAAGTGTTCACTGGCAGATATATAGCACTGAAGATTTATTTAATCTAAGCAAAATAAAGATTTTGTTTTATATAACCTTATAAATAACATAATTAACAGACAGAAACTGTGTTGCTGGGGAGTTTGCTGCGCCGTTTCTTCTTCCCAGCCAAAACACTAGGAAGCGGTGACGGGTAGGCGTTTTGGGGGCTGTCTTTATGTAAAAATGACGATCAAAAAGTACTACCTAGTAGACTATCTTGAATCAATTATTTTGACTTTGAATGAACAGTACAGGGCAACTGTCATTCTGACCAGAATTTTATCCCATTGAGATAAAGTTTAATTTCTTTGAAATAAAACTACTTTTTACGGATTTTATCGCGTTATATTGATGTTATTAATCCATCTAGTATTAATTAATATCTCACCCTAGATTATAATGAAACAGAAGAACTGATGAAACTCCCCTGCAGATAAAAACCACACACACACACACACACACTCTCTCTCTCTCACATGTATGTGTCACACATACTCTCACACACACACACATACTCTCACTCATTCACTCACTCACTCACTACACACACATACACCCCGATACGCAACACCCCCACACATTAAACACACGCCTACTCACACACCTTGTTGCAGTTACACCTTTCAGCCTCCCAACAGTTCGTAAATCAATAACAGACGAATGGTTGGCCCCAATAACACAGGAACATCCTAGCATTGGGGCCAATATTCATAATATTGTGCAGAAAAATATTTTTTCAAACCCTGTTAAATGTAACCTGCAATGTATTTCTTCTTTCTTTTGCTTAATAAATTATTATTATTATTATTATTAATATTTAGTAAAACAATAAAAAATGTAGTGTCAGTAATTATATCATCTAGCCACCACCACCACCTCAGTTTACCCGTGACCATGGACGCTGTAAAGGGTCCGAAACGTCGGGATTAATAATATCAATATAACGCGATCAAATCCGTAAAAAGTAGTTTTATTTCAATGTATAATATTCGCGTAAATGACAGAAATCAATAAGTTTAATTTCTTTAGTATTTTAGCTAATAATTATGAACAGACTGTTAATCCGTCAAAATTGATGATGAGTATACCTTATACAGTTAATTATGAAATAAGAGTGTAATTACCCTTCTCATAAAGCATTATGAGATTCATTAAAATATTACCGTTAATTGTAATAAAATTTCTTGAAAATTAAGTACCAGCATTTACTCCCAAAATTTTACAGTGAATCAGAAGTGAATACTTTAATTACACTAATTACGTACTAGTACTCTAATTAGTAATTAACGATACAAGAATGCTAATATCGCATACTTAGTCAAGAACTTGATACTACAGAAAAGGTATTTCACATAAAATATTATTCTGAAGTATGTACACAATCTTCAATAGAAATTAGTGAATGTTTTTAATCTTTTGCTATTTAAGACTAATTGTATAAACTTAATTATGTGCCCCTAAACTTTCTAATGTTAATATATAACAATTGCAGCGCGAGCCGCCACAGAGTCATCGCACGCGTCAATCACAAGCCGAGACGAAACCGACTTCATATCTCAAATACCTATCTACGAAGCAGCTGACGTTGAAATACGTCAATCACCCAAAAAGGTCTCTCTCGCCGACAGTTTCGAATCAATCAACTCTATAGAAAGCATTGACAGTGATCTGTACGACGAACTAAACAAACTCACAGTGGACAAAAAGCCTACTATCAAAACAAAATCAGTGTTGCCAGACCTAATTAATTTCGATGCTCCGTCGACATCGAAATTCGATGATTACCACACTATGGCCAAAAAGGTCGACTCGGATACAGTGTCTCTAAATTCAAACGTTTGTTCTTCGACCTCGTGCGACGTTGATTCGAGGCGGAGTAGTTCTCGGGTTTCGTCGTACAGTAAAAGTGTTTTGTCCTTGTCTAACGCTGAGTGTAAGACGAAGACGGAAGATAGTTACGTGTTCGAAGCGGGGTATATGCTGAATTTGGCTGCGCGTTGCGAAGACATGGGTGATTATCAACGTGCCTTCGATTGCTACAAGTCTGGTATTGAGAAGATGCTTATTGGAGTGCAGAGTGAGTAAAGAAATAAGTGTATTTTTTTGTTTAGTGTATTTTCCCTGATTGGGTATAACCTTTTATCCAATTGGACTGTGATAGGTTGATTTAGAGATTTTCCTGTGATAGACAGATCGCAATGCAATTTAAGTGTACCGCTCTGAAATTAGTCTTTCCGAACGGCCGCGCAATATCGAAACTTTTTAGACAAATACTTATTGATACGAAACAATTACTACCCCAACAGTCTTCGCACGGAGTTTTTATTGTAAAATTTCCTTTTTTCATATTGTTTGACAAGCATACGAGCCACCGCCATGGTGGTAAGCGTCAGCCGCTGCAGTCTATAGAAGCCAGTAACACCAGTAGTATCATTAACGCGTTGTCATCTTGTTGTCATGTTGACCGATTTGTATGAAGTTTTGTGTGCCCAAGACCTACCCGGTCTGAGAATTGGCCAATATCTGTTTTTCACACCCCTAAGTGAAAAGGGTGACACACCCCTAATTTTTTTATTTTATTTAATTATGATTTAGTATTGAAAAATACATACAACCCAAAATGTTCACCCTTCTACACACCAACTCCCATTTTTAGTCATATTATATGGCAAAACAACCTTTGCTGGGTTAGCTAGTATTTTTATACAAATACAATACATACAAATTAATATTTGTGTCCAAGAAAGGACTAGCTTTGGTCACAGTTGGCAGTTTGCCAACCTCACCGAAACACCCTGAAAACTAGTTAGAAACGAAAAAGATAGCATTCCTGGAAATTAACCTATAATAATTGAATGTTCGCTGTCTCAGTCAATTATTTTCCATCTCTTTCTTTAGTTTAATAACTCGTGCTTAGTTGAGTAGTACATCTACCTTGTTAACCAGTAGATATAGGTAAATGTTAATTGGTTTTCTTATCAAACTGAAGAGGTTGACGTAATGTTAGGCACTTGCGTTACTTTGTGCAGTAGGTACCTACTAGAGCTAATATTAAAACCGATGTTTGATGTTTTTACTTTTTTTATGTAATATTTTTTTAGAAAAAGAAAACTAACTTCAAGCTTTGTGTGTATAAAAAAACTTGAGAGCTGTCAAGGGACACCCGGATGGAACGAAGTTCCTTTCATTAAAATTTAATAATTAAAAATAAAAAAACCTGTATACACTCAACAATACACAACGCGCGAAATTCAAATATGTCATTCACTCAATAATTCAAAATTCAAATATTGTTGACAAGCAAAAAGTGTCGTGACAACTTTTCGTAAGAATTTTTTCCGTCTAGCCCCCTTTCACAACGCGCGATAAGGAACTTCGTTCCAATAAGATATGGTTTTCTCATGGATGCCATTTTCAGAAATGGGACAACACAGGAAGCATTAGCTTTCAAATAAAAAAGAATCATCAAAATCGGTTAACCCAGTCAAGTTCTAAGGTGACAAACATAAAAAAAATACAGTCGAGAACCTCCTCCTTTTTTGAAGTCTATTTAATAAATAAGCTGAACTGCAATGTTAAGCTGCGCTAGTCGTGGTCGGTCTGTGGATGGATAACCATTTTTAACAGATCGATACTCCTCCGTCCAAGAACACTTACTGCCGTCGGTCCCGCTTGTCATACGAACCCCTATGACAATCGTTAGTGGTGGCCAGAAGCCCAAAAATCCTGATCTTATCATATTGATTTCTGACATTTACGCCAATATTATACATTGAAATAAAACTACTTTTTACGGATTTTATCGCGTTATATTGATATTATTAATCCCGAAGTTTCGGACCCTTTACAGCGTCCATGGTCACGGGTAGACTGACCTGACTGAGTCTACCCGTGACCATGGACGCTGTAAAATTCGCAATATAACGCGATAAAATCCGTAAAAAGTAGTTTTATTTCAACCAGTCTATCCTCAGGTTATCGGTATTACCCAGAAATTGGGATGATTCCTTTAAAATACTAATATTCAGCTGCATCGGTTAGACTGGAAGCCGACCCAAACATGGAAAAAAACTCTGAGAGATTTGATGATTTCACTAACCTGGGAATAAGGGAACTCTTATGGGTTTGAGAAAGATTTGAGCTATAGGATAAAGCTAACTAATTCTATGACCTGCCATTTTTTATTACGTGTTCGGGGGTAGGCGGCGTTTGTACTATTTATTTAAGTCCCAAGGATTTTCTCTTTAGCTATTTCTATTCCACAACTAGGCAAAGCAAGGGCCTTCTCCTTCCAAGTACATTTGCACCGCCTCCAAATAGCAGTAGGCCTGCAAGACATGCGGCTCCCACCTTCTGGGCTGGCCTCCACTGCGCGGCGCTTTCCATTTTTTCAAAGTATGAAACATATAGTTAGAATATTCAGTATTGCATACCAAAAATGTATGCAAAGAACAATTCCATAAATTATAAGGTGCATCCACACCGCAGTTTTTGTGGAGCAACAGAATGCAACACGATAACATTAGGTGACATTTTTCAACTTTTGCGTCTGCTTGTTGTTACTCTTTGTTGAATGATCGCGTCCATACCGCCAATAACATAAACTAACAAATAGTAACCAGCAAGTTGCACAGCATATGTTCACGAACTAACAAATGTTATCGATAGTTGTCACCATGTTGACGCAACTTTACCTAACACGGCACCATATACTAACAACAAATAACTTTTTGTTATCGGATATTGCCCACTAGCGTGGAAACGTTGCTCCACAAAAAGTAACTGCGATGTTGATGCTCCTATGGAATGGTACAGAGGCCTGCACATCAAGCTACCACAATCTGTCAAATTTCTTTGGATTAATTTTCAATTTTAAATCAAATCAATAAGGTTCGTATCCAATTGGGAAAATTTGACAGTTTTGGATAGCTTGACCTGCTGGCGTCTGTACAATGGACGGTCTTATCGCTAACAGCGATCTCGAGACAACCTTTGAATGGACTCAAGACAAAATGGAAAGACGATACTTATATAGTCGGGTAAGTATCAAAAGAACATGTTTATATGCGACCTCTTTTGAGCACAGACTCCTTGCAGGAATTTTATTTATGTCGCTTTATACTAAGCGAGATTACAGTGCGTTACTAAGAAAGCGATAAGCTCGATAGCATCCACGCTTACTTATCGATGCGGGCCAGTATTGTACCCAACGCGGGCCCGATACCAATGTACATAGTACACGCAGATTATTTACAAAAAAATATATACTCTTTCGGATTCTAAGAACTTACTTGTGCTGTATGAAACGTACTTTATTTTGGTGTGAAAAGTTTTCTATGCGCATGCTTCACAATGCGTTTAGCCGTTTTGAAATGTTTTAGTGAAAATGATACAAAGTTTGCTAGCTATACTATTAGAATGCAATTCTTTTAGTACTAGCAGTGCAGTGCAGTTTTGTTGCCTGAAAAAATCGTGTTTTGAGTTTATTTGCAACAGACACGTCGTCCATACTTACATACTTTGGATTTTATAAAAAATTGTCTCATCTAGGTGTTTTGTTTATAATTCGTTTTTGCCGATAACATCGGAAAACTTGTTTATTTTGTGTGCAATAGAAGTGTTGTTCATTTAACCAACGATTTTAGTGTTAACAACAAACTTTATTAGTTATTTATAATTAGGTATATCTTTTGAAAACCAACTGTCTATCAAAGCAGTTAATATTTTGGTTTTGACTAGACCGTAGTATCGCTGTTTAGTGTTTACAATTTTCACAGTATGATACAATATGTATACACTTATCGATAGTCTAAAGCGATTTTCTCTGGCATTTCACTGATATTGTATGGTGTTACTAACACAGTATTTTCTAAACTATACGTCATATAATGACATTAGTCTTATCTCAAAGTCATCATTTCGTGAAAAAAAAAGACGATTTTGACTTTTAGTAAAAAACATCCTGAGGTAATCTGCATGCCTTAGAGATTTTCTCAACGGCGGCGGCGTGTGAAGTCTGCCAACCCGCACTACGCCAGCGTGGTGGACTATAGCCCTATCCCTCTCAATCAGAAAGGAGACCCATGCCTAGCAGTGCGGCATGATATGGGTTGATGATACAGAGGTCATTATATTACTATTAACATTTTTTTTTGGCTTTTAAGCATGTTGGTATGAAAGGCAGATCTCTCAAAGAGTTCTAAGTGATTAGTGAAGCTCAGAGACAATAATCAAGTGAAAAACATTGTAGTGCTAACCATGGACTTCTTACATCTGTGTCATTACTTGCGGGAGTATGAGAAGAACAGCGGCGTTACGGACACGTCTCACAGTGCACATACTTTGAGAAATCCCCATCAAAGTGGTTAGTATACTTGACGAGTAAATACTAGTAGAAGCGATCGAAGTGCATCCATTTATGGTTGTAATTTCGGAGAATCGTCTTTAACTGTAAGAGTTATTAAACCTATCTATCGATTTTTATTGGATATCGAAATTTTACATTATTCCTAATAAGCTTAATGACCCTGTCATGGTCATTGCGAATTTAATGGATCCCATGGCCATGACTACTGTCTCACCAGGTGGCAGACGATCTATGAGGAATTTCCGTACTATAAAAAATAGGAGCTCAATGTAAATTTTTTTTTAAACGTTGCCCCACACTAGGATTTGATCCTGTATCGTGGTGCGTTTACAAACACAAACTTTCACATACACAAACACCCAGCCTAAATTACTGCTCGTTATCACCATGGAGGTTAAATTATGTAAGTCGGCATCAGACATGACTGTAACAAACTCTTCAAAATGATTCTCACAACTTAAAAAAAAAAATAGAAAATTAACGGATGTATCAATGGTACAAGTCGTGGTTCAGAGTGAATAATTTTCACGGCAACTGTCATTATGATATGAATTTTATCGCATTGAGATAAAGTTTCATTTCTTTTGTACATTGCATATAAAGAGTGTTCGTCCCGATACTATATAACGAATATAGTATCATAGTCGAATTATAGTAGAAAACAAGATACACGACACTCAATCCATGATCCATTAAATGATAAAATACTTTGTCTGGGAAATGTTAGAAGATTCTCGCGATAGTTAATCCTTGGAGGACCTTATCTAATCTGCTTCACAATAAAAAGGTGTTAATATTATTAGGTATCACAATCTGTATTTGCCACTTGATAAAAATATTGATTATTGTTGAATGACCTATTATTTCAAAAGTTCTGTAAGATTATTTAGCGAAGGAAAAATTCGACCGCGGGCAGGATTCGAACCTGCGTCTTCTGGTTAGGTACACCAGACTTAGCGGTCATAGCGTCTGGTGTACCTAACCAGAAGACGCAGGTTCGAATCCTGCCCGCGGTCGAATTTTTCCTTGGCTAAATAACTTTAAAAATTAGCATGGAAAATGCCAAAAAATAAAAAAGATAGTTCTGTAAGATTGTTTTGGTCCAAATCGAAACCGGGCCACACAACTCTGATTTACGAAATATACGTGCGGATCAAAAATTTACTATCATTAGCTCAAAGTTCTGAAGTCTATCAACGTCAGGTTACAGAAAATTGAAATTAAATACCTAACACTGCTTTGAGCATGTTGCTTGTTGCCTTAATACATGAAATTTGTAATATTACTAGCTGACCCGGCAAACGTTGATTTGCCCTATAAAAAAAAATCTATTATCAGTGTTAAAATAGTTGGTGGTACAAGGGTGAAAATTTACGGATCAGTATTTCAATGGCAAATAATAAAATAATAAAAATAAATAATGTTGTCCAAATAATTTTTTTTAGGACTTTTTCTGGACTACCCTTATCACTTAGGGGTATGAAACATAGTTTACGTCCTATTCTCAGACCTACCGAATATACACAAAAAAAGTCATAAAATCGGTCAATCCGTTTCGGAGGAGTTTTTTTACAAACACAGTGTCTCAAAATTCTCGTGTCCTGACACAAGAATTGTATTATTAGAAACTAATTATATTAGTATCTATGAAGTTTCCGGTTCTTCGATATAAGACCCACTATTTGCGACTTAAAATCGAAATTTAAATAAAATATTTTTGACTTTAAAATTGTTAAGTACTCGTTTTCAGGTGACACAGATCCGCAGCGGCGAGCGCTGATAAAGGAGAAGACCAACAAATACCTGTCGTACGCCGAGGAGATATACAAGAACCATCTGTGCGATACTGAACAGAGTGTGAGTATGAAGTATTTTTTTTATTTTTTTTTTATGTGATAGGTTGGGCAAACGAGCAGACGGATCACCTGATGGTAAGCGATTACCGCCGCCCATGGACACCCGCAACACCAGAGGAGTTTCAGGTGCGTTGCCGCCCTTTTAAGGGGTTTGGGCGTCCGGTATCCTCACTCACTCGACGAAACACAACGAAAACGTTATTTCACGCCGGTTTTCTGTGAGGCCGTAGTATCAAGTCCGGTCGAGCCGGCCCATTCGTGCCGAAGCATGGCTCTCCCACGGTAAAATAATATTTATTTAGGTATGTAGGGAAAGCAAGGAAACATCCGATAAGCAGCTTCCACGGTTGTTTTTTAGTGAGAACCAAAACACACGCGCATCTCGCACCGCAACCGCGACGCGCGCCTGCCTATGTAGGTATACCTATCTACACACATTTTTACACAATTTTTTTACTGTACAGACGACAGCAGGTCAAGCTATCCAAAACTGTCAATTTTTTCCAATTAAATATTAACCTTATTGTTTTGTATTTAAGTTGAAAATCAATCAAAGAAATTTGACAGATTGTGGTAGATTGAAATAAAACAACTTTTTTCGGATTTTATCGCGTTATATTGATATTATTAATCCCGACGTTTCGGACCCTTTACAGCGTCCATGGTCACGGGTAGACTGAGGTGGTGGGCGTCTTGATGATATAATTACTGACAGGTACCCTACAATTTTATTGTTACAATAAAATCCGTAAAAAGGCAGTTTTATTTCAATGTATAATATTCGCATAAATGTCAGAAATCAATAGATTGTGGTAGCTTGATGTGCTGGCTACTGTACTAAAATGCCTCGTTAGTCTAGTGGTTCTAAGAGCGACCGCTAGAAGCCCTGGGTCTTGCTCGCCTCCTATTACATGGGACCTAAACATAACGGCATACTATGGGTACACCTCGGCCTATCTCGTAGGGCTTCGAGAGAGGCAGAATACTTAGGGTGGTACCAGGGCCGGTCCGTAAGTTTAGAAGGCCCTGGGCTAATACTACATAGGGGCCCACCTAATTACTCAAAGTTTAGAAAAAATGAGACATTAAAATATTTGATTTATATTGCTGGGAGCCCCTTGAATCCACGGGGCCCTGGGCTGAAGCCCAAAAAGCCATATGATAGATCCGGCCCTGGGTGGTACCAACCCAAACACACTCAGCAGCAGAATACCACCGTATACCAGCTTCTACCTGCGACTTCGTCTACGTGGACTTTACCTGAATAAAAAGTATCTAGTCATCTTTTTGTATTTTTTTGGCATTTTCCATGCCAAGATTTTAAAGTTATTAAGCAGAGGAAAATTTGACCGCGGGCAAGATTCGAACCTGCGTCTTCTGGTTAGGTACACCATGGTGGGTAGGTATCGCGGTGGCTTAGTGGTCATAGCGTCTGGTGTACCTAACCAGAAGACGCAGGTTCGAATCCTGCCCGCGGTCGAATTTTTCATTTGCTTAATAACTTTAAAGTATCTAGTCGTTAAGTTTTCTGAGCTGAAAATATTTTTTAAGACTTTAAACCTTCATTGATACTCCGCTCCGTAGCGTGATCATAATTAGCCTATTTTATTTTTTTCTTTTTCATTCGAACTAGTAGTTCCTAAGATTAGTGCGTTCAACCAACCAAACAAACAAGCTTTTCAGCTTTATAATGTTAAGTATAGATAAAATATTGTAAATTACAGCTTCTGCCAGAGCGAGATGACAACATCCGCCGTCTCCACTGCCCTATCCCAATCTCTATGCTGAAGCGACCGTACGAAGACCTGGCGCTATACCGAGTGCTAGATATACTAGGATCTAGTATAATGCTAGTGCTTCACAGGAGAGAACAGGCGTATTACGCTATGAAGGTAAGGATTTTATCAAAATCCGTTTTTTTTTGCACCACTAATGTGCTAAACAGGCAACCGGTCCACCTGATGGTAAGGGGTTACCGTAGCCTATAGACGCTTGTAACACCAGGGTATCGCTTGCGCGTTACCGACCCTGTAAAACGGAAGAGGAATAGCTGTATTGGCTGTATAAGGGTCAAAGTCCCTCCACAGCCGACAGGTTTCCTCGCGGAACACTGGCAACCTTGCTCACCGTAAGGAACACAACATTAGCACAAAGCAGTGTTATCTCACTTCAATTTTCTGCTAGGAGGTACTTCCCCAGTAGGGCAGCTCCAATGTGAGTGGAATTACTTCCACTACGCCCTACCTCTCTTATGAAAAATATCTTGTACAGTCTCTGTCAACCCTTACAAATGAAATGTGCATTAAAAGGAGGTCATCAAAAAGTCAATACAACTCAACCCAAATTTGTAACTTAGGTACATGACAGCTGTCAAGTTCACAGTTTTTACTATGAAACCGTTAATAATGTGCCAAAATGGCGTGCATTTTTTCAAATTTAAAGTTATTTTTTCTCATCCCCTAGTGAGCATAAAAAAAAGTAAGACTATAGTTTTAACCAGCGTAATACAGGGTATTTTTGCAATAAGTGTACCCTCAGTACATCATTTGGGCAGATTTTGGTGACATCCAATCAATGTAATCATAAAGTGCGTAACCAGCATTACAGACATAGTTCCATGTCATCCTACGATTCAGTGGTAGAGCATTTCCTATCGTACATCACCTAATCATTAGCTTGAACAGTAATTTTATCTCCCTGTATATGTATCTGTACTTCCCCAGTCGGGCAGCTCCAATTTGAGTGGAATTACTGCCACTATACCTCTTACTTCACTGATTTTAAATGTTAAATTCTTTAGACTGTGTACACAAATTAGCAATTTTTAACGATTTCAGAGTAGGTTATCAATATGTTTATGCATAGTTACCTAACTTTGTTGTTGGACCGATTTTGGCGATTCTTTTGTTTATATATTACACTCTCAAGATTGCGGTTCTCATCATTCCCGATGAACAATTAAAAATGAATATTATAACAGTAGATACTCCCTAGATACTTGATGTCTGACTATCAAGTCCGAATGTGCACAAATAATTGTTCAATATTTGTTCCTTTTTGAAGCTCTTACGCCTTAATCACTTATTTGTCCACTCTTCTACAGGTAATCCAGAAGGTACCAAACAACCTGACGGAATTCGACGAATTCTTCCTGCAGCGAGCGAACGAGACCCGACAGCCGATACTGCCAACCGTCATACCGTACATGGTACCACTGCAGGCGTACATTGAGACCAACAACCTAATATTCCTCATACTATCCTACGCACCAGGAAAAAGACTCTTCGACTACATAAAAAACTATTCACAATCCCTTCCCACTACGCCCGCAAGAGAAGTGAACTTAGAGAACGTGTTCAACGAACCGAAAAATAAGAATGTCGAACAAAATGACAATGTAGAAATTGTGGTAGAAAGTCAAGTAGAAACTACTAATAATAACGAAGAGTTGTCCGTCAACGAGTTGGTGTTGAATTCTCAGAAACTGTTGCTGAATGTTGATAAAGTATTGTGCGAGGCTACCAGTGACGTGAAGGAAACACAAAGTGATTGTACAGTTGATAATGCGTGTGATACACCTAATTTTAAGAGGGTGAGTAACGTGTTTTTACATGGTATTGTGTAATAATGACTCCTGAAAGCAAATTGAAGGTTTTAAGGACAATATTTCATTCGCAAATTTATAATAACAACTGATTTCGAGGTCGGCGCTCTGCGTCATATACTTGGCTCATTAAAAACACTTAAATAAAGATTTATTCAGAAAAATAATGTTTATACATATTTAAGAATGTATAAAAGTAGAAGTGTATATCATCGATGTAAGCTTACATCGTATTTACATAAGTAAGTAAATAAGACGAACCGACGGGAAAATAAATAAATAAATATTATTGGACAATTTTACACAGCACCATCTAGTCCCAAACTAAGCAGAGCTTCTACTATGGGTACTAGATAATAAGAAAATATGTCAATCCTCTCATACTGAATTAATGTAGAATACAAAACCTCATGTTATTCCAGCCGTCGTTGCGTGGTCGTGACGTACTGCCGCCGTCAGCGGTGTGCAAGTGGGCGGCCGAGATACTCACCGCCATAGAGAGCCTGCACAACTGCGGAGTTATATGCAGGTATGGACTCAACAGTTCACTCAACACTCAACAGTTCACTCAACATTCAACAAAAACACTCAACGAAATCACTCAACAGTTCAGTCACACCGTATTTTACGCGAAGCGACTGCCAACATTAGTAACCCAATTTCTGGGCAATACCGATATCGTAAGGATAAGCTGATTACCCGGGACGCTCGAAGGGGCGCCATTTTTTATGCCACATCAAATGTTGCATAAAAATATCTGTAATTTCGAATAGAATATTTAGCCCAGTGTACTTGTATTATAGAGGTCAGTGACCTACCGATTAAATTGTTTTTGAAGTAAGAACTAAGTAAGAATATTTTTCTTTACCATTTCTGAACTAAATTACTAAAAACGATAAGAATCTATTACCGAATAACTTAATGGCTAATCAGTAAAGCCAAGGTTTGCCCTACTCTTCGAGTGTCACTCCGACTATACATGGTCGCCTATGTATAGTCGGATTACATCATATGAATGTATACCATGAAGGTACTCAAATACTTAAATAACAGATTAGCTTTGTCCCGTGGTTTCGCTCTTATATTATAATTGGATACCAACAATAATGTATTCATTAATTATAGTACATGGAGGACTTATGCTGAAAGAACGACTCCTTATAATAATATAATACCTAGACTAATTAATAAACTTGATCTGTCTCTTAGAAACAGTATCACAAAACATAAAATAAAATATAAATTAAAAAACAATTTAGTAATTTTTGCGTCAACCTTTTACCAACAGACAAAACTTCAAATAATTACGTTTTTGGTTCCAGGGACGTTTACATATTCTATAATCCAATTTTTTTTTTCTATTCAGCTATTCAAAACTGTCAAATTTTCACAATTGAAAATGAACCTTATTGTTTAATTTTAAAGTTGAAAATCTATCACAGAAATTTGACAGATTGTGGTAGCTTGATGTGCTGGCCTCTGTACAAACAGGTTTTTTACGAGTTTTATAACAGCATAGGTATATTCCAGAGACTTAAACCCGTCGAACATCCTGCTGGGTTCCCGCGGGCAGGTGTTGCTGACGTACTTCCCGCACTACCCGGGCGCCGGCATGCGGCTGGCGCAGCTCCGCGCTGTGCCCGCCGCCGTCGCCCGCGCGCTGTACGTGGCGCCCGAGCTCTACGACAACACGCTGGACGACACCACCGAGCTCGACCGCCTCTGTGACTACTGGAGCTACGGCGTTGTGCTCTACGAGCTGCTGTGTGGCGTGGTGAGCTCATTCATCATTAATTTCTAATGGCATAATAGCGGGGAAACCCAATCCGGGTCTCTTAAAGACCCGCGATGGTGAAACCGGGGCCGCACCTCTCTATACCCCTAGCCACTCACACCGCTGTTGCCGCCTTCTGCCTGCACTGGCAGCTTTTTCAGCCGGCAGTAGAGGTTATCAGTCCACCAAACCTCCACATCCATAATCCCAGTAATTTATAGTTCCATATTTTACAATAGTCCTGCACCCGCCCGGGATCCTCCATGCCTGTACTTCTATAGTGCAGGTGTGGAGTGACCCGTGTTGGTGCCCCATCCCATATTTAGAACAAAGCTCTCCAAGGTCCTCTACGCGTTGGACCTGTGTCCCCGCGCAAGCCTGCCAAAGGACCGGATGTCTTCCTCACGGGAGATATGCCGAAATATCCAAAAAGGAGATACAAATAATAATAATATTTTGGGACATTTTTTACACAACACTATCTAGTCCCAAACTAAGCAGAGCTTATACTATGGGTACTAGACAATGGATTTAATACTTATTTACTTTTTTTTGTAAATACATACTTATAATACATAAGAAACACCCAGACAAACACAAATACTCATGTTTTATCCACACAAATATTAGTATCCTGTGGGAATCGAACCCACAACCCCATGATCAGCAGTCCAACTCGAACCGCTAGACCACAGAGGTCGTCAAATCGTCATTAACCCATTATACCGTCTAGTGTTGCCAACCGTACATAGATATACATACCATATATAGTATTGTACTGTATTTCGGGCAGTAATAGGGTTGGCAGTATAGGGGTCAAAGTTCCCCCACTGCCAACACAACTCGTGGAGCACTGGCAAACTTACTCACCGAAAGGAACACAACACGGCTCAAAGCAGTGTTATTTCACTTCGATTTTCTGCAAGGCGGAGGTACTTCCCCAGTCGGGCAGCTCCAATTTGAGTGGAATTTGTAGCGACATCTACCGCGCTACATAGAACTACGAAGTCCTGAATCACGCAAGCAACATTCGCAACGAAAAGTTGCATATATACAACCGCCCGACATCAACCGAAGGGCCTCGTAGGATCCTCCCTTTTCGTTGGAGGGGCAATACACCTCGCCTCTCCACAAATTAATCCCACTAACCCCTACCTCTGTTATCTTTTAGTTTAATTACTCTCTTATGTGTATTATAGCTTACAGTATACTTTGAGATAGAAATAGTGCTATAATTAACCCATAATATATTGTAAAGCTACAAATTACGTGAACCCAAATAAAATTTACCAACAAAATGTTCCAGCCACTGTCGTACTACCACCGCAGTACATTCACGACGCACACCATACTACAGCTGCCCGATGGACTGCCAGTGGAAGTGACGTCATTACTCACACAGGTAACACGGGAAAAATTATGATGAATGAATGAATGATGAATGATATATTTATTTGCGAGAAATGTGGATAAAATAAGGTGTTACAAATATAATTTTAGCGCAGCACATTTCACCATTCCGGTATGCAAAATGCATCTATCTATATCTTTATTTTCATCATCAACCCATATATTGTCCCACTGCTGGGCGCGGGTCTCCTCTCATATTGAGAGGGATTAGGCTATAGTCCACCACGCTAGCCTAGTGCGGGTTGGCAGACTTCACAAACCGTCGAGAAAAGTCTCTAAGGCATGCAGGTTTCCTCACGATGTTTTCCTTCACCGTTTAAGCGAGTGATAATTAATTATTAATACGCACATGAATTCGAAAAGTCAGAGGTGCGTGCCTTGGGTTCGAACTCGAGACCTACGATGTGGCAGTCAAATGTTCATACCACTAGGCTAGGACTGCTATTTTATTTACTTACCACCATTTTTTGTGGTCACTATTTACAAATATTTTAAAAATATATTGATTTCTTCCACTTACGCGAATGAAGACTCATGATAAAGTCTACCCGTGACCATGGACGCTTAGGGTCCGAAACGTCTGGATTAATAATATCAATATAACGCGATAGAATCCGAAGTAGTTTTATTTTACAATTTAAAAAAAATACCTACAAAAGAAAATATTTTAACGTCATTGTAAAACAATTTTTGTTGTAATGCATTTTTGTCATCATTTTTGTGTACGATATTAGTTCAGCTTTTTAAGCAATCCATTGTCAACGTCCATACCACGTTGAAAACACCGGTTCTCGTCCGATCACCGAAGTTAAGCAACATCGGGCGCGGTCAGTACTTGGATGGGTGACCGCTTGGGAACACCGCGTGACGTTGACTTTTTGCGTTTTATTTCTTGTCATCATAACATGAATCTACCTTTTTTACATTTTTAATACACGTACATAGTGGCAGGAAGTTTGAAATAAGTAGTGTTATTTTTTTATTGTTTTGAGCTAGCTAATCTGGCGATAAGTAGCAGATATGATTACTTACCATTTATATAAGTACTTACTTATTAATTCAGCTGAATACCTCGCTAAAATAATTGGTTAATAACATTAATTATTTTTTTAGGGTTTAAAACTTATGTAAGTTATGTAAATTTTATTTTCTTATTATAAATTAATATTCATATTCATACTCTTTATTGCATACCATAATGTACGGTGGTGTATTTACGGTGTTGTAATTAGACAAGAATCATTATGTACCCTGTAGGGCACAGCAATTTTAGAAGAGAGGAGGATTTATTTTTACTAGCTACGGTTACCAATTATAATTATTTAGTATAATAAAGGTACCTATGTTATTATATTAATTATAGGCTTTGTCTTACATTATTTATTTGATTTGAACTTTTTGAATAGATCCTATGAAGTAAGGTCTATACTCCATTTGGTTAGGTACTTAACTAAAGGTAAACAAATCATAAAAAAGGTTATTTTATAGGTCTATTTTTCATTTTGAAATTAAACATAACCGAAATAAATTATTTGACAATTGATAATCACATTTTCCTTTTATATACTAGCATATTTAGCTACCGTTTAATATTAAACGGTATTTTATATTATTTTATATATTATTAATTTTTAAGCTTGCGAACAATTAATTAAATTAAATTTTATAATTATGTCATAAAGTATTGCAGTGTCTTCTAAAAGAACTTAAAAAAACAGGTATTCAAAACATTTTTCTACATAGTACTTTTGATAACTCGAAAAAATGTAGTAGGTACTGCGAGGAAACGCAGCAAAATATTTAACCGATATTACACTTAGTCGGGTAACCAGACGCCATTCGTGACAGTGTGTTTTTACTTTACTTTCGTTCGTTTTTGTGTTTCTTTTGCTGTAAATTGTGTTAATTAGTTATTGTTCTGTTTGTTCGTTGTTTTTATTGATTGATAGTTATGTTGTTATTAATATTAATTGTTAAAATGAGTGATCCCGAACCTGGTACTAGCCGTGCTAGCAGCTCCTTGCTTATATTTCCATCACCAAAGCAAAAACGTTCAAACGTTCTTTTTCTTCGGAGAAATATACAATTATAAATATATTTAAATATGTCGAGGAAACATGACCCAAGGATTGTTAGTAAAGGTATATTCATTTCACTCCCAATTCATAGGATACCATTGTAATAAAAGGTTGAACAGCCCTGAACACCGCCATTTTTATTGTTTACCTTTAGTTAAGTACCTAACCGAATGGAGTATAGGTATAGACTGCCTCATTAGTCTAGTGGTCCTAAGCGCGACTGCTACGCTAGAGGTCCTGGGTTCGGTCCCCAGGTCGAGCAGTGTTATTGGGTTTTTCTATGAAATTCTCAGTACCTAGCAGCTCGGAGTCTGGATTTGTGCCCGGTTAATGGCAATAGGCTCGCCCCCTATTACATGGGACCTAAACATACCGGCGAAATGTGGGTGTACATTAGTACACCTCTGCCTAACCCTTCGGGGAATACAGGCGTGATGGTATGTATGTTAAATTAATAGAATATTATTCTTTTTTAAGTTTTCAAAACAAATACTTAATTACAGGCTCATTAATTTAATTACCTAAATAAGTAATTCTGTTTTGAAGTTACATTGCTGATGTTTTTAACAAAGGGTTCAAACTTACTTTATTAGACCCAGAAAATAGTTATCGCAAGAAATATAGTGAATTCAAACGAAATGTTCGTTTACGTTTCGTAACTTTGTCAAACATTCACAAAACATAATTATTTATAACATTCGTTGTGTACATGTATACGGCCTTATATGAACTAAACAGTAGTCATCAAAACATCATCTAGCTCAATAACATTGAGTATTTCAAACGTACAGTCGTCAACGTCCATACCACGTTGAAAACACCGGTTCTCGTCCGATCACCGAAGTTAAGCAACATCGGGCGCGGTCAGTACTTGGATGGGTGACCGCCTGGGAACACCGCGTGACGTTGACTTTTTGCGTTTTGATTTCATTTTTTACATGAAACCATCCATCTAGAGGCATCAAACACGTTGCACCGTGGCAAAAAGTTTGGAACTATACTATTTATTTGTTTTTATACTAACTGATCGTTAAGTTAATTAATCAAATAAAAAATAAAAAACTTGAGAGGTGTCAAGGGACACCCTGATGGAACAAAGTTCCTTTCATTAAAATTTAATAATTAAAAATAAAAAACTTGAGAGGTGTCAAGGGACACCCGGATGGAACGAAGTTCCTTTCATTAAAATTTAATAATTAAAAATAAAAAAACCTGTATACACTCAACAATTCATAACGCGCGAAATTCAAATATTGTCATTCACTCAATAATATTTGAATGCTTGTCAACAATATTTGAATTTCGAAAAGTGTCGTGACAACTTTTTCGTAAGATTTTTTTCCGTCTAGCCCCCTTTCACAACGCGCGATAAGGAACTTCGTTCCAAAAAATTGTTAGTTTTTAGTAAGAATAGGAATTATTCCAGCCAATAAATAAAATTAAAAAGCTCTAGTATATTATGTCCACTCCTCAACCAGTTATCCAATAAAGTTAGTAAGACAATTAGTCACGAATTTTTTTAAGAAACTTGACGAATTGAAATGTATGGCTTTGACATAATTTGGTATTTTCGTTGTGTAGCTGCGCCCTCATTTTATGAACTTAGCCGCGACGAATACTGATTATATAGAATCAAGATATTTATCACATTGTAGTATTACATTATACTCTTTCCAACATTTTATTGTTTGTTTTACAGCCGCATAAGTACTCAGCCGCATTAAGATCAATTATTATTCAATTTTAATTAATTGACTATTCAAAGCATACCTTTATGTTCTAAATTATTTTTCAAATTTACATGTAAATGTGAGTACCAAGTAGGCTAGTTAAACTCGTGCAATGGTACAGTTTTGAGTACTTATATCACGTGACATACGCAAATGTCTTGCTGATCTGGTATCGTCGTGCGATGGGTTGTTGAGCTCCCTAAATAATGGTTGAGCTACACGATGACTGATGTATGCGTGCCGTCAGGAAGTACTGGTCAACTCAAAACTGCTATGGCTCTTTCTTCAAAAGGCCCAGTTCAGATTTGCCTACATTGTAAAACTCATCTAATTTGAATACTGTTACTGTCTGGAATTTAAAAGAGACCATGGTTCTCTGAGTTTATTTCGGTGTTTCTTCTCAGAGGTTGTCAGCTAGAAAATGCCGGCGCCATCTACTATTAATTTAATATTGAGTTGTAAAAGTGTCTCTAAAAGATAGAATATTATTTATCATTTAACTGTTCCAAGATTCTTAGAAGTAAACTAAAAGGCGAAGTTAAAAATAATATATAAACTGCCTAATCATATTTATCTATCGTATTTATTAACCAATAAAAACATTAAATGTCATATATGTCTCCGTATAATAGAATTAATGATAACTCATTTTCGTGATAAAAACAGTTATTTTCTGTCGTACTTAGTGGTGGGATCGAAAGTATTCGCTGCAAATTAATGAATCGAAAGTAATCGTTTATTATAGTTTCATCAGCTAAATCCCGTCGTTGGTAATGCCAGCGGCATGTTGTCTACAAGTATAAACTGCATGATTGATGTTGTCAAATAATAATACATGTACCGGAGTGCTTTACATAGTAGGTTCACTTTAGTAAAGAAAATATATTAATTTAAACATCTGTGTATGTTTATAACACAATACAAAATGTTAAGCAATAATAAAGTAATATGTTAAATCGATTCTTCGTAAATAAAGTCGATTGTTATTAGAAATCGAATCAGTAACGGATTAGAACATAATTCGATCTGTCAAACGTACAGTAAAATGTTTGCAAGAGTGTTATATAGTATTTCAAGATGACAATCGTCAACGTCCATACCACGTTGAAAGCACCGGTTCTCGTCCGATCACCGAAGTTAAGCAACATCGGGCGCGGTCAGTACTTGGATGGGTGACCGCCTGGGAACACCGCGTGACGTTGACTTTTTGCGTTATATTTTTATTTAACCATGTAGCGAGAAGTTCTTACAAGTTGATTTTCGTTGTTTAGGCCTTACTACGAAGTAGGTACTGTGTAAATGGTTATAAAAATGATCTAGCAATAACGATTTCATTGTCATTAAACTGCTTTACTATACTTTATTATGCTGCATTACATTGGATATCGGATGGGATTGTCTGTATTAGAGCTAAGTTGCATTTAATATACATATTATATTGACAAAGAATTAAAAAATAATATCACTTTGTTGTGAAATAAAACTACTTTTTAGGGATTTTATCGCGTTTTATTGATATGATTAATCCCAATAAAACGCGATAAAATCCGCAAAAAGTAGTTTTATTTCAATGTACTTATAATATTCGCGTAAGTTTCAGAAATTATTGTAATTATCACTTTGTTGTGTCAAAACTTTGCAGAGAAATAAATCACTCACTTAGTTATTGGCTTATATGAATTAAAAAATACAACAATATTAAAGAAATATGAAAAAATATGTTATTTTGTAATATTATTATCATCGTCATGTTCTTTATTATTCGTTATTTGTGTATAGTGCCTCCACATATGTATATTACGCCCCTTACTTCGCTTATTACTACACTGTCATGTATGATCAACTCCAGTATTTCATTCATCCATCGTCAACGTCCATACCACGTTGAAAACACCGGTTCTCGTCCGATCACCGAAGTTAAGCAACATCGGGCGCGGTCAGTACTTGGATGGGTGACCGCCTGGGAACACCGCGTGACGTTGACTTTTTGCGTTTTATTTCTTGTCATCATAACATGAATCTACCTTTTTTACATTTTTAATACACGTACCTACATAGTGGCAGGAAGTTTGAAATAAGTAGTGTAGGGTTGCTAGTGTTGATAATAATTAAAAAGGCCCCAGTTGTAGTTACTTCACATTTATTGTACTGGTAACTTAACACTAAACATTACAATAATATATTTTTATTGACGGCAACCCTAAGTGAGGTGCTGATATAGTTACAGAGACCAAGTCCTGAAGGCTGCGTGGCTACCGAACAGGCACTAGGGTTTCCAGGTCAGAACTGGCTGCGTGGCTACCGCGCTCTGCACCTGTATCTGTACTTTGTATCGGACCTCCCTAGCTGACCCAGTCCTGAAGGCTGCGTGGCTACCGAACAGGAACTAGGCTTACTTAGGATCAGAACTGGTTGCGTGGCTACCGCGCTCTGAACCTCTAGCTAGTGAATGACAATTTGTTCTGTCGTATCGCTGCATATAAAGCCCGCCGGTTTACATGTGCGCACAATATCTACACGTATTCATCTGTAGTTGTGACCCAAGCACTTGCGGGGTGGCGCTTACGCAGATTGTTAATATTGATGATCATAGATGGCGTAAGTTGTCTATGGTATGTAGTTTCTTCCAAGACAGCTGGTTGAAGTATTGTTATGTAGACTATTACTATAGATGGCGTTAGTGGTTTGTTACAGTAGTGTTATTTTTTTATTGTTTTGAGCTAGCTAATCTGGCGATAAGTAGCAGATATGATTACTTACCATTTATATAGGTACTTACTTATTAATTCAGCTGAATACCTCGCTAAAATAATTGGTTAATAACATTAATTATTTTTTTAGGGTTTAAAACTTATATAAGTTATGTAAATTTTATTTTCATATTATAAATTAATAGATCCTATGAAGTAAGGTCTATACACTATTTGGTTAGGTACTTAACTAAAGGTAAACAAATCATAAAAAAGGTTCTTTTATAGGTATATTTTTCATTTTGAAATTAAACATAACCGAAATAAATTATTTGACAATTGAAAATCACATTTTCCTTTTATATACTAGCATATTTAGCTACTTTGTTTAATATTAAACGGTAATTATTAATTTTTAAGCTTGCGAACAATTAATTAAATTAAATTTTATAATTATGTCATAAAGTATTGCAATGTGTCTTCTAAGAGAACCTAAAAAAACAGGTATTCAAAACATTTTTCTACATAGTACTTTTGATAACTCGAAAAAATTTAGTACCTAGGTACTGCGAGGAAACGCAGCAAAATATGTATTTAACCGATACTACACTTAGTCGGGTAACCAGACGCCATTCGTGACAGTTTGTTTTTACTTTACTTTCGTTCGTTTTTGTGTTTCTTTTCCTGTAAATTGTGTTAATTAGTTATTGTTCTGTTTGTTCGTTGTTTTTATTGATTGATAGTTATGTTGTTATTAATAGTAACTGTTAAAATGAGTGATCCCGAGCAAGGTACTAGCCGTGCTAGCAGCTCCTTGCTTATATTTCGATCACCAAAGCAAAAACGTTCAAACGTTCTTTTGTCTTCGGAGAAATATACAATTATAAATATATTTAAATATGTCGAGGAAACATGGCCCAAGGATTGTTAGTAAAGGTATATTCATTTCACTCCTAATTCATAGGATACCATTGTAATAAAAGGTTGAACAGCCCTGAACACCGCCATTTTTATTGTTTACCTTTAGTTAAGTACCTAACCAAATGGAGTATAGGTATAGACTGCCTCATTAGTCTAGTGGTCCTAAGCGCGACTGCTACGCTAGAGGTCCTGGGTTCGATCCCCAGGTCGAGCAGTGTTATTGGGTTTTTCTATGAAATTCTCAGTACCTAGCAGCTCGGAGTCTGGATTTGTGCCCGGTTAAATGGCAATAGGCTCGCCCCCTATTACATGGGACCTAAACATACCGGCGAAATGTGGGTGTACATTAGTACACCTCTGCCTAACCCTTCGGGGAATACAAGCGTGATGGTATGTATGTTAAATTAATAGAATATGATTCTTTTTTAAGTTTTCAAAAAAAATACTTAATTACAGGCTCATTATTTTAATTACTTAAATAAGTAATTCTGTTTTGAAGTTACATTGCCGATGTTTTTAACAAAGGGTTCAAACTTACTTTATTAGACCCAGAAAATAGTTATCGCAAGAAATATAGTGAATTCAAACGAAATGTTCGTTTACGTTTCGTAACTTTGTCAAACATTCACAAAACATAATTATTTATAACATTCGTTGTGTACATGTATACGGCCTTATATGAACTAAACAGTGGTCATCAAAACATCATCTAGCTCAGTAACATTGAGTATTTCAAACGCACAGTCGTCAACGTCCATACCACGTTGAAAACACCGGTTCTCGTCCGATCACCGAAGTTAAGCAACATCGGGCGCGGTCAGTACTTGGATGGGTGACCGCCTGGGAACACCGCGTGACGTTGACTTTTTGCGTTTTGATTTCTTTTTTTACATGAAACCACCATCTAGAGGCATCAAACACGTTGCACCGTCGCGAGAAGTTTGGAACTATACTATTTATTTGTTTTTATACTAACTGATCGTTAAGTTAATTAATCAAATTTAAAAAAAAAAATAGTTTTTAGTAAGAATAGGAATGATTCCAGCCAATAAATAAAATTAAAAAGCTCTAGTATATTATGTCCACTCTTCAACCAGTTATCCAATAAAGTTAGTAAGACAATTAGTCACGAATTTTTTTAAGAAACTTGACGAATTGAAATGTGTATAATTTGGTATTTTCGTTGTGTATGTAGCGACATCTGTGCCCTCATTTTATGAACTTAGCTGCGACGAATACTGATTATATAGAATCAAGATATTTAACACATTGTAGTATTACATTATACTCTTTCCAACATTTTATTGTTTGTTTTACAGCCGCATAAGATCAATTATTATTCAATTTTACTTATTTGACAATTCAAAGCATACCTTTGTTCTAAATTATTTTTCAAATGTACATGTAAATGTGAGTACCAAGTAGGCTAGTTAAACTCGTGCAATGGTTACACAGTTTTGAGTATATCAAATGCAGTTACTAGTGACCTCGGTCATCAGTTCAACATGTTCTGGACGATGTACACCTGGCTGTTAAGTGGTCATGCTTCCCTTCGATGTCATTGCTTGCGGTAGCGTCATTGGTCGGGTCACCTCCTTCCCTCTAAAATGGCGAGTGGGGTGATGGCTGATCCGTGCGTTATACTCGTGAACGGGTGCTGCTTGTGGTGACTGGTCGACTTGCTGGCTATGGTTGCGTAAATTTTACTTATTATTTTTACTTCCAAGTTGCCTGAATCGCCTTATAGGTCCTAGTACCTATGCATAGTTTAATCATTGCTTATGTGCGTCATTTCACCAATATAATTTAATTGAAGAGGAGGCTGGTTACTCTATAATGATGCTTGAGTATTAACTTCGATGCAAAAACATGTGCAATGGCTGACATATAGCAATAAAAAAGTAAATGTAAGCAACATAAAATTTGTTTTTTATAATTTAACGCTAGTACAAAAGTAAATTACAAGACAGGAATGTGTTGCTGGGGAGTTTGTTGCGCCACTTCTTCTTCCCAGCCAAAACACTAGGAGGCGGTGACGGGCGGGCGTTTTGGGGGCTGTCTTAAATGTAAAAATGACGATCAAAAAGTACTACCTAGTAGTCTAACTTGAATAAATTATTTTGACTTTGACCTACGCAAATGTCTTGCTGATCTGGTATCGTCGTGCGATGGGTTGTTGAGCTCCCTAAATAATGGTTGAGCTACACGATGACTGATGTATGCGTGCCGTCAGGGAGTACTGGTCAACTCAAAACTGCTATGGCTCTTTCTTCAAAAGGCCCAGTTCAGATTTGCCTACATTGTAAAACTCATCTAATTTGAATACTGTTACTGTCTGGAATTTAAAAGAGACCATGGTTCTCTGAGTTTATTTCGGTGTTTCTTCTCAGAGGTTGTCAGCTAGAAAATGCCGGCGCCATCTAGTATTAATTTAATATTGAGTTGTAAAAGTGTCTCTAAAAGATAGAATATTATTTATCATTTAACTGTTCCAAGATTCTTAGAAGTAAACTAAAAGGCGAAGTTAAAAATAATATATAAACTGCCTAATCATATTTATCTATCGTATTTATTAACCAATAAAAACATTAATTGATATAAATGTCTCCGTATAATAGAATTAATGATAACTCATTTTCGTGATAAAAACAGTTATTTTCCGTCGTACTTAGTGGTGGGATCGAAAGTATTCGCTGCAAATTAATGAATCGAAAGTAATCGTTTATTATAGTTTCATCAGCTAAATCCCGTCGTTGGTAATGCCAGCGGCATGTTGTCTACAAGTATAAACTGCATGATTGATGTTGTCAAATAATAATACATGTACCGGAGTGCTTTACATAGTAGGTTCACTTTAGTAAAGAAAATATATTTATTTAAACATCTGTGTATGTTTATAACAAAATGTTAAGCAATAATAAAGTAATATGTTAAATCGATTAAAACTTCTTCGTAAATAAAGTCGATTGTTATTAGAAATCGTATCGGTAACGGATTATAACATAATTCGATCTGTCAAACGTACAGTAAAATGTTTGCAAGAGTGGTAATTTAGTATTTCAAGATGACAATCGTCAACGTCCATACCACGTTGAAAACACCGGTTCTCGTCCGATCACCGAAGTTAAGCAACATCGGGCGCGGTCAGTACTTGGATGGGTGACCGCCTGGGAACACCGCGTGACGTTGACTTTTTGCGTTTTGTTTTTTTTTTATCTAAACATATTATATCGAGAAGGTCTTACAAGTTGTTTTTTTTTGTTTAGGCCTTATAATGTAGGAGTACTGTTTATAAGGTTATAAAAATGATTTCATTGTCATTAAACTGCTTTACTATCCTTTAATGTGCTGCATTCAATAGGATATCGGATTGGATTCTAAAATAATTACTACTAAGTATGAAAAATATTAAAATACTTTCTTAATTTATATTGAAATGCTTCACCTCTGATATCATTGACTTGTACTAAGTATTTATTTGATGTTTCCCTAAATTTTGTACGCCACCTTTTGCAAAACATAGTGAGCCATATTTGTAATAATAATATTCTATCTGTATACACCTGTTTGTCAAAATAAATAATTAATTGATGGATTGTTATATTGACAAATAATTAAAAAAATATAAATATCACTTTGTTCTGTAAAAACTGTGCAGAGTAACAAAATAAGCGATATAAATCACTCACTAGTCATTCGGGTTTAAAAATGAAATTAAAAAATACAACAATATTAGAGAAACATGAAAAAACATGAGTATTTTATTCTATACTTACAAGGTACTTTGTAGTTTATCGTCATGTTCGTTAGTATTCGTTATGTGTGTATAGTGACATCTGTGCCTCCACATATGAACTAAACAGCAACTATTTTGGACTCAAGTGGCGCCACTTACTTCGCCCATTACTACACACAATCATGTTTAATCAACTCCAGTATTTCTAACTTACTGTCGTCAACGTCCATACCACGTTGAAAGCACCGGTTCTCGTCCGATCACCGAAGTTAAGCAACATCGGGCGCGGTCAGTACTTGGATGGGTGACCGCCTGGGAACACCGCGTGACGTTGACTTTTTGCGTTTTATTTTTATTTAACCACATAGAGGGAAGTTATTACAAGTTGATTTTTGTTGTTTAGGCCTTACTACGAAGTAGGTACTGTGTAAATGGTTATAAAAATGATCTAGCAATAACGATTTGACTGTCATTAAACTGCTTTACTATACTTTATTATGCTGCATTACATTGGATATCGGATAGGATTGTTTGTATTAGAGCTAAGTTGCATTTAATATACATATTATATTGACAAAGAATTAAAAACTTATAAAATTAATATCACTTTGTTGTGAAATAAAACTACTTTTTAGGGATTTTATCGCGTTTTATTGATATATTAATCCCAATAAAACGCGATAAAATCCGTAAAAAGTAGTTCTTTTTATTTCATTTCATAATATTCGCGTAAGTTTTAGAAATCATTATAATTATCACTTTGTTGTGTCAAAACTTTGCAGAGAAATAAATCACTCACTTAGTCGTTGGCTTATATGAATTAAAAAATACAACAATATTAAAGAAATATGAAAAACCATGTTATTTTGTGATATTATTATCATCGTCATGTTCATTATTATTCGTTATTAGTATATAGTGACATCTGTGCCTCCACATATGTATATTACGCCCCTTACTTCGCTCATTACTACACACAGTCATGTATGATCAACTCCAATATTTCATTCATCCATCGTCAACGTCCATACCACGTTGAAAACACCGGTTCTCGTCCTAACACCGAAGTTAAGCAACATCGGGCGCGGTCAGTACTTGGATGGGTGACCGCCTGGGAACACCGCGTGACGTTGACTGTTTGCGTTTTATTTCTTGTCATCATAACATGAATCTACCTTTTTTACATTTTTAATACATGTACATAGTGGCAGGAAGTTTGTAATAAGTAGTGTTATTTTTTTATTGTTTTGAGCTAGCTAATCTGGCGATAAGTAGCAGATATGATTACTTACCATTTATATAGGTACTTACTTATTAATTCAGCTGAATACCTCGCTAAAATAATTGGTTAATAACATTAACTCGCTAGGTACTTGCTTGCACTGTCATCGTTAATTTACTTAGCTTATGATATTTTATATATATATATATATATATATATATATATATATATATATATATATATATGTATATTTATATATAATATTTATTTAATATGTATATATTTGTGAGTAAGTATATATTTATTTATCCCTTGTTCTTACATACTACATTAAATTATTATTATTTTAAATTTTAGTACGCCGACACTACCCAATGTGTTTCCTTTCTTCTAGTCCATCCAAAGGTTGTCTGGAAGAGATCGCCTTGTGCGATAAGACCGCCCATTGTACCTACTCTTTCTGTAACATTTTTATTTTTGTAATTGTGTTCTGGTGTGTAATAAAGAGTTTATAAATAAATAAATAAATAAATTATTTTTTTAGGGTTTAAAACTTATATAAGTTATGTAAATTTTATTTTCATATTATAAATTAATAGATCCTATGAAGTAAGGTCTATACACTATTTGGTTAGGTACTTAACTATAGGTAAACAAATCATAAAAAGGTTCTTTTATAGGTCTATTTTTCATTTTGAAATTAAACATAACTGAAATAAATTATTTGACAATTGAAAATCACATTTTCCTTTTATATACTAGCATATTTAGCTACTTTGTTTAATATTAAACGGTAATCATTAATTTTTAAGCTTGCGAACAATTAATTAAATTAAATTTTATAATTATGTCATAAAGTATTGCAATGTGTCTTCTTAAAGAACCTAAAAAAACAGGTATTCAAAACATTTTTCTACATAGTACTTTTGATAACTCGAAAAAATTTAGTACCTAGGTACTGCGAGGAAACGCAGCAAAATATTTAACCGATATTACACTTAGTCGGGTAACCAAACGCCATTCGTGACAGTTTGTTTTTACTTTACTTTCGTTCGTTTTTGTTTCTTTTGCTGTAAATTGTGTTAATTAGTTATTGTTCTGTTTGTTCGTTGTTTTTATTAGAATTATTGATTGATAGTTATGTTGTTATTATTATTAACTGTTAAAATGAGTGATCCCGAGCCTGGTACTAGCCGTGCTAGCAGCTCCTTGCTTATATTTCCATCACCAAAGCAAAAATGTTCAAACGTTCTTTTTCTTCGGAGAAATATACAATTATAAATATATTTAAATATGTCGAGGAAACATGACCCAAGGATTGTTAGTAAAGGTATATTCATTTCACTCCCAATTCATAGGATACCATTGTAATAAAAGGTTGAACAGCCCTGAACACCGCCATTTTTATTGTTTACCTTTAGTTAAGTACCTAACCAAATGGAGTATAGGTATAGACTGCCTCATTAGTCTAGTGGTCCTAAGCGCGACTGCTACGCTAGAGGTCCTGGGTTCGGTCCCCAGGTCGAGCAGTGTTATTGGGTTTGGTTGGCTATGAAATTCTCAGTACCTAGCAGCTCGGAGTCTGGATTTGTGCTCGGTTAATGGCAATAGGCTCGCCCCCTATTACATGGGACCTAAACATACCGGCGAAATGTGGGTGTACATTAGTACACCTCTGCCTAACCCTTCGGGGAATACAGGCGTGATGGTATGTATGTTAAATTAATAGAATATTATTCTTTTTTAAGTTTTCAAAACAAATACTTAATTACAGGCTCATTAATTTAATTACCTAAATAAGTAATTCTGTTTTGAAGTTACATTGCTGATGTTTTTAACAAAGGGTTCAAACTTACTTTATTAGACCCAGAAAATAGTTATCGCAAGAAATATAGTGAATTCAAACGAAATGTTCGTTTACGTTTCGTAACTTTGTCAAACATTCACAAAACATAATTATTTATAACATTCGTTGTGTACATGTATACGGCCTTATATGAACTAAACAGTAGTCATCAAAACATCATCTAGCTCAATAACATTGAGTATTTCAAACGTACAGTCGTCAACGTCCATACCACGTTGAAAGCACCGGTTCTCGTCCGATCACCGAAGTTAAGCAACATCGGGCGCGGTCAGTACTTGGATGGGTGACCGCCTGGGAACACCGCGTGACGTTGACTTTTTGCGTTTTGTTTTTTTTTTTATCTAAACATATATCGAGAAGGTCTTACAAGTTGTTTGTTTTTGTTTAGGCCTTATAATGAAGGAGTACTGTTTATATGGTTATAAAAAATGATTTCACTGTCATTAAACTGCTTTACAATCATTTAATGTGCTGCATTCAATAGGATATCGGATTGGATTCTAAAATATTTATTACTATGAAAAATATTAAAATACTTTCTTAATTTATATTGAAATGCTTCACCTCTGATATCATTGATTTGTACTAAGTATTTATTTGATGTTTCCCTAAATTTTGTACGCCACCTTTTGCAAAACATAGTGAGCCATATTTGTAATAATAATGTTCTATCTGTATACACTTGTTTGTCAAAATAAATAATTAATTGATTGATTGTTATATTGACAAATAATT
This sequence comes from Acronicta alni, assembly GCA_964056405.1. Taxonomy (NCBI): domain Eukaryota; kingdom Metazoa; phylum Arthropoda; class Insecta; order Lepidoptera; family Noctuidae; genus Acronicta; species Acronicta alni. The sequence continues at coordinate 10,598,975 of OZ043935.1, forward strand.
AAAAAATTATAAATATCACTTTGTTCTGTAAAAACTGTGCAGAGTAACAAAATAAGCGATATAAATCACTCACTAGTCATTCGGGTTTAAAAATGAAATTAAAAAATACAACAATATTAAAGAAACATGAAAAAACATGATATTTATTCTATACTTACAGGTACTTTGTAGTACAACGTCATGTTCGTTAGTATTCGTTATGTGTGTATAGTGACATCTGTGCTTCCACATATGAACTAAACAGCAACTATTTTGGACTCAAGTGGCGCCACTTACTTCGCTCATTACTACACACAATCATGTTTAATCAACTCCAGTATTTCAAACTTACTGTCGTCAACGTCCATACCACGTTGAAAGCACCGGTTCTCGTCCGATCACCGAAGTTAAGCAACATCGGGCGCGGTCAGTACTTGGATGGGTGACCGCCTGGGAACACCGCGTGACGTTGACTTTTTGCGTTTTATATTCGTATTTAATTAAATTGCCAATTTTGTTTAATATTCAATTAAAATCTCGTTAACTTTTTGGCCGAAACTGAAAAGGTAGGAAGGAAACACTTACTTTGCTTCTCTATCGGCTATCGGTCGCAATCACAAGTTATTTACTCGGAAAGTATTAACTTTAGTCCAAAATATGAATTTAGGTATCATTCAACATAACATTAATTCGAAAGGGTTTTTTTTATTGTAAAACTAGCTTCTGCCCGCGAATTTGTCTGCGTAGACTTTACCTGAAAGTATCTAAATATAAAGTTATTTTTTTTAATTTTCTAATTTCCTGCACAATGTTTTAATTTTTTCTTTCATAAGAACCTTCTCATTTAAAGAGAGGTACTGAGATACTGGGAGTAATTCCACTCAAATTGGAGCTGCCCGACTGGGGAAGTACCTCCGCCTTGCAGAAAATCGAAGTAAAATAACACTTGCTTTGAGCTGTGTTGTGTTTCTTACGGTGAGCAAGGTTGCCAGTGCTCCACGAGGAAACGTTGTGTTGGCAGTGGGGGGGACTTTCAACCTTATACTGACAACCCAACTATTCATCTTTCAATACTCCTGGTGTTGCAAGCGTCTATAGGCTACGGTAACCGCTTACCATCAGGTGGGCCGTATGCTTGTTTGCCAACTTAGTAAAATAAAAAAATAAAAAAGACATGACAATAATTAACAAAACAAAAAAAAATTGCGAAATTGTTTCATCCGTTCACGCGTTTATTTATTCTATACAACGTTAGAAATGGAATATTGTTTTCTAAAATGCCACAGTGTTGTGCAGTTATGTGTGGAAATAAAACAGGATACATAAGTTTAAGCCTCTGTTTTTGAGCTCAATCTTCAGTTCGGCAACTCTTTTCTGGCCGTAATCCATAAGAAACCTTCAAGAAAAGAGCGTACTCTCTTTTAAAGGCCGGTAACACGCTTGTGATTCCTCTGGTGCGGGTGTCCATGGGCGTTGGTAGTTGCTTACCATCAGACGATCCGTCTGCTCGGTTGACATTATCCCATAAAAAAAATCAATAACACTTACAAATACGTAGAATTTCACTAAAAAAATATACGTTCGGTAGGAATATGTGCTATCTGACAGCTGTTTGGACCTGACGCATACGAAGCGCCGTCTTGTGGCAGAAAAAGTATCGAAACCCTCATTAGATGGAAGTAGTGTCATTTATGTGCAGTCGCATTGAAAATTGTATTAAGAAAAGGCTCTTTTTATAAAAATGTTGTATGAAAATGTTACCAATTAAAAAAACATTACAAACCTTTTGAATATCTTTGATCACGACCCATTCAATTTAGTTTTAGATGTGGACCCCAGATCTATTGGTAAATGAAAACCATGAAGGGAAGTTTCCGTAGCAACATAATAATTACACAATTTCAATTTCAAATTACATAATTATTCATCCTGCAATTTGAACTTATGGCAACCAATCCTGTTCTTTGACAGGCCAAACTAACTAGAAAGTGCAACTACCAAAATACTGGATTTTATTACGTGTTTGTTTTGTTTTTTTAGCCTAATCCCTCTCACTCTGTAAGAAGAAACCCGTGCCTAGTAGTGGGACAGTATATGGGTTGATGATGATGATTAGTTTTACGGCTATGGTATCCATGTGACCGTAGTCGGTCTAATGTGATCGCCACTAAAATACTGCCTACTTATTTTGACATTCAGTCAATAATCTACTTCAAGTAGCACTAAATATTGCAACCCTATCAGAAATGGTTAACATTCGTCTATCTATACACATAAATAAAATTGTCTGTTGAAATAAAACTACTTTTTACGTATTTTATCGCGTTATATTGATATTATTAATTTCGGACCCTTTACAGCGTCCGTGACGGGTGGTGTGTCGTGGTGTGTCCGTGACGTGTAAATAAAACGTTTTATTTCAATGCATAATATTCGCGTAAATGTCAGAAATCAATATTGAAGTGTCTGTTTGTAATTCCAAATTAACCGCTTTTCACTAAATGCGTATGAAAGTATATAATTTTTGTCTGTTTATCGCGGCTAATCTCTGAAACGGCTGGACCGATTTTCACTGGCAGATTGCTGATGTTATAAGGAGTAACTTAGGTTACTTTTATCCATCCACCCATGCTAAGCCGGGACGGGCCATTAGTATTTAATAAGACTAACAATGTTAATTGAATATAGCTGATTACCTAGCGATGTTATTGTTTATTACTATACTTGCGGTACGCTATGATGGCCGTTACGTTACGCTAATGGACGAAAAAAGAAACAATACATTTACATAATGTATATATTTTTTGTAGTAGTATCGTTAGATCACTATTGACAATAAAGAACAGCAATTTGCTCCTTCAAATGTATTTTGTAATTACTAATTATTACGAAACTTCATGAGTGGACAAACGCCAAAGCGGCCATCATAGCGTGCCGGTAGTGTAGGTACTACATTTATCATTGGGCAATCACCGAGCATACATTATCTAAGTGCACCCATTGCTTATCAACCATTCATTGAATAACGAATTCTATCTTTGTATAAAGGATATCATATCTCTTGGGACGTGATGCGTTATTTCGTCAACGCAGACAGCGGCCCATTAGCTCAGTTGGTTAGAGCGTCGTGCTAATAACGCGAAGGTCGCGGGTTCGATCCCCTCATGGGCCACAAATCTCTTTTTGCATGTTTATTAATTTTCATTTTTAATAACAAAATGAGTAAACATTTATAGAGTTCATTTATATGTTTTAACTTACGAATTTGATTTTGTGTCATTGCATTGAGTTGATTGAATTGATTTTGATTTACTTGTGTTTTTAAACATCAAGCAACGCAAACGTATTCTGATGTAAATTTGCAATGATTTAATTTCTAAAGCTGCTTCATTTAGATACTTACTAGCTGCCCCCGCAAACGTTGTTTTGCCATAAAAAAAAAATTTAGGGGTATGAAAAATGGATGTTGGCCTATTCTCAGACCTCCCCGATAAGCACAAAAAATTTCATCAAAATCGGTCAAGCCGTTTCGGAGGAGTATGGCAACGAAAACTGTGACGCGAGAATTTTATATATTAGATTAGATAAGTTTGATGTTGTCAGCCTGCTACCTGACTTATGATTAAAGATTTCAAAACTTTCAACTCGAAACACATAAAATCTTGTACTGGATTTTAAGATATTAATAAATTTAATCAATCATAATTATTATAATTGTTTTGAACTACTTTAGTATAAAAATGTTTAATGAAAAAAGATCCGACCTAGGAATCTCGGTGGATTAGTTGCCTAAGCCTCCGGTGTAACAACAAAACCAGAGGACGCAGGTTTGAATCCCGTCGAGAATAAATATTAGTATCGGACTTACCCCAATAAATAATAATTTAAATTAAATTAAAAATGACTAATTTTTGTTTAACAAAAAATACATACTTCTCTAAAATATTAAGCATTATTTTAGTACTGATTTTTTTTATTGTTCAAACAAAAACAATAATTATTTATTTGACTTGTGTTTATGTAAGTATTAATATTTACATGTTATATTTCTAGCTTCTGACGTACGAGCCATCGGAGCGTCTGGGAGCGGGCAAAGACGGCATCGAGGAGATAAAACGACACCCCTACTTCAAGCACATAGACTGGCAGGACATATACGACAGCTGGACTGTGCCCGACTGACAGACTGACAGACTGACAGACTGATGGATCACTTACAGGCAAAAGTTTAAGAAATTTTATTTGCACTGATTTTATTTATATGCTTAACTTTGGAGTCTAATAAAATACTAATCTAATTAAATTAATCCATACTAATAGGTATATTTTAATGTAATCTCCAGAACTAATGATCGTTTTGATAATTTTTTTTTTATAAGAGATAGGTTAACGTTTGACCACAATCTCACCTGATGGTAAGTGACGATGTGGTCTAAGATGTAGCACGTTTACCTAGAAGATACCTATTCACTCGTGACTTGAAGACCCCCAAATTGTACACGTCAGGAAATACAGACTCAGGCAGCTGATTCCATTCCCTCGCTGTACGGATAAGGAATGTGTCTTTCAGTGATTAGCTCAATACATTAAAGTATTTTATCTACATTATCCCCGAGTTATATAAACTAAGTTTGATTGTGATAACTTCACGCGAACGGCGTAAACTAGTGATAAGAGTACCATTGAATATGATTATTGATTAAAAAAAAAAAGTTTATTTATTTTTCACCACAAAATAAAGAATAGGTACAGTACAGAACAGAGAGATAATGGCATTAGACAATAATGATTTATCTGTGGTGGACTGGAGCCTAAACTAGGGAAGCCCTGTATTTCAGGTCTCCAGGACACCCGCCTGCAGTCGAGATGGGTTACAATTAATTAAATACATAAAAAAGAAAAACGTTGTTAGGTGAAATTGCTTGGTGATTGTTTATTGAAAGTTAAAAAAACAATTTTTGAAATACGTAATCTTTAAAGCAATTGACCATTGTACTGAGAAGTCAAACGCAGTCTAACGCACCTCTGACTTAAAAATAGCTTTGATTCCCACACACTTATTAACTTACATAGGGAATACCGGTTGTCATGGGATCGAATAATATTTGTGTGATCTACAGACATTTGTTTCGAAAATGGACATACCCCGCGACAAGGCTTATTATGTAGAGCAGCTGCTGTCTATAGTTCAGATCCAAAAAGTTTCTTATGGTGAAAAAATAATACAACGTGTTACAAAATACCCCGTAAAAAATATAATTAATTCAAAGCCAAAAATTTGGTCAACCCTAGTAAGCTGTCATGTCAGGTACCTATTTTACCTATAATTGTCTACTTTAATAGTTTTTCTATTTTTCATTCATAAATGTTGTTGTTTTCCTTTTTTTGGAGTATGTTATACAGCGTTACTACGGTTCTTAAATATTGTGAATGGACTCGTTATAAGGCCCCATTTAACCTCCTCTCGGCTTTACGGGTAGTTTTGTAACACCAAAATGTAAATGTAAAATTATGATGACAAATTTTTATTCTTTGATTTGCAATAATGTTCTGAATTTCCATATAATATTATTGGTGCAAATAATATTTCGTGAACTGTATTCCTATGTTTTACGACTGAAAAAAACATTTAGTAAATAGTTTAAATTATAGCAGTAGGATATCCGCAGTGAACAACCTGAGTGGTTTAGCAGATGTGTCGGTGAATTACTTGCGATATATCGGAGAGGTTCACATTTTAACGAGTAGTAAAATACAATAAGAAAAAAATTGTATTTTCTTTTAATTTCCAATACATCGCAAAATATGTGAAACCTTTTTTGTGATTTATAAATTGAATGTTACAAAATTTTAAAATAACAACAGAGCTTTGGGAGCATTAATCTTACTTGTTGTTTTTATATCAGAAAATACATATACATTTTATTTAATTTGCTTTATTACAAAGTTATCCTGTTTAGGTGAAATTATAGGAATACCTTGAACATATAATAATATGTTCATAACCACCATTTAATAAACGTCTTGGTATATAAGATCTGTATAATACAATTAATATTCCTATCTTTATCTGATACATACATACATAGTTGACACTATAAAGTATACGTTATATTTCCTATAAAATACTAAGCAAGAAAAATGTTTATAATATTTTTTTAAATTAAAAATACGTAGCTAAGCTATTGTTAGAGGAGCCTAGTTTTTTTAACCGACCCCAAAAAAGGACCAGGTTCTATGTTCGACTGTATGTATTTTTTTTATGAAAACGTGTCTTAAAATTGTAATTGTTTGTTTGACGTCCGCTAGTTTATTTTATAATCACTTATTTTGAGTTTGTAAATTACTATATTGTCAGTTTTTTAATATAATTTATCTTTTATTATACGTTACTTTAAAAACGATGATATCTTTTTCAATTGGTAAGTGTTAAAGAAACATGCTTGGGTTGATGTCGCAAGTCTACACATATATTATTTCAACAAGTTACAATGAATAAATTATTATTAATCTATCTACATCCATGACATTATTTGGCTGATGCTATTAGCTATATTAATCACACATAATTTCTATTTTTTACTATTTCCATTTTCCATATGAGTATCACGATAATATACTTACCAAAAAGAACTATATAAGGTAGTTCTGAAGTGAGAATATACAATACTGTTTTAATAATTATATCTTTTGTATCTCGTATGTTATATCTTAGAAGTAAGTGATCTATGTAGAACCTAATATATTCATAGAGTATTATATAACAGGTGACTGGTTGAAAGAATATATTATGAGGCTTTATTCTTATATTGAACACTAACAACTTCAGTTATTCAAATTGGAAATACACAAAAAAAATATATTTACAAAACACTTTAATTGCGATCAGGTGGCGTTTCTTTTTCTTTGTATACAAAGATTATAGTAGATATATAAGTTATAAATATGTTTTTAGTACTTAGTACAAAATGTTGTTAGTTTTAATTATTTATATTAATAGTAATTTATTATTTCTGCATTTAATTTATTTAATGCGCTTATTTGGTACTTATTTATAAAAAAACTATAAAAACTTGAGAGGTTGAAACACCCGGATGGAACGAAGTTCCTTTCATTAAAATTTAATAATTAAAAATAAAAAAACCTGTATACACTCAACAATTCACAACGCGCGAAATTCAAATATTGTCATTCACTCAATAATTCGAAATTCAAATATTGTTGACAAGCACAACGCGCGATAAGGAACTTCGTTCCAAAGAACACTAAAAAAATTGCAATTTTATAAATTAAGTATACCTATAGTGATTTTGTGCATTATACTCCGCTTTCAACCAGTCACAGTATATATGTGTTTAAGTATGTAGTATATTATGTTAATGTAGTGTAATAATACCGTTCCCGTACATTCAGAAACAATAATTTGTTACAATCATTAGCATTGCAGAGACCTGGAATGAAGCAGTGAGGTAAATGGCTGTGTAGCTTCTAATTCTCATCTTGGATTCATTTAAAACGTATGTTTAGATTTTATATTTTGACGTAAAAATAACCAAAAATATTACTACATCCTATGAGTGTCATATCGTGTTGGCATTAGCTACTATGTAAATTTTTCACGCCGTGGTGAATAATTAATTATTCAGTATTATACCGACTACATAGGGTGTCGGACAAGCTCGAATCATGGAGGCTACTATCTAAAATTATTAAAAGTTTATTTTCTTATAAAAGACGTATCTAAATCTGACAGTACAGAAATGTTAGGCTTAATTACTTTTAGGAGATATTTTGAAAAAGAAACAGTTTCTCAAATCGACTATATTTATTGTTGTGTCTTACGCGGTTCTACATTTTCATTTTTTATACTAAATACTTCCTTCCGAGAGGATCCCTGATAGTAACATTTTGGTTGGGTTCTGGATATACGCTACAAAATGCTTCCGATACTAATTATTAAAACTGATAAAGAGTTTCCTTGACCACTGCATGACAATAGAAGCATGACAATGCTATGATATTTTCTCCTATAATTATATGAGTAATCACCTCAAATACGCAGGTTATGGGGGACACCTTTGCCCAGCAGAGATAATAGATTATCAAAAAAACAAGTAATTATTACGTCAAGTTTTAGTTTTATGCGAAGTCTAAGAAAACTATATATGTACCGCCTTTCTGCAACCCTCATTGGCTAAGAGATGGCTAAAATGCATAGTATATCTAGACATCTTAGTGCCGTTTCACTTTATTGCCGTCAAAATGACAAAGACAGATATATATTTTAATATGTAATTACCATTAGTTTACATTATGTTTAGTAAAAGACCTTTGTTTATTTTAGAAGTGAGAATATATTTGTGTGTGTATCAGTGTTAAGTATTATATCTAGTAATTGTGTGCATCTAGTCTGTATGTATGTTGTTTATACAATGGTTACTTAAGAGTATTATTCAATATATTTATTTGTTTTAAGTAGATCCTAGTACAAAGTATAATCCTATTTGTGTATGAGTTTGAATATAAACCTATTTGTACGGTATTGTTTTAATGAATTATTCAAAGACAGACCGCCAAGGGAACTCATTGTATGTTTTTGTATAATTACAATGTGACAATCTTCAACTAGAGTTAAACGTTCTCCATTGAAGACCCCACTGTTGCTTATAACAGACAAAATAGCGATCAAACACAGAGCCATTGGAAATATAAAAAACATACGTCTTGATTGAGGTAGTAGACAACAACAGAAAACAAGGATGTTTTCTGTTGTTGTCTACTACCTACGGAGGCAGTATCCCACCCGAGTCTGGGTATGTCAGACTCTTACGGATTAAAAACCGCACTTGCGCTAAAGCCGCGGCCATGGTGCGGTGGGATATCAGTATTTTTATCGAAGTCACTATTATCCTCCATCAGCTTGCCATCTGATCCATCAAAGCAGGCGATGATACGTATAGATAGACTACAAGTGAGTCCTAGCCTTTTTCCTGTACTGGGGTCGGCTTCCAGTCTAAACAGAATTTGAGTTGAACTCAAAAAAAAATAATTGTAAAATAATGACATGTAAAAGTGTCTTTAAAAGATCTATTTACAGAAATAAATATAATTCATTTATCATTATCATATAGGTGTTTAAATATCCTTTGATTAGGTATGATGATTCAATCAGATTCAATTACACATTATATAAGTATACATTAAACTAATCATGGCAAAAAAATAGTATTGCGCGAAAGTGTAAATTCGCGTCGGCATTTTAAATACAACTGTGCGTGTCGGTGAACTTTTTTTCTTAGAAGCTGTCAAATCTCTTAATATTTAATGTTCACACCTAATAATTGACAGCAATTACTGAACAGCAGTAAGTTATCAGTCAATTTCTCTTCTATCTGTTAACATCACATTATATAACTACGGAAGTAGCCATTACACAGGCAATTAACAGTATTTGCAAACTTTTTAAATCGCAAAGTTAAAATTATCGATGGCTCGGCTCATTACGCGCCGAAATCACGTAAATGTGTTGACGGAAGTGAACCTTACGTGAGTGACAGCAACAGGTTTCTACCATAGGCATTAGTGACTCATTCGTCTGAGACCTAAGGAATGCTGGAAAAGTGATTGAGTTGGCATAATTTACTATTATTTTATTTTTATTTTTATTAATTTACTATTATTATACTATAATAATGATATACGTACATAGTAATAGATAGGTGCTTACAAATTACTAATCAGTTGATTTAATTTGGATAAACGCCATCTAGTGGCGAGTAGCTGAAAAGATTTTATAACTGTCATTCATAATCTGTGTTCACTCCAGTAGGGCAGTAGTTCGAAACGTTTACGACTAAATGCCTAAGTATCCTATCAAGACCTTAACGTAATAAAATATTATCGATTTTTGTTCCTAGATCAAATTTTTCGCTCACACCTTTTTATCTAGATGGCACTAGTAGGTATAGTAACCTGACTAAATATAATTTGAAGACTGTATGATCTACCTACATAATTATTTATGAAGCTTTCATAACTACAACGACATGAATAAATTGGGAAACAATAGAAAAGTTCAGCAGGTGTTACGTCACGTGCGATGATAAAATATCAAGATTCTGCGCGGGCTTTCGGGCCACTCAACTATGCACCGCACATACCACTCGAGGCCACAGCATTTCTTCTAAGGTGATCAACTCTACATTAAATAAAATAAACAGCCGATTTCAACCACTATAACTTGTATCATAAAACTCAAAATATCTTGTATAAAAATCTCATTCATTTCGTTACCTGCTAAATAAATATAAATCTTAAGAAACCCGCTCGTAATATCAATATCCCACAGCAAATCTCATGTCAACACAAGAAAACGAAATAAAATAGTACACCATAATAAGTCTTAGCTACCAAGGAATAAGATTGGTTTTAAAATACGTCATACGAAACAATCGTATAAGCCGGTTCTACGAGAACGTATTGACTCTATGTAGCTTATTTACGACAGCTGACGACCATTCAAACTCGTTTGTATTATAACTCGGTCTTCGGAGAATGCAACTCGCCGATTGGCTCAGAGTCTCAGACAGACAGTCGGTAGTGAGTAGTCGTACCGTAGTCGAAGAAACGCGCGTTTGTTTTGTAATGCGTACGCGCGGGGACGCCGAAGTGAACGTTTCTAAATTTGAAAAAATAAACTTGTATCGAGTGTAAATACTTATCGATTAAAAATATCGCGTTAATGGACTATATGAAGGATTTATTGTGAAATATCCAGTTTGATTCGATTCAGTGCATATTGGAAAGGAATTTCTTAACGTGGAAACGAGTTTTTATCCCATGATTGTTTGTTATGGATTTTGAAATAGGTAATTTAAAATCTACGATCGATTATCAGTTGATATATCATCCACGTCTCTAATCGTGGATGATTGTTGTAAGATATTATAAAAATCCTTACTGGATTCCAATTGGAGAGGACTGGAAAGGTAAGTTTCAATTAAAATTCTACTTACCAAAGAAATGTTGAGAAAGTAACTCATTAGAATTATGGAAGTAACTCGAAAGTGTATTAATTAGGCCTGTATGTACCTCTTTACTTACTCATTGCTGCAATTCACGGCTTACATTGTTACTAAAATAAATAAGCTCCCACAAACAACAGCGCCTAAATAATTGGTTACCCTACTAAGCACTCGCCAAAGTGTAGTAGGTATTGAGCCTATTGAAAGGTCAACTGTAGACAAGAGCCAGGACACAGGGTTTTATTGTAATTATATCTTTTACCACCTACAATTATTATGGCAAAAAATACCTAACTCGTTTGTTTACAGCACCGTCTAACTTTAAAAAGAGCACATTTAATTCAAGTTCAAAAGAGAAACGTATTGACATTGAATTTTGATGATTAATACAGGATACAACATTATTTTAAAGTTACAACGGGTCCAAAGTTTATTAAAAATCGATTAAAATAAAAAGAATTGATTACTGTAATGTTCTTTTTATTGTCCTCGTAGGAGGACCGTAGCTTGTATTAGAAAAACATAGGTACCTACCCAATATAAGAATCATATTGTGTACCTATATCTACACTTATTTCACTTTAGGTAGCTGAAAAAGTAATTGATAATTAATATAAAATTAAACAATACAAATAAAGATAAATTGACACCATTATTAGAGACCTATCCTAATAAGGTGTCAATTTATTTATCGCAATCGAGAATTCTACGTATTTATTGATAGGTACTGACAAACTCCAAAAAAAATAAAATCATTGTCGGTGCATGTTTTATGACACTGACCCCGCCATATTTCTTGTCTCTGAAATAAGCACAATATACCTACTTATTATATGAGAAGATTGCGTGGTTATTGATAATATAATCGATCAAAGAGAATCCATATCAGGCGTGCGTGCAGCGCAGCGTGTAGGTATAACGTGTTGAAAAGCGAAAGAGATATAATTTAAAACTTGACATAAGCATTTAACTTGCAAGATTTGGAAATGCAGTACCTACAACAATGTATGACACATAGTTGGAAAAAGGGAGAGGGATGCTGCTCTACTAGCATCCTTCAATCACAACCTAAAAATTATAACTAGTTTTAACTCGTAGTAGTAAGATATCGTAAGGCTCTCCCCGTCGCGTCCCCACGCATACCGATGTGGAATCTGCTAAGCCGAATGCATGTCACCACGTTACTCGGAAAATTTAAAGCATTCGTCGTTGATTTCGGCATGAACGACGAATGCTTAGCCGAGAGACTTCGTTTATATTTTGTTTTGTTTTTGGAACGAAGTTCCTTATCGCGCGTTGTGAAAGGAGGCTAGACGGAAAAAATTCTTACGAAAAGTTGTCACGACACTTTTTGCTTGTCAACAATATTTGAATTTCGAATTATTGAGTGAATGACAATATGAGTGTATACAGGTTTTTTTATTTTTAATTATTAAATTTTAATGAAAGGAACTTCGTTCCATCCGGGTGTCCCTTGACACCTCTCAAGTTTTTTTATACTACTTAGGTGGCAATCAAGCATACGCTCCACCTGATGGTAAGCCGTTACCGTAGCCTATAGACGCTTGCAACACCAGGGGTATCACTTGCGCGTTGCAGACCCTGTAAAACGAAAGAGGAATAGTTGGGTTAGCAATATAAGGGTCAAAGTGTCCCCACTACCTACATAATGTTTCCTCATGGAGCACTGGCAACCTCGCTCACCGTTAGAAAACACAACACACATAACACAACACAGCTCAAAGCAGTGTTATTTCACTTCGATTTTTTGCAAGGCGGAGGAACTTCCCCAGTCGTGCAGCTCCAATTTGAGTGGAATTACTCCCACTATGCCCAGGTAGGGCATACCGCCGTTTCCACCTTTGTGCCGCATGCCGTCAAACATAAAAACTTTTTCCGACCTCTTTATACCGACTTTAGTAAAATTATACTTATCTTACCTATATCACGTTTACCATTAACTATGTTTTTTTATAAATCTACCAATAAGGTTTTATATTCAGGGCAATATAGACAAAAACATGATCAAATCAGTTTCTTTTAAAATAAGCTTACATGTGATCTGTGGAGCATTACGTAATTATGGCATAGGTATTATGAATCATTATTGATTAACCGCACACATGTGCAAATATTATCGACTTGTGTGGTTATTTCTCAATGCTAGTAGTCAGATTGTCATTAATCCATTACCTAGTCGGTTTTATTATCGTAGTTTTAACAGCGTCAATCAATTTAAAACTTTAGTTTCTTACCGGCTCTTCTCCATGAGACTCATTTTTTGGAATCGTGCAGCATTATGGCATCACCATTAATTAACAAAGCACAAATTGCAACAGTCCAAATTCTGAACAAAACTGACTCTTCAAAACGACTTACATTTCAGACAGAAATTTGAAATATCCAGCACATAATTTTTTTTCTAGCCGTGTCCCACTGCTAGGCGAAGGCCTCCCCCTCTTTCCAGGCCACTATAACCGCTGTTTTAGTGGTCTAATCTTTCTCGTAAAGAACATAACAACAACAACATAAGAACATAACATATCCGGCAAAAAACCAAACCTAAGGTCACCCTGCCTAAGCTGTATGTATGTAGTAGATGACGCTAATAGTGGTTTGGACTGCCAAGTCGAAGGTCTCGAGTTCGATCCCAGGGCACGCACCTCTGACTTTTCGAAATTAGGTGCATGTTAATAATTAATTATTATCATTCGCATAAACGGTGAAGGAAAACATCGTGAGGAAACCTGCATGCCTGAGAGATTTTCTCGAAGGTGTGTGAAGTCTGCCAACGCGCATTAGGCCAGCGTGGTGAACTATAGCCTAAGCCTTCTCATTCAGTAAGAGGAGACCCGTGCCCAGCAGTAGGACAGTATTTGGGTTGACGATTATTTTATTTTATTTATTTATGTACACACTTAGAAACTAGAAAGGAGCCAGTTTAAGACTATTTAGTACAAAGGTACTGCTTATTTCTAATGAAATCTCTTCCAGCAGACCTGCGAGAGGAGAATTGAAAAAGAAGAAATGTAGACAACAGTGTGAAAAGAAGCAAATACTAATATATGTATATAGAAGCAAACATAATTATATTAAATACAAAATACTCATATACTTAAAATAATACATAGGCACAAAATAAATACATACACAAATACATATATAATTATATTATGTAACAATAATATATAAATAAAAATAATTGCTAACATACGAAGTTATATTGAGGACAAAATTAAATAGTGTTCTTTGACACGTTTCTTAAAAATCGAGACAGTTTTACTGTCCCGAATTTCAGGAGGGAGCGAGTTCCACAATCCGAAAGCGTGCACAGACAGAGAGAAGGAGTAAAAGTTGGTTTTGTGAGGCTGGAATTGAAGGAGGGTACGAAGGTGAGACCTGCAGGGCGTATCATTGGAATAAGTATAGGAAAAACGCTCCCGCAGGTAGGATGGGGATAAGGGATTATGTAAGGTGTTGAACAGGAGACACAAGATCCGAGTATTCCTGCGAGAGCGGATTGGGAGCCACTTGAGTATCTTGCGAAAGTCGGAGACATGGTCATACTTTTTAAGGTTGAAAACAAAACGAATACATAAATTTTGCAATCTCTCAAGTTTGTTTAAGAGCTCCTCGGTGGCAACCAAATAGCAAGCGTCAGCGTAGTCAATTATGGGCTGAAGTAGACATTGAGCAAGGGAGATTTTGGTTTTGGAGTTTGGAGTGAATGAAATACGTGGTGTGCACCTTCCTGCTGACATCAGCTACTTGAGCACCCCACGACAGGTTAGCTTCGATAATTACCCCAAGATTTTTAGCTGTGGCTGAGTAGGAAATTTATTATTATTTTAATAATATTTCCTACGTTATATAGTCTTAGTAGTAGTATCTAATTTCCTCATGAAATCATCGCTATCATATCAGCCAAAAGACATCTATAACAGCTGAACAAAGGCTTCTCCATAGATTTTTTTACTTCACTAAAATAAGTTCAAAAATATGTTTTAATTAATTGTCTATCGGCCATTCTACAGACGTTGAATCGGGTGTGGGTCGGCGACAACAGTCACTTAGCTTATTCTTCAATTTAAAAACAAATAAAAAGTACATACATTTTAGTTAGCGACACCTGCAGAATTTGCTTATTTCACTAAAGTTTAACCACTTTCCCTTATGTAACTGACAAGTTTATGTAAATCTGAGACGCGTTAATCTTTCTCGCCACGCCTCGCGCGCCGCTGAGATGGTATCACGTATGCCTTTGCGTGCCTTTTGGGCACCGCCGCGCGCCGCCGCCACCGTGGAAAACTGTAGCCCGATTCACGTAATTAAAACCGTGGCAATGTCGCAGTTGAAACAGTTTTCCTATTCACATCCGTGATCGAATCGTTTTCAAATCGTTGAACACACAGAACAACACAATCGTTGTATCACACAGTTCAATGATTTTTCAATAGGACAACTTCTATTAACTCCGATTGATGGATGTGAATAGGAAAACTGTTTCAACGATTAAGTCGCTGCGACATCGCTACGGTTTTAATTACGTGAATCGGGCTACTGAACTCATTCATATTGCGGAAATTTGACTTTTTTAGTTCAAAGAAACTCTCTTGAAATTTATACCAAATTTGCTATAGATTTTGGAGAACAGACAGTGTTTCTATAAAATTCTCAGTACGTAACAGTTCAAAGTTAGGTAGGTTGTGTCGTATATTTAATAATGTTGTCTACATTAGATAACATTATATTCCACAGAATGATTAGATCTGTGGAATACATAATATAATGTACGGAACCATTCCTATTGTTTATCTATTCTGTAATAGTTGAAGATGTTAGGCAACGTCTATATGCAAGACCCCACTTAGGGCTGCGACATCTCATAATCGTTTGTGCATTGTAGTGACTCGTAAACCGTTAAATAAGGAAGGATATATTTGTAATAATATAAATAACTAGGTACCTACTCAGTAGGTAAGTAAGTAATTTTTCAAACCTGATCCACGCAGTGTGGTAGGCATCATGAATCCGATTGCGGTTCGCTTCTGGAATGTTACAATTATGTATAATAGCTGCTTTTTTCCCGATCACTTATTGTAAAAATATTTGCCATATTGCAAGTGCTCCACGAGGTAACGTTGTGTTGGCTGTGGGAGACTGACCCTTATACTGTCAACGCAACTATTCTTGTTTCAATACAGGGTCGGCAACGCGCAAGTGATACTCCTGGTGTTGCAAGCGTCTATAGGCTACGGTAACCGCTTACCATCAGGTGGGCCGTATGCTTGTTTGCCACCTTAATAGAACTTGTAAAAAAAACGTATTTTTGGTGTAAATATTTTATCGCTCATTTATTGCATAGGATTTATTAAAAAAACACATAATTTGCTTTATTTATTTTTAAAACTATTTAGTTAACCTAGTTTTCCCTTGTAAATTTTCTAGTTTTCTTGCTGAAAAAAAATTACGTTATATTTCATTATTTCCCGATACCCCTCTCTCCCCACGTGAGAGGAGACCCGTGCCCAGCAGTGTGACAGTATACGGGTTGGTGATGAAGGAGGTATTCTATTATAACAGTACATAAGACTCAATCGAAAAAAGTTTAGCACATACCAAGGTACATAACAGAAAACACTGCAAAGTTCGCGAAATTCTGTGATGTGTTTGCGCATAATTAAACTATTGCGCAAACGCTCTATGATTGCTCTTACTTTTGTAACCCATTCTAGGAGGCAACCGACAAACGGTCTTTAAGACGTTCCATTACCGCTGTTGTGGATGTGTACCACGTGAGCTGCATCGTCGCGGTACTGGTTAAACAAGCCTATTCAATATAAAAAAAACATCACTGACGATCGATAGAAATACGATACAGCTTTTTAAACAGCGAACTATATTGACATTAACTGAGTGTCAACAAAGGCTCTAATACGACAATGTGCGGACTAGGTGTTGAATAAAGATTTAAATCGATTTAAATTTAATAATCGATTTAACTTAAACTTTGGTGTTACACGCAATAATGTGCAGACGGCCTACTCATAATTCTCATTGTCATTCTCCGCAAATTCTCTTTTCCTAATTATGTTGGAGTCGGCTTTCAGTCTAACCAGATACGGCTGAATATCAGTATTTTACACGAAGCGACTGCCATCAGACCTCCGCTACCCAATTTCTTGGCAATACCGATATCCTGAGGATTTACTGGTTAGGCTTTTTGGGCTTCTGTGTATATTTAATTGTACTTAGTACTTAGTTGGTTATTAGAAGAAATTTAAAAGGTCAAAATACAATATTTTATACCTATAAGTAACTAAAAATGTAAGTATATTAATAAGTACCTACATGAAAAAAATACCTACTGCGGTACAAGGATTTAAATCTTTGGGTACAAGATAAAAATTGAAGAGGGTTTGATTTTTACTACCTATTAATATTAGAAATGCGAAAGTAAGTCAGTGTCTGTCTGTTACGCTTTCACGCTTAAATCGCTGAACCGATTTTGATGAAATTTGGTACAGAAATAGATTAGACCTTAACGAAGGACATAGGCTGGCAACAGCTACATTAATAGTAGTAAGTACCTTTAGTCAACTTACAAAATACCATAAATATTATTTCATTTGTATACTTAATGAAGTGTCAATTCCTTCGTGTTTTGAATCCCAACTCAATTGTTCATACGGATGCATTTTCTCATGCATTCAACCGATCTTCCATACACGATCAATTAATTGATTGTTGATTGTTAAACAAAAAATCGCGGAAACGCTATAGGGTGCTATTGAATAAATGTCGAGAAAAAACGATAGGCTGTGAGGCAATAACCTTTGCTTGAATAATACACGGACAACTGGCTGGGAGCTATCACCCGTTACTGCTACTTTTAGAACCTAGTACCTAATAGTAACCGTTCTTTTTTTTATACCGGTTCCTGTTAAGGATAATAATTAATTTATTGAGTACTTAACCGTTTCATTAATATCTATGAATATTTTAAACCAATGCCGAAGTTTTCTAATAAAAGGCAGAAGCAGAATTAAATTATAATATTTTATTTTGTTTATTTTTTTATTTTATTTATTTCTTACAGAATAGAAATATTCTTACTCTTAATTACTTTTATGTACATACTTATAATAAACGTAATATAATATTGATGTAATATAATATTGATGACATCATTATGAGATCTTACCACTCGTTAAAGACTAGCTTAAAGCTGAACTGAATGACTTCATTTAGTAAACACGTTCTGTTTTAATGATTATAAAATAATATGTTGGTATATCGTAAGATACTCGTAAGGGTATTATTTTTTATCTTTGGTTTCGACTCGATCGATTTTATTGTCAAAGCATGAAAATATTTACTCGGTATAAATAATGTACAGAGGCCAGCACATCAAGCTACCACAATCTGTCAAATTTCTTTGATTGATTTTCAACTGAATTACATAATAATAAGGTTCATATTCAATTGGGAAAATTTGACAGTTTTGGATAGCTTGAACTGCTGCCGTCTGTACCTTTCTACAAGAGGTTACAAAGCAAAAAGGTTTCTTAAAATCCGAATCACCAAAGAAACTGCATTATTACTTTCCTGGGATCTAAAAACTGCACGCGGAAAATAGTTAACATAATCTTAGTGCTTTAATGTACGATGTTGTTAGAGTTAATTACAGTTACGTAGGACTTATTAAATACATACCAGTTCCCGAGAGAAACATTTTGTCTAGGAAGTTCTTGTTATGAATTACAGCAAATACTACAGTTTTGTCAAGCGTTCTAAACGTTATTATCGTTATAATGCCGGACCTCAGACACGGTAAATTTCTATGTAACAAAGAGAACTAGAGAACCTACTTAGGTGACATTAACATTGAAATTTTTAACCCTGGCAACGAGCCAGGATATTGCTACAATTTCTACGCAAATTGCAAGTACAATCATGCAGAAATCCTACTTATGTTAGTTTGTTATTAGAGTATGCATAGAATCATGAATTTGGAACTTACAGCGACATTCTATGATCGCAATGAGAATTAAAATAAGGGTCTACGGTCTACGCTGAAGTACGCTGTTTTGTATGGACGTTCGCAATCTATAATTTATTTTATCTATGCTTATAATTCAGGATGAGAGAGCATGTTACCTTTTTAAGGAATTATATGAGATTTCTCAACTTTGTTGTTCTTAAATTCTATCCTCGTAAGGCCCAACGACTTATTTAAGTTGACAGTCCGGCCCAAGACAGTTTTTATAATCATTACATTAAGGCCCAGCGACCTAAAATAATGACATGATATTTAAACGTATTTTTTGTTTTAAATAATCCCGCTAATTTAAATTGCAACCAAAAGATTATTTACCTTATTTCAACATTATTGTTTGCATGAAATAGCTAGCTTTAGGAGGAATTAAAAAGAATTTAGTGAAAAGCATTACATTTAAACAATTTTTTACTAATCCAAAATTCTGGGCCGCAACTACTTGCAAGTTTGCAACTATTTTTTAGTACACAGTCGTAATGTATATCGACCTAAATTTAGGTTGTGCTTTACGAGGCTATAATAGATTAGTTACCATGAAAGAATGAAGTAGAGATACTTTCAGTTTATCTTGATGTCGACCGTTCTGTCAATGTCAGGTTTTCTTCGGTTTTTTTTTTATTAGTGGTGGTTTTGTTCGGCAACACAGTGGACCACAGATTATGAATATTATTTTGCAAAGGAAATTCGATTATTTTATTACGACGGTAATTCCTTATGTAAGTACATGTAAATCTGACAGTTAATCTGATAAATAATAATAATATTTTTGGGACATTTTACACAACACCATCTAGTCCCAAGCTAAGCAGAGCTTGTACTATGGGTACTTACTAGACAATGGATATAATACTTACATACTTTTTTTTTTTTACAACTCAGACAAACACAAATTTTATACTCTTGATAGGCAAACAAATTTAAATAGGTAGGTACTCTCCTAAATTATCTTCTACACTATAATTTCTTTATTTAATAGGCTGGAAAAACGGTCGAATAAATCAAATGTGACAAAATATTGCTCCATCAGATTTGATTTTGTTGGCCGTTTTTCCAGTCTATGAAATAAAAAAATACTTTTAGGCTTACGTAAGAAAGAAACTCGATAGGTCACGTTAAATAATACAGACTTAGGGCGTGACCATCAACAAAATTAAATTAAAACAATCAGTTTACATTGTGGAAGTTAATGTTAAATTTGGTTTCTTTTTCTCACCGGTTTGTGAGCTAGTTTATTCGGACAAGCAACAACGGCTTTGTTCGTTTGTAGTGTTACCAACATAATGAAGATGTGTGCTACAGATAACACTGTGTAGTTACGATACTCAAGTTGTTATAAAATGCTGCGTAACCATGGTTAAATAATCTAGGTAGTGTTTGTTTTAAGAAGAGGCGTCTCTACTTCGCCATGCTAATTATATGATGGTGTAATTTTGTAATCAAAATTAATTTAAGAGACTGTCTCATTGGTTTAGTACTAGCAAGCGCGGCTGCTGAGCTTACCGTCCTGGGTCCGCTTTCCAATCGAGGACTATTGATTTTTAAATAAACTCTCAGAAGCTCGCAGAACTCCGACTGTTCAGTTTCCCGAAATGGTCTTACAAGTTCTAAGCAATCATATTTTTTTGATAATTGGCCTGATTGGCCTTTTTTCTATAAGGTTTTTTTCATTAAAAAGAAGTAGGTGGGACTTGACACCTGTGGATTTTTGAAGGATGAAGTAGGTATTTTTTAGGACGGTTCTCCCACGGTGACGTCAGGTCGATTAAATTATTAAAAAATGTCAAACCGTATTTTTCAGAGGACTTAAACTTCTTACAGTCACATAATATTACACCGTTCATTATAATAATAACTTATTAACCATTTAATTCAGTTGCAATTTGCAAAAGTTAACCGCACAGTTGACGGGTTATTATGATGACGGATAAAATAAACCTGTCAGTTACCTACTTACTGCGGATTTTAAGTCAACCATTACCTTTTTACAGCGCAGGCCTCGAGAAAATTGTGGAATTGCGTACATACATATGAGTTTTCACATATTACTGTAGCGGAACTTAAGAGACGCTAACTACCAGCCAGTTATCCCGGCGACGAAGATTACACAAGTTTATGTTAGCAGTTTACCCGCTCATTTTGACGGCGACCACTGAGTAAGAAAAAATGCAGAAGTCAAAGTATAAACAACACAACTACACTAAAGACAAAAGACGTCGCGGCAGATCCAGAATGAGGTCGATGGCGGGACCAACTTGAGTTATACTGCAAGAGGGGGATGAAAGCTTTCAACTGGGAAAAAGGGAAGAATAGCTTTGCCTTGCAGTAAGGCGATCAACGATATCGCTTGATCGTCTTACTGCAGGATTATAGTACAGACGCCAGCAGGTCAAGCTATCCAAAACTGTCAAATTTTCCCAATTGAATATGACCCTTATACTTTTGTTTTATAAATATATTGTTATTTGTTTTATATTAAAATTGAAAATCAATCAAAGAAATTTGACATATTGTGGTAGCTTGATATTCTGGCCACTGTACCTTCACTAATATTTGCCAGTTACGCGAATCTGGTGTTTTGGGTTCTTTACAGCACCTATGGTCACGGGTAAACTGACGGGTATCCGTCACCACACTGACCATGGCTGCTGTAAACTATTTGAAACTAGGTATTATAATTATATTACCACTACTCTATGTCTGGACTTTAAAAGAGACTATGATTCTCTGAGTTTGTTTCGGCGTTTCTTCTCAGAGGTCGTCAGCTAAGAAATGCCGGAGCCATCTAGCTTTAAAAAAAAATGTTTATTATTGACTTGTAAAAGTGTCTTAAAAGATCTATTTACAGAAATAAATATCATTTATCATCATTTAACATTTATAGAGTGTATGAGGTGAAGTTGAAATTAAACTCTCGGTTTGAAAGTACTTCAGAACTATATTCTTCCAAGGTCAAAGTAAATCTGACACAACCATTAATCACTTTTTTACTAGACATTCTACTATTTCAAATCCAAATGATTATTTCTTCTTAAAACCAGCCAGTCATACGCTGACTCCTTATAGCGATCTTAACAGTATCATCCAAAAATATAGAAATTGAAAGTTTTGATCGAAAATCAACTTAAAGCGATAAAAGTAAAAACTAGTTTTATTTCAACACTGAAATCTGATAGTTTGTAAAAGCTTTACATTTCTAGTTTACCTTTTTAATATCTACCTTTCTTCTTAAAGCTTTCGATTTCATCTGATTTGTTTGTGCAGTATGAGCCTTCTGTATGTCTATTCGTAGGTGACATGAGTCCGCCATTTTTTATTCTGCGGCGCATGCGCGGTGACGCAACGCGCCGCTGGTATGCACGAAACAGGTTTGCGACCACCAGCTAATCCGGACATGGAGTGCGTATACTGGAGGCGTTAGTTTGTATTTGGGATTGTTACAAACTAAAATTATTGATTATATACTTACTACGTATTTAAGGCCTTAAATAATTATGGCGAGATGCGTTTAATTCATTCGCTATTCGCTACGGCATTGTCTAGTTTAAATAGGGTGTCTATGTTGTAAAGTTACAGCTCGGACAATTCCTTAAGATTGGTAAAGTAGGTTATTTTTATAAAGAATTCTTTCATTAGGTAAACAGTTCTATGACACTGAAAAATCTCAATACATATTTTGATTTTGGAAAGTAAAATGGAGAAATTTTAAGTAGGAATGCTAATAACGATTTATTTCGACGATCGATAATGTTATTAAGTTTATAATACACTCAATATTTTAAAGCATTATTTTGTGTACTTACTAAGCTCTTTCTGGCAATATGTGAACAACATATTTTACCCAACCGATAGGTATTTTGCTAAATACACGTATATAAATTGGTGGCAATAATAATATTATCGTTTATTATTCCTTAACCTGAAAACAGTACCTAATTTCTAAATTTTGTCACCAATGTTATGTTACCAGCCTATTGTTCTGTCATATTATTGGAAACAAAAATATTTAGCCAAATAATAAAAGATAAAATTACTTTGTACAGACGCCAGCAGGTCATAGTCTATCCAAAACTGTCAAATTTTCCCAATTGAATTATGAACCCTATTATTTTGTATTAAAGTTGAAAATCTATCAAAGAAATTTGTCAGATTGTGGTAGCTTGATGTCCTCTGTACAACAATTTAATACGGTCTGTCTCCACTTCGCCAGCGCTTACAGACTGACACATACAAACGTGCTATAGACACAAGGTAACATTTTTTCTGAGCAAGATTTTGTAATACGTCATAGAATGTCGACTAATGGCGAACATAGTAAAAGGAATTGTGTCAGCATTTTAATTAGTCGAGTTTTTTTTTTCTGTTTCGCAGGCTCAATACCAATATAGAGTTACGGTGGAGTAGATTTCTACAATATTGCATTAATTATTTAATTTTTATCTGACTTTTAGTAAATTTATATGATGTTGGACATTTTAATTTGGGAAATCCCACCGATTTCCTTGTATTCTGTAATTACATACCTTACTAGCTGTTGCTCGCGGTTTCACCTGCATCCCAAAGAGGTTTTTGAGACTATTGGCAGCCTATATTCTTCTCAAGGGTCTTACCTATCTCTGTAACAAATTTCATCAAAATCGATGCAGCGGCTTAGGCGTGATAGCGTTTAGAGACAGACAGACAGACTTTCACATTTATAATATTAGTAGAAAGTAGGGCTTATAATTTCCACCTGCATATAGAATACTTTGGTTCTTGGTATTAAATCTCAGACGACTATATTTTACAAAACAACACAACATTTCAAACGAAATAATTATACATACTTGAGACCTTTATTACTAGAAACTATTAAAATAAGTTTTTCAGATTAATTAATCATCAATGATCTTCTTTGTAGCCAGTGCTGAGCTAAGTAAGACCTTGCGCATGTTTCCTTTTTCTTACATTCTTTCCGGTTACAACTCTACGGACGAGATCCATATTTCAGCGTAGTTTATCATCAATCTCCGAAGGCGCCTTGTAAATACTTTTAATTTTTTATCAATAATGCATAAATATTCATGTTACAGTTAATCGCTGATATAATTTGACACGTTCCGTTTTCTGGTTATTGATTGATAACTTGACAAGTTTTGTGTGGTATTCATTTATAATAATTTGAAGCTACTATTTATGCATAACCAGTTACTCAGGAAGCTTGTTAAATAAATATTATATAATAGTAATAAAAAAGAGGTAGACTACTATGTTAAATATTATTACCAGATAGGTGATTTAGCAATAGTAATTATTGTAAATTAAAGTTTATTTTCTATTATAGATTTTTTGGTTCATATTAGATAGTCAAATTTATTCCTTGACATCTTTTTATAAACAATTAGTTATAGATGTTTGCCAATCACATATCATAGGGTTCTAAAAAAATCGAATTTAATAACATTTGAAGCTCTTCTCCGGGTGTTTCCCGGGCCAAGCACTACTCACATATACAAATATCAAAATACAAGGCTGGCAACATTACAGCCATTGCAGATTAATTACACGTGTTGAGTAACAAACATCTGCCGTATAAGGCCAGCAGGTGAACAGATCTAGCGACCTTGTAATAGTCTATGGTGTTTAGCTCATACATTTATGGCATCTTGCCTAGTAATATGAATGTCGGAAGATGGCTGAGTTATGATGCCTACGGCTTATAAAACAGTTTCGAGTTATTAGCGATAGCAATTTGACCATCGTATGCACACTATAGGCGGATAATTTCCCATAAATCTTACTGTGCAAAGTAAATCAAAATATAGTGTCCCTCAATTCATCGGTTTTTGTTCTGATTAAATGTGCTAATAATTCAAGTTTTACTTAAACTATTTAAATTATTAATTGCTTGTATTTTGGAATCCAGTGGCAACATTAGCATGCAAAAATATTAGGAAGTCAGCAGTTTAATAACGAGGTTGACTGATCAGAATGCGCTGGATTATCATTAACTTATAGTAACTCGCCATATTACTCGATCCCCTTGTTATACATACTTACAGGCCCTTTCGCGTAGTTTTGTGTGCTTTCGCTAACGCCCGGTATCAACAGTAATTGGCCTAGGTAATTTACTTTCACAAATGCCATTATAATACTCCATTAAGCGAATTGAAGCAAGGTAATGAGATTTTCAAAATGCACGTACACACTACAATATATCTGTTGACAGTGACACACATAGGAAATGGTATGCTTAACAGATCAAGACTATTAAAATGGTAATGGAACTGAAATTAGAATAATTTGCATAATATTGTGTTATTTGTTACGGAATACGCAATTTTATTTCGCTTATGGAGCACACAGTAGGTACAACAGTTCTGAAAAAAGACATTCTTTTCAAGTTTCAGAAACAGTTCATATTTTCATAATAATACTCCTGATCGTGTGAGTAGCACTTTTACTCAGACAAAGACGAAAATTTTGAAGTACTTACCATGGTAAGCTATCATTGCTTATCCGTAAAAGTCATATTTAATATTGTATGACTCTTTTGTATCCTATATATAATAAATAGTTTATCACATTGCATAGATTCTCAATGTTGGATTACCATACATCCCATATCTATTAGCTATTCTCAAGACATCAATCTCAAAGTTATATTGCACGATTTCCAAGCAATCTTGAACATTATAAATTCATTTACGTTGAGGTCGTAATGTCGTCCGGTGACGAGGCGGCCGTGACCGTTTACTTACGTATAAGGGCAGTGTCATTACTCGTAACTTATATTATTTGGTATCTACGCAGAGAATTAAAAATATGTGTAGTTGAAGGCTTCAAATGTTTGGCATAAGTACGAAATTAAGAAACTTTTTTGTTACAATTTTATTTTATAATCGCTTGGATCTAAGCAATCTAAAATTCTTATTTGTTATTCAAAAATAGGTACTTCCGTTTTTTTAAGACAATACATTTGTAAACATTTAATGTATTTCGAAATGATTATTACAAGTCCTAATTAATCTATAAGGATTGATACCCTACCTAAAGTCAGGTAGTAGGAAACTATAGGAAATACTTTATTGTCATAATTTAAGGCGGTCTCCGACTGGGGCGATGCCAATCTTGTTACGTTTAATGCCTCTAAAACACAGGCGTGTCTTTTCACTGCAAAAAGGAGTATTTTTAATCTCACTCCTACTTTCCGAGATGAATCCATTCAGATCTCCGACCACCTTGAGCTCCTGGGCGTGGATTTAACATCTAACCTCAACTTCGGAAGATACATTGAATCCAAGGCCAAAACTGCTGCCAAAAAGCTGGGAATACTTTCCAAGGTTAGACCTTACTTCACATCGGGACAGCTTCTGATGCTATACCAAGCTCAAGTCCGATCATGTGTGGAGTACTGCTCTCACCTATGGGACGGTTCGGCTCGTTATCAGCTGGATGCCTTGGATTCTATCGACCGACGCGCCAGGAGACTCATTGGCGACGAGGAACTAGTTTCTAACAAGCTTCAAAGTCTAGAGCATCGCCGCAAAGTCGCCTGTTTATCTGTGTTTTATAGGATTCATTTCGGTGAGTGTGCCCAGGAACTGCACAACCTCATTCCTCCCTCTCCATTCCATCATCGGACGACCAGACGCAGGGAGGGATTCCACCCCTTTGTAGTTGATATTCCACCTATACGCACGAAGCGTTTTGATTCATCATTTATCATGCGAACGGCCAAGGAGTGGAATTCTCTGCCGGCTGCTGTGTTTCCCGATTCATATGATTTAGGAACCTTCAAGGTGAGAGTGAACAGGCACTATTTGAGTTTGCGTGCTACATCCTCGGCAGCATCGTCACTTACCATCAGGTGAGGTGCGGTCAAACGCACTCAAATCTTCTACAAAAAAAAAAAAAAAAAAAAAAAAAAAAAAAAAAAAAAAAAAAAAAAAAAAAAAAAAAAAAAAAAATTTATGCAAGATCGTGTATAATTCTAATGTTTGTAAAATAACCTGCGCATTATTAATACCTACTTCTCCATTTGTGCTTGTGTGCACTTCGATATGTAATAAATGCCCACAAATTGTTTGGGTATGTTATAATTCTTTTCTAATAGTAATAAAACTATAAAAGCAATCGTAAATGGAACCTATGTCACCAAACCAATTACCTACTTCTTGAAAATAAACTTAGTAAAAAGTATTAAGTAGGTAAACTATATATTTATATTACTACAGCGGCTACTTGTTCGGTCCGAATGGTTTCGGTTTCAGGGCAGTGCATGTTGCACAACTAGTTTTAACATAATAAAATGGCTAAGGTGAACTTGTAAGTAATTACCATATAAGTAATGTATGAATTATGCAAATGCACTGAGAAGGCTTTACAATAATTAGATCGAAGACCTCTATTTATTTTCCTGTGTGAAATTAAACACAACAAGAAACATAGTATGTACATAATTATGTATAAACGCCAGCAGGTCAAGCTATTCAAAACTGTCAAATTTCCCCAAATTGAATATAAACCTTATTATTTTGTATTCAAGTTGAAAATCAATCAAATAAATTTGTCAGATTGCGGTAGCTTTATGTACTGGCCTCTGTACTTGCAATCATAGACAAATAGCAATGCCAAATTTAAAGAAAAATTAATTGATCGAAGCATGGGACAATTTTTTATACTTAATATAAAATAATGTGGATTTTTATAGTGTATTCATTCATTCATTTCTCTGAAGAATATACAATCACTTGTATAAAAAAATGCTGTTAAAAAACTACAGCACTACTACATTTTGAAAAAGTCCTTTATAGCGTACCTATTGCTTCATGTACACAAGACCTCCATAGCACTAGTTGTTAATCTGTCAATGTACTTCAAAAATGCCACCAGCCTTGGCCAGTGTGTGCCGACTCATTAGAATCATCAACATGTCCCTATAACGCGATTGCAGTAAGTGATTGACAAAACTCGAACATACATGCGACATACATACCTAGTTAGGCAATATTTACATGTAGATCCATCGACTGCGGTGACCACACACCTGCGACTTTGAAGGACATCCGTGATCTCGAACTATGACGTAATAATTTGAGGATGAGAGATAATAATGTTATTCATTATGATTGTTTGAAAAGTTTTTGCGAGCTAGTAAAAAAGTAAACGTTTTTGTTTTGTATTTTGTAGATGTACCTACACAAGGTGTAATATAAAAAAAAAAGATCTCCTATGTATGTGGTAAAGGTTTTAAAGTGATTAAAGATAAATATTAGTACATATGCAAAGTTACTGTACACCATGTTAGAATAATAAATAAATGATGTGGATAACAACATTAGTTATCTAAACATTAAGATAATCAAATTAAACGCAATGTTACCTCATATTTTACATTTATAAACACATAAACAGGTGTTCTACAAAAAAACTTGCGAGTAAAGTAAAGTGGAATTTGAGCATAAATTAATTGCTTAATTTATTATATTCTTCAAGCAAAAACTTCGAAGTTACTATGTAATATATATTATTACGTTTACGAAGTACCATGTGGGTGTTAAAACGACTTATAATTGAGACCATAGCGTACAAACTTATAATAGAGACGCTTTAGGCATTAGGCAGGACAAAAAATAAAGAAGCAGAATCACGAACAAGTAAATTAGTTACTTTTTATTTTATACTTAACTCATAATAACACATTATGAGAAGCTAAATAAATTATTTAATAGCTGTAGAATCGCCTGGTAATAAATAGATGAGTCCTTGAAATAGTTGATTTGGGTCAACCATAAATATCATTTTTGACTATTTATAAATTGTATACTTATATAATTTTTGCTATTAGTACGAGAATAACGGTTTCTTATCAATCCGTTGTGCAAGTTTTTATTTACAGAATATAAAATATATGGATTGGCAATTTATAAAGGGAATATAATAAACCGCGCATCAAAAATACTGATTGAGCGACAAAATTACTGATTGAGCAGCAAAATACAGATATCGGTTAGGTTAGGTTAGAAATGTGACCACACAACGCACGAGCCGAGCGAGCGCAGGGAGCGGTGCTGCGGAAGCGGCCGGCGAGTGCCAGAACCAAATCTGAAGACCGAGAAAGTGTATTTGATATTTATTTGATGAGCAAATTTAGTGTGCAATTCAGTATTTTTGGTGCTAATTTCGAATATTTTGATTGAAAAAGGGGGATTTACAGTTAAAGTATTAAATACCACCCTTTATAAAGTCATAAAATAAATTTTGTTTCAAAGATACGTGGACACAGATGCCATTACAAACTTTTAATAAATCATACTTTGACACTCAAAAACCGTTTTGGACATAACAAAGAAGTATTTCTTTTATTTTTTACGATGTACCTACAAATTATTTTGCGACTATATTATAAAGGCAACTGCTAGGACAAGTTTCACTAAGATTTCCTTTTTCAAATTACCTTTAGATATTTTTTCCATCGAGAATGGAGATTGCGAGCATGGAAAACGCGTCGAACAGTGCACACTTATGGTCGCGTTCGAAAATGGCGCGAAGCCGATATGGAAACTCGATTACGGCAAATTCGGATTTAATTATAACTGAACGCATCTAGAGCAGTATTTAGCTGAATTGAAATCTCCATAACCTTATCGAAGGGGAAACATCTTTACACTAAAAACTTGAATCAATACGTACCCTTAGCTGATTCCGCGTCGATAACTGTGTGTGGGGACTGGGGGAGACCAAAATATGTCATTGTTGCATCGCATATGCATAGTTTTTTAATGTTGAGTATTATCTCCTTCACATTATGACTAACGTAGCATGGCTTGCTTACAAAGTTACAATACCAACTGAGTCAACTTACTAAACGCTTGAAAAGCATGTAATACTTATTTTATTTATTTTATTTTACATATACGCTGTGTTTGTGTTTATTGTTTACTTAACCTAGATACTCTTAGCGTAATGATACTATTTCATTGTAGTAGCAGTGATAAAATCAACATTTCATAATTCTGAAGCTTCAAATTCAAAAGTCAGAGTAAGTATATTAAGTAAATAATAATGAAGTAAGTATTTATTATAAAAAAGGCAGGTAAGTAGGTTAGGTCCTTGATTTATTTCAATGTAAGGTGCTTCCTGAATTGTACTTGTTTTCGTAAACTTTTGGCATGTACCTAATTGGAGGTCATTAAGTACGAAATAACACGAGTGAGGGGTCAAGTGCCACGTCTGTTTAAGGGTGCGCCGTGAATCGCAATGGCCTACTGTCATATTGTGCAATGCAATATGTGTATGTTATAGTAATGGAGGTTTTCCTCTAATAATTTTTACAATTCCGAATTTGGAACGCACACGTGTGCTCAATCTAGTTATTACCATATAAATCGTAATATGAAGATACTAGGGAGAAATCTTGGACTATCTCTAGAGTTTCTGCAGTAATATCAAAACCTGGAAACACCTGAAGTAACCTTGTTATATTTGTATGAAATCCTGATCAAATTTGTGGTTTTAACTCTTACGTAAACTAAAGTTGAAGTGCATGATATGTGGTATTGTTAACTGACAATTGTACAAAACGCATAAACGATGAATCCTATGTTCTACCCCAGAACTCCGATTTAAGTAGTTTAGTCTATGCTAAATCGCTAGATCAATTTTAAGATCGTTAAGAGCGTTTGCAAATGTCAATTCAATGCATTTTCAATTGTCTAGGGGGGCTTGTACGATATATTGCATCCTTACAACAGTTTACAACAATACGGCCCGCCCGTGACGATTCACGTAACTTTCTAACCGATAATACACAACATAAAACAAAGCGGCACTATCCCAAAGAAAGAAGATGGCCGTCTGTTGGCATAATAATTATTGGCTAGTGAAAGTGACACGTTACGTGCTATCGTAGGTACTTCGAGTATTGACAGGACTCACTAGATCTGATCGCGTGGGGTTAAAATGTACAATGTATGTACATTTATATGACAAATAATATTAATTACTGTAATTATATATTTAGTTTTGTGCTTTCTTTCTCTATTCTTTATTTACCTATATACTTCATCTAATATGTATATTTTAAAGTTACTTAAATTAGCTTTAAAGGGTAAAGGGGAAACGATAGTCTTTTAAATAAATAATTATTACATTTTTCATATTAGGATAACGCTAGTTGAAATCTGGTAAAAAATAGTCAATAGTTTTATGAAAGGTAAATCTTATACATAAGTAGGTAATTAAATTTTACATAATTCAGCATAGCTTAGGTTAAATTCCGCGCCTATAGGTAGGTAATTTACAATAAACAACATAAAGTATGCTAATCTGCATTCCAACGCCTGTAAGACCTTTTGGCAAATCAATAAGTTAGTTTCATGCCTACCTACCTACTTTAGTTTGGTATTTACAATACAGTATCCAGCAGTGAGATTGAGATATATTGCTCGCATATTGCTTCTTTTATACAAAATATCCTTCAAATAGGGATTGACGTTTTCACATTACCAAATACCAATGAACATTCTGCGCAATAACATCCAATATTTTGAACACGTTATCACTAGCCTCGGTAGCGCAGTAGGCAGCGCGTAAGTCTCATAATCTTAAGGTCGTGAGTTCGATCCTCACCCGGGGCATATCTTTTTGTAAATTTTGCTACCACTTTTTATTCCTAACTTGTAACTTTTTCTCAATACACGAGGCCATGGAACTTGTTGGATGTTTACCTACTGCTTCTGTTGCAACTATCAATCTATACGCACCTGACGTTCATTGCGAAATGTTAACGCGTATGCAAATCCCATCAGTCTATACAATGAAATGTCTTAACAAACCAGCCCACGTCTGTACTATGGTATCTGTGATTGTTTACATTTATAAATAGTAATAAGACTGGTTATTAAGTCGCTAGTTGCTACCAAATTTCGCAACTTGCATTCCGCCGTACTGCGTGCGACATTAATTTCACAAATGTTGTTATCAAGAACTGATTACAGCGCCATCTATTGACAAGTAGAATTACTGTCAGAATTTAAAATGACTGATTCATTGTGTACCTACCGGACCATAATTTACTTTAATTTTTTAATAATGAATTATTAATTCAGGAGTTAATTATACTAAATTAAATTGATATAATATTCGATATCGTTAGAACCTTGAATAATTAATTGATCATGGTATTCTTTTTTTGTTTCAGATTGGATGCTATCAGGCACGCGTTAAGAAGGCTGTAAGTGCAAATTATGTTTGTTGGTCTTTTCCATGCTTGTTGTTTATTTTTATCTCATTTCGTCATCTAAGCTAACAGCCAGAACGAATATGCATTGCCTTATCGATAGGCCATCTTTAACGAATTTATAAGCGGGTGGAGTAACCTCTTTTGGAATGTGCTACTACCAACATAATCGCGACGTAAAGCTTGGTCCACACATACCTAGCTATAATAATACAAAATTATCGACCAAAAAATATTTTTAACCGATTAAAAATCACGTCGTTTCTCAATATTAGACTGTATTTTTTTTTAAATACTTATATGATAATTATACTTACGATGTCTTCAGTAATTATTGGAAACTGATCTCAATGATGCATTTTGATTGAATAGGCTCTCGGCGATGTTCGCATAAGTATTAATGTGGTTGGCATGTAATCATTCAGTCCGAAGATATACAACTAACCGTTTGCAGTTGGTTTTCTTTTTCTCATAAGTTAATTCAATTTTTAATGAAACCATGATTCTCACTGACTCGAAGCTAATTATTTTTGTATATATGTATACCTACAATACCCATTATATTGACGCATTACCATCACACGCCCTTATGTAATATTTTATATTATGTTATGGTATTATTAATTAATACCTGTTGCTAATACAAGTAACCTAAAAGTTAGGACAATGACCCCGGACTTTGGTTCAGAATTTGTCACTTTGGCAATAAATGTAAATGATGTTAAAGATATGATTTAGTCAACAATGCTGTCCTATTGTGTAAACTTTGTAGTAGTGATGCTAAGACAGGTGTGGGCCACGATAAACGTGATGTGATGTCATCAGATTTCGCTCAAAGTTATTAGGAATAAAGTATCAATATATGTATAGGTATGGTATACATATTGGAACGAAGTTCCTTATCGCGCGTTGTGAAAGGGGGCTAGACGGAAAAAATTCTTACGAAAAGTTGTCACGACACTTTTTTCGAAATATTGAGTGAATGACAATATTTGAATTTCGCGCGTTGTGAATTGTTGAGTATATACAGGTTTTTTTATTTTTAATTATTAAATTTTAATGAAAGGAACTTCGTTCCATCCGGGTGTCCCTTGACACCTCTCAAGTTTTTATATTTATCATCGCTTGCATGCGTTGATAAAAAGAAACATTGCATAAATCTTTAAACACTTTAAAAGTAATAGAATAATGTATTTTGTACATATTCGCTGTTTTGTACCTACTTTAAAAACGATTACAGCAAATTTGTTTGACTAAATTCAACAGTCTTGAATGGATTTTTTCAATTTACATAACATGTTGTGTTGACGCATTATGGTAATGGTTAAGTCAAACCCACTATGATGATGGTTCAAATCCAATAATTATACTTAGTAGTAATTGCGATGGGATTAAAGATCGTGGTCGTGCAGTTAATGGCTAATATTTTTTAGGATTACCATGAACCTGCATCTACTGTATCTATGATCTTACAAACCTTCTTGGTGTAGATGGTAAAGAGAAAAACAATATTTCCCGTAATACACGTACATAGTACCTACATAGTATTCTTTTCCACAAAGCTATAAGGCATACCTAAGTATAATTTTATGATGCAAATTGTACCTTCGGGTATAAAATATTAAACTACTGCAAATGTTTATAACTTGCTGGAAAGATGAACAAACACACTTTCACGTCTACATTACCTACGTAAGTAAATATGTATGTTTAAGAAAGAATGTAGAATTTTAATTGTTCTTTCTGAACTAGTATTTTCTCATTCTAATCACTAAGAAGTAAATATGAGTAAAATTTTGCAATGCTACGACTGCTTAAAAAGTTATTGTTGGCGTTACATTGAAAGCATGCCGTGAGAATTCCCAGCCTCTGATTTGCTAACCATTGGTAGTAAAAAGGGCTTCTAGCAGGTAAACGATTACTGTTGTCGACAGCAATTTGTAGGTACCTATTGCGTTATCTTCAGCTTTATCTACCATTTTTGAGTTTGTGTTCGATTGTACTGTAAATTAATTGACGTTAACCAAGTAGGAATGGTGCGATTGCAAAGACTTAATTGAAAAGTTTAAGAAAATTATACTGCCGGGGGGGTTCACATTATACATATACTTACACATAATAGGGACGTCATTGTCAAATCGAAACGATTCATGGTAAGTACTTCAATTTTTAATAACTTTGTAGCCTACAAAGTTATTAAAAATTGAAGTACCAAATTGTAAGAAAAGAAAACGGACTTCAAGCATTGTGTGTAAAAAAATAAAACAGTCGAGTTGAACTAATCCGATGCAGTCACGGGGCATCCATTTATTGTATACCAAAACCTTCTCCAGAATATAAGAGATTTTTCTGAAAACCATATCAAAATCGGTTCAGCCAAACGTGAGATAATCGGAGACAAATAATAATCCATACACGTCAAACTGAGCACCTCCTTTTTTAAGTCGGTTATAAAGGAGAAATTGTATTTTTTATCCTAACACTATGTTCATAAACATCTAATAAGTATGTGAATTTGAAGCGATGATTCATTATAATATTTATCGATATTCATCACATAAAGGAATTAAATTAGGTATTAAACGGGACATACCGTGACAATTCAATGTAAATCTAAGGTTGTCAACATTTATTTAGAACATTTTATCTACAATAACGCAGCCTATCTACATTCCAAACGGAGCTAGATAAATGTAATATCAATATACACGGTTAGTCACGGCTGCTGCCCGATATTGGACGGTGCGTGACAAAAACTGCATGCTCAATGCATTACTTTGCTGGCAATACGTACAGATTACGTGATGTTTTATTTAACAACGTGTTCATAATTTCGCTAACCGAG
Source organism: Acronicta alni (assembly GCA_964056405.1). Classification (NCBI taxonomy): domain Eukaryota; kingdom Metazoa; phylum Arthropoda; class Insecta; order Lepidoptera; family Noctuidae; genus Acronicta; species Acronicta alni. The sequence continues at coordinate 10,634,101 of OZ043935.1, forward strand.
CATAGACAAGGACACTTCGTAAGTGTTTCAAGATCAACTTTTTTAGTGTACATATTTTGTAACTTTATATAACAATTTTGTTATTTAAAAAGTGTTCTTGTAATATACTGTAAATTGGTAAACTTGAATAGGATATCAGATACAATTCATACCATGGTTTAAAGTATTTAAGATTTTTGAAACTACTTAAGTTCACATTTAATCAATCAGAAAGAGATACTTTTTGTGATGACAAACAATAAGAACTTTCTTTAACCTGTCAGTGAGTTATGGGTACCCATAACTCACTGATACCTATGCCTAACCTTTTGATTGCGTATAAACTTTTACTTGTAAATCAAATCTTATTCTTGCATAAATCGTACACATTGCACATACATTTCTGGATCAAATTGCACCACACTAGTACCACACACCTTTCAAAAAAATATAATTTCATTGCAAGCTTGATTTACTCGTTGATGATTTTTGGTGAAATCACAATTTCACCAGGGACCGGTCAAGTGGGTTATTTTTGCGCGGTTTTCCAAAGAAATCGAGATTTATTCTGATAGTATCTCAACAAGTTATTATATATCAAGATTATGTATTTCCTGCTGCGTGTTAAAATTATAATTTTAGAATAATGTAAATAAACATGGTTTTTTTTTGGGAAGTTTTTACACAGTATCATCTAGTCCCAAACTAAGCGGAGCTTGTACTAAGGCTACTTAGATAATGGATATAATACCTATATACTTTTTCTTTTGTAAATACATAAAAAATACCCAGACAAACGCAAACACCTGCGGTTTAACCATACAAATATTTGCGTCCTTGTGGATTGTGGGCTAATTGCTCCGCGCATTTGTGGGAATCGACCCCGTGGTCAGCAGTCCGACACTCGAACCACTAGACCACAGACTCAAACTCTCCGAAGAGAACAGAAAATATTTATTATTGTTGACGATTTTTACTTCATTGTATTGCGATGAAAATAATTGACTTGTGATGAAGTAGTAAAATGTCTTTAATAATCTCAGTACCAATTTAATTTAACTTTATCTAGAAAGTTACTGACTACACATTGCTGTTTTTTATCAGTAAATCTAAATATTACTATTACGTTACTAATACACTGTCTGTTTGTTCCTCACCCAAATTCAATTTCATACATCACAATCGATTTTCTGCAAGCTTCAAAACCTGCATCGTAAACCAGAATACAGGTATTCTAATGATCGTTGTGTCATTCACGACCTCTTACGCATGTTGTAGGTGCAACCTTGGCGTTAGTGGGTTATGCGCCGCGTGGGATGATCATTGTTTGTAATTAAGCACCCGCCTCCTCTTACTAATCTGTTTGGAGATGATGAGAACAAATATTTTCGGCATTACGACCTTCGTTTATTACGTACGAGGTTTGTGTCGTTTATTGCTATTTGTATAACCCACGTCTCTATCTATATTTGTGACAGAAAAAAAAAACAGAAATACGAAAGAATAAATCCGAAATGACCGAAATTCTAATTACCACTACGATATTTGATATCCTATTTCGATATTCCTGTATAATTATTTAGTTTTGTATAATAAATAAACAAATATTTTGGGCCATTTTTACACAGCACCATCTTGTCCCAAACTAAGAATAGCTTGTACTATGGGTACTAGACAAGCACTTCTTTGTAAATAAATACTTACAATATATAAGAAACACCCATACAAACACAAACACTTTATGTTCGTCAAATAAATATTTGTGTCCTGTGGGAATCTAACCCACTGGAACCACTAGACCACAGAGGTCGTCAAATAATAGTAATAATAATATAGCCTTTTATTTCCCTAATAAATCAATTTACATTTTCATTCTAATTACTTAAATCATTAATATTAGATTACTTTTTCTTATTACATTACATTAACATATTTATGAATACATTACAATACGGATAGATTTATATTACATTAATAATTATTATACTATATTTATTTAATTATTAGGGACCTCTCTACGAGTATAGGCCTCCTCCAATATTCTCCACTTAGATCTGTCCTGGGCCACCGTTACCCAGTTGGCTCCAGCAATCTTTTCAATTTCATCTGACCATCTCTCCAGTGGTCTACCTATTTTCCTTTTTCCAGGGGGGCCTGTCCAAGTTGTAACTTTCTTTGTCCATTTTGTATTGCTCATTCGCGCGATATGGCCCGCCCATTAAAATTTTTGTTTCTGGCAATGTAATAGTGCGTCAATAAAGTTGGTTTTGTTCTTATTTCAGTATTCCTTTTTCTGTCTTTAAGTTTCAGATTTAGTATGCTCCTTTCCATGGCCCCTGACATGATTCAATTTTTCGTTTTGTGTTTGTATTATAAATCCATGTTTGACTTGCGTATGACAGGCAAGGTAGGAGGCACGAGTCTAGGATTTTCTTTTTTAGTTTGAGGGGGACGTTTGCTTTTAATACTTCTTTGTAGCTCCAAAATTTGGTCCATGTCATAATAACACGCCTGTTCAGTTCGTCTAGATGTCTAGATTTCCGGAAAGATATCTGTTCGACGTATTCCAATGGTTGGTTATTAATTTCGATAGGTATTATTGTTCTATTTGTCATTATTTTTGTTTTTTGTGTGTTTCGTGGAGAGGTCGTCAAATGTTATATCTCAATTTTATGGTTAGTTAGATAGATTATTATATAGATTTATTTAAGGTTCTCCTAATTTATCTATAAAATAATGTTCCTAATGTTTAATCTAATCAACACATTTACCGTCGCACGGGCGCGTGGAGACTCAGAATTAGAAGGCTAGTTATGCTTTAGTTGATGCTGGATTAGTGCGTGTTAGCAGACTTCACACGCCCGTCGAAACAATCTAGAAAGAAATTAAAAATCTGTAAGTGACATTCGCACCTACCCAGAATTTAAAACATCTTCAATAACCTGAAAGTATTTTACAAGTACCTAGTTCTGTACTCAATGCAATCAGTCTTACAAAACGATGTAAATATTACATTGTTCTGACAAAAACTGCTTTTAACTCTCTCAGAAGAAATCAATATGAGCAATTCTGGAAAAAAATCTGTTTCAAGAAACTGTCATTGCAAAGGACGCCAATGGTTCAATCAATGTGTACTTTCCTTCTTGCGCAAGTACCTAACCACTGACCGATTACGTTTGGTTTTATGGGCGTTTTGTTATGGTCGTAATTTTTATCTTTTACGGTCTGAATCGGGAACGAAGATGAAATACGCGGAAATCGCGATGATTACCGTGCATTATTAGAGCTAGAATTTTAATGGCTGCCCGTTATTAATTACTTTCAGAATGTGGCTGTAAATATTACATTCTTTGGTATTAATTTAGAACATAAGCTTAGATAATAATGTGGAATTATAATCTTGAGTTTTGCTTATTATATGAATCTATTAGGTAATTTAAGGTGTGACACCCGAAGCGGGCAATGTGAAAGTTGGTGCGGCAACGAATTGTCACCAATGGAGCCCTGCAGCAAAAAGAGAAAATAATATAAATTAATCATACAAATCATTGCAAAAGCGATATGATTTCCGGTTCTGAAACATAAAAAAATACAACTCTAGTTCCTAGCTCTGTAATAAATTGTCTGAAAGAAGTGAGAGATACATACATGGCAAAATAAGAATTCTTTTAAACACTGTTTCTAGTAACTTGCAAGAGGAATGCAGTCATCCCTCTAGAATGTGATTCTAGTTTCATTTGTATAGTCTACGTAACTAAGATCACCTAAGAAAAAAAGTTTATGAAACAGTGGAAAAAGTAAATTATTATTTTATCGCAAAGGGTCGGCTATTGCTTGCAAAATAAGTTACATAAAGAAACCATTACGTCGGTAACTCCTGTAATGTAATCTATTTGCACAGTTAACGGATCTAATAGTAGACTCACAATTGGACACTGAGCTACTTGTTATTGAGGCGCATGCACATGATAATGAGAGAAAGGTGAAGTAACAAAAAGAACTCTTTCATTGTATTGCAAATAAAAACATAGCTTTGAAATACTATGAAATTCTTAACAAGACATAAAACTCAATCCATGCAAAGATTGCGGTAAACATCAATAAATAATTGAAGTTTATGAATTGGGTTTTCTTCTGGTTTAAAGTATAAAATTGATTACTTTGAGCGTATTGTCTTTCAACGGCGATAAACATAAATAATGAAACGAAAATTCACCTTGAATACATCTGTGAGAATTATTATACTTCATAAATCCTGATGGTTATGAATTTATGACTAGAAATATAAATATTCATAGGTGATTTCAACATGGATGATAAAGATACAGTACAGCGAATGTGGATTATCAATGTCAGATTCTCAATGAATATGGAAGATGGGATATTCCAATCCATAAGTCAAAACAATGAATTAAGTACGTAACTTTTTAAGTACAGTTTTATAGATTCATATTAAAGAAATCTTAAAGATACAGCGTTTTTTATCATAATGAAGTGTTTTTATAATATTTATGTATTCCGTCTAAATACGTAACATAAATATAAGGTGTATTAGACACAAGTAGCTAAACGTCGTCGTACAAATTAATACAATTATTAAAATTCATGAACCAAGAAGAAAGCAGCAACAAATATGGTAAGCTGGTTCGAATTTAGGGTACTTAATTCATTTTCTTTTCATATTATATTGTTGTTCCTATGCTATGTATGTATGTATATTATTATTATTAGTCCCATAGCCCTCAGTAAATGTACTATAAGTTACTATTTTGCCAACTCCTGCTAACGTGACCATGAAGATACGGGCAGATAAAAATCGAAAGTAGACGGCAACTGACAAGTAGGCGGTTATACTCTCTTCGTGTTTAAGATTGGATTTACATTTTTATAACTCGTGGGTGCGGCTGTATGTCTGTCATAATTATTATAAGTACCTGGCAAGTTTTATTTTAAAGTTGCATTCTTTTGAAAAAATAAGTTTTAAATTCATATTTTTTATTTGAGGCCAAGATTACTGTGGCAAAGATTGGCTTTGTTTTTTTTTAGCATGACATACGTAATTAATTTTATAGTTCAACGTGAAAGTGCTAGAAATTATATTTGAATTAAAATGTAGGTACGCTACTTACAAATCGTAAATGAGTTATATTGTTAGGTACCTTCTTATTTATTGTAATCATATATTAATTTTTTACGAGCGATATCTGAGTGGATCTTTCTGTAGAAAATACGGACAATCATTATTACAGTAACCAACCTAACCAGTAAAATGTATTTTATTTTCATAGCGAAATTGCTTGCAACAACTAGAATCTCAGGCGATAAAAACATCCCAATCATTGTCACCGACTTTCACATATTTACCGCAGGTTCTAAACGTTGAGTGTTGCCACAACAAAGCCTTAAGATACGATCGGGAACAATTTTGTGTAATTAGATCTGTTCAGCCATTGTTAAGTCTAGAGCACTTATTACAGGGCAAGTGATACTGTTAGCAGATAACGGTCTCAAAGGTGAGTGTCGCGAGATTTTAATTAGTGTTCGCAACACTGTGAAAATATACAATAATGTCACTACGGAGCTACGGAAGGTTGTATCACGTGGGAACTTAGTTTTCTTGAATACATTTCGTATTCAAGAAAACTTGGCTATAATCGTTTTGCATGTCGGTAATAAAGAAATTTCAACGTTAGATAATAAAACATGCAAACATACTGCTAATTGTCACTATGATGTTAAACTAAATAATTATGTAAAACTTCACTTTCGTACAAAATTTCTATAAGTTTATGTAAACAAAAAACATGCAAACAAAACTTCTACTTCTAACTTCTTTTTGTGAGCACTTTTCGTCGCGTCAGGCAATCTCACGTACGTCCCAGTTCGCGACCGTCGCGCTTTCCAATCGCGAATTTGAATTTAGAAGACCAAAAATTAAAATTAATTTTCACGCCATCTTTTGTCGCGTAGTCTGATCTGCAAAGGTGTGTTCCTTTTTACTAAACTACCACTCTGGGTGTCGCTCTCTTTTTAAAATTATTTATATTTTATTTTTTGTAATATTTTTGACATGGCTTCAGAGGGTTTTGTGCCATTTTAATTTTCTTACGTTATTAAATTAAAGATTATATTTAATACAATAATAATATGATTAAGATTATAAAAATAATGTATTTCATATTTAATTTTAAAAATATAAATATCTATAATACCTATTAATATAATAAAACTATAATATTAAGTTAAAATACCTAGTCAAAGAAAAATAATATACCTATTACTTAAACAGTGCTTCCTCTCAATTAATTTCTTATGTAACCTACCACCTAGGTATGAAAACTACATTGAGGAACGCATTAAACAATGAGTATTGTATATTATTGTTTTGTTATGAAAAAAACGGCTTAGTATATTACAATCAGTTCATCTGTTGCTCCTGATATTATCAAAATAGGTAGGTACTAGTGCTGGGAACAAGAGCCGCTATTTAAAATAACAGTTCTTTTTATCAATATAATCTATCAAGTAATTTCACATATTGCACTCAGCATAGCTTCGCGTTTCATTGCGTAGAGCCAGCGAAAGTGTTCGTCCTACTCGCTGTTATATTGGCAGGTACTTATTTATTCGCACCTGCATTGAGGAATTTCTCTTATTGGTATGTCCGTACTAAGTTGGGTTATGAAATGTATTGTGAGAAAATACATGTGAGAAATGTGTGTGATGACTGGAGGCTATAATAGCTGCCATTTCTATAACACGATCCTTAAGGGGGTCAATATCCTGAACATTTTCACTTCTGGGTACAGGTTTTTTTTAATGTCATCTATTAGGGAACTTTGCTAGTTAGTCTAGTAGTCTCAGTATCATGTCATCTGCTATCTGCCTACAGGACTTTCGACCTTTTTACTTACTAATTTCTTCAATATCAATGTTGATGGTTTGCGCTAGATGCCTTCTAGTTAACCTATGATGGCTTACCCAACAAACTTCGTGCTCTATTACGATTGTCACTTGTCAGACTTCACACGCCTTAAAGTACTTACTACAAATAATCTTTCTTTCACCGTAAAAAAATAAAATGCATTTCAAAATCGAATTATTACATTTATTCAAATAGAGGTGTGCAACTATGCCCCAGTTTTGAACTGCATCAGCCACTCTAAAGACGTGCATTGTATCATGAGTTCACGATTTACTTTAACTTAAATATCATGGTAGTCAGGTACTATACCTTCAACGATTGTTATGTTTAGCAAAAGGATATTGAGTAAAGAAAATTCTATGACTTAGTCTAGAATTTATTTTTTACTACCCACCAACATTGCCGCAACGTTGCTGCCGTAAGATCACTGACTCGACTCCTATGAAGCAATTTTATAATCATTTTTATACGTTAATTTTATTGAGCGATTGAATGTGCTTTAACATTCAATATAGGACATAACAATTATATTTTATTATGTTACTTGTAATGTGCTGAAATAAAGATATTATTTTGTTTTTTAAATTGTATAATTATTTGATAACTACTGTCATTGTTTGGAATAATTTCTGTATTATAAAACATCAATGAAACGGAACGTGGGATCGCAATTGTGTTTGAAAAAATCTGCTAACTTGTGTTCCAAATAGACATAAGATTTGGTTGATAAAATGTGTCGTGTTCTTGGTTAAATTCAAGATTACTTAGATTCAGACACTTCTTCTACCTTCTTCAAGGTATGTTTACATTATTATGGGTTTGTAATGTTATTGCAAGCTTTGCGGTATGATTGATTAATATCTACTACCTATCTTCTGTACCTAATATAGGTACTATAATCACTATACGTATAATTTCATTCACTACTTGAGGGTCGATTATACTCTAGAAATCTTATCAATCGTATAATAAGCTATAAGAATAACAAAAACAACTGAGTGCTTAGCTTAGTGCTAACTGCACGCGATGCAGTGATTGAGCCAAGAAATAAAATCAGTAAAAGGCAAAGAATTAATAACAGCTTTTTATAACGAGAAAAGTTTCAAAACATAATATTGTGAAACGTACTACAACTGTATTAATAATAAACTGTACTCAAGTGTGAAACGAAAACCGTAATTAAACAGACTTGACCAACTCGATTACGTGTGTAAATCGTAAATCGATATAAAATTTGGCAATTAAACGAAAGAGAACGGTGTCTTAATAGAGATTTAAGAGATGCTATTTTGCGTAATTTGAAATTAGAATATTTGCGTTCCTTGTTTAAAATGGATGGATGATTAATTTTGAACGGACTAGGTGCTGTAGAAAATTGACATTATCCAAAGAAGCGTGTTTATTCTTTCAACCACTCTTTATTCTTTTAATAACACGTCAACAGCGTTAAAATAACTGAAGCATATAATTAGATCTTCCACGATTACATTAGCGCATCTTGGTCAAGAATGAGAATACTTTCGTAATTGATACCAACCGAAAAATCACACTTGACATGCTTTGTCTCTTGACGTGCAAATCGTGCAATCTCGCTGTGCTAACAGATATTTCAAATAAAAATATATTTTGAAACGACTTCTAATATTATCCTAATATAATGAACTAATTGTTAATTTTGCACCATTACTATTTAATTTAAATATCAATCGGAAATTAATTAAATAGCTAACTCAGAATAAGGGAACTATTTCTAATCTAAATTAATAAAATATTGCTTGTTTTACTGCAGTAACCTGCGGTAACATCATCGTCCTTCGCGCCTATTCCCAATTATGTTGGGGTCGGCTTCCAATCTAACCAGATGCGGCTGAATAACTGTATTTTACACAAAGCGACTGCTATCAGACCTACGCAACCCAATTTCCGGGTAATACCGATGTCCTGAGGATAGAGTGGTTGTCAGGCTGTTTCAGCTTCTGTCTACCACATATTGTCATGGGTGTTCGTAACAAGTGGAATTGCCTTCTTGCTCTTTGAGGCACGGAGGGGTCTCAATGTGTTAAGAACGGTCACCCATCTACAGACTGACCTAGCGCAGCTATAACTAGGTAGTAACTCTGTATTTTGCCTCCTGTATGTACAGAGGCCAGCACATCCAGCTACCACAATCTGTCAAATTTCTTTGATAGATTTTCAACTTTAACACAGCACGTTATGGTTCATATTCAATTGGGAAAATTTGACAGTTTTGGATAGCTTGACCTGCTGGCGTCTGTACAGATATGATTATAGTACCTACCTATAACAACAGCGGTTTCGTATTATAAATAGTTATATATTTTTCGTAAGTATAGATATTTGTTCTATTCGTTAAACCAAAGGTCCATTTTTTTAAATTAAGGGACCTGTAGGTAATTGCTGAAGTCTAGAATTGTAAGTGGCCATAAAAATGAAGAATTTCAAAGGCTATGCATTTTTTTTATATTGCGGAAATTTTTGTCTTACTTAACCAGTCATTTTTAAATGGCTTTTCTAATGGTCCACGGAAGTCACCTTGGATTGTAATCGAACAATCAATACAAACACTTGCTATAGTTTTATCTCCAATTATTTAAAAGGGCATAGATACAAGGTATTACTGACCTTTTGTTTTGTAAACAAAATTTAATAGAATTTCTATAATTTGTTATAAAATGCAATGTTAGGTAAGTATGGACTGTTTTTTAAATTGTCTTGAGAGGACTTCCTTTCCAGCAGTAATAAGTAATAACACCTTTTTTAATACCTTACCTTTTTCTTAATGTTGACATTTGAAGTTTGTTTTTTACTTTCTACTTAAATTTAAGTTCTTTGCAATGATTATTGAAAATTATAATCAATTATTATTTACAAAAATGTTACACGAACATCAACTTTAGTCTTCAATACCTACCATAATGGGTACCTATCCAGTGACCAGAAAACTATATAGATAGCTAGGTACCCCGAATGTGAAGTTCCGCCTTATCTCAAATCGACCCTCCTCATTTTATCAAGGAAGGTCAAATTAGCAAATCCGCCTGATCTTTCCCACCTTAAATAGACAACATTACTACAGTAAATAACAGTGACGGAAATCAGTTCCTTTTGGTCCCAATCACAGTTATGAAAAAATTTACAAAATCCGTCCTTATGGGGTGGGCATAAGATTTCAACAACAGCAAAAGGTTACGTGGTAGTCGGACAACATTATCGTTTAAAGTACGTTGCAATATAACCTATATCCCGATCTGTTAAGGTTCAATGCAGCTATATTGATAAAGTTGCAGTCTAAATAACCATGAAGGCGGCGTTGCTGCAAGGCAAATCACTTTGTCACGATCATTTCAAGCTTGTATAGAAGATTTTACACTATTTTCACTGTTTCTGATTAATGTTTATATTATAATTAATGTTTTGAGCAGTGAACGAAATACATGTATAAAAATAATTTATTAAACAATTTTGTAGAATATTCAGGAGTTCTGTATGTAATAGTTACCACTACCCATCAAGAGATGGCGGTACATAATCTTTTGTTTTGACATGCGTAATATCATTCATATTTAAAGTTGATTTTTTTAAAGCTTGTCCCACATCGACAATTGGGACTTAATGTAACAAAGATAATAATTATAGTAACGTTTCTACTACCGCCTAAAGTGGCGTCAAAACAGTGCATTTTATTTCCGCAATAATTATGTCGTAATATCCGGGGAGTTACTTGGTTACTGACCGCAAGAGGGCGTTAGCGCAGTCACCACTTATTATTGCACGCTGCTATTCGGTAATTGATCATTGCAGTATGATCTATAATAATAATTATTATTATATATTTCATAGATTACTATGAAAAATAATAATGCAATAGCAGCTGTAGATGGTGAACAATCACGGTTTATAAAACTTCTCCAGTTAATATTGGATAGTCTTATCATTCTTTGATTGTGGTGTAGAACAAAAAAAACTGTAATTTACTTATGAAAAGAAACTGGGCACAGCGCTTTGTTCCGGATGTTTAATTAAATGGTTAAAAAAAATGCAAAAAGTACTTTCCGATACCGGGAATCGAACCCGAGCCTCCTGGGTGAGAGCCAGGTATCCTAGCCACTAGACCATATCGGATGTTGGAGAGTGAGTTGAAATTAATAATTACAATCTTCACACAATGTTTTTTAATATTACGACCACAAGACGAGACGAACGACGAACAGCGGCTGTTTTATACATAGTATTAATAGTAACACTGTTGTTAGTACAATCATAATAAGGAGAGTAAACGATATTCATTATTGTCTTCTAAAAATAACATACGGCGGCGTTTACATAACATTTAGATTTGGACATGCGTGTTATTGTTGGTGGGAACTTTCGACACAATGCGTACTACGCGGCTAGCTATGGGAAGCAAAAATATAGCATAGCTTTCGCCTGCGACTTCGTTCGCGTCTTATTTATCTATTCCGTGTTTCGAGTGGATTTTTCATAAATCATAATTGAATAGCCAATGTCACTCGAGGATAATGTCGCTATCTAACTATCTCTCAGTGAAAGACTTCAGAATAGACTTCGTTCCAGAGATTATTCCCAAGAGAACGTTGTAATGAGCACCAAATTACGGTTGCTTCATAGTGGTGGCAAGAACGATTGCTGAGTGTGAATTAGAGGAATAGCTTTAAGTTATATTCGAATTTAAGAAAATAGGATAAATATCTATGTCTATATTTAATGACAAACTTATTAATTTTAACACTTAAGTATTAAGCGACAGATAAGATAAGATAATATTTATTCGCTTAAGAATTTGGTGCAAAAGTTGTTGGTACATAAAAACTTCAACATATTCGCGTTTGGAAGGCATACGAATTATTAATAGGTATATTACGTTACAAATTTACATCACAATTATAAGTAAGGTACATTAAGGTTTAGAAGTGAGCGATTTAAGAAACTAGAAGAGGTACAAAGACCAGCACATCAAGCTACCCGATTTTGTAAATTTTTTTTGATAGACAAAACAAAAAAACAACAACAAAAAAATAAGTTTCATATTCGATTGGGAAAATTTGACTTTGGTCTTGCAGTTGTAGGCTTGGATTTTGATTTAATAGAATCTATAACAGGATTCCAAGCAGGTAGTAAGACTCGGCCATCTTCTCTATTGAAATTTGGAAGTTTTTTAATTTCAATAGCCTCACGAATCATCCTGGGTAGGTATCGACTTTCTTTCGCAAGGATTTGTGGTTTGAACAATGAGGTAGCGGGACTCGAAAACAAAATATGTATAAATTTAAAAGAATAGTAAGTTCAGAACCTGGGTAATTAAATATATAAACAATAAACCCTTCCAATTGAATACCAAACATAATGGAAGTACACAAACAAACAGGTGTGGTGTGACGACTTTCACTGCATTCCTCAGTGATCACAGATACTGCGATACCGTACTAACAACGCAACGCCGCGAATGATCGCGGTAGGTAATCATTAGTAACGTTGAGTAACGGCCGGACTCGATGATGACTGGTAAATATAAGGAGCAGAGATGTATGAGATAACAGTTTTAATTAGCTGTAAATACAACATAGACGACAAAGAGCCTTTAGCTTTGCAACGTCTGACAACTACCAACATACGCAGAACCACGGAATAGAAAAAGTAATAGAAAAAACTGTTTTTTCTGTTCTGTGCGCAGAACAGCCTAATAAAATTCATTGTATTTATATGTAATGCGATACTATTATATTAGAATAGAATATTCTACATAGACATGCTCTTGGAATTTGTTTATGGTGTACCAAGTACATGTTTAAAAATGATAGAATGGTACTTAACGCTACAAGCGATCTCTTACAGACAACTTTTTACTATAAATATTTAAAAACATTATTGTTTGATCCATAAAACAGTCATAACCTAGGACGATTAACTGTCCGAGACTCCTATTAATTGGTCCTAGTATAGAATACTAGATTTCAAAGAAAATACTTAGGATCATAATATCGTATCCTCATCTATTATTACCTATAACCCGTAACCCGGTAGTACAATAAAATTGTCATCGTAAGGTAACCATGAAACAATTCCCAGTGCGAACAGAGCTTATATAGATATAGAAAATATTTCCGTGTTTATTCTCAAAACACCATACAGCCTATTAAATCATCTCAATCCATTCATCCGAGCTGGTCAACAACCATAGAAAACAAAAGTGGTGATATTGAATCAATAAACAAGCGCGGAGTATTGTTGCGGAGAAAGTACGGAGTCGCCAACTGTGACGACCAGATAATTGACCTTCATGTAGGGTTGACGCTGGCCTAAAATGTGTGGTTTCGTTAGTAGAAGGAAGATATTGATGTTTTCCGAGTCGTTTTCGTCACCTCAACAATGATCCTTGATAAAACTGGATTTGAAAGTGAAGATGACTGTGGAAAACTAACTTTAGATGCAGTTGCCGGGCTATAGGAGAAAGGGGGGCTTGGCCCATATAAAAATATAGTCTTAGACTGGTCGAGGTCGCGGCATGTGTGAGTGAATCCCACGGAATGTAAATTTCTATGGCGACTTCCAAGTCTCGAATCGAGTCAGGTAGCTGAAGTAATTTCCTATCAGTTCGGTGTCTCATGTGGACAGTAATGTGAGGAGATTTGTTAGAAATGAGAGACACTAAAATGTAGTTGATGCCAAAATCGTGTATTACTTTCAAAATAAAATGACCTAGATGTTGCCAACCCTAACTGTGGAAGACTCAGCGTTCTGAAACCACCAAAGCACGAACAATACAATAACAATCTTAGAGCTTACCAATAAAGTCGAAATTTTAATAGATTACAGAGATGAGTATGAAATTGGTAAGATACACGCGAGGCCGTTGATTGACTTCAATTTGGTGCTATGTGCACACCTGTCCTTGTACACAGTGGGGAATGGAAATGCCAATGACGTATCAAGTATTTTTGAAAAATAAATATATTTCTTGAATTTGGAACACGTCGTTCGGTGATCAAAATCTTTTCATATTAAAAGGAATAAGCCGAATGTCAGCTAAAGCGCGGGCCATCCTAATACGTCGCATGCTGCTATTTGTGGATGCAAATTTAAGTACAGCGGCAACACCTGATAATCATTGTACACTTGTGTTGAGATGAATTCAGTGAATTGTAGAACGATTATAGAGAACGTCAATGATTTTAGTATTATTCTCGCATTTCATTAGATTTTTTCGTAGTAAAATTTAATCTTTTTAGCATTTGATTTTCTTACTTAAATTTACTAAGTCCCAAATTTCTGCTACTGGTAGTACTTAGCTTTAGTAGATAATATCCTATCCGATTGAATTACAAATATAACTTCTGTCACCTCCTGTCATTAATTCTAAGCGTAAGTACGATTGAGCTAGACTGTATCCATTTGTGACACATTTGTTGCAGATTATTGTAATGAAAGGAAGTCAATATCCTGTAGATAATGAGTATAATGACTATCAGTATTGTGTTCTCAACAATCTTGAGACCAGATCTTTTTGATTAACCTCTATTGAATTTGCTATTGGTGAAGTTATTACCGCTAAGGTTGTATTTACTTTGGGTTTTTATTAATTTGAACGTTTAGCCTGTCATTACGTTATTTTATAGTCAAAACATTACAGCTTAGAGATTTATTTCTGTACCGATCTTTTAGACTTGCATTAGAATCAGATCAGCTCATTCAGCACCAAAAAGTGTTGAAATCATAACGCAACCTATGTTCGATTTGGTATTTGATACTTCAATTCTTTAGATTGAGAATAGTCTCAAGAGACATTAGCTGTCAATTGGTTTCTGTCTGCTTTTTATCTGTCCATGTGGCGTATTCCTAGCCTCACAAGACATCTCAACGTTCAATAATTGAAATTAATAAAATCACATTAGAGCGGCGACTTTCTCTGAAAGTTACAACAGTCATTAACTAGATAAATATGTACCTATAGTATCACGAAATTGATCTTATTTTCCGATACGACAGCTCGTAGTAATACAACATGATTACTGCAATCATTGCCTCGTTACTCGATTGTTGTGTGATGTAAAATGTACAGAGGCCAGCACATTAAGCTACCCCAATCTGTCAAATTTCTGTGGTAGATTTTCAACATTAATACAAAGTGATAAGGTTTATTTTCAATTGGGAAAATTTGACAGTTTTGGATAGCTTGAGCTGCTTGAGGCGTCTGTACTTACTGGTTTTCTTTACAAATTGTTTCTTTACACGATACAATAACCCAACTTTGTCCAATGTTTTAAGATCAATTTCTACTTTTAACAGATACAAATAAGTTGCAATGCTTGGAGTTTCTGTAAAGGATAAAATCTGAAACGAGGATATCGGCAAGGAAAATGGTAAACTGACTGATAATATGATTATTATTATACGTAAAGAAATAGTTCGTCGAATGATCATAATTTCGTCACCTATGTCGTTACTCGTACTTACCACGGAGCCTGTTGAAGGCAATAAGTTGAATTAATACTTGCACCGTCTATAACAGAGAACAGTGAGCACTGTTCGGACAATGCAAACCATTTCTTGCTTCAATATCGTATGCAATAGACAAGATTCTTGCATCGTCCGAAGCATTTAAGTTCTAGTGTGACTTCGGTGATAGTATTTTATAAGTCGGATAGTTTTAACTCTATCTGACCTTCAAAATTGAAGAAACCAGATATTGTTGCCTGTGATAGCGTTGACCCTGTCGCCTTTACCTGACCATTTCCTTTATTTGCCTCACTCCACCATATTTATGTCCGAAATAATTAGCGAATTGGTGAAGTGTTTAGAAGGCAGTCACGGTTGGCTACCAGTGTGTACACAATGGCACTACATCGTTGTTTCCTTGAGACTTACATCCTACGTATTGTTTGACGTATGAGTGAATGGCCATTATCTGGTGTTGCTAGATTATGTGGGGTTTAATGATAGGCAGTAAGCTGTTGTGGTTGCAGTACAATTCGCACCTTAATACCGACATTACTATCTTTAAAACATAAGCAATGTTGTAAAATCTCTTTGTTTGGTGGAATTTAAAAATTAGTAAAAGTAACAAATCTTAAAATAATTACAACCTAACAAACAGCCTAAACCTAACAGCCAGTTGATTGAATGATTTCATTATTTTCATTATATTGTACTAATCAATTTAAAATAAATTATGTAATTATACAAACATATTGGATAGTTTGACACTTCATAGAAATTTAGTACCTAGTCCATTATGACACACGTAATTAAAAAAAAGTTTTTGCAACTGACTATGTAAGTTTGTATAGGTAAAACTAAGTTCTGAATCTCGATAGGTTTCTTCAAAAAGGAACGATGTTTTTATGATACTTACATTTTAATTCATGTTTTTTTGTTGCAGATAAGGAGCAACCTTGGCCTGCACTGAAAAAAAAAGAAAACGAAAATGACAAGATAGAAAAAAAAACACCGACCAATCATGATTAGGACGTTCTAAATTCAAAAGTGATGAAGCGAGGGCAAAAGTGAGTGAAGTGAACTAAAAAATACAAAATGGCGTCACTTTTAAGTGTAGTGTTAATATTAGTGTACAGTTGTGTGAGTGTGTATGGACACGTCGCGTTGACCTATCCTCCGGCAAGGAGGTATGACCTGGACTTTCTGGATAATTCAAGGACGAAGCCGCCATGTGGAATGCCAAAAGGTATACCTACATAATTTCAATATTTTTATTGTTGTTTAAAATATACAAACGTCGTGCAACAGACGGATTGTTCAATCGTAATTGGACACACTGACACAGTCTAGTCAGGGCGAAGTTTCAGCCAGATCAAAAGCGAATCTGTTTACAATTTAGTGACCTCTGGGTCATTGACCCCGGCTGAGTCATCTCAGCATTGTTGCGCATCTTATTGAGGTAGGTTGCTACGCTAAACACATTCCGAGATAACTACCTATGTAATTGAAATTTTTGAAAAACTTGTTCTTCGTTCTAAAAATAAGTACTACCTACGTCCTACTGACGTATGTATTTGTAAAATAACTCGGGCAATAACACTTAGATTCTGAAGGATTTATTTCTTTATCGCCATCCTAAATTATATTCACCTACTATTACACGTTGTCACACGTATGAACTAATGACCTGATTAGACGGCTTGAATGAGTGTTTTGTATACCTATCCTGTCCTGCTATGTAGATTGTAGGTCCTAATGAGACTGTAGGCATATCTTAGCTTGGTTACTCAAGACCGCAGAAATAATACCTACCTTTACCCTATTCTTTGCCGTACGAAAATATCCTATGGTCTGTATGCGTATTCAGAGGCTAAATTCAGCTATTTTATTGTCACGGCTTTGAAGAGTCACTTGCGGCTCTGCAAGTTCCCCCAAATTGAATACAGTCATGACGTTTGCTATTAAATTCTTTGTTACCTAAATTTGTTTTTAATTTCCCGCCTTTTTTAATGAAACTGGCCAGATGTAACAAATAAATATATGTTTTTTTACCCGACTGCCGAAGGAGGAGGGTTATGTGTTTGACGTGTATGTATGTATGTATGTATGTATGTCCGTTCCTATGTCCGCTCGTAACTATTCAACGGTGCAACCGATTTAGATAAATTATACCTCATTAGATTTGTCTTGATGGCACGAGTGTCACTGGGTACATGAAATTAAAAAAAAAAAACAAAATGGCGGATTTTATGCGCTTTAATGCGTGGGCTGAAAAATATGTTTTGAGCATTCCGTATCATGTATTCTCAAATTTTCGGTAGCAATTAGCGAAAGCATTACATTACTTTATTGTTAAGGGACTTGTAGGAAATCATCTACTTTTTCATATAAATAATTTCTTCGTTAATGTCCGTAGGTAGTTTTAGATTGAGGTTAGGAAATACGATTTGTTTGTTATAATTTATTTATCAAGCATTCTGAATTATTTTTACTGTCCTTATGTACCTATTTAGTTTTCTTTACGTAATATGTGGGTGACTCACATACACACATACATACACATAGTAAACCATTACATAACTGAAATAAATGACTTAAATACATATTATAATCAAATATATCAAACAGATTACTTAAATACATATTATAATAAAATATATCAATTCATGCATTCATCACACATTACTTGCACATAAATATATATTCCTTCCTATTATTTAGTTTCTTTCTTAGTATTTAGATAGTTCTAGTAAATTCAAAATCATCTTCATCTCAACATCGTAGTATTCGTGCGTTGTGACTAGCCAAACGTACGCTAGATCCAAGAAGACTTCTGAATAACCCTCATGACCTCAATTCGTTACAAGAATTAAATCGTTTGCGAAATCTTGCACAAGTAAATAACACACCTTAGTTTTAAATTAAGCGTCTGCAGATTTTTCGTAGTTTTGCACTAAAAATCCGGAAACAAGTTACGTAATTAAAATAACTAAAAAACCCGACTGCTAAACACTTTAAAAAAGACAAAAACAAGTCTAGTAGTCCAGACCTATGTAAAGTAATATTGAATAACTACACCATTTAAATGTTTTCATGATCGATAAATACATAAAATAATAAATTATAACGTAGAATAAAGTCAATCTTGCAGTCGGGACCCATTACTGGGAATTTTAGAGACGGTCACGATTTTGAATGGGTCCCGACGGCAAGATTGACTTTATTCTACGTTATAATTTATTATTTTATGTATTTATCGATCATGAAAACATTTAAATGGTGTAGTTATTCAATATTACTTTACATAGGTCTGGACTACTAGACTTGTTTTTGTCTTTTTAAAAGTGTTTAGCAGTCGGGTTTTTTAGTTATTTTAATTATTTTAATAGGTAGGTTACATGTTTTGCTGCTATATTTTTCATTGTCATTGTTTTGTCCTATTAATATTTGGCATACAGTGACCTGAAACAAAAAACTGCGGCTATTTGAATTTTCGAAAAATCGATATTTTTCCGGCATCTGGTTCTTTGTCTAAAAGTTTGCCGACCCAATGACAACAAACGAGAGTAGACTTTTTGTCAAATCTACCTGCGATACATATCATTCAGTGTCAGACCATGTGTCATTTAGTGCCATTGGCCGAACATTCTGATACTATTAAATTATTATACTTGGGATCCTGGGTAGTGGACTATAGTACATACCTACAACTTAATCTCTCACCATATTCACGAATTTCGTGAAAATAAAATCAATATTTTTTCTTTCTTTTCTTTTACGATGGTGGGTTAGACCATTGTTTTACCCCGTACCTAAGTGAAGTGTACTGAACTACTGACACATATTCTGTGGTAGGTACTGATATACACCATACTTCGCCGGTATGTTTTTAGGTCTTATGTAATAGGGGGCAAGCTTATTTCCACTAACTGGGCATAAATCTCTAAGCTGCTATTGAGAATTTCATTGAAAATCCCAATAAACTGGTCTACCTGGGAATTGAAGCCGGCACCTCACACTTAGCAACCGTGTTTGTAACCATTTGATCAATGAGTCATACTTAGCTAGTTTAACTGACTTTGATTATGTGGTAAAATAAAGTATAGGTTAAATAACTCTGACTCACTCTAAAGCACGACACGATGAACGAAGGGAAATGCTAACGGCTCAAGGGCGCCCTTGCTGTGCCCTCTCAAAGATTTAAACTTGTTGAGATGTTGGAATCTACCTACCTACCCTTTTTTTCTTTTTTTTTATAGTAAGTACCTACCTGCTTGGTGCAAGATTATGAGGTCAAAAAGTGGTCAACCGTGAAATAAATACTGTTTTCTTAGAATTTCAGTAGGAAACAAACGATAATGTTTTTTACAATGTAGGTATGACATTAATAACAAGGAAATTGTGTACTATCAAAACCAGTTCATTAGTTATGGCGCGGGTATCGTCAAATAGCGGTTTTATTAGGATGTTTTTTATTTTTTTATTAAAGAACAACATAATAAATAATTGTATAAAACAAAATAGGTACTTATTATTTTTTTATAAGATAACAACACGGTTTAAACCTGAATGTCTCCTAAAACGATTTAGTGAGAATGAACACCAATTTCGCCAACTTAAAGCAAGCAGTCGTGGCCGAGTGGTTAAGGCGTCTGACTCGAAATCAGATTCCCTCTGGGAGCGTAGGTTCGAATCCTACCGGCTGCGTACGTTTTGTTGTTTTAACTTTTAATATTCCAAGGATTATTATTGACATCGATTGACGAAAACTTGATTTTGAATCGTATTCGTTGGTAGTTAGATTTTTTTTTCACAAATTTCAAATTCAGAAGCTGCCTCATTGGTCAACTGGCAAGCGCGGCTTGTGAAACAGAGATCCTGCGTTCGGTTCCCAGGCAAAGAGATTTTATATGAACTAGCTTTTGAATTGGTTTCACGAATATTTGAATCAGTAGTCTACGTGTCATAAAATAGATTAATTTTTCCGGCATATCCTCATTTAGTTGTCCGATTATTTCCGAATAAGACTTCTGGATTTTTAGGAAATTTTCAAAAGCGTTTTTAGGTATTGAAAGAACTCCGGGATTAGCACCGAAAATCCGGTTTTTTTCGAGGCATAATTTATTAGTCTAACTTACCTTTTGGTAAAATAAACTTTTGGGAAACTTTCGGATTTTTCCGTGATTTTAGAGGTACTCAGTCGGTCAGTAGACGTTCCAGTCACAATAATTATTAGTATTAGTATGATCAATAGTAGAAAACCCCGAATGTTTGGATCTGTACCCGGTCAATGGCAATAAGCTCCTGTGAGTTTCTGACGCTTATTAAAAGTTTACGATTCACTAACTAAACTACCTATTGTTTGAACTTTGTGAACTTATTTAAACGGCTAACATTTTTAGAATGCAAACTGAATAGTGTACGTAATTTGGTTTAATAAATAAATACTTAACTATTTTGGGACATTTTACACAGCACCATCTAGTCCCAAACTAAGCAGAGCTTGTACTATGGGTACAAGATATATACTTTTTTTTTTAAATAAATACTTACCTATAATAAGTACCTATATACGAAACACCCAGACATACACTTTATGTTCGTCACATAAATATTTGTGTCTTGTGGGAATCGAACCCAAGACCTTATGATCAGCAGTCGCCACTCGAACCACAGAGCTAGTCAATATAATTGGCCTTACATACTCGTGGCTATTTACTCAGATCTATAATATTAGATCCTCTAGTAGATAGTATACATATAATATCATACACATCACCATCACGTCATCGCATTCACTCTTCTAGGGTGTTCTCGGGGTTTCTCGCCGTTAGTTTGTAAAGATTGTAATTATTAGGGCGCAAAAACAAAAATACCGTTTCTTTGTATATTGAGTGTATTCTGAGTATGTCAATCAAATCAAAATAGTTTTATTTTCATATAAACCATATACAGGCACTTATGAAATGTCGAGTCTAGGTGCATGAATGAATTTTTGTTACTTCGATTAGGAGAAAGTCTTAATAATAAAAAAACGTTAATTGTTGACGTCGCTTATTGTATGTATAGTGGAATGAAGTATTTGTCTTTGCCAAAGCTCATACGTAAATATCTAATCTGTGATTTTAAAAACCTGGATTTTCAAGATAGAAAATAAAACTAGGATAATAAGTATAATTATTTCGCGGGTTAGAAAAAAGCAAAGGCGCCGTATACCTACACCGTACAACCATATTTAAAGTACTCCTATTAAAATTACATAATTTAGCACTTACCTGTTTAAAATTAGGTACTTACCTAATTATTAAGAAAATAATTGAATATCGGGATAATAAAAATCATTTGTACGTATCCATTTTAAAAATTACTGTGTATGAAAAAAATGAAATATTGAATAACAATTACGCTGGATTTTTTCAAATAAAAACATCTTTCGAAAGTTTATAATTTGAATAGATTTCGGTTACAATATTCATAATTCAATCCTGCGGTCCGAATTTTTTTTAAAACAACTTTAAAATTTTAGCAAGGAAAATTCAAGAAAATAAAATTACAAAAAGATAAATAAGCAATCTGTTCTGAATAATCTATAGGTAGATAAATGGCTTGGCAGTTCAATGGTCATACTGCAGCCTAATCCGTCTCAATATGAGAGGAGACCCGTGCCCAGCAGTGGGACAGTAGGTATATGGGTTGATGATGAGGTACTGATATGGGCTGATATTTTTAACTTGCTTGCAATTGTGGGGTCTAATAGTTATTTACTTAATCATATTATTTTATATGTATACAACCTACTGTACAGTAATTCTTTCGTGGATTATGTTAGAACTAGGTATATTTATGTTATTTATTACGTATTTTCTGTGAACTAAGCTATAGCTTCGGAGCACGTGGTGAAAAAGGCGTTGTATCTGTTTATTGTAAGGATGTCTCCAATTGTAGGCCCGCGTCGGGACCATCAATTTCACGTGCGCGCGCATACCATAGAACCTGCCCGGCTGTACGGACCCCGTTACCATAAGACCGTGTGGCCTAATGGATAAGGCGTCGGACTTCGGATCCGAAGATTGCAGGTTCGAGTCCTGTCACGGTCGCAGCGACATTTTTTTTTTTGGCGGCGACAGACTCGCACTAGAACTCTACGTAATCTTTGCTATTTAAATGTGGAAAATCTCAATTGAATCTTATTTGGGGCTAGTAAAGTTTATCTGTTCGTTGTTTGTTAAAACTTAAAACCTACGAATATTTATATTTTAAAAATAAAATGTGCCATAAAGTTGGTACCATGCTAAAATTTTATGAATCGAATCATTTTTATATTTAAATAATACTTTATCATTAATTGAGTGAACAGGTTTGTGTTATATAAAAAAAAATTGTTGGGTAGGCGTATTAAATTGTTAGCGAGATACTGAAACCAGTTCCCACCGATACCGGAATGTTACGTCTCAAACTAGTTGCGACATCTACATGTCGTTGCGTAACTACTTCACGTAAATGGTGTCACGATAGTAGTTCTACTCCACATAATAGATGGCGCTGATTACAGTTTGTGTAAAGTTAAATTATTTTGGATATTATTTTTTAATGTTTCTATCGAAGAATGATAATTTTAGTACAAAATCATCTCGGTAAACGGTACTTTTATGTAAAAGAAAATTAGCGAAATGTTGTAATTGGCGTATAACAAATACCCTTTTTCATTTGTTTCAGGATCATTGAAAACTTCGTTTTTAGCTGGTTCAACATTCACAGTACATTGGCATTTAGCATATGCGCACCGAGTAAGTTATCACTATTTTTCACCAGTTATGTACAAGCCCGGCTAGCTCAGTCGGTAGAGCATGAGACTCTTAATCTCAGGGTCGTGGGTTCGAGCCCCACGTTGGGCGAATTCTTTTTGTAACTTTTTATGGTTTTCCTTTCAGGGTGGATTCAGTTTAAGGATATTGGACGACTTGGAAAGACCTTTGCTTGATTTAACGCCGAGAGCTGGAGGCACTGAATTTGTACGGGATGATGTTACGTAAGCATTATTTGATTTGATTATTTTTATCTATTTGTTAGACATTAGTAATAGGTACAAAATGTTTTATCTATTGTGGGTCTTTATTTTGTCTAGTGTAATATTCTGCACATTGCGATTCTTTTCATAGTAATCTCAATCTCATGGATTCAATTTAGATACAAAAACAGTACTTCTCGTCACTGGACGATGAAGACTTCCTTCAAAAGCTTCCGCTTGTCACCGCTTACTAAGATTCTTAAAAGCTAAAACCAAAGTAGTGGATTTAGCACACGAGACAGAGTATTTATTTATTTAAAATTCTTTATGCACAGTTGGTATAAAGGCGGTCTTAATGCCATTAGGCATTTTCTGCCAGACAACCTTGGGGTGATGCAGAGACGATAAAAACAGTAGATGCACTAGAAAATTATAAACATGATAATAATAGACCACGATTCATAAAAATAAATATACACCTATATATTATCTGTAGCGTTGTTTATTTTACACAATCAAAGCAATAATGAAATCATATTTTACAGTGCCCAAAAATACGAGGTGCGACTACCAAGCGACTTTACTTGCGAGAACTGCACGCTCCAGCTACAGCGCGAGGCAGGAGAATGGGGCAGCAACTATCGGTTCTGGTCGTGCGCTGACATCGACATACTGCCGCGTGAGTACACTGTAGTGCATTAACATACTGCTGTCTGCTACACTGCTGTGCAGATAAAATGAAACTGCACGATGCAGTGGTAGCGTATAGGACATATCGGCAATTTATTTACTTCATTTTAAGAGTGGTAGGGTATAGTGGGAGTAATTTCACTCAAATTGGAGTTGCCCGACTGGGGAAGTACCTGTCTCCGTTGAATAAAATTGAAGTGAAATAACACTGCTTTGTGCTGTTTTATGTTCCTAATGGTGAGCAAGGTTGCCAGTGCTCCGCGAGGAAACTTGTAGGCGGCGGGGGGACTGGGCTATTTCTTTTTCGTTGTACAGGGTCAGCAACGCGCAATTGATATCCCTGGTGTTGCAAGCGTCTATAGGCTACGGTAACTGATTACCATCAGGTAGGCCATATGCTTGTTTGCCACTTTAGTGGAAAAAAAAACTTGAGAGGTGTCAAGGGACACCCGGATGGAACGAAGTTCCTTTCATTAAAACTTAATAATTAAAAATAAAAAAACCTGTATACACTCAACAATTCACAACGCGCGAAATTCAAATATTGTCATTCACTCAATAATATTTGAATGCTTGTCAACAATATTTGAATTTCGAAAAAAGTGTCGTGACAACTTTTTCGTAAGATTTTTTTCCATCTAGCCCCCTTTCACAACGCGCGATAAGGAACTTCGTTCCAAAAAATGCACAAATTACAATTTGGTATTCTCTCCCAGTCAAACTTAGGGTGATGCAACGATAGGGTGTTAGTAGGATTAGGTAGGAATTTATTGAGTTTGATCTAATAACTGAAAATTTCGCCAGTATTTTATTCGCCTCCAAAAGCTTAGTTCCAGCTAATTTTGGGGCCTTCAGTTAGTTCAACCAATTAATTAAGCAAGGTAGCTAGTCTAACAAGTTCGACAAATTGAAATAGATAAGTAGTCAAAAGTCAAAAACTCTAAAAACGTCATGAATATAAATGAAATCATTTAAAATACATAATTAATTATCCACAAAATGGCTGACATCCTGACATCTCAATATTTTGAAACACACTCCTTAGATTATAATGTATGCAAATATATTATTAACAAGAGATGTGAGCAGTACCTAATCGTTTGGAATCCGAATAATTTGTATTATAGATCTGAGTCAAGGCAAACATGTGACCACTTATAAATCTATGAGACTGATTAGAATAGAAAATTCTCGTATTGTATTCTGACTTGTTGGATAATATCCTATTGGGGCAGGTATCGGAATGTATGCAAGATTCTTACACACATACATACAAGGAATACACTCACGCCTTTTTCTCATGGGATAGGGAGAAACTAAAGAACGCCTCTTGCTACGATTCTTGCATACTTCTTTCACTTCGTCCACATTCATACATCTTGTCATACATACACACCGGTTGCGAGTACTAGGCACCGGACCTTTTTGAAAAACCAACCAGGGACTCTTATCCCCTAGTGAGCATAAAAAAAGTATGAATAGAGATTTAACCAGCAATGCAGGGTATTTTTTCCAGTAAGTAAGTATACCCTCAGTACATCATTTGGGCAGATTTTGATGATATCCTTTGCAGTCGGAGTGCAGTGCAGGAATGCAGTTTGTCTGTCTAGAGCCTTAAAGTTACTTTAAACTTAATGAAGTTAAATTCATCATCATCATCTTAAGTTTGTATCAATCTACTGCAGAGAGCCTTCTCTCTTTGTGACAATAAAGTATTTTGCAAATCATTTCCATTATAATCGACTGTCTGCATTTAATTATTTATGATTGGAATTTTAATTACTTATGCACATCTCATTAGAATACATTAACTGTTTAGTCAGTAAGATCTATGATATACGTGTCAGTCTGTTTGTTTTGAATGACAAGGCTGTATGAAAGAAAGATTGAGAGAAAAGATATTTATTCGAGAATTGGGAACCTTTGAAATGAAATGATATTTATTTCTGTAAATAGATCTTTTAAAGCCACTTTTACAAGTCAATGTTTTGATTTTTTTATGCTAGAAGGCGACGGCATTTCCTAACTGACGACCTCTGAGAAGAAACACCGAAACAAACTCAGAGAATCATGGTCTCTTTTAAAGTCCAGACATAGTAATATCAAATATGTGAGTTTCACAATGTAGGGCAATGTCTGAAATGGCCTTTTGAAGAAAGAGCCACAGCGGCTTTGAGTAGGCTAATTCCAGCCGACGGCACGCATGCATCAGTCATTGTGTAGCTCGACCATATTAGAGTGAGCTCAACAAATTTAGTCAGCGAGTCAACTTCCGGGTAGGGTCTTCGCGGGTTTATGTTGTAAAGTTAAATTAATTAAGTAAACGTAGGAAGCACTTCAGGTGAAAGAATTTGGATTTTTACGAAATTAATAGCTACTTTAAATTGTTCATCTGTCTGCATGTAGAGACGCCAGCAGGTCAAGCTATCCAAAACTGTCAAATTTTCCCAATTGAATATGAACCTTATTATTTTGGATTAAAGTTGAAAATCAATCATAGAACTTTGACAGATTGTGGTAGCTTGGTGTCTGTACCTAGGGCATACAACATATTAAAATATTTTTGGGGCATTTTTACACAGCACTTTCTACTTATTCCCAAACTAAGCAGAGCTTGTGCAATGGGTAGGTACTAGACAATGCTAGCTAACTATTTTAAAATCAAAACGATTGGTTTGATTTTTTTTAATAAAAATTTAGTTCGGGACCTGTAAGTACCTACTGTATTCGTAATCACGTCTTTCGCAATAAACTTCAAAATTTGTGCTTTGTCAAGCTAAACTAATAATTATTACTAATACTTATTTTGATTTCTGACATTTACGCGAATATTATTCATTGAAATAAAACTACTTTTTACGTATTTTTTATCGCGTTTGATATTATTAATCCCGTTCGTTATATTGATATATTATTAGTCATCAGCTAGGTAATCCGGCTCCATCTAATATTAGGTAATTAAATATTAACTTGTACAAAGTTTTTTTAAAAGATCTATTTGCAGTAATAAATATCATTGATCACGTAACAATAAGAATGTAGGGTAGCTGTCAGTAATAATATATCACCAAGACCGTGTGTCCAACACCTCAGTCTAACCGTGACCATGGACGCAGTAAAGGGTCCGAAACGTCGGGATTAATAATAATATATCAATATAACGCGATAAAATCCGTAAAAAGTACAGCTTTATTTCAATTATTGCTCATGTTCAAATCATAATTTTTGTGCGTAACCAACCTCTCTTCTCAATTCCAGGCAAAGAATACCACGAAACGTGTTCAGGCCACGGTTTCTACATCCTGGGCAGGTGTAAGTGCAACAAGATGTACTCCGGGCCCCGCTGCCAGTTCAGCGACGAGTGCTCCGACGATAACGACTGCGGGCTGCGCGGGAAGTGTATCGACGTGAACGCCACCGAGTCCCCCACCAAGATGTGCTACTGCCCGTTCGGGTTCTTCGGGAAGGGTTGCAACAAGAGTAAGTGTTCCACCTTGTGGAGGGTCATAGGGTTAGGTTCAAAGAAACTTTATTCCCAATAAATACATAATGTCACTTTACCGTCATCATCATCATCAACCCATATACTGTCCCACAGCTGGGCACGGGTCTCCTCTCATATTGAGAGGGATTAGGCTATAGTCCACCACGCTGGCCTAGTGCCGGTTGGCAGACTTCACAAACCGTCAAGAAAAATCTCTAAGGTATGCAGGTTTCCTCACGATGTTTTTCTTCACAGTTTCAGCGAGTGATAATTAATTATTAACACGCACATGAATTCGAAAAGTCAGAGGTGCGTGCC
Organism: Acronicta alni; assembly: GCA_964056405.1. Lineage (NCBI taxonomy): Eukaryota > Metazoa > Arthropoda > Insecta > Lepidoptera > Noctuidae > Acronicta > Acronicta alni. Next base: position 10,661,980 of record OZ043935.1, read on the forward strand.
TTGGGTTCGAACTCGAGACCTTCGACTTGGCAGTCCAATGGTCATACCACTAAGCTATCACTGTACTTAATAATAATAATATCACTTACTTGTGAACAATACTAAAATCTTAAAACTAAGTAAGTACCATACTTAATACTCAATTCATTTATTGCACTCCACAATGTTAAACAGTTGTAATACAGTTTAATTATGGTATCAATCATGGACCGTCGTCGGGCACGGCAACGTAAGAGAGAGTTTAATTTTGTTTGTTAACATAAGTTTGTCGTCGTCAGTTAGTTACCCATCAAATGCATTCATTTCTCCAAAAGAGATTGGTTTGCGGTTAGGTATTCGTTAAGTTGTGTTTGGAATGCATTGAGTGAGTTTACATTTCTTATACGTGATGGTATTTTATTATAAAGCTGTCCCTCAAATATTAGCATTTTAGGTTCCTACCATCTACCTAAATGTTAAACTGAACTTGAGTCCTACTAACTCCCTGTAGTGGAAAGGAAGTCATAAGTCATTTATTTATTTGTTTAACTCACATATGTACAGTCAGCAACGAAAGTCGCTGAACACGATGCAATTTTTAAAACGCTTTAACATTTTTTATTAACTAGAACTGTAACTGTAGTAACTGATCCGAGAAGGTAGCACGAGTTCTTTGTCTATAAGACGAGCTTTACCTTAACTAGAATTTAATTAAAAGTGTTGGTGTAGTTATGTTTTCAAAATCTGATTATGTTCAGCGACTTTCGTTGGTGACCGTACCTGTGTGATGACAGAGACACAGAGGATGATGATCCTCCAAGCATTATCCCAACTATATTGGGGTCGGGTTCCAGTCTAACCAGATGCGGCTGAATATCAGTATTTTACACGAAGCGACTGCCATCAGACCTTCGTAACCCAATTTCTGGGCAATACTGATATCCTGGATAGACTGGTTGTCAGGCTTTTTAGGCTTCTGACTACCACTAACGATTGTCATATGTGTGTTGTAGAAAGCGTACAGATATACCTACAGTAAACAACAAAGGGAAGAGAAATTATTAATTTTGTGGAGAGGCGAGGTATATTGCCCCTCCAACCAGGCGTGTGTTTTGCCTGGAAGGCCACAGTCCGACGGTTGACGTCGGGCGGTTTTATTTAAGCAACTTGCGTTGCGAATGATGTTGCTTGCGCGATTCAGGATTTATTCGTAGTTCCATGTAGCGCGGTAGATGTCGCTATAATTTAATAATGTATTCCTACGTTTATAGAGGCGCCATGGAAGGACAAGAAGGTGAACCTGGGCCTGTACAATAAGAGAGAGATGTCCAAACACTTCAACTTGTACTGGAGGATCCTGAAGGAAGACGCCGAGATCGAGTTCATTATGTTGGTCAACGGCACCTCTTATGCAGGTCAGGGACCATAGACAATGATGTACAATGTGTTTGTATCCTTGTTATATTTTTAGGAGACATGCTAAAAAAAGTCCTGGGTCGGGAAAACCTCGCGTCTCTAATTTTAATTATTATTATACATTCTTTATTGTACAAAGACTACATATTATATCTAACAACAAATGTACAATGGGCGGCCTTATCACTTAAAGCGATACGAGCACTTTAATCTTAATTTAAAGGTTGTGACCCCCATTCCAAGGGCGGAATTCTATCCTTGGAGATAATTTAACTTCGTAAATCTTCCTCGTTCACCTGGGTGAACAAAGTGAAATAAACCATTCAGAAAGGCCGTCTATGTGACCCATGTCTTTATCATTTCAGGTGTCGGTTGGCGTCCGAGCGGTTTGGACAAGCAATGCAAGAACTTCCCAGTGTTGGGACCACCTGTCGATACTAAAGGTAACATATATTTTAGGTACATACCTACATACCACCAGACATATCATACCAGACTTAAAAAAATTTGCAGATTTTCAATGATCCGATAATGATGTTTCAAATGATAAATTTGGTTCGTATCTGACCATTGGTTCTGAAGATACCTACACTACAAATTACTTGAAATTGGTTTTCTTATGTCCCAAAATATTATTAACTTATGTTAGTTTAATTTTATTAGATGACTTTTAAAAAAATATTCATTTGAGAAATAGAAATTTCTTAATATTATTAATTCATTAATAGTTCAAAGAAATTTATTTTCCCAATACATTACCAACTTAGTTCCCTTAAAACGATAAACTTAACTAAATTATTAACTTTATGTATAACCTTATTTTTAACTTACCGTCAAAAATTCTACTCATCATTATCAAAAACTTTTGCTGTGGGATCAAAACCTGAAATCGCGAAAAAAATATTTGTTGTGCACACATTTATGTTCACCCAACTCGATAAAATGTACAAACGATTCGGTACGATTGTTAATAAGATGCACCATCTTTTTTTTTATTTCAGTGACAACACCAAAAACAGAACCTCTACCGGAACCAGAACCAAAAGCAGAACCGGAGCCCAGTACAGAACCAAAAAGCGTGCCGGAATCGACGGCCGAACCCAGTTCTAGCCCTGAACCTAGTGCCGAACCTGAACCTAGTGCTGAACCAGAACCGAGCGCTGAACCAGAGCCTAGCGCTGAACCAGAGCCGAGCGCTGAACCAGAGCCGAGCGCCGAACCAGAGCCCAGCGCTGAACCAACTATTAAAGTATCAGAAAATGATAATAGAAACAAGAGGGTGGCGATGCACTCACTGGACGGGTTTGACTTCAAGAACCTCGGGAATGATGTTACGGTTAAAACTAGTGTATCATACAAGGTGTCTAGTTCTAAAGGTGAGTCAGTGCAGTTGTTAACGAACACAAACGTCTGTATATCTTTTTATGTTTCCAATAAATTATTTGAATTTGGAATTGAATGCTGAACCGCGGTCTAGTGTATTTTTGAGCTAAGTTTATTTCCTATTCTTATTTAGTTAATATTTTTTAGCTCGAGCAACATGAAATTGTCTTTTTTCGCCGACCATCTCGTGCTTGCAATTGCATATTGAATGACTACAATTTAAAAATTCTACTTGATTTCATAAAAGAATAACTTTAGAATAAATATAATATAAATATTGGGGACCTTTTACACAGCACGATCTAGTTCCAAACTCAGCAGAGCGTGTGCTATGAGTACTAGACAAGATATCCTACCAATATTATAAATGCGAAAGTAACTCCGTCTGCCTGTTACGCTTCCACGCTTAAACTGCTAAACTAATTTTGATGACAGTTTGTACAGAGATAAATGAGACTTGTAGAAGGACATAGGCTATCTTTAGTCTTAAAAAGCCCCTTGAGGTGCGCGTACAGTACCTAATACAGTTATAATTATGTTTGCAGGTCGTAAAAAGCGAGCACTGACGAACGTTACGAGTGAGTATAATAAAATGTATGATTGCACACGTAACACAACCACGCCACCACAGCCACGCCACACTGAGCACATAGAACTATATAACTATATTATAATAACAATACCAGCAAATATACGCCATTTACTAACTGCGATATATCAATTTATTGTTCCAACACTACCTGGTTATTTTTTTTATTCATAATATCGCGGCATATCACGGGACATTAGATACAGAATCAATTGGTATTTCTTTTACTTGACATTACTTTATGTAAAAATTCTATTTCTAATATAAGTAGTAAGACTTACTGTCTGATTAGTTATGGCACTGGCTGTAAGAGAACTTGGATCCAATTGAAACGAAACATCAATCAATACTTCTTTATTTTAACTGTTCGAAAGAATCGAAAAATATCGCAGTACTTAACTACCTACGTCTCGTCAAAGTATACTCGCCAATGGAAATGGAAAAAGGCTTGGTGATACTTTCACCACGTTTACTTTTTTTAAAAGGTGCGTAAGTTGGCGGATATGGGATACTCAAATAAAATATGTAGCACAAAAAAAAAGTGAGCATAATAATTGATGTTCAAAATACAAACAAAATAATAATAGTTCTTCGCTGAATGAAGAATTATGTATATCAGATCTTGAGTGATAGAGTAGTAATGGAATTTTTTAGCGAAAAATATTTAAATATCGATCGGGTAGTAGTGGAACAAGCTGTAATGTATATACGATGCTGCATGATAACTTATTTTTACAGATTCGGACACTACAACATCTCTTATATCCCATAATCACTCTGTTGTATCCACTACAGAACCCACAGCTTCCCCCGAACCAACCTCCCAACCAGAACCCGCCCCAGAACCGATTGGGGAACCCAAACCAAACGTTACATCTAAACCAAAGTTCAAGCCAAAGTCAAAACAGTCAGCTAGAGTCATTTCAACCCCTGAACCTACTTCGGAACCGTCTTTTGAACCAAAGTCGGCACCGGAACCGAGTTCTGAGCCTGAACCTCAACCCGAACCAACATCTGAACCTGAACCACATCCAGAACCAACGTCTGAACCTGAAACACATCCTGAACCAACTTCTGAACCTGAACCACACCCTGAACCAACTTCTGAACCAGAACCACATCCTGAACCGACTTCTGAACCAGAACCACATCCCGAACCAACTTCTGAACCTGAACCGCATCCCGAACCAACTTCTGAACCTGAACCGCATCCCGAACCAACTTCTGAACCTGAACCACATCCTCAACCAACTTTGCAACATAAATCTGAGCCTGAACCGAGTCCTGAACCCAAATCTGCACCAAAATCCAGCCCAGAACCGAAATCAGAACCAGAATCATTCATTGTACCAAAATCGGTGCCTGAACAATCTTCCGAGCCTCACCCTGAATCATCCCCCGAGCCAAGTTCTGAGCCCGAACCAACCGGTGAACCGGAACCTTCATCTAAGCCTGAACCAACTTCCCATCCTGAACCGTCCCCGGAACCTAAATCTGAACCCGAACCTTCAGTTGAACCTAGTTCCTCGCCCGAACCTTCTCCTGAACCTACCGCAGCATTGGAACCCGAGACATTGCTAGTGAAGGGACTTACAGACGAAGCAGGTAACGCCACAAGCTTTGCACTATTTATACACGTTCATTAGTGCCTCCGAAACTACAAATATTATTTAGACATTTATTTTAAAAAAATATGATTTCATTTACTACATGAAATTGCCTCGTTTGTTTGTTACTTCTAAAAGAATAAACTACTGAAATAATCACACAGACGTACCTAATTTGACGCTTGAAGAACATTTATACACAGGTACATACATGTTTTTTAGACAATAAATCACAATTTATTGACATTAAAATAACAAACAAGTACTTAATTGTATAGTGTAATTAATTAATAGAAGCCTTTTTGGCCTAAAGCCTATTCAGGCTTCATCCCATCTGCAAATATTGATAGAAATAATATCAGCTATTTAAAAGTAATTAATTTAAATATTGGAAGTGATATAAAGCGCCAATGGACGTGTATGTACATAAAATAGATTTATATTTGTATAGCAATTTGTAGCACATTGTTAATAATTATGTAATTAATATATTTAATTAAAATTTGTGTTAACATTATAATGCTTTCTTAAACTTAATTATTATTTAATTTTCTGAAAGAATTATGATAGATGATTTAAAAGAATGATTTTGAATTTAAAATTTTTTGGGCGATTTGACAAACAGTGGTTGAAAAAACCGGGTTGCGAAAAGCCGAGGACAGGGTGAAATGGCGCACATGGCTGATGATGATGATTGAAAAAAACCTTCGTATCTACATCAACCTAAATAAATGATACTTAGGCCTCTAAAACAGCATTTAATATAGGTATAAAATTGTTAGTCAAACCGCCCTTAGAACAAGAAGCAAATGACATAGCATATTGGTCTAAGTAGCTGGACACTTACATAACCTTGAAGCTGAAAGCAAAGAGGTTTCAAGTCTTTCTCTAGTCAGTGATTACTTTAATGACTGACCTGAATTCTGAGTAAGACTAACAAAGATACCAGAACGAAATGCTATGTAGTGCTTTAAGGTATAATTAATACCTACCTTTCTTTTTTTTTAAATTTTATCTTTCTATCTTTTTAATCTTGATCCCTGCATGCGGAAAACAATATCTGTCAATATATTTTGCATGTTTGTAATACTTATTACATATTATTTGCTTACATTTTCTGCTTTAATATATTCTAAGCTTCGCTGGGCTTTTGGGTGCCACCTCAACCTCACTTCCACCATAATCCTTTTCCCTTTTAATGTTTCTTGGATTTACAAACCTACTGATTTTCAAAATTAATACGTTTTTGAATTACTAGACTATTCTCCTTTTCTTACTTTATCTATTAACCTTTTTGGTTACTGTTTACTTAGGAAATTGTACAAATTCTATCTTGTCTTTCTTTAATCTTTAGATTAAGTATAACGATACTATTCAAATGAATTGTATGAGTGTGTGTTTAGGTAGGTACTTACAAATATAAGTTCGTCTATAATATTGTATATATAGACAGTTAACAGTAATATATGTGTGGTGACCTTGGACAACTGGTTTCCTGCAGTGGTAAGATGTTTGTAGAGTTGTTACTGATTATGAAATATCATTGTGGTCTGTTTGATAACTCATTTAGTACGGTCAGCAACGAAAGTCGCTGAACACAGGTTATTTTGAAAACACCACAGCTCCAAAACTTGTCAAGAGGTTTTTTCTATTAAGCTAACCTAATTATTTAATGGTCATCTATGTAATTATTTCGCATAACCTTAACAGGTCAGTAACTTCATACTTATTAAAAATTATATTGAAGATTGCAACATGTGGAGCGACTCGTTGCTGACTGTACAGAGGCCAGCACATCAAGCTACCTACCACTTACAATCTGTCAAATTTCTTTGATTGATTTTCAACTTTAATACAAAATGATAAGGTTCATATTCAATTGGGAAAATTTGACAGTTTTGGATAGTTTGACCCCTGCTGGTGTCTGTACCATTATAATTAAATTAACACTGTTTTGCCGCTAATTATAAATTAAATCAACATTTTCTGTAAATAAGTGTATAAAAGTAAGACCGTGCATCCTGTTTTTATAATGCAATGGAAGATCCTCATGGAATGTCCACCTCAGGGAGTGGCCAGGCCGCCAGGGTATATCAGACTCGTACCAACTGAAAATCGTTGTACAGTACCAAATCATAGGGGGACCATGGGACCTCAAAAGCGTTGGGTGCACCCTGGGCTATCACCATACCGCAGCATAATTACCTACCTAATATTATAATAAGTACAGCTTATGTCAATTTAATAGAAGAATTACTCTCTCAATCTTCATTAAGAATAATAGTTCGTCTCTCTCTCTCCTTCAATTTTTGTGGAATATCAAAGTAGGTACAATATTGTTTAGTGCTATTCGTGAGTACTTTTACAAACCACATTTAATGATATGGTAATATGGGAAAGGGAAGATACCTACTTAGATTATTATTTTGATTGACAACATTGTTATATGAAACAGCTCGTCCATCATCGTTTCGTCATCATTTTTTCCGTTACAGGCAAGATCTACAAGACCAAGGAGTATCTAAGGAGAAACTTATATAATACAATAAAAATGACAAAAAAATAACATAAATTGTAAACATTGTAGGTTACTTCCCCGCTCACGAATACGTACCCAAGTTTGACTTCAACCCTATGGACTGCACCGACATCGTCATCGGAACTGCTAAGGGCAACTACCATAGAGTGCTGGACTATTATACTAGAGATAGGTAAGTTACTATTACCTACTAGTAGGTAGGTACCCGATTTCAAATGGTGGTCTAAATACCCAGGTTTTATTGCTCAGGTCGACTCCTCGTGTCGACACGTTCTGGGGCGGACATGACGACATCACGGCGGCATCCGGCTACGAGGAGAACGGTCTCACAACCATCATGTTCAGGAGGAAGATCAAGGTACACGAGATTAAAAGTAGAATGACGTATACTGGTATGTCAGAGGTAATTGTGGACCACTAAGATGGTATTTTAGGAAATTTCCTAGGGATACACTGGTAACACCGTGCACACACAGCTAGCACGTTGACGTCAATGTGTCAACGTAATTATATTATATCAACAATAAAAATATAACGATAATTTATGTGCATACCCTGTTAGAGAATTATTATCTGCAGCGATATTGCAATTTAATATTGTATAGGTAAAATAATACCTATTAATTGCGATCCAGATCAAATCATAAAGTTCTTTGATTGGTTGGTAGTAATGGTAAAACCTCGCAATTACCGCGTTTTTCAATAATGTGGGGATTTATTTTTGATCGTCTAAATCAATACATATTTAGAACCCGTAGAACTCCTTTTGCAATATTGTAATATGATGCGGATTATATTGATGTATCGACGATAAAACGACTCTAGTTATGTGTATCAAAATATATAATAAACTGTCAGATAAATTAAAGAACATAGAATGTGATAAAAAATTTAAAATTGAACTTCAGAAATACTTACTTTTGAAAGGCTATTATAATATAAAAGATTTTTTAAATGATAAATAAATAATTTAGATGCTTGTAATAATTATATTCATTTGAAAAATATAAATAATGATATTGACATTTAATTAGAATTCTCAATGATGTTTAATAAGATTTACTTAAAGATATTCGAATGATGCACCATTATTTGTATTTTAAATTATATTTAAAATTAATAATATTTCTTGTGACATTTCTGCTATGCTTAGATTCCAATAATTAGTTCCTAAGATGTTGCTGTGCCCTAATAGGGTTCATGTTTGATTCCTAAATATGTTTAAACAACTTGTTACAACATGAATGCAATAAAGATAATTATGAATTAATTATGAATTAAAATGCAACCATTTTAGTCCCTCTGATTTTATATTCGTCCAGAATTTAACTAATCCAATTTGACATGACATCAAATATTTGTTATTTAACGTCTTTAGCTCGAAGTTATCACGTAATATTGTTATAGGCCAAAGAGCCAACTGACCACTCGATAGTGGACGACTCGATGCATGTGATCTGGGCGCGCGGCCAGGAGCCCGGCCGCTACGTGCACTCGCCGGCCTCCGGGCTCGAGCGAGGCACGGCCGCCACCGGGGACTTTTACCGCGTCGACGAGCTCAAGTACCACGGACACGGCGCGCAGAGGGGAGTCGCCGCCATCAATTTCTTTGGTGAGACACACAATAACTCACAGTCATTTCTGCAGGTTCTTTAGACAATGGTCGTGGCGAATTTCACGCATTCTATAGAGGTCTAAGTTAAGGAAAGTGCGGTTTTTATTCGGTACGAGTCCGCAATAGTCTGCCGCCTCCCTAGGCAACGGATCATCCATGATTATAAGAACTATAAAAAAATGTTCTTTAGACAAGAAGATCTGTGATTATTGTCAGTTCACACCACAACAAAATAATAGTGATCTGCAACATAATGACGATATCTAGGCTAAAACTAGGTCTTCTCTCAACGTCAGTTATCAACTTCTTTTGTGAATCACATAATATGTAAACTTCCAGCTGTCACAGTCGTGAAATAGTGACGGTTTAACGTTCCAGAACTTTCTGCAGGGTCCTATGCAAGAAGGTTGATGATTAATATAAATATAATCCCTGAATACACTTTTAATTTCTAATGTAAAAAGAATACTTGACTTGTTTAATGTATGTACCTAAAATCAGCCATCGAAATCGCCGAAATCGGTTCAATATCGACACAGATATCGGGCCACATACACACAACATAGTAACATATTATGATAGTGATCAAACGCCTAAACTGCATAAAAAAAATTGAATACAATTACAATATATATCGATTAAATTAAATTTGGAAATGTTACAAAATGTCATATAGATTTAAATATAATTAATAGGTATTATTTGACGATATTTCATTGTCTTTACATAAAATGGACCCATCAATAAATAAGAATGTGAAACTAAAGTTATCATTAAAAAAGCAGTCAATCACTTATCAATAAAAAAAAATTTTTTAAAAGTTTTGATTTCAGCAATTTTTTATAATGTTTATTGGTGTTTGGTTACAATTAAAATAAGTACGCGAAGCTATGCAAAATGTACTTTGATGTAATAGTTTTGACAGCGATGAAAGAATATTTGGACTCTTACTTGGGCCTTAAATTTCTTTGTGTTGTTTTGTATAATTCATAATTGTTCAATAAATACTATCAGAGGAGACCAAGGTCTCGGTGTCGGGCGGTATCCATCCACTGGCGGACAAGTGCGGCGGCCAGTGGCGGCTGCCAGCGGATTGCTCGCCGCAGAACAACACGTGCGATTACGTCGCCACGTGGGAGTACCTCGGACAGAAGCGCGGCAAGGACTCCGTGCGGTTCACCATCACCACCAAGCAGAGCAAGCACTGGACCGGGATCGGCTTCAGCGATAACAAGAAGATGGTGAGATTGTTGCTTTAAACACGCGTCTGTTGCTAGTTACATCACATCATCAACCCATTTAGGTACCGTCCCACTGTTGAGCACGGGTCTCCTCACAGAATGAGAGGGGTTAGACTATAGTCCACCAAGCTGGCCTAATGCGTGTTGGTACAGAGGCCAGCACATTAAGCTACCACAATCTGTTAAATTTCTTTGATTGATAATCAATTTTAATACAAACAGATAAGGTTCATATTCAATTGGGAACATTTGACAGTTTTGTATAGCTTGACCTGCTGGCGTTTGTACCTAGACTTCATACGCCCGCGCCGTTGAGAAAATCTCTAAGGCACATGCACGTTTCCTCACCATGTTTTCCTTCACCGTAGCGAATAACAATTAATTATTAATACGCACATGATTTCGAAAAATCAGAGGAGGCCTTGGGTTTCAAACTATCGCCACAATATTTGCTGATTTTTATTATTGACTAAGTAGACTCCCCGTATCTTGACCTCAATCAATCAAAGGGCCTCAATTTTTGCCTCATTGGCAATCATTAAAGCACTTTGATTGGGTTCAATTCCTGGTCGAGCAGTGTTATTGGGATTGTTTAAGACAGTGGTTCCTAACCTTTACAATATTGTTACTCCTATGACAGCTATTAGGCAAACCGATTTTACTCTCGTCCCTCACCCCCCTCATCGTACAGACATAATATGGCGAAGTGGCCACGACGCGATCGCGATGATGCGACGGCAGTTAGAAAGAAATGCCACGAGCGTGGTACTCACTGCTTGGCGATCTATAATTTTAGTAGTTATTAGGTCTTAATTATTAGGTTCTTCGTTACCCCTTTTTATTTGATTTACCCCCGCGGGGGTAATTACTCCCAGGTTCGGAACCACTGGTTTAAGAAATTCTCAATTAATATCGAGCTAATGCTCGGAGTTTGGATTTGTGTCCGATTAATGGCAATTGGCTCGCCGATGAACTGTGGATGTTCATTAGGACACCTTTTATTTATTAAAGGATCTCCGACAAAGGATATACACAAACAATTACAAGTTATAATTTCAAACAAATTAAATCTATCACTATGTACTCCCTCAATTTTATTAGTGGAGACCACAGCATGCACAATAACATTAAGAAATATTATAAATAATTATGTATTACAATGTTTTCTATTTTTTTTTTGAAGTTGGATAAAAAATAATAATATTAAGGATTTAAGAAGAACGTGGAATGAAGCAATTCATTAAAACTTTTCAAAAAATTTTGGTAGATAGCTACTTATATCTGAACCTTTGTCTAATAATACAGGTGAGATAGTATGAATTATTGTCTAAATGAAGTGTTCTCCGTGTTGTAGTCCCAGTCGGACGCCATCATCGGTTGGGTGGAGGCTCGGTCAGGTCGTCCGTTCCTCATGGACACGTGGGTGTCGGGGTACTCAGCGCCGCGGGTGGACGCGAGACAGGATCTCTCCAAGGAGAGCGGCAGTCTCATCGACGGCATCACCACGCTCAGCTTCGTACGGAAACGGGACACGGGAGACCAGAAGGTCAGTTTTATATGTTTACTATAATGTCCTGTTGATGGTGGCGTTGTGTGTTGAGTCGTTTTATTTCCTACAACATGGTTGAGTCGAACGGCACCGATACACACGTCATTGGCAATGGCAATCTTTCTATATTTAATTATTACTTATACTGGATTAGCCACTCATTAGTTTAGTGGTCCTAAGCGCGACTGCTACGCTAGAGATACTGGGTTTGATCCCCAGGTCTAGCAAAGTGTTATTGGGGTTTTCTATGAAATTCTCAGTAGCAGCTCGGAGTCTGGTTTTGTGCCCGGTTAATGGCAATAGGCTCGCCCCCTATTACATGGGACCTAAACATACCGGCGAAATGTGGGTGTACATTAGTACACCTCTGCCTAACCCTTCGGGGAATACAGGCGTAATGGTATGTTTTACTGGATTAATATTTTTTGTACATTTGTATTATCCTGCCCGTGGTCGAATTTTTCCTTTTCTAAATAACTTTAAAATCTTAGCATGAAAAATGCCAAAAATATACATAAAGATAGTTAGAAGGTAAGGTGGCATCGTTCGACATTGAACTAACTGTAAAGTAAGTTGTGTCGGTTGAAAAGCAAAAACTTGCTTTTCAATAGGTGTTACTGACGTCACCATAAAGACGTAAATTCAGTATGTGAAGGAAAAATTCGACATGACGGGTAGGTATCGCGGTGGCTTAGTGGTCATAGCGGAATTTTTCCTTTTCTAAATATCTTTATTATTGTACACCTCAAACTGCATTGTTCTCATGATCTATTCAGAACATTGTAAACCAAGAATAACACTGTAATCATGTTTTATTTTAAATGGAGTTTCCTGCCGGTTCTTCTCCATAAGATCCACTTTTTGGAACCGTACTTTGTATTTTGAAAATACTATTTTAATGATCTACTTATTTGAAATAAAATATTTGACTTTCTTTTGAAATTATATTAACTTTCATGCATATACAGGGTGGAAGGGACATCGACGCGCAACGGCTTACCATGACTTCAGTTCATGATTTCTTTTCTTAAATTTTACGTTTTATTTGCAAATTTTTCAACTTTAAAGTGTATATAATCATTATATCTATCTAAGCCAATAAGAATTTTAATTAAAAAGTCATTAATTCACTTTTTTCACTAAAAACAGCATTGTAAATTAAACTCGAAAGATCTTCTGGTCAGCTGTTTCCTTAGAGTTCACTTGCGAGTTGTAAAATTTAAGAAAAAGCCGACGAAAAATTCCAACGCAGGGGGGTTCAGAATCATGTACTGAAGTCATGGTCCGTTGCGCGTCGATGTCCCTTCCACCCTGTATAGATTATATAGGTCACATTTTTTTAAATTACTCAAATATTGTATGCCTACATAACTATACCAACTGTTGTCCCCTTTAAGGTTAACAAACACAGTAAGTAATATAAAGATATTATTTTACTGTAGTTACTCAAATAGAGAGCTTCACTCAGCGGTGGGTGTTACCGGCGGTATAGATAGATAAGCTCTAATTACGTGTTTGGATATTATTAGGAAGCTACCTAATTATAATTAGATTTTTTTAATTTTAAATAAAAAAAACGTTCGTTAAAAATCTGAAAGTTATCTTCACCAATTGCTTTGAAATTTTGATAGGTACCTACAGTATTTGAATAGGAAATGTAATATTATATTAATATATATAATCATTATCAACCCATATACTGTCCCACTGCTGGGCACGGGTCTCCTCCCACATTGAGAGGGTCCAACACGCTGGCCTAGAGCGGGTTGGCAGACTTCACTCGGCGCAGCGCCGTCTAGACAATCTCTAAGGCATGCAAGTTTCACATGATTTGGAAAAGTCTTGAAGTGCGAGCCGTGGATTCTAATTCTAACTCGGGATTTTTGATTTGAAAGTCCAGTGGTCATATTCTATAATGATTAAATATTTTGGGACATCTAGTCCCAAACTAAGCACAGCTTGTACTATGGGTACTAGACAATGGATATAATGCTTATATACCTGTATATATTTTTATGTGAAAAAATCTTAAGATATAAACGATAAGAAACACCAAGACAAACACAAACAACTTCATGTTCGTCACATAAATATTTGTGTCCTGTGGGAATCGAACCCATGACCTTAATATGATCAGTAGTCCGGCTCGAACCACATAGGTCATCAAAATAATACATTATAATCATACAATTTTAGTTTACATAAGTTAGAGCTTAGCTAAGTGATATTTACCTACATCTATACTCAGACGAATATGTTCAATTTATAAGGTATTTAAAAGTAAAAGTATCTAAACTATGTAATTTCATTGTAAATATCCTAATATTTAATCACCAAAAGTACGTTCTAGAATAGAACTAACGGTAGGTTTGAAAATAAAATGCAAAAGTTTATGCGTCGGCCGGGAATCGAACCCGGATCAACTGCTTGGAAGGCAACTATGCTGACCATTACACCACCGACGCATGTGGAAGATGATTCGAAATATCTACTCATATACATTCTAACACTAATAACTGATATTGCACATTGTTTGAAATGATTTTAATTTAATTATTTTTCATTATTAGGCAGACCTTCTTTTTTTGTAATGGACTTTATCGAACATTGATAAAGTTAAACGGCTACTACAGTTAGCGTAGCGTGATGAAATGTCGAAATAAAAGTTCTAAGCAAAATTCGGTAATTCTCATTCAATAACGTTGTATTTATTGTACTAACATTTTTATTTTATTTCTTTCTTTCTTACATGTACTTAATCATAATTACAGTAAATCCCAATTCGATAATTACAGAAAATAATCATTTAAAACCACAACAATACTACTACTTCATTTAAAATACATATTTTTCACATACCATCACTGAACTGACTGAAGGGTTAGGCTGAGGTGTACTTGTGTATGTGTATTTACAAATAGAGGTATACTTATATACACCTTATATATACCGTACGCCGGTATATTTAGGTCCCATGTAGGTAATAGGGACGAGCCTATTGCCTTCGACCTGTATGCTAATTTGTCATGTTCATCATCATCAACCCATATACTGTCCCACTGCTGGGCACGGGTCTCCTCTCACAGAATGACAGGGATTAGGCTATAGTCCACCACGCTGGCCTAGTGCGGGTTGGCAGACTTAACACGCCGTTGAAAACATCTCTAAGGCATGCAGGTTTCCTCACGATGTTTTCCTTCACCGTTTGGTGAGCGTGTTATCTGTGTTGTACTCAGGAATATAATTATATTATCCGTGATCTAGTGGTTCTAGTGGACTACTGATCATGGGGTCGTGGGTTCGATTCCCACAGGACACAAATATTTGTGTGGGTAAAACATGAGTATTTGTGTCTGGGTGTTTCTTATGTATTATAAGTATGTATTTACAAAAAAAAGTATATAAATATTATATCCATAGTACAAGCTCTGCTTAGTTTGGGACTAGATGGTGCTGTGTAAAAATATCCCAAAATATTTATAAAAAAAAAATGTTATTAAATTTAGTGTGTGCTTTCAGACTTGTGTATGTTTACAGCTAAGTAAACTAAATAAATGTGTGTTCACAGGACCTGGCCTTCACGGACAGTCAGTGCCTGTACATGATGTTCATCACGCAGGGCGGCGGGTACGACGCCGTCAACAAGCGCACCAGCAAGCACCTACAGACGCCCATCGTCACCGAAGAGCGCGTCTGCATCAGACCCTGCGGACCTGGTACAGAGATTAATCATTATTTCTCTTTACTATGTATGCGTTTCAAATAAGAATAGGAACGTCAATGACCTCGAATGAACGCGATCTATCGAAAGAATTTTTTATAGTCTTATTAAAGAATTCATAGATAAAAAATTTTGATGTCCACTGCAACCTTTGCTAAGCCCTACAATTTTTGCATGCTATGTATTATCCTAGCAAAACATGCCCCTTTGTATTATTATTTAACATCTTGTATGCCATGTTTTACGCAAATAAATTAATATAAAAAAAGTACAGCTTGCAAAGAAAATTGAATTTCTTTATAATATATCCGGAACTCTGCGAGTTAATAATAAAGGCACAAACCGCCAAAAATTATATTATAGACAATAATTTTTAAATTGTTTGAAATGAAGCTATACACTCTAAACACTTATGTTCATCACATAAATATTTGTGTCCTGTGGGA
This sequence comes from Acronicta alni, assembly GCA_964056405.1. Lineage (NCBI taxonomy): Eukaryota > Metazoa > Arthropoda > Insecta > Lepidoptera > Noctuidae > Acronicta > Acronicta alni. The sequence goes on from OZ043935.1 coordinate 10,678,065, forward strand.
ATCGAACCTTCGAGCTCGTGATCAGCTGTCCGACACGCGAACCACTAGACCACAGACGTCGTCAAAATACAATAATAATAATAAAAGATAATAATAAATTTATTCAAATAACTTTTGGCTTAAGATAACTTAACTAGACAAAACAAAGTATAAATTAGGTATAATACAATACATATGCCTGAACTAGGTACTTAATCCTGTGTTTCAGGCGAGTGGGGCTAACAAAGTCTAAAATAATCACAAATAATTATAAATTAATCAAGGTATAGGTAGTTAAACAGAGATATTAACAAAAATAACTTGTTACATGTATAAATAAAAACTAATTAGAATCACTATAACAAATGATGTTTACTTTAACACAACTAATAACTTCTCTGTATCTTCGTAGGACATACTTTGAAATTGAGCGGGTAGATATTTAATTTTGCATTAATTCTATTGTAGAGTAGCGGACTATGAACACAAAAAATTTTGACGTAAAAGCACGTTTAATTCCTATATTGTGAGGGCAAACTATATCTTCCCGTCTTTTGTTAGTGAATTCAGTACTGAAAGGAAGTGCTGCGTGCTGCTTTAGTACTATGCTCATTATGAACAACTGTTATTAAATATCTACCAAAAAATTAAATCGTTAGATGCGACCTACCGCGTCAAATAATGTTCACGTTTCCGTAAGTAAACTGGTTGACATCGGAAGTATCGAATCTGTTATTGTCTCGTTCACTCACACTGAATATTGCACACTGTCTCTACATGGAATGTGTGTATGCACTCATCTCTATATGGACTTAATAAACACACTGAATAATACAGATTTAAATCTTTGACTGCCTTATTAGTCTAGTGGTCCTAGGCGCGACTGCTACGCTAGAGGTCCTGGGTTCGATCCCCAGGTCGAGCAAAGTGTTATTGGGTTTTTCTATGAAATTCTCAGTAGCAGCTCGGAGTCTGGATTTGTGCCCGGTTAATGGCAATAGCCTCGCCCCCTATTACATGGGACCTAAATATACCGGCGAAATGTGGGTGTACATTAGTACACCTCTGCCTAACCCCTCGGGGAATACAGGCGTGTGGTATGTTTTTTTTTTTATGTGTTTAAATCTTTGATAACTACTCGTCCACAGAGCCGATAGAAGAAGAGATAACAACGGAGGCCATCTTGCCCGGGCAGGCCTCGTACACGATGTTGATCCGCATCACGGGTCTGGCCGACAGCTTCAAGCCGCCGGCGGCCGGCAGCAAGGAGTACGACGAGCTCAGCCGACAGGTGGCCGACAGCCTCGCCTCACAACTCGCCAACAACAAGGGCTACCACGGCATCGTCGTCAACGGGTTCATGCAGTAAGTCTATTACAACGTTTTACAAAATACCCTGTAAAAAATATAATTAATTATCAAAGCCAAAAATGTTGTCAGCTGTCATGTCAGGGAACCAGATTATTTAACAGAAAGCCCTACGTACCTATTTTACCTAATAATTGTCTACTTTAATAGATTTTCTATTAAAGTAGACAATTATTTTCCTTTTTTTGGGGTATGTTCTTAAATATTGCGAATGTTATCGTTATAAGGCCTCATTTAACCTCCATTGGACATTTTACACAACACCATCTAGTCCCAAATGAAGCAGAGCTTGTACTATGGGTACTAGACAATGGATATAATACTTATATACTTTTTTTTTGTAAATACGTACTTATAATACATAAGAAACACCCAAACAAACACAAATACTCATGTTATAACCACACAAATATTTGTGTCCTGTGGGAATCGAACCCGCTAGACCACAGAGGTCGTCAAGAACGTTCTGTATATCATAAAAATTGTAATAATAACAACAATAAAATATATATCAAGACAAAATAGCTAACCGAATAATTAAATACGAAGAACTCTTTCTTTTTTATATTTACCACCTTATTGTATACATTGTGGAATGCAATAAATAAATATGAATATCTATTTTAAGAAACAGTAATTTTAACAAAAAAAAAACAAAATGCATCTTGAGTGACTTTGTGATGTATCTTCAGAATCGATGACACCAATCCAATTAATATGGAACCATCTAGAAAGTGTACTCAATTAAACATGAACTCCCTTTATTATGGTAGAGCTACACAGTAACTGATGCGTCTATTCAATACCGATATGGTTCTTTCTCCAAAACGCGATTACATTACATTAACGTATGTTTTAAGAGAGATTTTGCAGAAAAACTAAGTGATATGATATGCATACACAGCTTTGAGCTGTATTCCTAACGGTGAGCAAGGTTGCCTGTGCTCCGCGAGGAAACGTTGTGTTGGCAGTAGCACTTCGACACTTGTACTGCCAACCCAACTATTCCTCTTTCGTTTGACAGGGTCGGCAACGCGCAAGTGATACCCCTGGTGTTACAAGCGTCTATAGGTTACGGTAACCACTTACCATCAGTAGGACCATATGTTTGTTTACCACCTGAGTGATACAAAAAAATAAATTTGACATGTTGGACATGTCGTCAATGCAGAAGCAACTAACAAACAGACACACAAATTCACTCTCATAATTTTGTTCACAGAAACGAAACCAAGGCCATAATAGCGGAATTGACATTGAAGTCAATAGATTTGAATACTATAGAGGGCTCGACCGGGAGGGCGCTGGATTCCAACAGTACGCAGCCGGAGGACGAGGCCCAGCGCTGGCGGAGCGCCGTCAGCGACACGCTGGCGCTCGGCAGGGTCGGGAACCTCAACGTGGACCCTGACTTCTTGGTATTTGAGCCGCAAACCTGTGAGTGCTTGCTTTTTAATGACATAATGCATTGTTTGTATTTTTACCCCTGACAGCAATGTCTGTATACTATTTAATGGTGAAAACGGTGAAGGTAAACATCGTGAGGAAACCTTCATGCCTTAGGAGACATTTCTCGATGGCGTGTGAAGTCTACTACCGCACTAGGCCAGCGTGGTGGACTATAACCTAATCCCTCTCATTCTGAGAGTATACCCTTGGAATAATAATATACTAAACTTCTTTGTCTTAAGTTAAAATATAAAAGGTATATACTAATTAGACTATTAGATTATTATACTATTAGACTGCCTCATTAGTCTAGTGGTCCTAAGCGCGACTGCTACGCTAGAGGTCCTGGGTTCGATCCCCAGGTCGAGCAAAGTGTTATTGGGTTTTTCAATGAAATTCTCAGTAGCAGCTCGGAGTCTGGATTTGTGCCCGGTTAATGGCAATAGGCTCGCCCCCTATTACATGGGACCTAAACATACCGGCGAAATGTGGGTGTACATTAGTACACCCTTCGGGGAATACAGGCGTGATGGTATGTATGTATATACTAATTATAAAGTAGACCATATCATACAACATAATTATATGAGTTGTTGATGATAATGATCTGTCTATAGCATCGTAGGTACTTCTAAAACGGATGAACCGAATTTAAATGTCTTTTGTTTAAAAGGTGACTTAAATTTAGAGTGTTCTTAGCTATAATTCAAGAAAATCTGTTCAACCATTTGAAAATTATCTGCTGTTTAGTTGATGAAGGCTTGTGAAAATTCCTAATTCGTATCCTGTTACTTCAAAATTATATTGCAAGAGCATTTTTTTAGTCTATTGTACTAAGATAACAAATAAGCAGACGGGTCGGCTGATTGAAAGTTGATAAAATAAATAAATAATTCTTTATTAAATGAATGTGTGACGGAAATTGAACTCGTTTTAGGCTAATTTTACAATTTGCAGAGTTCATACAATAAAATACATAATTATGTACCTTCCTATGCACACTGCTTTGTACTGCTTATATACGTAAGTATATAAGCAGTACAAAATAAGTAAGTAGTACAAAGATAACTATGTACGCTTATGTACTACTTATTTACTTACCTATGTACTGCTTATGTACTATCCTATGTAGTACTTATGTACTCCTTATGTACTACTTATGTTCTCCTTATGTACTCATTATGTACTACTTATTTACTTACCTAAGTACTGCTTATGTACTAACCTATACTACTTAGGTACTTTCCTATGTACTCCTTATGTATGTATGTACTATTTATGTACGTTCCTATGTACTCCTTATGTACTTCTTATGTAATCCTTATCTACTACTTATGTACTCCTTATGTACTCATTATGTACTTACCTATGTACAGACGCCAGCAGGTCAAGCTATCCAAAACTGTCAAACTTTTTCAAATGAACCTTATCGTGTTGTATTAGAGTTGAAAATCTATCGAAGAAATTTGACAGATTGTGGTAGCTTGATGTGCTGGCCTCTGTACTACTTATGTACTTTCCTATGTACTCCTTATGTATGTATGTACTAGTTATGTACTTTCCTTATTCCTATGTACTCCTTATGTACTTTTTATGTACTCCTTATGTACTTTTTATGTACTCCTTATGTACTCATTAAGTACTCTTTATGTACTCCTTATGTACTTACCTATGTACTGCTTATGTACCACTTATGTACTTTCCTATGTACTCCTTATACATATACTCCTTATGTATGTATGTACTATTTATGTACTTTCCTATGTAGTCCTTTTCTACTTCTTATGTACTCCTTATGTACTCCTTATCTACTCATTATGTATTTACCTATGTACTACTTATTTACTTACCTAAGTACTGCTTATGTACTAACCTATGTACTACTTATGTACTTACCTATGTACTGCTTATGTACTTACCTATGTACTACTTATGTACTTACCTATGTACTGCTTATGTACTTACCTATGTACTACTTATTTACTTACCTAAGTACTACTTATGTACTCCTTATATACTCCTTATGTACTCATTATGTACTTACCTATGTACTACTTATTTACTTACCTAAGTACTGCTTATGTACTAACCTATATACTACTTATGTACTACTTATGTACTACTTATGTACTTTCCTATGTTCTGCTTATATGTATACTTAATACCTTCCTGCAAACAGAGTATCGGGCAATGTGGTGGACATTGCCCGATACTCTGTTTCTAAACAATGCTGCCCCTACGCTAATTTTATTGTTCCTGCTTGAAGAGTTATGCTGCTAGTGGAATTATTGGGCATATGAGATTTAATAATTGAGGTCTCAAGATGACAACGTTGCTGGGGTCTATAGGCTGAGGACCTGTGTGCTTGTTTGTCATATTATTACAATCAAAAAGTTTTCTAATATCCTCCGAAAGTCTTGACCCTCAAAAGGGGGCGATATCTCTCCATGAAAAAGACTGATTTATAACTAAACAACATTTTGTTTGTACAGTGGTGTCCGAGAATGAGCCCGACGACTCTTCAGGCAACGCCCGCTCGTTCTTCGGTCTGGCGGAGACCAAGCTGTACGTGGTGGTCGGCTGCGTGGCGGCGCTCGTGCTGGTGGCGCTGCTGCAGGCCGCCTGCACTCTGTACCGCGGACGTAGCGGGGGGGCACACACCAAGGTAAGGGGGGAAAGAAAAAACGGGAATTTCCCGGAAACAATTTTGTGACCAGAACTAACATTGAGGACTTCTTATCCCATGAAATCAATCCGATAAGAATAGGGAATATGCATGTGATTCAAATAAGAGTCAAATACCTATATTTTTTTAGAAACTTAATTAAATTACTTCAGAATTGTGACGTCATCAATATTTTTGAATAAAATTTATTTTTAACCAAGAATTTAATTTCAAATATTTGAAACGCGAGGCCATTTGTCCAAGAGAATATGACGTAAAAGTCTATTACAATAAATATCAATTTAATTGAGTTTGCAATTCGTATGATAGACTATGACGTCACACTAAGCGCGCCGCGCAGATAAAAGCTATTGTTAAATAAATAAACATTGTCATGACAAAACAGGTCGCAAATATAACTATCGCGGCCATTGTGTGATATCTGGTCGAGATACTGGTATAATTTACAGTTCCGTCGGTTCCTACACTACCTAATGGTCCCTCGTTTACAACAGAGGACTAAAGGGTCCGATACGTCTGGAATAATAATATCAATATAACGCGATAAAATTCGTAAAAAATAGTTTTAATTTTCAATGTCGTACGTGTAAATACGCGTACGTGTAAAAAATCAATAACTTAATTATATACTTTTTTTTTCAGGATCAATTGATCCCCAACTCGGCATGGAAAGATTATTCAACAGCAAACACGAACTACGCGTTCGAGCCATTTGAAAACGACGATAAATACAACAGCACGGCGTCTACTGCGCCACTGCGGCACCGCCCCACCCCCCTCCGGCCCACAGACCCCCCTCCACCTCGCCCCGGCAGCGCTGCCAACAAAGCGCCCTCTAACGGCAAGATGGGGAAACCGAATGGGATGAATGGTCAGCATGGGATGAATGGTCAGCATGGGATGAGCAGTCAGCATGGGATGAATGGTCAACATGGGATGAATGGTCAACACGGGGTGAATGGTCAACATGGGGTGACCGGTCACGGTACCCACAGCAGCAACGGGCGCATGACCCCCAGGCATCAGAACAGCGCCGCGCAGTACTACCACGAGACCAGGTCACTGCAGAGACCCCGCGGCCCGGGACATTACAGGTAACTTGTATGATAATAATATTATACTTTACAAAAATTTGAATTGCGCCTCCATTTTTTTTTTACTTCACCTGCTCGGAGAATGACGCATTACTAATCTAGTACCGGGGGAGAAAGTAGCTCTTCAGCCCCTAGGGCCATAAAGTTGTATGAACATCCATTAGTAACGTGTTTTAGTTTTTTTTTAATACCGATAAAATATTGAATTTTGACGAAGCAAAGGTATGTAAAATTAAAATTTCGAATAAATTATAATAAGAAACCTTTGTGGTGACGCAGTAGAATATTGATAATTTAAAAATATAATTTTTGAAAGCCCGTTTTGGAGTAAATTTATTGAATTTTATTTTTCGTGACTTGTAAAACATAATTTAGGCAATTATTAGTGAATATTATATTAAATTGCATCGCCACAAATGGTAAAAAGAATAACTATATGACTGAAAAATCGAAATAAGTAAGTACATTTAATAATAAGTCTGTATGTATGTATGTAATAATAAAAGTAAGTATGACTAGGTTCATGAACTTTAGTCCTATGAAGGCATCTGTAATTATTTTCAGATATTACTTAGGTTTAAAGACATTTATTCTCATTAAAAACAAACAGTCACTTACATGAGAACATTATTGACATACAAGTAGATTACTTCTATTTATTTTCCTTGGTACTGTGAAGTAAAAAGTACTATGCTTCACCCGGGGGAAAGTACACCTACAAACTCTTGTTGATTGCAAAATGTACACTCGTTATGAATGTAGATATCACTATCTCCTCTTGGTGAACAATTTACTAATAAAACGATTTAAATTGCGCGCCTCTCCATTTGTTTTTTTTTTTTTCAAGTTTTAATGTTAACATTTTATACCTCCATTTCAAAATAAAAGCTGTGCTTCTGTGCTTACCATCTTAAAAAGAATTAACTTCAATTTTATTTTAATTTATTATTGATATGTATACTTACTTACTTATACTCACCAAGTCTTTGAGTTCAATGTATTAAAAAAAGGCGTCATGTAGTTCGACTGCAAGTCGACTTGCAGTTTAACTGGCCCAATATAATGAGGAAACCAAAAAAAAAAAACAAATTATCAAAATAATAATAATACGAAAACAAAAAAATATAATTTATGATATCTATCCCTTGTTAAACTGATTATGATGTGACGTCATTAGAAAATACGTCATCATTCTAATAACACCTTCTGATAATGACCTCTGTGGTCTAGCGGTTCGACTGCTGATCAGTCGTGGGTTCGATTCCCACAGGACGCAAATATTTGTGTGGATAAAACATGAGTATTTGTGTTTGTCTGGGTGTTTCTTATGTATTATAAGTATGTATTTACAAAAAAAAAGTATATAAGTATTATATCCATTGTCTAGTACCCATAGTACAAGCTCTGCTTAGTTTGGGTCTAAGATGGTTTTGTGTAAAATGTCCCAAAATATAATACTTACATAAATATCAAACAAAGGCTAGTAAAAGTAAATATTTATAAATTGCTTAATTAACACTACAAATGTATAGTTAAGAAATATTTACCATTCATAGTTTTTTCATTTTCTATGACGAGGGTGACTATACAAAGGGTTAGAATATTTGTATTTCAGACGGTTCTTAATTTCACCGTTGCTTGTACACGACCGTGTGGCCTAATGGATAAGGCGTCGGACTTCGGATCCGAAGATTGCAGGTTCGAGTCCTGTCACGGTCGAAACTTTATTTTGTTTCACGTACGACATTTTTTGTTGTTATTTTTATTAAATTAATGTTATTATTTAAAATATATATTTTAAAGTTATTATTATAATTATTGTTTTCGTATTGAAGACTAAAAATCAAGGTATTTGTTATTTAATTGTTTACACGTTAATAAACATAGGTAATTTACGGCCGTTCCCAATTTTCAATCAATCTAGAGAATTCCATATAATTATTATTAATTACTAGTTTCTGCCCGCAACTTCGTCCGCGTGGAAAAGCGTTATAAATTATAGCCTATATGTTATTCTGATGTATAAATAATAATACTGTAAAGTTTCATCAAAATCCGTTCAGTAGTTTTAGCGTGAAAGGGTAACAGACATACACACTCACAAACTTTCGCCTTTGTAATAATTATTAGTGTGATTTGACTTTCATAAATTCATTCTAGTTCCTCGATGAAAGTAAAAATACAGTGTCTTTTATTTTTTGTTTTATACAACGTTTGTCGTAGTGGTTCGCTTGTTGAACTACTGATGATTAGGTCGTGGGTTCGATTCCTATATGACACAAATAAATTATGTTATGACACAAGTGTTTGTGTTGGTCTGGGTGTCTCTTATGTTGGTCTAAATAAGTATTTATAAAAAAGAAAAGTATGTAAGTAAGTATTATTATGAATTGTGTGGTACCCATAGTACAAGCTTTGTTTATTTTGAGACTAGATGATGCTGCCCAATTATTTTCTATTTAGTCAACTACCTTTGGGTTCACTTCGGGTGTTATTTGGGTTTTCTATGAAATTCTTAGTGGCAGTTTTGAATTTGTGACCAGATAATGGCAATAGGTTCTGTCACAAGGGATCGTTTGAGCTTTACGTTGCCTTCCCTATTAGTTGCTTGACAACCAGAGCTGTCTTTGTGCATCCAGGGGCATAACATGGTTTTGTTTTGGGCCCATTTAGAGAGAATTTTTTATTTTTATTTTATGTATTGAAATAAAACTACTTCTGTACGGATTTGATATTAGGTATTAATCCCTAATAATATCAATATAACGGGGATTAAATATATCAATTTATCGCGTTAAAATCCGTAAAAAGTAGTTTTATTTCAATGTATAATATTCGCGTAAATATTGATTTCTGACATTTACGGATTTTATTTTTAATTTTTGGATCCTTTACAGCGTCTATGGTCATGGGTAGACTGACCATGTCTACCCGTAGTTTTATTTCAATTCGCATAAATTTCCGAAATCCATAATTTATTTTATGTATTTTTTATAGGTCTTGCCCAGTGTCCTGGGCCTTTGCTCATTGTTATGCAGAAGACGGAATTGTTGACAGCAACTTTGATGAGAACTGTTTGGTTTTCCAGTAACTCAGGTCGTTCGGAGCGCGCCACGTACTCCCTGCCGCGAGGCCCGCACCCGCGCCCGCCCGGCGCCGGCTCGGGCTCCGGCTCCGGCCTCTCCGCGCAGCCCGACTTCTACTTCATGCCGTCGCAGCGCAAGTACGAAGGTGAAGTAGTCAGAGTTTACGTAGACAATAGGGACAGGGAGCCTACAGAATAGACGCGTACCTAGTCCGATAGACTACATACAAGTCGACGGCCCCCAATATTTATATAAATAGTTGAAGATATAAAAATTGATACATAATTAGAATTATAAATCTTTATCTCTACTTGCCATTACTGCAATGAAATGAAAATGTATTTTTTTCAATTTTGATAGTACAGGGCACATCAAGCAATCTGCCAAATTTCTTTGATAGATTTTGAACTTTAAAACAAGGCATAATGTTCATTTTCAATTGGAAAAATTTGACAGTTTTAGATAGCTTGACCTGCTGGTTTCTGTACCTATACGTGGGGGCCGTCGAAGTATTGGGCGACAAACTTATCTGACTCCGTAATTTCTTTTTTGTCGACCTATACATTTAAATATGCTTAGGACTCTGAACTTACAAAATGGGTTACAAAAATATTCTACCTCAGGATTTGAACCTGGTTCCTTCGGTTCGACACTTATACAGGTAGTGTAGTCAGCCAAAGCGTCTGGTATACCAGACCGGAGCACGCAGATCGAATCAGCCTTAGGACCGAATTTTTATTTCACAAACATATTTTATAATTTATTTCACGGATTGAAAATAAAATAATAAACCTGTTATTATATCCTGCGCTCAAATATTTAAATTCACAGTTTTGCTATAAAGCTGTTAAACCCAAAAACAAATAAAGTCATCGGACATTAATCACAGAGCGACAAAGCGACATTAGTTCCAATAACGGCCACCGGTTAGAGCGACATTAGTTCCAATAATATCCACCGGTTCAGATAAGTTTGTCACACTGTAGACGAATTGATCTAACCTCAGACCAAACAAAAATGTATAGAAAAACTTACGAATATTTCTATGTATTTATAATAACACTTTCTTTAAACTGTTTTTTTTTTGGTCTGAGCAAGTAACAAATCGATCAGGGAGTCTGTATTTTCTATAACAATTTTGCGATTGGGTAACCTCGGTGATTCCTTTTTCAAATTCCTTTAATCACATTCTGATGCCAAAATGTTTAAATTTTTACGTGAAATGGCGATGAAGCCAGGAACCGCGAATTTGTAATAGAGAATCGGACTCCAGCGACGTAATTTTATTCAGATTGATGTGTTTACGAGATTATAATAGGTAACTAATTGGTTTAGATATTTGGGGTAAGACAACGATTTGAATGATTTAAGGGATTTGAATCTCAGTAATTATAGTAGATTATTTGCTGGTTTCAACAACGTATCCATCGGTGATTTTTACATACAGAAACGGAGATTTGTTAGGTAATTAACAAGAAAATGATAGAAGTTTTTTTTTTCGAGATCGGTATAATTAACATTTGTTCTTGTTGAAATCTATTATATAATCCGCTATTACTAATTTTACAAAGATGTATTTTAACTTAAGTTGAGCTTTCTTTTTGTATTTTTTGTCATTTTCCATGCTAAGATTTGAAAGTTATTAAGCAAAGGAAAAATTCGACCGATAGAATTTTTCCTTTGCTTAATAACTTTTAAGTGGAGAAATTACCGATAGGTTGTTGAAACCGGTATAGGCAAGTACGTAATCAGCTAATTGGAGTAAATTACCGATAGGTTGTTGAAACCGGTATAGGCAAGTACGTAATCAGCTTTTAGGGTATTCTACGGGGACCGGAACAGTAAAAATCTTGCCTAGAATTTAAATTGCTTCATCTTGATGTACGTTAATCAAGGGCGTAACGAGGTACGGGCAGGGGAGGGCAGCTGTCCCTCCCTAGATGATGCTGGAATGCTCACAAACTGTAAAGTACTATTACGTAGATAACTTATTAATAAACAAAGTTAAAAATTCTATTGACAGGAGAATTTTATAAAATTGTACTTTGAATGATTGAATCTAGATTAGTTTTTTTCTTGCTCATGCAGCATTTACCTAAGAAGATAATTATATTCTTGGTTTGTGTACGTCTGCCGCCCCCCCCTTAACATAATACTAACTACGCCTTTTGCTTTAAATAAAAATCTGAAAAATACTAGAGGCCTTGACAACCAAAACCTATTTTAAAATTAGTTGCTTATAGTCGCATGTTATTTATTATAAGCATGTTTACATTTATGTTAAAAAGCTTTTAGTACAAAATGTAGTAATTTGAATAGAAGTAGAATTATGTACTTACTAATTAAATAATCGCTTATTATTAATTAATGTGCCAGTAATGTTATAGACTATTATAATATTTTATCAGGGATGTTATTTTTAGTCTGTAGAAATATGTAGTTATTTTGTTGATAATTATGTAAAGAGGCTAGCACATCAAGTTACCCCAATCTGTTAAATTTCTTTGATAGATTTTCAACTTTAATACATTATAATAAGGTTCATCTTCAATAGGGAAAATTTGACAGTTTTGGATAGCTTGACCTGCTGGCGTCTGTACATAATAATATAACACTGTTGACAACAAAAAGCAGCAATTACAAATAATTTTACATTACAAAAATAAAATAAAAATATCCTTTGGTAGTATATTTAAAATTTGAGATTATATAATAGTTTGAAATCTATGCAACGTTCTGTTTTTAGAGCGAAGCACCGAATTGTAAAACAAACTTTAAAACTTTTGGGTTTTAAAGTTTGTTTTACAAAAAGTTTGTCTTAATTTTTTTATATCCATTCTTTATTTAAATTCATTTTCTTGATGCGTTTCAAGGCTGCTTTCTGGTGTATTACAACTATTCTACCGCGTGCTTTGAATTCATTAACATATTTTTAACCTACGCGGCTACAAATCCAGCAATTTTTCTGAACTAGCATTGGCTTTCAGTGTAGTTAGAGATCAGCTCTTACTGTAAATCTAAAAATATTACTTATAACTTAATACATATAAAGACGACTTCGTGATCATTAAACTTAAAATTGTGAATAAGTATACTTTTTAGAAATAATTATAAATAATAGAAAAGTCATGAAATAAACATTTTAAAATAATCATAGCGAAATAAATTAAAAAACTGCATATGAAATAAACGAATTGTTCTTTAAATACCATTAAATAAATCTAAAATAACTATCTAAAAAAAATCAAAGCATTGACTTGTAAAAGTGTCTTTAAAAGATATATTTACAGAAAATAAATATCATTTCATTATAATATTTCAGATACTTTACGTTAAAATATGCTAATAAAATTCAAAGTCACCGATTATTTTCTCGAAGGACGGTTTGTGCCAAGAATAAACGCTAGAAAGTACTTAGTATTTTTTTTTTTTTTACAGCAGAATGAATAATACTTGCATGTAGCATATTTGTATCCAAATTGGGTAGAGTTCTTCGCTTGTACCTACCGCTTGGCATATTAATAACATATATAACTTTATTTTGCATATTATATTATACACTTTCTATGTAAAAAACTCGCGTTCTGATTTTTAAACTTACTGGCTGTACGGTCAGCAGCGAAAGTTGAACAAAGCTACATTTTGAAAACATCACTTTTACATTACATAATAATTGATTTATATGCAGAGAACTCGCACTATCTTCTTGGTCAGTAACTATAGGATAATAAAGATGTTGAAGCATCTTGAAGATGTTCAGTCACTTTCGTTGACGACTGTACCTACTCAGATTATTAAAAACATATTTTTCACGGATGGAATTTCGTACATTGCGTCATGAATGTATTTCTCATAATTTAATATCTAATTATATTTGGAAAATGACTCATTAAAAAGGGATAACTCGTAAGTTTGAATAGTAAGAATGAGATAACAGTCGACTACGTACTTACTTCTGTCCTGTCAAGCATTACGCATTAATAATCTGTATATTATTAAATTAATAATGTCCCGCTTGTAATCCTATGTACTGCTTAAGTACTTATTTATTTCAGGGCACGTATATTATTATACTTACCGCACTGCAATAGAATTGTATTGGCTTATGCTATGCTTAGATACTATTAATAGCGATGCACGAAGATTTTGAACATTAATACAGTCATAATAATATGTAATTACTAAATCAAATATTTAAAATAGAGTTGTCATCGAGTGAAACCCAAGTGAAATTGATTCCTGGCCTTGATACTGAGAAATATGGGAATCATTATAGTTTTCAACGTTTTTATAATTTTGTTTTGTTTTGCAAATTGGCATAATAATAAAATTAAAACTTATTAGTGTTCAAAACCCTTCTATCCTATGATTTTGTTCATAAGATAAATTATTTATCTTGCGAACAAAATACGTCTGTATTATCAGACAGTCAGACAATATGTTATAACTATGATTTTTATATAGATACTTCTACTTCTTTAGTACTTTTTATTCGAGTACTTATTTATTAGTATTGACAGCTGACCAGATCTTAACATTAACATTTCAAATTTTATAACATTAAAATAATTATAGTATGTTCTAGAACTATTGAACGAACTAAACATTTGTTCAGTTATTTTATTCCTACGGTTTGTTTGTTTGCAGATTTTTGATGGGGACTACGGTGATTTCTGATTATATTTAGTTACCAACATACTTAATTCTTAAACTTTTAAAAAGCACCGATATTTTTTAAGATTTTTTTTTATTTTTCACAATAATAAGTTTATATTTTTATTTCCAAACCAGATCTAGTCTCATGTCACAGTTTTAAAATAAGTTATTTTTCACCTCTAGTATAATTGTACTTAATTATTATATTTTCTTCTTTTTTTTACAAAAAAATATGTAAATATATTGTGTAAAAATATTTCGCTGTAAATTGCACTATAATTTTAAGAATTGACGAATAAATTAAGATAAAGATAATATAGTTTAACAATACTTATAACTGGGACAAAGTCACAACGCCATCTATTGTGCGTTCGGTGAACTAATTTAATTCCAAGTAAATATTTATTTGGAAAATTGGTAATTATATAGAAAAAGAATTTCCTTAAAGTTTTGGATTCTATATATTGAAGTATAATTGTAAGTAAAATATACTTAGTAAATAGTTAAGTTGAAATAAGAACAATGTAAAAGTAATTTTAATTTAATAATTCCGTCCCGCTAAAATTCAATTAACCGAATATGAGTATTACAACGGATGTAGAATAAGAGAGTTTACCGTACCTAAGATTGTAAATGAAATAAAATATATTTTTATAAATCTATTATTTGTTTTATTGATAACTGGTACCTACTCGTAGGCCCCGCAGCTTCGTTTGCGTTGCAAGATAATAAATATTTCAAATGGTAAAAGATTGAGAAGAGTTGAGTATTTAATATTTTCAATATTTCGACTATCGCCGCAGGGTGGGATTTTCTAATAAAAAAAACTGACCAAAGCGTTAAATAAAGTTTTCATTGTTAAAAATGTTCACCATACTTCCCTTCTAAGTAAAAATTAAAATATGTAGTTTTGTAGAAATAATTACAATACAATCTTAAATAATTAACGAATTAACACCATCTTAAAATAAATTCACAAGTTGCTTCTTGCACCTCTTACTTGCTTTGTTTTTATTCGCCATAGATCCTGAAAATGTCAAAAATATAATAGTCTCATTTATCAAAAAAAAATAATCTTAAAATACGTTTATATAAATTTTATCATGTCATCATTAATTATGTTGCTGGGTCTTAATGTAATGATAAAAAACACTGTCTTGGGCCGAAGTGTCAATTTATTTTTGTCTATAAATTAGATCGTTGGACCTTCCGAAGATAAATCAAACATTCAGTATTGTAACGAGAATTATGACTTGCATGGTACCTTGTCCCTCGATATTAGGCAAGGAAAAACAACCTCATATGACCTCAGACAAAATCATTGCATTTGGGATGAGGTAGGTACTGTAGAGATCGCTACAAGGAGTCAGCATATGACTGGCTGGTTTGAATAAGAAGAAATAATTATTTGAATCGTAGAATGTTTAGTCAATGAGATTTCCCTTGACCTTTGAAGAATAAAGTCCTAAAGTACCTTTTAACCGCCACGGACGTGTATAGACGTCAAATAAAAACTTGCTCACGACGCCAACGACGGCATGGCACGTTAAAAATACCACTTTTTTTAGTTCAAAATAAAAACCTATACAAAAATTTGTTGTATTTTTTACCTATTATATATTATAATATACTAGAATTTGTCGCTTGGCGTAGAGAACATGGATTTTCGTTATTGACGTGGGGGTTAAAAGGTTAACCGAGAGTTTCTTTGATTAGCCTCCTAGGATCCCATATGGGTCCTATAGTACTTACAACATAATTGACGTGACAACCTCTCCTACGCAGCTCCGATTCGACCTGTGTGGCGAAGCGCTCGTGTTGCGTGCCGCCCACCTCGATGTAGTTACATGCGCTGTTCGCGTAGTGACACGTCATCGCCTTACGGTACATCTGATAAATGCGTTTAAGTTTAAATCAAATCAAATGCTTTTATTTGTGTATCTACACAGGTAACAAATCAAATGGTTAATTAAACAATAGTGTCTCTGTGTTCTGTCACAAATCACATTTGCAAATCACATTTATTCGGACAAGGCCCATACAACACACAGTTAAAATAATGAAAGAGCATAATTATTTAGAAAAGACCACAAGGATCACTATATTATGCTTGTCCCGAATGGGTTGCCAGCTTAGTAAAATCTTAGTAACTCAAAATAAGTTGGTAAATAGTATTGAAATAAAACTACTTTTTACGGATTTTATCGCATAAATTGATATTATTAATCCCGAGGTTTCGGACCCTTTACAGCGTCCATGGTCATTGGTCACGGGTCAGAAATCAATATATTGGTAAATAGTAATTTTTTAGCAAAGGAAAATTCGATTACGGGCAGGATTCTAACCTGCGTCTTTTGGTTCTATACACCAGACGCTATGATCAACTAAATCACCGCGAGTCCCAGATCGGATCGGAATTTGCCTTCACATTCTGAATTTACGTCAGAAACGGTGAAGGAAAACATTGTGAGGAAACCTGTATGTGCCTGATTTTCTCGAAAGCGTTTGAAGTAGGCCAACCCGCACTAGGCCAACGTGGTGGACAATAGCTTAATCCCTCTCATCCTGGGAGGCAACCCGTCCCCAGCAGTGGGACAGTATATGGGTTAATGTGAAGACTTGTAGGTATTGATACTTAATAATATGCTGAGCTGATGGCCCTACATATTGTATTGTATGCTAATTGTATATAATGTTATTGTATGCGTTTTACACCAGTTTTGTTGAAGTGGTAGTAGAATTTCAGTAAGACTGAAAACTATGTGTCCTGAATCGATATCGCTCTTCTGTGCTTTATTTAAGACGTTCAATCACATACCTTAGAGACGTTAGGTCTGGAGCCATGCACGAGGTTGGACGGGAAGAACACCGTGTCTCCTGGGTCCATCTCCAGGTAGACGCGCTTTTGTTCCGGTGCAACGTCACCAGGGTTCACTATGCCGTAGAAAAACTGCTTGCCGTCCTGTTAAAATTTTGTTTTATATAATTTTACCGCTGTATATACGAGTAAATTACAAGACAAAAATGTGTTGCTGGGGAGTTTGTTGCGCCGCTTCTTCTTTCCAACTAAAACACAAGGAGGCGGTGAAAGGCGTTTAGAGGGCTGTCTTAAATGTAAAAATGACGTTCAAAAAGTACTACCCAGTAGTCTAACTTGAATAAATTATTTTGACTTTGTTATAAAGTATGAAGTTAATGATCGATTTTCACACCATATCTGTTAAACATTTTGTGGTATAGGTACCTATCTTTAAAAGCGATAGTTAGAGTCACCACCCAGATTTATATAACAGTTGTTCAACTGTATTAAGAACCATAGAAATCGGCTATCGATCGGCAAAAATATCGATTAACGTACGTACACACAAAAGAAATCCAGTCGAATTGAGAACCCCTTCTTTTTTGAAGTCAGTTAAACATTAGAAAGCGCTTCACTTCGAAAAGGCTGGTAACTTTTCTTAATGTCCATAATTAGACCAAAGGTTTTTAAGAAATAAGTTATTGGAAAACAAAGTGCTTTTGTATGATTTATTTAATCTTGGACAGGACAACGTCTGTGTTTTTCGATAGTATGAATGTATCTCTGCGGCCTGAACGGCTCGATGGATTTTAGTTTCAAAGGTGTCGTTAGATTTGTATTAATTGTGAAAGTGACACCAGGTGTAAATTTGAATGATTTTGAATCAGGGGGTCTACTCCCTAAGCACGAAGTCCGTAGTTTCGACCTTCGTCACGGGCGTTTACTACTCCGTATCACCTACGGACGGATGATTCGTTCGGGGCCCGAACTAAGAATGAATGACAACACAATTTAACAGTTGTCCTTACTCCCGATGTGTTTTTACCCGTTCGAAAAATTGAAATTGACACTTGTTTTATCGGACTCTGAAGTTTCGGAGAACTTTCAAACGGCTCGTAACTTCGTTGACGGAGATAGGGAGTAGAATAGAATAGAACAAAATTATTGCCACAAAACCTAAAATAACACAGTAAAACTATTACAATTTTCTTTTTGTATTTTTTTTGTCTTCCACGCAAAGATTTTAAAGATATTAAGCAAAGCACAAATTCGACCTAGGGTAGGAATCGAACCTGCCTCTTCTGGTTAGGTACACCAGAGGTCATAGCGTGTAAATAACGTACATAGGTAAGTACATAAGGAGTACACAAGGAGTGCACAAGGAGTTCATAAGGTGTACATAAGGAGTACATAGGTAAGTAGATAAGGAGTACATAAGGAGTACATAGGTAAGTACATAAGGAGTACACAAGGAGTGCACAAGGAGTTCATAAGGTGTACATAAGGAGTACATAGGTAAGTACATAAGGAGTATATAAGGAGTACATAAGGAGTACATAAGGAGTAGGTACATAAGAAGTACATAAGGAGTACACACTCACATTAACTGGAAAAGTCACATAGAAGACGTTAAAACTAAATTATCCAAATTCACATACGCCCTCTTTCAAATAAAACATAGTACAAACACACGTACAGCTATATCTGCTTATTACGCCTACGCCTACGCATGGCTCAAATATGGTATCATACTATGGGGAAATAGTGTAAATGCCAACGAACTATATATTTAACAAAAAAAATGATTGTATTCGAATTCTAGCACAAATAGACAACACACAAAGTTGCAAACCATATTTCATGAAATTTAATATATTAACATTGCCTTCTCTCTATACATATACTTGACATTTGCACATTTGTTCATAAAAACAAAATGCTTTTACAACAAAAGAAGATATCCACAATATAAACCCGAAACAAAAATAGACTACACTTACCACACTCAAGGATAAAAATGCTGTGGCAGTAAAAATATATAATGAGTTGCTAAATATTATTAAAAAAGAAGACAAACCAACATTATTCAATAGAAAACTAAAAATATATTTAATCCAAAAATGTTACTACTCAACCACGGAATAACTAGAAAATAAGTCATAAAAATAATAACATAATAACAACAAATACAAAAATGTACATAATAATAAAAATACTCAAAAACACACTATACAATACATAATACTATATGTATATAAAAATGAAATAATAATAAATGATACAAAGATATGACATAACATTATAGATAAAAATAATACCTACAAAAATGACATAATAATAAATACAAAAATAATTTATTTTTTTGATTGTCAAAATAAACGATACAAAGAGAAAGAAGACTCCTGAGCTAGGCCTGACAATTAGTAACTCTGTGGTTAGATAAAAGCATAGATACCATTACATTAAATTAAGTTTACCATAAACTGCCTTATTAATTTTGAAAATAAATAAATGTATAATTAATTCTTTTAAGAATAATAAGAATAATTGATGATAATATTATAATTAAATTTTTCTAGTCCTCAATATTGCAATGTCTAACAAAGGCACTAAGTCATACGTACCTTACCATAAAATAATATCTTTATGTACACTTAGTTTGCAATAAATGTTTTGACTTTGACTTTGACATAAGGAGTACATATGGAGTACATAGGTAAGTACATAAGGAGTACACAAGGAGTACATAAGGAGTACACAAGGAGTACATAAGGAGTACATTACGAGTACATAAGAAGTACATAGGTAAGTACATAAGGAGTACATAGGTAAGTACATAAGGAGTACATAAGGAGTACATAAGGATTACATAACGAGTACATAAAGAGTACATAACGAGTACATAACGAGTACACAACGAGTACATAACGAGTACATAACGAGTACATAACGAGTACATAACGAGTACATAACGAGTACATAACGAGTACATAAGGAGTACATAAGGAGTACATAACGAGTACATAAGGAGTACATAAGGGGTACATAAGGAGTACATAAGGAGTACATAAGTAGTACATAAGGAGTACATAAGTAGTACATAAGGAGTACATAAGGAGTACATAAGGAGTACATAAGGAGTACATAAGGAGTACATAAGGAAAACACAAGGAGAACACAAGGAGTACATAAGTAGTACATAAGGAGTACATAGGTAAGTACATAAGGAGTACATAAAGCAAATAATGTTCTTTTCAGCTAAACAAGTTGCGGCTGTAATTAAAAATATGAGCAGAGGGAAATCTCCCGGCTATGACGGGCTTAGTATTGAGCATTTCAAATTAGCGGGGGTTCATCTGCCTAGGGTCTTGTCGGTGTTTTACACCATGTGCTTTAGTCATTCTTATTTGCCGTCGAAATTAATGAAAACTCTGGTAGTTTCCATAGATAAAAATAGAACGGGCGACATATCGGATAAGTCAAATTATCGACCTTATCTCTCGCTACCACAATGGCGAAAGTGTTGGACAGTGTGATTGATACTAGCTTGAAGGAATATCTATCCGTGCATGACTCACAGTTCGGGTTTCAACCTGGACTGTTAACCAAAAGCGCGATAGTTAGTCTCAAGCATACTGTTCAATATTACGTTGATCGTAAAACGCCGGTATTCCGGTATTGCCGGTAAAGTGGTCCAATGCATTCTCCGAGACATATAGGTTAGAATGTGGTGTAAGACATGGTTTATCCTCTCCTAGGCTATTAAGCACATATATAGATGGCCTAATTGTGGAGCTCAGTAAGATGCGGGTCAGTTGTAGCGTCCATGGTGTGAAAATAAATAGCATCAGCTATGCTGATGACATGACGTTGTTGGCGCCGACGGCAGGTGCCCTCAATGAAATGCTTAGGGTCTGTCAGGCGTATGCTACCTCACACGGACTTATTTATAATGTTAAATTATTTATAATGAAGAAGTGTGAATACATTGTCTTTGGAGCCGACGGTAAATGTCCAGATAATACACCGGACATCACCCTAAACGGCTTGAACGTCAAAAAAGTGACACAATGCAAATATCTAGGGCATTTTCTTGCCGACGACCTTAAGGACAATGTTGATATTGAAAGGGAGCGTAGGGCTTTAGCGGTCCGAGGTAACATGTTGGCCCATGCATTTTTAATGCATGTTTCCAACAAGCCACGTTCCCTCAAAGGTGGAAGATCACGCGTGTTGTTCCGGTTCCTAAAGGAAAACCAAGTTCAGATACCTGTAATTATAGACTCTACTCTACTATAGGCTGTACTCTACACGCCTGCTAAAGTACTCGAGTCGGCTATTCAGCGCTCCGTTCAGGAACAAATACGTGCGCGTCTGTCAGATGCGCAACATGGGTTCCGACTTGGACGCAGCACTGCTACAAACCTTATTAACTTTATGGTACAGGTGGTGCCGGCAGTAGACTCGGGGGTACAGGTAGATGCTGCGTACTTTGATTTTAAAAAGACGTTGGATACGGTGGATAATGACATCTTGTTAAGGAAGCTGGCGAAAATTGGATGTACACTACCTCTGCTACAGTTCTTCGCTAGCTATATGAAGGATCGCCAGCAATATGTCGACTACAATGGCTGTGTATCTCACACGAGATCAGGCGTGAGCCAGGGCAGCAACGTAAGGCCTCTCGAGTTTATTGTAATGATAAATGACTTGCCGGAAGTAAACTTATGAACAAATAGGTATTTTTTATCACCCCCGTAACACCTCAAATTGTAAATATCATAGAAATCGTTAGAGCCCTTTTCGAGCAAACGATTACAAACAAATAAACAAATCTATACATAATAATATAGGTATGAACTTTATAATGTTGTTTAGGATGAATTCGAAAATTGTAATAAAGTCATGTTTAAAAACGTAATGAAAAAAGTCTCACATTGTTGTGTTCGGTGTGTTCATACAAGACGTCAGGCTTGTGTGAGCCGGGCACCATGTATAGGCAGCCGTTTTCCTTGCGCACTGGGTCGATGGCCGTCCACGTGGCCAGGATCTTGTCAGCCGGTCGCAACGGGAGGTATATCAAGTCCTGATGATAAAGATTTTGTTATTGTAATACAATGACAAACAAGCATAGGTACGGTCACCAACGAAAGTCGCTGAACATAATCAGATTTTGAAAACATCACTACACCAAATCTTTTAACTAAATTGTAGTTAAGATAAAGCTTGTAATTATCTTATAGACAAGGAACTCGTGCTACCTTCTCGGATCAGTAACTTCAAGATAATAAAAAATGTTAAAGCGTTTTAAAAATTGAATCGTGTTCATTGACTTTCGTTGCTGACTGCTAAGCGGGAAACGCAGACTTTAGATAGATAACTAGATAGATAGAGTATTCTTTGTTGTACACCATTACATAGGACAAATCAGAAAAAAATATGCAAATGTGACAAGAGTAGGTACAATTGGCGGTCTTATCGCTAGTCGCAATTTCTTACAGACAACCGTTGGATGGACAGGAATATAGAATAGAAACAGATAACTGGTGGTTGGAAGTGTACTCAATCATTAAGTCTAATATGATATAATTAAACTTCAACATAAAGATTTTATTATAACATTATAATATAACATTTTTAAAGAAATATAAGAGTACTTAAATAAAAATCATAGAAAAGATAGCAAGTGTCACGTGACAAGGTCCGTTCAACACAGAGATAAAATGAGAAATGAACATAATAAAACAAAAGTCACTAGGATGTACTGTTGGCATCCTTCCCCGAATAGATTGCCATCTCAGCATTATGCATTATCAGAATGAGAGGGGTTAGATGGGATGCCGACTGTTTCTACACAACGATGCACATCTCTAGGGCGTAGGGTCCGGACCACCCCTATCCTCAGCGTCTTTGCGACCAGGTTTGATTCAGTACATCAACCATTGTTATATGATTAATGTAATGACAAACAAACAAATGACTCAGAAGCAGGCGTACTATTACTATTATTTTATGATTTTAATTTAATTTATATTATTTATCAATTACATTTACCTATACCATATGTAACAAAAGGTTTTTCGCTGCCTTGCCCGTCCGGTGATAACTCTAACCTCAAGCAAAATCTTTTATTTCACATTTCTTTTGTTTAGTTTGATCTCTCTATGCAGTCTAGTCTAAGTAACATGTGCTTGTAAGATTATTTGTGAGAGCTTGTTATTAGCAAAATTTTTAGTTATAGAGTTATCCATATGTTTTTATAAGACTGTAAGCTTTCCTATAAGTAAATAAATAAAAACCCTGTCCGATCCAGAAAGGGCGTATTCCTTTTCTTATATACCTACTAATAAACATAAATAAAAACACGATTTTAAAGAGACCAAAAAGTATTAGTTTTTCTACTTCTTACAAAATTCTCCACAAAATATTGGAAAATTTCATAATTTGACAATACTCCACCCGGCGGCGAAATCTTTTAATATTTAACAATTTATTTTTCATTTCTACCTCAAAGGAAGCCGCCGCGCGCCGCCGCCCTTGCGCGCTTTGTCGTCGCCGACAGACTGTACCTACCTACCTACAGAGCGGCACGTGTAAGCCAATTGTTGTCCTTGACATGTTAGTCTCACGTAGAGTTCGCTTCCAATCGGACGTCCGGGTATCTCTTATCTCGATTACCTATCTTTTCGTGAGTAATGTTGTATTCCAATTGGTTGTTCATGTAGTGTTCCAATGTGCTTAATCTGCAATTATGCAATGTTCGTAAAGACTATGAGTGAGTGAGAGTACCTATGGAGTGCGTTTTGCTAGCCAAAGCATGCCAGTGCCGTCGGAGCGTGCATTCAACGTCAATAACCGTGTGTACGTGTCAGGCACTGTCCATGAATGAGTTCCAGACTCATTACCCAGAAGCCGAAAGACCACGAGAGCGTAATGTGGAATATTATTATTTTTATTTTAAAAATGCTCTTTTCAGAGCTACATTCATTTCGTTGTTTCTTGAAAAACAGAAAAGAACGTCAATTAGGTATTATTTATTAGATAAGCATCACTAGTGAGTGAAAGTAGGTATCAGCTGATATTGTACAAGCATAAAGATGCTTACCTAAGAAGACTAAGCGGTAGATATCAGCTTATATTGTACAGGCATAGTGTGGCCTGTACATTATCAGTTGATACCTACCTACGCGTAAGCCGACGTATTAGGTACCTAAGTAAGTATCGCTATGCCTGTACGATATCAGCTGATACCTACCTACGCGCAAGCCCACGTGTTAGGTATCTAAGTAAGTATCACTATGACTGTACAATACCAGCTGATGCCTACTTTCCCACCTAGTTAGCCCATCCTAGATTTAATTTGTATTAAATTTTGATTGGCGGCACGCGACAAAGACTGGGAGGTGCATAACAAAGAGTCAAAAGAGGCGAATTGCACAGGAGGCGGCTTCTTTGATACTAGTGTAGGCCGAAGTTATTGAACTCTATGTCGGGAAATCAGTGTTGACATGTAAAACGCTAGGTCTTTTTTAAAATAATATTTAAATTTTTCGGGGAATAAAATATTATCTCGTATCTAATTTACGTTTACGTGTATGTGTACGCAATACGATAGGTACCTAATAAGACCCTTAAGGATCGGACAGGGTTTTTGATACACTGTATAAACTACATATTTTAATTAAATTGGATATGAATATAATCTAAAAAGGGATTGAAATAAATGTTATTTGAATTCGAATTTTAGGCTATAAGTCCACCACGTCACGGCCAAATGTGTTTTGGGAGACTTCACACGCGGTCGAGAAAATCTTTACGGCATTCAGGTTTACTCACGATGTTTTCCTTCACCGTTTAAGCGAGTGATAATTTTTCATTGATATACATATGATTTCGAAAAGCATAGGTACGTGCCTTGGATTGGAACTCAAGACCTTTGACTTGGCATTCCGAGGTCATATTTAGGCTATCACTGCTATTCTTTGTATTTGTATAAAATAGCAATGAATTTTTGTACGTAAAAAATAGCAGTGATTTTCTGCACTTCAAAAAATAGTAGTGATTTTCTGTACTTCAAAAAATAGTAGTGAATTTCTGTATCAAAAATTTCTGTACTTCATAAAATAGCAGTGATTTTCTGTATTCCAAAAAAATACCCACCTGGTGGGGCAGGTGTTCGTTGGTGCCGGGTGGCTTGTTGATGAGCATGCAGTTAACAGCGGTGAGGTCCTCGCCGATCAGCTGCGCCACGACGTGCAGGAGTCGTGGGTCCTCCGAGTACGTGCTGTACACCTCGTCGTGCAACAGCTCCTGAATCTATTAAATTAAAAATTATATTAAATTAATAATTTAAAAAACCCCTGACATGATTTGAAAGAACAATGGCAGAATTTGGTCTGGACTTTTTTAAGCGTCCATAGATTTCATATATGTATATGAATCAAATTTAATTAATTTTCTACGATTTTTCAATTATTCACTCCTTCTCGTCGAAGCCGGAGTTATTTTATGTTTTTAAAAGCATATCAAATGATGTTCGAATTAGGTACATTCGAAATGTTACCATTAAAATAGTGATGCAATTTATCTGTATCAATAATTAAAAGAATGATCGATATAATCGATCAATCGATCCGCTCATGTAGAGTTGATTTTGTTTTTAACATAATTATTGAAATGCTTTATTCTTTTGTCTTTAATCAACTGATGGCAACCTTTGAGGAAATGCTTCTATAAAATAAAATTCTACTTTTAAATCCTATTGATAATGGATCAAAATATCACATGATCGTTTCAGTGTTGTATCGATTCTTAAGAAAACCGAATCGAAACGTGCAGCAGTACTTTTGTCTTTGTTGACAGTGACATGTTGTCTGTGGTTGTCTGTTAAGACGTTACAGAATCCTTCCGCGTTTTTCATCTCGGTTGCGTTTTGTGTTTATATTTGGCTTTCTATTTATTTTTACCCGACCTGGACTGTTTATGGACTGATTGATACTGCCCGGTGTGACTAGTGCGTGCCCTTAGGACTCCAATATTGCTTTTGCGTGACCTTAAGCATTTTAATTGAAAATAATATTCCTGGCAGAACGGCATAGTTGAGTATTGCTGTAGTTGTTTAGTTGGCCGGCGCACTGTAGGCTGCTGCGCACACACTATGACCTTAGTGTGGTATCTAGGATGGGCCAGATATCAAGAACATAATCTCAGCACCAGCAGGTTTTCTTGATGAAATAATAATACGAGATGAGGATTTGGAATAAAATAAATACCTATGTTTAACAAAATGTGTTTTTTATTTGCCCTAACATTAACCTAGATATTATAAACCCTCAGTTTTAGTTTTTACGGGGCAAGTGCGTTTCTTTTAAAATACGCGCCCAACTTTTTTTTCGTAAACATACAACTGAGTACACACAGGGTTAGAATTTATTTGAGTTTTTCTAATTTTTTCCGTAAATACTCTTATTTCATAACCTAAAAATTCAAACACCGAAATCTTTTTTTTCCGGCTTTCCCAAATGAAAATGGTGTCATTTATAGATTCTGGAGCTAACGCCAAATGATTTAACATATTTTTCAATAAGGGACGCCTCAATTGGATCCCAGACAATTCTTAGTATGGAGACCTGCCATTGTTCTTTATTTAAGTACTAGTCAAGCCCTTTCATTTGATACCCATATTGAGGGAGTTTGAAAAAATATGTAATCCGCCATTTTGTGGCGGCGGCCATCTATCTTGGCACAAAAAATTGTCATAGGTTTGTCACTGGACGACCACATAATTATTGCGTCCAA
Source organism: Acronicta alni (assembly GCA_964056405.1). Classification (NCBI taxonomy): domain Eukaryota; kingdom Metazoa; phylum Arthropoda; class Insecta; order Lepidoptera; family Noctuidae; genus Acronicta; species Acronicta alni. The sequence continues at coordinate 10,704,981 of OZ043935.1, forward strand.
ACTGGGGAAGCTTGATAAAAATGATTATGATGACACGGACACACGGGCACACAACAGGCCATCATATCTAGTATAAGTAGCCAGCAAAAGTAGCCATTTTATAATATGTATAAAAAAATATACTTAGTATAAAAAATCTACATATACGAGGCAAACTATATATAAGAGCCCGTTGCTGGGTTGGTTGGTTGTTACAGATGCGTTGCATTTTTTTGCGATGATTTTCTCGACGATCCACAAGAGATATGCAAAAACTGCACTGATACTGTTGATTTCCGCATAATTAGCTAATTTTGAAGAACACATTCATGATAATATCTATTTTTAGCCGTCAACTACTTTTCCAATTATCTACCCACAGGTTAGTAAAGTAAAACTAGGATTTAGTAGTGTAGGATAATTGGAGGTAGTATGGAAAATAATTTCGTCCAGAAATGATTTAAAAATGATTATTACGATTTTTAAATCGTTCGTAGGTTGGATGGATCATGGATCCATAAAACTATTGTCAATTTCGTGCGTCTTTCTTACGTTGCAAGTGTGAGATCGCACAACGTCGTCGAGTTTTTTTTTATCCGAGAAGAAATAAAGATTCTATGTTTGTCGGTATGTAGGTATTATTTTATTTTTTATATATCGGGATGGTAATGTCTTGGTAATTAGCACGGGTCATGAGTACGGGAGCTATAACGGAACGCCAGCGCCACCTAGCCGATGTTAGCTACAACTCGCTGTTACGTCACACATCGCGTGATGTCGGGTGGGGGTGCTTGACAGAGTCGTGGCGTTATCGGCCGATACGTAGAGTGCGTGCGGCAGTTGCGGCACACATTCGCATGCCCTGGTAACTTGGAACATTTTTTTTTTGTTCTGAAAAGTGCCATCTATCCGCCAAACATAGAACTTTTTACGACAGTGTTACCACTTTTTTGCTGAGTTGAACTAATTGTTAATTTTGCATTAATAAATAAATTAATTAATGCAGTTGCACAAAAACTTTAATTAAAACAATCAAGTATCAAGTATTTATTCTATTTTTATATTAATAATAAAAAACAAACGATTTTATGAGTAGTACTAATACCATATGCTAGCAACACAGTCTTACTCTATAACTCTAATCGACTGAAGGACTACGAAAAATTTTTTACTATACTTAAGTAACTCAGTATAAACGTCACAAGAAATTTAAAACTTTGTGTTTTCATGGTTGTGCCTATTTTTCTAGTTTTTATTTTGGTTTTCTTGTTTTATTAGATTGAGTTGAGTTTTAGTTCGTCCGTATAATCCAGAAATACCGAAAATCCAACATAGATTTGACTTGGTGAAAGTGTTTGTGACGACCTCTGTGGTCTAGCGGTTCGAGTGCCGGACTGCTGATCATGGGGTCGTGGGTTCGATTCCCACAGCACACAAATATTTGTGTGGATAAAACATGAGTATTTTTGTTTGTCTGGGTGTTTCTTACGTATTATAAGTACGTATTTACAAAAAAAAAAAAAAAAATAAGTATTATATCCTAGTATTATATACCTAATAGAGGTGGTTAGAAAATAAATTAGATACACTTAACCATACTTAACCTACTCATTGTGATAAAATAAAAAATTAATAGTGCAATAAAATATTATAATCAAAATCGTAATTAATACGTAAATATAATAAATAAAACGTATAATAATAAATAATATTGACTTCAACTTGGAAAATATAAATAGAACAAAATAATATAATAATATAGACACGTCTCCCTCTCTCCTACTAAGCTGTGCTGTGCCCAACAGGGTCCATAATTGATTCCTAGATTTAAGCCTACCATCTGTTTTATATATTTTTGTATGTACATTATGGAATGCAATAAATGAATATGAATATGAATATCCATTGTCTAGTACCCATAGTACAAGCTCTGCTTAGTTTGGGACTAGATGGTGTTGTGTAAAATGTCCCAAAAATATTATATTATTATATTATACTAGCTGACCCCGCAAACGTTGTTTTGCCATAAAAAAAAAAATTTAGGGGTATGAAAAATAGATGTTGGCCCATTCTCAGACCTCCCCGATAAGCACAAAAAATTTCATCAAAATCGGTCTAGCCGTTTCGGAGGAGTATGGCAACGAAAACTGTGACACGAGAATTTTATATATTAGACTAGCTGCCCCCGCAAACGTTGTTTTGCCATAAAAAAAAATTAGGGGTATGAAAAATAGATGTTGGCCTATTCTCAGACCTCCCCGATAAGCACAAAAAATTTCATCAAAATCGGTCAAGCCGTTTCGGAGGAGTATGGCAACGAAAACTGTGACACGAGAATTTTATATATTAGATTATACATGTGGATGGAGTTTGGACCTAAATATCTTAGTGTAGTGTTATTTTACATTTTCGAAATTAATGTCTGAGAAATAAATTCATTCAATTGTAATATAATTTTGTATTATTAATCTATCTCATTCTCTTTACCCCATTACTCAAGATACTTAAATTTGTGTGCAAAACATCCATAAAAATGCTAACCTAAAAACAGTTTAAGTATCTAATAAATATAAATAAAACAGAAAGCAATTCGTAGGTAGTACCTATATATCGAAAATAAATATTAATACTTATAGCTTTACTTATAGCTTAGCTATACATATATGTATAGTTAGATATACATACATAATTATGTACCTATAGCATATTTAGTTCATTGCTTGGCGTTCAGAGGGCGCTGGTCGTTAACAAAATCGGAAAGCGTGAGTTGTCGGTCTATACCAGTATAATATTATATATTAGTCTATGCACATTCTTTGCCTGACTCTGGTCCGATACAGACGCACGGAACTGTCTCACGTTTCGATGTGTTAAAGAAGAGGTGGTCGTTGAATCAATAAACTGTTTTTTTTAACGACTTTTCATTCGTCAACGAGATAACTGTTATTCATCAATGAAAAAACAGGTTGAAAATTTAATCTGTTAATTTTCGTCAACGGCTTATTTCATTAAAATTTTATATAACAACATTTCTGAGAATCAACTCTAGTTGTCAATTATTGAAAACGTTGACATAGATTAACGCTAAACGCTACCGTTGAACATTCAAAACCTGTTATTAATTTAACAGTTTTTTTAAACTGTTGACCATTGATGAATAACAGTTAAATTACATTAACCAAAAAACCGTCAATGACACATGCCTAGTAAAGTGACTAAAGCAGGTTAGTCTACGTCTTTCAATTCTGTCATAAGAAATATCTACGCCTATATGTATAATGTCCGACGGTGATCATTCTACCCACGATTTTTGCCTTCTGTTCCGACAATATGTTCACCGATATTTCCGTCATGTATGAACCAATTAAAAAAAAAATTTTTTGCTTTGGGGTCGGTTTAACTTCAAGATGGTCCTATATTAATTTCATTAATACCTATCATTTCATTAATACCTTTCATTAATACCTATCATCCTATCATTGGAACTCCTCTGAATCAAATAGAAAATGTAAAATAATCTGAAAAGGTATTATTCGGTTTATGACCATCGTATAAAAAAGTAGGTACAGACGCCAGCAGGTCAAACTATCCAAAACTGTGTATAATGAGTATTTCCTCCTCTGGCCCTAATGACCTCTTCTAAGCGATTTGAAAGCCCGGTCAGTATGTCTTGGATGTCGCTTTGTGGAATGTTTTCCCACTCCTCAACAGCTGCAGTTTTTAGCTCACCGATGGTCGTAGGAACTGGTGTACGACTCCGAATCCGTCTTTTTAGGTTGTCCCATACATGCTCTATACGGTTCAGGTCAGGACTCCGAGCTGGCCATGGTAAACGCTGTATATTGACGGCGTCCAAGTAATCCGTGACAGTGGTCGCGGTTTGTTCCCGAGCGTTGTCGTGTATTAAAACAAAATTATCGCCAATGAATGGCGCAAACGGCATCACATGTGATTCTAGGACTTCTGTTACGTACCTGTGAGCATTAACGCTACCTCTGTCGAAGACGACCAACTCTGTACGGGCGTCGTAACAAATGCCACACCATTATCGAGCCTCCCTCGTAGCCCACTGTTTCAACCACAGCACATTCAGCAAACCTTTCACCGCGGCATCTATCAGGCCCTTGTAAACCGATTCTTGATTCATCAGATAAGAGAACTGCCTTCCATTTTTCCGAAGTCCAATTTAAATGTTCTCGAGCAAATGTAAGTCTCGCTCTTCTGTGAGCTACGGTCAGTTCTGGGACTCGAGCTGGTCGAAATAATCGCAGATCCCTCTCCGCTAACCTTCTTCTTATTGTTCTTAGGCTCACACTTACATTTCGTAGGTACCTCAAACAAGCGGTTACGAGCCTCAGAAGCCGTCGTGAACCGATTTCGAAGAACGTTCGAGACGATGTAACGGTCATCTCTTTCTGATGTACACCTTCTACGACCTTGCCCAGGCCTCCTTGTGTAGGAACCAGTCTCTCTGTAACGCCGGATAGCATCTTGAATAGTGGTTCGTGGATATCCAAGCATTCGTCCAATCCGACGCTGACTGAACCCAGCGTCTGCAAGTGCCACAGCTCTGGCTGCTTCAGCTGCGTCCAGTGGCATTTTTTTTGCTGTAAATGGGATAACAGCCCTCCAACACCTCGGTTTTATTCGAAAAAAAGGTTACGAAACGTTTTAAAACAAATGTATCCTTCACACAGAACAAGAGGCGAGACTATCAAATTTCGACTAAACTGATTATTGTTGAATACAAAAAGTAAACACAACGCGAGTTTGATTGTTTTGTTTATTTGAAATATACCCACTTAAGAAGCTACGCTTAGTAGTCAAAAAAGGGTAAGTTAACGTAAACAAGCGATATTGAATTCGAGATGAGTGGGCGGTTAAATGTGCCCCTGAGTGTATATTCTATGTCTGGACTTTAAAAGAGACTATGATTCTCTGAGTTTGTTTCGGCGTTTCTTCTCAGAGATCGTTAGCTAGGACATGCCGGAGCCATCTAGCTTAAAAAATATGTGAAATTGACTTGTAAAAGTGTCTCTAAAAGATCTATTTACAGAAATAAATATCATTTGTCATATATTATTGTTCTCTATTCGTACCTTATTGATATAGTCCTCCGGTTTGGCCCCCTTCTTATACAGCGCGCGATCCTTGACGAAAGTCACGGTACTCTTGTCCACCTTCCCTTCACACACGTCTATGAATCGTTGTCTACAAAAACAAAAAAATACGACAACCTGACAACGATAAAATAACAACTGAAAAGCATGAAATATGATATTATTTTTAAAAAATATCAGTAGGTACCTTTTTTGTCATAGGTATTTGTCAAAACTGATTCATAGTTTGATCATAAATTGTTTCTTACATTATTGTCAGGTAAAAATAATTTTAATTTATTTTAGGTAGATGAATAATTTTAGAAAAATAAAAATAGAAATATAATTTTAATTTGTTGTGGGTAAATGCAATTTTAAAATAATTGTATATCGCTGGTCTCGACTCGACTTAAATATTATATTGATGTAAAAATGTAATTAATTGTCTTATAATAAAAAGTTTGCAAGAAAAAGGTTTAATAGTGTTCTTTCTAATATTAGGTACAATCGGTGGCAGCTTTTCATATAAAGAAAATAAAAAGTAGTAGATAAGTAACTGTATTATTTTTCCCTAAACTAAGGCGGATAGGACTCGCGGTGGCTTAGTGGTCATAGCGTCTGGTGTACCTAACCAGAAGACGCAGGTTCGAATCCTGCACGCGGTCGATTTTTTCATTGGCTTAATAACTTTAAAATCTAAGCATGGAAAATGCCAAAAAAATACAAAAAGATAAAAGATATATTTTAAAATCTAGTATCCCTAATACAAGCTCTGCTTAGTTTGAGACTGGATGGTGCTGTGTAAAAAGTCCCATACATTTTTTTTTATTATGTACATCATAATTATTCTTATCTGCAGGTATCTATAATACAGTTTAGAAAGTACTTAGATTCAAGACAAGGCCAGGTTATTGTGTGGCTAGGGTTAGGATATTTCTACTATCAATATACATAATTATTACGTTTAGAAAACTAAAATACATATGATTACCTGTAGGCATTCAACGCTGGTAAGTTGAAGAGCTTTCTGATAAGAAGGAAGCCATTGTCGTGGTAGAACTGCAGCTGTTCCGGGGACAGCGAGTGTGTAGCTGAAGATTCCGCGTTAACACTGAAAAACACGCGTTTAATCCAGTAAAGAAATCGAGTGTCACCTCGAGAGGGTCTTCTCGATCTTCGGCAGTTTACCAAGGTCATGTACAGACGCAAGCAGGTCAAGCTACCGAAAACTGTTAAATTTTCCCAATTGAATATGAACTATTTAAATTACTACATCTGCAAACAGGTGTAGTAATTTAAATAGTAGATACCTAATCTGTGCTAAAAAGCAGTGATAGCCTAGCGGTATGAACATTGGACTGCCAAGTCGAAGGTCTCGAGTTCGAACCCAAGGCACGCACCTCTGACTTTTCGAATTCATGTGCGTATTAATAATTAATTATCACTCGCTTAAACGGTGAAGGAAAACATCGTGAGGAAACCTGCATACCTTAGAGATTTTTCTCAACGGTTTGTGAAGTTTGCCAACCCGCACTAGGCCAGCGTGGTGGACTATAGCCTAATCCCTCTCAATATGAGAGGAGACCCGTGCCCAGCAGTGGGACAGTATATGGGTTGATGATGATGAATCTGTGCAAAATGTATTAGGTAGTATAAATTCTTTTATAAGAACTGGATGTATATTCTTAATATGCTACTGTTTGTTTTCCCTATTGTATAAAATAAAATAAACCTTATTCTTTCGCATTGAAGTTGAAAATCTATCAAAGAAATTTGACAGATTGGGGTAGCTTGAAGTGTTTGAACCACCGCATGAACCGCTTAGGTAGTATCGTCACCGTATATCCAGGGAGATAAGATGAGACAAATTGGTCACATTACTCGTATCGTACACTTCATCAAGCCAACATTTACAGTTTGTGCTGACCCCGCATTGTATAGTCTTTCCATACATTGAGAGGTCAGCTACATATTATGTAGTCCACCACGTCGGACGAGTGGGGGTTAGCAGACTTCACACGCCGTCGACAGAATCCCGGCACGCAGGTTTCCTTGATGTTTTACCGTAGCGAGTGATAATAATTGTGATTATGAAAAGTCGGATTCAAACTCACGACCAAATCTCTAGTCGCGGTCATATCACTAGGCTATTGCTGCTGCATTATCGTGAAACGCAATGCCTGAGAGATTTTCTTTTCTCGATTTGTGAAGTCTGACAACCCTAAGGACCTAACTACACTTACCTCTTTGGAATAATTTTAAAATTCCTTTTAGCCATCATGATATATAAGGCTCTGCCTACACAAGGTAATTTAATGAACTTAGTCTTAATAAAAAAATTATTGACCCACGTTACGTGTGTTACGCTAGCGATTGAAGTGTATTACTGAAAATAAAGAAGTAAATAATTGTATATATTACCTAGGTAGGTAGGTAACCTACTCATTTATTGTGTTGTAATGGTGTAAATAAATCAGAGTTCTACAACGCATAGATATAAACAAAATAATAATATATACAAAACTGTTTATTTTTCAACTGATGAAAAAACGAAGGAGGTTCTCAATTCGACTGTAAATGAAAACCTCCTTCGATTTTCGGTAAAGTAGGTACCTACAGTTCTTCTCAAGATAATAAGCTCAAACACAAGGCAGCTGCTGAAACAGTTGAAGAGTTCCCTCGATTGTCTTCCGTTTCCATCACCAAGTCAAGGGTACCTAAGGTGTACTTACGTACCTATTTTAGTATACGATAGCCATAAACTGAAAAATAAATAAAATGGGACCCATTTGGAGCTATACCGAACCCAATGCAAAAATATTTTTTAAAATCTCATTCATAATTTGCGGAGTAGGTAATCGCGTAAAAAATATACAAAAAACATACGAATTGATAACCGCCGTTTTTCTGAAAAAACGCGAAAATTTAAAAATATTTTTTTATTTTGAGTCACCGCCAAACGAACTTCAATTGATCTTGACTGTCTCTGGCATCGAGTCATCGACTCAAAATTCATTTTATTTTCCGCTTTTTATTTTCGTCGGTTCCCGTTTTTTATAACATAACAATATAAGTTCATTCGCGAGAAATAAGTAATAATTTATTGCATTTAAATAGTTTTTTGACAATTTTTATGGAATAAACTATAGGTTGTGGCACATTTGAAAGGTTATTTTGTTGGCCTTCACATCTTTCAATATCAAAGACTATTCACCTTTTCATGGAACGTAAAAACGAGAGACATATTTTTTTAAAACAAAACTATATTGTTTGGTATACTTAGCCCTGAAACCCTATAAAAAGTGGGCGTTTATGAAAAATGGTCATCAGTCCAATGTTTCACGTCATTGGGAACACCGAAGCTGAAGAAAATGGAAACCACACTTATAGAAGCCGCTGAAGTCGTCATCCTAATTCAGTGAGGGTTGTCCTTGACCTTACGTCTAAAGAACAATGGCAGGTCTCCATACTAAGAATTGTCTGGGATCCAATTGAAGCGTCCCGTAATGAAAAATATGTTAAATCATTTGGCGTTAGCTCCAGAATCTATAAATGAGATCATTTTCATTTGGGAAAGCCGGAAATAAAAGATTTCGGTGTTTGAATTTTTAGGTTATGAATGAACGTCAAATAACATGTTATACTTGTTATAATTTACATAAAAATTAAATAGAAATAATATAAATCAATAATATCAATTAGTAATCATAAATGAAAGTTACAGTTGGCTTTTGATAGTTTAATGATTTTAAAATCAAATATGGTAACATTTGATTTTAAAAACGAAATAACATTTGAATTTAAAATTTAAATAACACGAATTAAGAATACAATTTTAATTTTACGTACGTGCAAAATATATTTTTGTTATCAAATGATTAGTTATGTATTTAAATTTCAAACGGTTAATTGACTCCACGCTGTCGAGTCGATCACAACAACATAAAATCAGGCGGGACGAGCGGTGGTAGTTAGTAACAGATCCCTTGGGAAAAGAAAGCCAAATACCTGGGCGTGGTTCTAGATTACCGGCTTACGTTCCGAGAGCACATAAAAACGGTGCGTTCGCGCGCCGCTTTTGCTCTAGGACGTCTACATGGCATGCTCAATGCACGCAGTAAACTCTCCCTTAAATACAAGGTGAGAATTTACGTGATGTGTATTCGCCCCATCATGACCTATGCGAGTGTCGTATTCGCTCACATAGAAAGTCCCGCTATCCTTAGGATGCAGACCCTCCAAAACCGATTTATGCGCAAAGCCACGGGCGCCCCGTGGTATGTGCGCAATAGGGACCTCCACTTATACTTAAAACTGCCCACCATCAAGCAGTTCATGAAACGCGCCTCTAAGCGCTATTTCGATCTGGCCCCCCTTCACCCTAATCCCCTTGTGGTCAGTAGCGTAGACTACAAACCCTCTCAGATAAGTAGAGTGCGCCGCCCAAGGCACGCACTCACTTACCCTGACGACCAAATCACCTTAGCGCAGGAGTCAAGCAGAGTGACTAGCACTCTCAAAACACACGCACAAAAACGCCGCCCGATATACCGTCCTCGCCGGCGAGGTCCGTCGCGAAGACCCCTTAACGGTCATCCTCCCCGTCCCTTGCTCGAGCCGGCCCGTGCCGAGCCAGTAGCTTTAAATTCGCCCCAAAATAATTTAAACCCAGATCCAGCCGTCCCTAGCTGCCCCCCCAGCAACGCCCTAAGCCGAGGTTCGAGTCCCGCAGGGGACGCCCTTAGCTGTGTTGCTTAGTTTATAAGTTGCCCCTGGCTGGAGGCATTTGGTGCCTCGCCACCTAGTCCGGTTAAGTTTTTAAAGCTCCCTCGAGCTAAAAACTATGTCCGTCAAAAAAAAAAAAAAACGGTGGTAGTTAGTCGATGGTGAATCGTCAAAGTGACAACGAGTCTGCATAACAAAGTTAAGTAGCTACTCTGTATTATTATTAGTCGCTCATTATTACACTGTTGATTTTAATTATAATTTATTACATTACTTATACCTACCGCAATTAAATCGTACTTAAATGTTAAAGTTATAAATTAATACCCTCATAGTCAGACGAATAAATACATGTATTGTAACTGGAGTAAATAAATGCGATTTAGAGTTATCTGTTGTATTCTTTATTGTGTGACCTTACTAGTGTTTCTATCAAACAATTATCTATAAAACATCGCAGATTGAAAATAAATCATAAAGAATAATATGATGTGGTCTAAGTGAGAATATGAGTATTTACGGATAAAATGAGAAAAACCCAAATAAATTCTAACCCTTGGTGTAGAGTAGTACCTACTCAATTGTGTTTACGAAAAAAAAGTTGGGCGCGTATTTAAAAAAAAATGAACTTGCCTCGTAAACACTAAAACTGAGGGTTTATAATATCTAGGTAATGTTAGGGCAAATAAAAAACACATTTTGTTAAACATATTTATTTTATTCCTCATCCTCATCTCGTATTATTATTTCGTCAAGAAAACCTGCTGGTGCTGAGATATGTTCTTGTTATCTGGCCCATCCTAGATACCACACTAAGGTCATAGTGTGTGCGCAGCAGCCTACAGTGCGCCGGCAAACTAAACAACTACCTACAGCAATACTCAACTATGCCGGTTCTGCCAGGAATATTATTTTCAATTACAATGCTTAAGGTCACGCAAAAGCAATATTGGAGTCCTAAAGGCACGCACTAGTCACACCGGGCAGTATCAATCAGTCCTTAAACAGTCCAGGTCGGGTAAAAATAAATAGAAAGCCAAATACATATAAACAAAACGCAACCGAGATGAAAAACGCGGAAGGATTCTGTAACGTCTTGACAGACAACCACAGACATGTCACTGTCATCAAAGACAAAAGTACTGCTGCACGTTTCGATTCGGTTTTCTTAAGAATCGACACAACACTGAAACGATCCTGTGATATTTTGATCCATTATCAATAGGATTTAAAAGTAGAATTTTATTTTATAGAAGCATTTCCTCAAAGGTAATTATTATCAGTTGATTAAAGACAAAAGAATAAAGCATTTCAATAATTATGTTAAAAACAAAATCAACTCTACATGAGCGAATCGATCGATCGATTATATCGATCATTCTTTTAATTATTGATACAGATAAATTGCATTCGTATTATTTGTACTCACATCACTATTTTAATGGTAACATTTCGAATGTACCTAATTCGAACATCATTTGATAGGCTTTTAAAACATAAAATAACTCCGGCTTCGACGAGAAGGAGTGAATAATTGAAAAATCGTAGAAAATTAATTAAATTTGATTCATATATATGAAATCTATGGACGCTTAAAAAGAAGCTTTCGTGTGTTCGTACAATACTTTTGTGCCAGCCTCTGCAGTGCAGTAGGCAAGGCCGGGGGCATTAGGTTAGGGCACACAAAAATTTGGGTCCCTGTTGAGAAGTAAAAAAAGTGAATGAAAAAATATATATTCTGCTGATCTTATATTTATTATGGTTAATTGGCACAAATCAAATATTATGTTATTATTAAGGAAAGTATGTTGGTGGTTTGAATTGATCACGATTTCGACAGTGATTTCTTTCAGGATTTCTGGTGTGCAAAATCTTCTATATCTTTAGACTATTAATTTAAGGATATCACTTTCTATAGGCGATAGGTCGAAACCGAGGCCCAAAGTATTTACTCAGCAGCTTAGAAGGAGCCACCTGACGAAGCTCACCACACACGATGGCAGGACCGTCTTGTCAAAGCCGGAGATTTTTGCAGAGATAAAAGATTTTTATGGTCGATTTTATGCCCCCCATGTTCCACGTCCGCAACAGGATAGCTGCGATTCTAGAGCCACTACACCGACGAACTGCCAGATAGACGATCCCACGACGAGAATCTGTAGGCTCTGAGACAGCTAAAGAATTGAAAAGCTCCCAGTGCAGATGGAATTACAGAAGATCTCTTGAAGATAGGAGGAGCCCCTCTTGTTCAGAAGATGCAAAAAATATTAATTTTTTTTTATGGGATAGGGCCAAACTAGCAGACTGATCGTCTGATGGTAAGCGATTTCCGCCGCCCATGGACACCCGCAACACCAGAGGAGTCACAAGCGCGTTGCCAGCCTTTAAAAGGGAGTACCTACGCTCTTTTCAATTCTTTTTAATTTCATTTTTCACTACAAGATAACTCCAAAGGTAACTCCAGATAACTTAAGATAACTCCACCACTCTCATGCCACAGCATGAGAGTGGTGGTGCTGTTTTTAAGAAGGGAAATAGAGCTATTCTTAAAAAGTACAGACCCATTTCAAAGCCACGTCCATATGTTGTTCTTTAAAGTCACCACGAATGGTATCGCTAGGAGACGAGTTTCAGCCTCCCGAATAGGTCGGGTTTCGCTCAGTAGTAGCATATTATATATAATATTCATTAGTACATAGAACACATCCACACAGTGAGGCAGATTATACAAAAGTCCGACGAGTATAATCGGCCCCTGTGCCTAGCGTTTCTGGACTATGAGTTCCTCCTCCTTATAGTAGGTATGGCATATTGAACACGAGATTTCCGAGTCGATGTTGGGGTGCATTCTCCCATTCAACTATCAGGGTCTGTTTAAGTGCCCTGAGGGTGGTAGGAGGTAGACTGCGGCTTCTGACTAGCCGCCCTAGCTCATCCCAGGATCCGTTAAGATCAGGACTTCTTGTTGGCCAACCCATGACGCTGATACCAACCTCCTGAATATACTTTTGCACGACCTGACTTGAGTTGTGTGCATCTCGGGCATTTATCATGCACGGAATATATAAACCTTATTTAGGTATCTATTCCGTGTTATCATGCATCAGCATCGATCCATTACCCATATTTTTCCTAAATACGGCCCTGCATAGGTAGATACTCATTGATGATCTCTTGAGCATATTTTTGCCCAGAGTGCAGTGTCCGAGGAGGCAATAGGTACCAGTTATTAAATAAATAACATGTAAAACCTATGTTTAAAATAAAAACTCAATTCCAATTAACTAAGTCTATAGTACTTTTAGTTAATTGGAATTGAGTTTTTTGACACTAAGCTAAAAATAGGTATTTTTATTGTTTTATTTGTTTAAGTTAGAAATGTTACTAAAGTACCTTTCTATGTATAGTTTCAAAGAAAGCTGATAAAAAATTTGTTATAAAACGTTTTTTATTTTAAATCTCTTTTAACTAGTTTAGAAAAAAATAAATTTTAAAAGACAAAACGCGTTTTAACTAAGTATAGGTAGGTAGTAAGTAAGTATCTTTATACACGCTATCGTTGAAACAATTTCAACGTCAGGTAAATTATCACGCTATTATTTCTTACTAGCGACCCGCTCCCGCTTCGCATGGGTGCAATGTACTAATAACATACACCAATAGATAGTATAAAACAAAGTCGCTTCCCGCTGTCAGTCCCTATGTATGCTTAGATCTTTAAAACTATATATATACTTAAAAACCTTCCTTTTGAATAATTTCATCTAATAAAAAAACCGCATCAAAATCCGTTGCATAGTTTTATACATAGGGACAGACGACAGCGGGAAGCAACTTTGTTTTATACTATGTAGTGATAGATAAATTTATTACAATTATAGGATCTATTTGGTTCCGAGTCCCAATAGGAATAAGTTCTTAGTTACGCGGAGATCAGGAGGTGTAGGTACCTACTTAACTATCTCTACGAAATTAATTTTATATCATAAAAGTTTTGCAAAAAAAAGGTGGGAAACCTAGGGTAATATTTAAATGTATGGTGGGAACAGAGAATGATAAACAAAATAATTAAGTAACTATTGTTTTCGATTTTTTTGTAAATCGTCTTTATCTGTCATTGTGTCTGTGTAGGTCTTTGAATACACAAGATCATTACTTCAGATTGTATTTTGACTTTTTGAGGAATTGGAAAGAGATTCATCCGTATCCATAGCGTAACATTAAAATCTGTTCTATATAAAAATCGGTCAGCTCTATCAAGTCATTACAATAATTAAAGTCTGTCAAGTAACTTTGGTATTACGAGGCCAGAAGAAAAATGAAGACAGTACTTATAATATCATATTGATGTTGTGTTCTGTTCAGTGGTGAATAATAAATAATTTATGTGAGCACTAAGACGGGATTTTGGGAAAAACTGAGATCATCGCGTGTTACCGGTGTTACACTGCGGGTATCATTATACCTAGTTCATTCATAAATGCTAAACTGTAGTCCGATATACACATTATCAAAAAATCGTTGGTGTTCAGAAGTCGTTCGATTATCGAAGTTTGCTATTCACCTCTTCCTCGATTGACGATCGACGACAGCTCAATAGGTCAATAGGATCGGAGCGGGCGGAGCATAACCATTTCTTATCGACTTGATTGAACGAATTTATTGCCAGTTAGGTACATATTTATGTATTTTACCAAGTTATCAAAACACTTTTTTTACTGGAATTATTATGGTTTGAGTTTAGCTCAGCAAACTTTGATTGAACATTTGATTTATATGTAACTCAAATGAAATTGATCAAAAATATACAAATAGCCACAATCACGCAATACAATAGAAATGATGTTCGTATTCGTTAGAAAGGTTGTGTTCAAAGCAAAAAACAAACAAAAAAGAGAGAACAGTCAAGTTAGTGTCAAATGAAGTGTCAATCCATCGCTAATAAAAACTTAATACCTACTTTTTAAGCTTTTTCGCGGTTTTATTTGAAACTGAAAAATTTAAAATGAAACAAAGTTCCTTACGGCAAAGAGTTGCTCATAGATTTCATGTCCAAGCACAGGGACCTAGCCCTGGGACGATTTCCAGTGTGTATTTTCAGTGATCCTTTGAAAACACGCCAACACAGATAAAAACAGCTAAGGTTACAGCTACAACTGCAACAGGCTTATAGCTGCTTCACCACATCTGTTTAAAATTTATCTGCGGAAATATATTTTTTAATTAATTTTGTTTGTCAGCAGAAAGTGAAGTAAATAAGTATACAAAACGAAAGCTGTTTTGGCTGATATGCAGAGGGCTCAAATAGAGTTTCCCGTCGCCAAATCCAAGCTCAACTGGCCAGAAATTACATTGAACAACGCAAAGTTGAGGCAATCAACAATCTGGCTATGGCAGCTTGTGCCCTAGTTGGCTTGTTTAAGCTGGAAGAAGAAAAGAATTCAGCAACGCGGACTGCGTTTGCTGATGCGGCTACCAAATCCTCGTGTGTGCAGAACATGGCATTTGGGGCAAGATTCGGGAGGCGAGCCACATTGTCTGCGGAGAGACGCCGCACGCACACTGGAGATTATTGTGCACTCTTAGATATTACCATTTTATAATTTCTTCTCGAATCTGGAATCAACTCGTAAATAGATGACACGGATGAAAACATTCATTCTGTATCTGTGATTGTTTTAAATTTATATTTTAAAAGTTAAATTTTATATTTTTAAAGAAAAAGTGTAAACTGAAATCATTCATTTGAAAAATACTGGAATATGCATATAATTTCTATCTGTAATTTTAATGTGTTTGATTGATTTAAATTTAAGTAATTGAAATTTCATTAAAAAAAAATAAGAAACCATGTAGTTCTTTTTAACACTTGTGTACACATTACATACATCTACATTTGACACATTATCCGCTGAACCGTTTCAGAGATCCAGCAAAACCCCAAACGTTACTCCAGCAGGATTTTGAATAACTTCGCAGCCGAAGGAAGGACAAATGAGTTGCAACATTTACCTCGCCGGGACATCTAATTAAATAGCTAACATTTATTTCGACATTACCATTGAAAAAGAAAAAGTCTGGCTGCGGTAACGTTACCCCAGCAGGAAATGTTTTTGTGGAATAACTAAAAAAAAAACTATAAAGGAACAAATTTAAAATTTTGCACAACAAATTACAGAAGCTGGACAACTAATTATCTATATCATTTAAATTACTATTTTCGACAATATTTGCTGGGGTAACACACACGCATTTTATTAATTTAATTTGTTCATAATAACACACTTAATTAAGATGAACATAAGTGTTTGTGTGGGTGTTTCTTATGTAATAAAAGTATGTATTTACAATAAAAAGGATATTATGCATTATATCCATTGTCTAGTTTCCATAATACACTGGGACTAGATGCTGCTTGTGTAAAATGTCCCAAAAACTAAATTATTATTATTTGTTTTTACCACAAACTGTCAAATTTGCCCAATGGATAATTAAAACAGAAATTTGACAGTTTTGGATGCCATTGTGTTGTTGACTGTATTATAGTTCCGCCCTGTAGCCCTCGGCGACCCTTAGGACCTTAGGAATAGGTAAAGTCGCCTCTGAACGTGTTTCAATTACGTGTAACGTAACATACAATCGAGCCTGTATTCCCAAAAAGGTTACAGACGTACGTACTAATGTAACTGCTACCTACAGTTCACCGGCATGTTTAGGTCCTATGATGTCCCAAGTAATAAGAGGTAAGCCTTTCGCCATTGAACGGAAATCGAATCTTAAAAATTCAAGTCCAGAACCTCAATCATAGCAGTGACCCTTGCAACCACTGGCTTACCTTTAACGTCCTGTAACTCTTGAAGGTTTTTACTACAAATTCCAGGATTCCGCCTGGAATCTGTTGAAGCCTTGGGATATTTTGATTTCTTATATTAACGACTGATTATAAAATCGTTTGATAAGTTTCCCTAACTATTGAAGCCTTGGGATATTTTGATTTCTTATATTAACGACTGATTATAAAATCGTTTGATAAGTTTCCATCTTCCTCTCTCCTAATTTTGCTGTGCCCGACAGGGTCCATAATGATCTAAGTTTTTTTGTAGTCCACCTTTATAAAACATTATGGAATGCAATAAAGTATTGAGTATTGAGTATTTTATATTGTTACCACATAACTATAGCAAATTCAGCCACGCTTCGCTGTTTTTTTTTTATACCACTAACGGCCGCTTTCAGTATTCGATCGAGAATCTAAGATTGTTTTCAATCCAGATTTTATCTAATCCCTCGATCGATCTCGAAACCGCATTTCAATATCTCGATCTCGTCTCGAAATCCATAAAAAAAAGGGATCGGTCATAAATTTGCGTCCTCCCTGACGTTTTGTTTCACGCAATTTCAGTAAAAGTACATAAGTTATATTAATGATTAAAATGTTAATTATTAAACTAAAACTAATATATTTTATATATTAAACACAATAAATTGAATAAACAGTAACAATAATAATATTGATTGCACTCACAGCAGTAAAATATTTTAAGTAAATGTAGAGAAAATATTGTAATGTTTTGGTCAAGAGAAATGGAACGTCAGTTTGACATTGACGTCTTTGTTGTTTGCAAACAAACATTGGAATTTGGATTTCTAAAATCATTATTAATGTTTATTTGGTCGAAAAGGTAAAATGGAGCCAGAAACTGTAAGTAAAATATTAAGTATTATTAATGTTAGATATTTAAATTGTTCAATAAACATTCATGTTAGTACCAATGTAACTTTCTGCTGTAAAGTTTTTATTAGTAGGGACGCTGCGTTTCGCGCCATTTCGTACTTAAAACTTATTTGGTTTATTTTTATTGGTTTATAGAATAAAAACAAAGCTCTTACAAAGGAAGAGACGGCATGGCTGCTCACTATTATTGAGGGGAGTAAGATAATTAATAATAAAAAAACCAACGCTACCAACAATAAGATGAAGGTTGAAGAATGGGTGCGTATTGCGAATACCTTCAACGCCAATATGGGAACCTGTCGCCGTACACCACAACAACTGCGTCTTAAGTGGGAAAACTTAAAAAAGAACTCACGTAAGCGCAGTACTTTAATACGGATGGAAAGGATAAAGGTAATTGAAAGTTTAAAATTAATTAAAACAGACCAAAAATATATTTTAATAACTGGGACATCCTACTACTTATATCAAATTATAAACCTGGACTGACCTTGTACTGCCTCATTGGTCTTATGGTCACAAACATTATCTGCTGAGCAGAGGTCTGCATTAAAGAGTTCCAAGTTGCTATAGGCTTGCCCTCTATTATGTGGGACTTAAAAATAACTGGTGTGATGCAGGTGAAATAAACATCTACCCAAACCTTTGGGGAATAAAGGTACTTAATATGTTTATTTTAATAGTATGTATACATATATTTATATGTTTCAGACAGGAGGCGGGCCACCGGGGTACATTCCTCATGATGAGATCCTTGATCGAGTAGCAGCTTTACTGGGCAGTACTGGAGAGGGTCTCACTGTGATGTTTGGTGGTGATGCAGAGCCCCAAATTATTGGTGATGGTGATGGTGGTGGGAGTGATGGGACAGTTCATATAATGATATTGCTTGACAGTTCATTGCCTGTGACAATGGAAAATCCTTCGTACATATCAATTGATTATCCATCTTTGTCAATTGAAAATCCCAAGCCCATGGGGAATGAAATGCCAAACAATAGCATTGGAGATGAGTTGAAGCTTGGCAATACTAGTACTCCTATTGTACCAAAGCAAAAAAGACATTTTACATCAAGTGGTAATACACTGTTATTGTATACTGTTTTTGATATAAATCACATTATGATTTCATACTTGTAATGAATTTTTATTTAACAGGTGCCAAACGAAAACTACTGAAGCCAGATGATGGACGTCAGGCCAGAAATGATGCTTTGACAGAATATTATACTATAAAAAGAAAGTTGTTAGAGAGTAAGTTTGAAAATATAATGTTAGAAAATGAAAAGTTAAAATTAGAGATAAGGAAGCTGAAGGGAGAGGATATTAATTGATTATATTATATTTCAGTATTATTAAGTTTAAATCATTGTTTTAGATAAGTATTTAATTTTTCATGTTATTATCTTTTAAGTAACTGTATTTATATTGTTTGCATGTCTGTAATTAAACAAGTTTTTAGAAAAAATAGTATTTTATTTAATCGAATAATGGCTATGATGATTGATACAACTGCAAGTTATTTACAATCTATATTGAAGTTATGAAGCAAAGGAATAATTCGACCGCGGGCAGGATTCGAACCTGCGTCTTCTGGTTAGGTACACCAGAGCAGTGGTCATAGCGAATCCTGCTCGCAGTCGAATTTTTCCTTACAATCTTAGCATTTTTCTTAGCATTTCTTGGAATTTTCCAAATTCTAAGAAATACAAAAAGATAAATCTATACCTATCGAGTCATAAGCAATAAGTACATATCAAAAGTAATTTAAAATTAATCCCTGTCTATGCCTGATATCATTTTGAATGTTGTCCAAATTTTCTGTGTTAGTAATTTCACTTTCTTCTGGCATTTCTACTTCAGGGGGTACTTCCTCTATATTATAATTTCTGCAGATGTTGTGAAGAACTGCCGTAGCAATTACAACTGCCTGTATGTTATGTAATGCCAAGCGCATAGTCAACGATATAACTGGGAAGCGACGTTTCCAGACTCGCAAATGTCCTACACAAACAAATACATTAGATTAGAAAAAAATAAACAAATGGGTATCTAAATATTATAGTAATCTTTAGTGTAAGGTGTATGTGTTATGGTGTTTTTACCTTTCAATTGTGTTTCTAGTTTTGATGTGTGCATCATTATATCTGATTTCTTGCCTAGTTGATGGGTTTAACAAAGGTGTGAGTAAGTAAGGTCGGTTTGGATAGGCACTGTCTCCAAGGAACCAACGATTTCCGAGAATACCATCTTCACACTGGGCTGTAATAATAGTTACATCAGAAACTCATGTTACTTTCAAATTTAATAAAAGGTCCAATGAAAGCTATATTACCTCTTAATGCTGAATTATTGAAAATAGTAGCATCATGAGCTGAACCAGGCCACCGAGCTACAACATTCATGAGTTTAAGGTCTGCATCACAAACAGCTTGGACATTTATTGAAAAGTATCCTTTCCTATTTCTAAATTCTTCGCCTATTGTTGAACCTGAAATACAAAATAATTGTATTTGATGTTAATAATACCAAGCAATTAAGTAAAAATAATTTTTAATTGATAACAAATTGACAATGTATAGGTACTTACATGGGGACTGAATGTGTACATGTGTACAGTCAATGGCACCACATACTCTAGGAAATTGAGCTATGTTGTAAAATTTGTCTGTTGTTCTAGAATGCAAAGAAATGTATTTGTCATACAATCTTGCGATAGCGGCAGATATGTCTGCCACTATTCTACATGCTGACGATAGGGACACTCCAGTAAAGTCGGCCACTGAATTAAGCATTGTGCCTAATGCATGAAATCGAAGTGCCAATAAAAGTTGATGCAATGTAGGGACACCATTATTTCTGAAAATAATTAACTATTTACTATAGTTACTTACTCGTTATTTTAGGGTATGAATTAATTTTAGCAATAGATAGGTAAGTAAGTAATTAACAAATTCCTTACCGTCTTGATTTCACTTTGATAAATGGAATTATTTCGTGTAATACAGATTCAACTGATGTTTTGTTCATCCTGAATCTGAACGTAAACTCTGCGTCGGTTAGACTTGCCATGAAATGTATACGCCGAAACGTTCTTGAAGACACAGCTCTTTCTTGTTCACTGTCGCTACTATCCCAATCCGATAACTGAATTAATATTTCTAGATCACTATCGCTATCACTTGAAAATACTTCCATTTTTATGCTTTTTCGTACTGTAATCGGTCAAAATTTGAGGATCGCAACTAAAGATCAAAAACGCTCAAAAATCGATTTGTCAAAATCAGAGATCGAATATAGAAAACGCTTAACTGTCACTTTCATACAAATACCAATCTAAAAATGCCAATCCGTCCTCCCATAGATGGATTGAAGAAAGAGATCGCCGTAACGATCTATGGATCGCTTATTGAAATGCTAAAAGTAAGAAATGGATTCAAATATCGATCTCAGATAGCAAACTAAGGATTGGGATTGAATATTGAAAGCGGCCGTAAGAGAGCAATCAAGCTTACGGCCCACCTTATGCCTATAGACGCTTGTTACACCAGGGGTATCACTTGCGCGTTGCCGATTCTGTAAAACGAAAGAGGAATAGTTTGGTTGCCAGTATAATGGTCAAAGTCCACTGCCAACACAACGTTTCCACGCGGAGCACTGGTTTTGATCACTATAAAGAACACAACTCAAAACAGCTGTGTTATTTTACTTCAATTTTCTGCAAGGCGAAGGTACTTCCCCAGTCGGGCAGCTCAAACTTGAGTGGAATCACACCCACTATGTCCTTAAATTCCTCTGTTACAGAATTTTTAGCTGATAGATTACTGTATCACTACATTTTGTTTTATTATAATAATATATTTATTTGCATAAAACATGGTATAAGCAGGTCTTAACAATAGGTATGAACAAACATGTTTCGCTAAGAATATTCATAGCATGCAGTTATTCTTTTCAAGGAATTCGTTTAAACTATAGAAATTATTTTCACATAAACAACCTTTCAACTTAGTCTTAAAGGTAAATCGAGTGCTTAAGACTTTTAGATAATTAGGTAGGTTGTTATATATACGCAAACTCATATACAAGCAGCTTTTGTTATATTTTGTAAGCCTAGGAGCATCGTTTAGCACAAGCCTGTGAGGGTCTCGCCGACTTCTAGGGACTAGATCGCTTGTTGTTTTAAAAAGCTCTTTGTGTTTCCATATGAACATATGGAATATATTTTTTATTTAGGTACATATTATTCCAATAACAGTAACACCTACCTATACATATTAAAACACAGAATGTAAATACAGACAACAACATTAGAATAAATAAATCAGTTAATAATTTATTTCTAAAATGTTTTCTTATATTTTTGATTGGTTCCCTTTAAGTAGAGTCTGAGAGTCTATTGTTTTCGCAAAATATTGCTATTTTACGCTTTCTAATACTGTTACGTCGAGTTTGCTTAATAGGTACAGTCAGGATATATATTAAAACGCAGTATCTTTAAAATAGTGTTTTATTATTTGTTGTATTACTGAACTCGACGTAAAGGTAGTAGAAGCGGGGTGAAGAAACTCGACGTTACGGGAGTAGAAACTGGACAGAAATCGTAGACTCGACGTAGGGGTAATAGAAGCGAGACAAGGTTCTCGGCTCGACATAAAGGGACTCGACATAAAGGGAACCAAATATATTGTAGAATGTAGTACACACGGTACTACATTCTACCATTCTTACAGTACCAAACTGTAAACACGTCATATTATGTGCTACCTACATTCTGTGAAAATAAATATGTTCTATTATATTCTATCACCAATATGAGCACCATAGTTTACTTATATAATAATATATTACAATAATGTATAAAACCTTATTTTTTAATTACCGCAAACATACATAATTATTAAGTCTTTTATGACTATTGAACCCTTAACTTAAAATATGGGTGTATATCTTAATAAGTAGTCTTTATATTAATAATCACAATAATAATCCATTACCTTTAGACGACAAACCAATAAAAACATACCTTTATACTTATGTTAATAATTTCAATAAGAGTAACTTGTAATCACAATATATTGTATTGCAGTTCTTATATTACACTGCACCGTGTAAACATCTGTTTGTGAGTGTGTGTGTCTAAGTGTGTGTGTGTGGGTGTGAGTGTTTAGAAAAATACATAGACTTCTGCTGGCTTTGTATTTTCAGAATTCCACAAGTTTTTGAAGTATTGTACCTACAAGAATCTAGTTTTATTTCTTTCTAATGTCTTTTTATTACAATTAACATTAAAATCTTCAATAAACGTCACAGTACCACGACTCTCCGTAATTTCTTTTAGACTTTTTTTATCGTAGAAAGGTAAGAATCACAAAATCATACAAAATATAATCAAATTGGGAACACCACCTTTTTAAGTAGGTTAAAATGATTTATTAAGTGCCTGTGGTAAGGTATCGCTCTCGTCCCTAAGACAATAAGCCATATATCTTGAATAGATGAAAATATCCTATTATGATGTGTATAAACAACCAGTTAGTAGGAAATGTAGGAATACCATATTTTTTTGTTTTACGAAACTGTCCCACACCATTTTATTAACAAATCGACATTTTCTTCTTATAAATTTGATCGCACACCTTTCACTTGCTTGCTCTTGTATCGCCAAATGTCCTGAAAACAGAAATAATGTAGCTATCATATACATTTATAACATTGGCTGTTGAAGGCGTTAGTTCTACATGAAGAACATCACCAATGTCAGCACTGACGTCAATTGTCTGTGTCAAGTGACTGTCAATTGACAAGTGACAGATGACAGACATGTACTGCGACAGCGAACTACAGTCAAACGGGGTGAATAGGGATGCAGGGGTGAATCGAGACAAAACTTTGAAAGGGATTTTTAGCTTTAATTATTATAGTTTGTTGGAAAAAGGGACTCTACATGTTTTTTGTACTTTAATATTTTATTATCAAGATTATAGAAACCGGCATTTTATTTACAAGCTATCTAGGAGCGCAATCCCTGGCTGCATATATCGCATGTTTTTACTCTTGAAGCATCGTTTAGGGTAAAGTTTGAAAATTCAGTTACCAGCAAAATCAAAAGTACCTATGTCTTGGCATATGACAATAAATAAATAAATATTCTTGGACATTTTCACAAAACACCATCTAGTCCCAAACTAAGCAGAGCTTGTATGATAATGATAATGGATAATAGAATGCTTTCTACCTCTCGATATGGAAGAAGATTTTTGGCCGCAGGGCGTGGTGTTCCGTCGCTTCCGCGGACAAGTACCACAGGACAGCACAAAGACAAAGTGACAAAGTGAAGTGTTACTAACATAGGTTTAAGCTTTATTTACTAACACATTTTTGTATTTATTGTTTATATGTTAGTTTGTAAGGTATTTATCCCTATGGCTATAATGGGCCATAAATGCCTGAAAATAAATGAATAATAACTAAATAATATAATTACTTATATACTTTTTTTGTAAATACATACTTATAATACATAAGAAACAACCAGACAAACACAAACACCTTGTCTTGTGGGAATCGAATCCACGACCAATGAACAGTTATCATAGAGTATGACGTCACGCCGCCGTACGAAACGTCATCATGAAAGTCCCCCCCCCCCCACAACGTTTCCTCGCGGAACACTGGCAACCTTGCTCACCGTAAGGAATCAATCACATCTCAAAACAGTGTTATTTCACTTCGATTTTCTGCAAGGCGGAGGTACTTCCCCAGTTGTGCAGCTCCAATTTGAGTGGAATTACTCCCACTATGCCCTACCTCTCTTAAAATGAAATTAAGTGACACTCACAGAATAACTAATCTTGAAGCCCAGCTTCTCGCTCAGGGACTCCACCTCCTTTTTCAACTGTTCCTGCACAGTACCTTCCAAATCGATGTAGTGGCAAGAGCTGTTTGCGAAGTGGAAAGTGATCGCCTTGCGGTAGTTCTGGAAATAAATCAATAACAGTATTTGACATTAACCCGTGGAACGCCGTTTGAACACCAAGTGTGCAAACAGATTGCGGGCGCGACGCGATGTTTGCACATTAGAGGCCGTACCACCTATTATTGCGATCCGTTTCCGATTGAGAGAGAGGGATGTCGCTCTATAAATTAAATAGCCCCATCCCTTTCTCACAACCTAAAAATGATCGCATTAACACGTTGTGATATTATGGCCCCAGGTGTGCAAAAACTAAGCGCTCCAATTGGTCTTGGATCTATTTCGTTTTGTTTAGCTCTGACATCTCAGCTAGCAAAATTGACATACAATTCAGACTTTAACGAGTTAGCAGCAATATAAAAGTGCCCGTTAAGTAATCATATTTTTTTATTGATTCATAAACAGCAGTTATCAAATCTAGAAATAAGCTTAGAATACAGGAATTTCACATACAAAATATTTATCCAAGCAAATTTTTGACATGGTAATCAACACGTCAAATCCAATAATGCTACCGAACCGAAATAATTACGTGGCGTAACAAAGTTAGACAACTGAATAGCACGCGGTAGTTCCTCTACTCGGTTCTTTCACTCGCTCCTAGAAAAGTAAGCGTATCCTTAATATTCGGGGAATCCTTGAAGCATAGATAAGCTGGGTTGCCATAATTATGTGATCAAATCAAAGTTAAAAAAAAATACTGACTAATCTAGTTTGCTGTAGTACGGAACAGACGGACTTCTATGGATTTGAATTAATTCTTATACCATCATAAGGAAGAAGACCGCATCTTTAGCATAACATTATTATTTTAACTTAAAAAAACCACTAGGATTTTCTCCTGTATCGTGAGTGCGTTTACAAACACAAACTAACACAATTTAAAAAAAAAACCTGTGAACTGGCTAAAATCAACTAAGTATCTCAGCAGTTTACCTTGGACACGTTAGGCCCGGAGCCGTGCAACAGGTACGGGTGTAAGAACACCGTGTCTCCAGGACTCATCTCCAGGTGAACTCTCTTGTCCAGGGGCGCGATATCCTCCTCGTTAACGCCGTGGTATAACTTAAGGGCGTCCTGAAATCATTTAATTATATTATCTGTAGTAATATTATAAAGGGGTAAAGTTTGTGTGATTGTTTATAGAAGGTAATCTCCGGAAAGAATGATCCGATTATGAACTAATTTATAGCTACTTTATCACTACATGTATGTTTTATTGTGTGTGATTAAACTTTGTCAAACATAGCTCGCAATACCAAGAGGTGCCAATTTTTAACAAGTAGTTTCTAGACTTGAAACGTCTAATTTACACAAATTCAAGGCAATCCTATTGAATAAAAAAGATCTCTAGTAAATAGAAGAATTATTATTATGACTAATTAGCTCGGGGTACTTATATGTTTATTTTGTATTTTTTATTATTTGCTCAATATGACAAATTTAAATGTTTAATTATGTAACTGATTTTGTTTTGTGTATTTATTTCGTATTTCTGTATTTTTATGACCACATTCACGCGACAAAAGTATCGGGAGAGAGATAAATGATATTTATTTTTGTAAATAGATCTTTTAAAGACATATTTTTTTAAGCTAGATGGCTCCGGCATTTCCTAGCTGACGACCTCTGAGAAGTAACGCCAAAACAAACATAGAATAGTACTTACAAATATGTGTCTTATAATGTAGGGCAAAGTCTGAAATGGCCTTTTAAAGAAAGAGCCATAGCGGCTTTGAGTATACCAGTCCCAACCGACGGCACGCATGCATCAGTCATTGTGTAGCTCAACCATAATTTAGGGAGCTCAATAACCCGTCGCACGACGATACCAGATCAGAGGAACATTTGCGTAGGTCATATAAAAAAAGGCCCAAAGCCACCAGACTGTTCAAAGCTGAGTAGGTATGTATATTTAGCCTACAAAGTACTCACATTTACATTTTAATGAGTTAAACATTAAATAATAAGAAAAAATATAATCACAGTAACGCTTTCAGTAATATCTGTCAAATTAATATACATCATTGTTATGTCAGACTTACATGAGAGCAATGCAGTTTGATATGTACTGTATTAAAAATACTGTAAATAATAATAATAATATTTATTTTAGAAACAAAAACACTATCCACTAATACAGGTTATATAGGTACAAAATAGTTGAACACTGGTACCCAAGGTAAGATTTAACTTGAGTTTTAGGCACCAGGGCCCTCACAATTAAATGATGAAACAATATGTGGTGCAACTCGTGTGAGTTTCTACGAAGTTATTTTTATGGTGGTATGCTATAAATGTGAAATATAGTTTATTACAAAATTAAAAAAAATAAAAAGTTAAATGTTTGGTTCCTTCCTTGTACGTGTGTGTGTGAGAGAGAGAGAGAGAGAGAGAGAGTGAGTGTGTGTGTGAGTGTGTGTGTACGTTATAAAGTAAAGCATGAACGAATTCTATTAGAGTACTGTCTTTATTAAATAAATAAAGAGATTGCCATTGACAGTAAGAGCTGACCAGCCCCGACAGACGGCACCCGTTCACGAGTATGACGTATATATTATATGTATACGTACCTTCTTCCCAGCGTGTTCGTATAACGTCTTGGCTTTATGCGATCCTGGTACTGCGTACAAACACCCGTTTTCTTTGTTCACGTGGTCCACTGCGGTCCAAGCGCCGATGATCTTCTCCGCCGGCCGGAACGGGAAGTAAAACAGGTCCTAGATATATTCAAACATAACATTTATTTAAAAAAAACACGTTCGGCACCGCGCAAGTGATACCTCTGGTGTTGCAAGAGTCGTTAGTTGACCGTATGCCACCTTATTGGTATAAAAAAAACCTTCAATACAGGGTCGGCAACGCGCAAGTGATACTCCTGGTGTTGCAAGCGTCTATAGGCTACGGTTACCGTTTACCATCAGGTGGGCTGTATGCTTGTTTGCCACCTCAAGAGAATAAAAAAAAAACCTAAAAATAAAAAATATTTTTTCATCACCATCAACCCAGTTGATGTACAGTTCCACTGCTGAGAAATGAATGAGATAGGGGGTTTTAGTCCACCACGCTAATCCAGAGCATTTTCGCAAACTTCATACGCCACCGTCGTCGTTGTGAAAATCGCTTAGATAATATGCCAGGTGTCCTCATGTTCCGTCATGATTGTGGCGAATTTCACGGATCCTCTGGGGAAAGTAAAGCCAAGTGCAGTTCAACACCAGGGGTATCACTTGCTCGTTGCCGACCCTGTAAAACGAAAGAGGAATAGTTGGCAGCATAAAGGTCAAACTCACTGCCAACACAACGTTTCCTCGCGGAGCACTGGCAAGCTTGTTCATCGATAGGAACACAACACAGCTCAAAGCAGTGTTATTTCGATTTTTAGCAAGGCTGAGGTACTTCCCCAGTGAGGCAGCTCCAATTTGAATTGGTGTTTCTTATGTATTATAAGTATGTATTTACAAAAAAAAGTAAGTATATAAGTATTATATCCATTGTCTAGTACCCATATTACAAGCTCTGCTTAGTTTGGGACTAGATGGTGTTGCGTAAAAATGTCCCAAAATATTTATTTATTTATTTTAAAAAATTTACTCCCACTATGCCCTACCTCTTTTAAATGTCGCTGTCTATGGTCACGTCATTAGGCGATCACTTTACTATCTACTAGGGCACCATATCTATCTATCTAGATAGATAGATAGATGCACTACCTCTTTTAAATGTCGCTGTCTATGGTCACGTCATTAGGCGATCACTTTACCTGATGCGGCGGATGGCGGGAGGACCCGGGCGGTTTGTTGATGAACATGCTGTTAACGGCGGTGATGTCATCACCTATGAACTGCGACAGCACCGACAACATCCGCGGGTGCTCCCCATACGTAATGAACACGTCATCGAACAACAGCTCTTGAATCTAACCAAAAATTAATAAATTCTTGAAAAAAAATTAATCTCATGGCATGTAATCTCAGACTAAACAATATAAGATAGAAACAAAATATTTAATGTTATCGATGGACAAGGTACCTTATTAATGTAATCCTCAGGCTTCAATTTCATTTTGGCTAACGAGGGTTCCCTCACAACTCTTATAGCTCCGGCCGGAACTACGCCCTTACATATTTGTATGAAGCGTTGTCTGTAAATAACAATATATTTTTTACTCCACTTACTTGAAAAGTGACATACCAGGGGAAAAACTAGCTCTAGGACTATAAAATTGTACGAATCGAAAATCCATTATTGTGATATTTCCAACAATACCGCAGTGCCTTTTTTTTATGGGATAGGGGCAATCGAGCAGACGGATCGCCTGATGGTAAGCGATTACCGCCGCCCATGGACACTCGCAACACCAGAGGAGTCACAAGCGCGTTGCCGGCCTTTAAAAGGGAGTACACTCTTTTCTTGAAGGTTTGTAAAGGTCATATTGGTCCGGAAATACTGCAGGCGACAGTTCATTCCACAGTTTAGTTGTGCGAGGCAGAAAGTTTATAGAGAAATGCACAGTAGTGGACTGCCAATCATCTAGATGATGTGGATGGAACTGCTGTCGCATGGAACGATGGCGGAAAGACAAACTTAACTCGTGTGTGTTACCAGTGATAACATACAGCACAGAGACATGGTCGCTCACTATGGGTCTCGTAAGGAAGCTCGAGGTATGGAAAGAACTTGGTGCTTGGTATTTCTCTACGCGATCAAATTAGAAATGAGGAGATCCGTAGAAGAACAAAAGTTACCGACATAGTTGAAAGACTTAGCAAGCTTAAGTGGCAGTGGGCAGGGCACATAGCTCGTAGAGCTGATGGCCACTGGGGCAATAAGTTTCTCGAGTGGAGACCACGCACCGGAAAGCGCAGCGTGGGACGGCCTGGACGGAGACGGACGACCTGGTAAAGGTCGCTGGGAGTCGTTGGGTGCAGGCGGCTTATAACCGGTCTCTGTGGAAGTCTATGGGTAGGCCTTTGTTCAGCAGTGGACCTCCTGTGGCTGATATGATGATGATGATGATAATTTTTATAAGCTTTTAATCAACTTTCAATGTGTGTAATCAAATTTCAATTAGTGATACCATTGGACTGCCAAATCAAAGGATTCGAGTTCTAATTTAAGGCAAGCACCTCTGACTTTTTTAATTCATGTGGGTATTAATATTTAATTATAACTTGCATAAACGGTGAAGGAAAATTTCGTGAGGAAACCTGCCAATCCGCACTAGGCCAGTGTGGTGGACTATAATCTAACTAGACTTATCCTTCTCATTGTGAGAGGAGCCCCGTGCCCAGCAGTGGGACAGTGTATGGGTTGATGATGATAGTATGAGCGTTATAATAAAAAAAAGTCAAATTTTTTTATTTCAATTACTTAGATCAGTTAAATAGGTATTTTTGAAAAATTCAAACTTGTTGCTTGTTTCAAAAAAGTGGGTCTTATGGAGAAGAACTCCAGATATACCTACTAAAACTCATGTTTAAAAAAAAACATGATAAAAATATGAATATATACTATTAGAACTGATACTCTTTTTTTCATTATATACACCTGTTGTAATTACGTCACCGGCGATCTCTATAAAAGCGGTCGAGCGGAGGCTTGGCGCTCCCCATCCGATCCGAGCCGGAGTCCCTCAGGGCTCCGTGCTCTCCCCTCTCCTTTTCACGCTGTACACCAGCGATATTCCAAAAAGATCCAAGTCGCAGTTGGCTCTATTCGCTGACGACACGGCTATATATTATTCCGGCATCAGCCTAACAAACATCACCAAAATTCTCCAATCCTCAGTCAATGCCCTAGGGAATTGGTTCAGGAAATGGAGAATAGAGGTGAATCCCTCCAAGAGCGCGGCGGTTCTCTTTCACAAGAGTTCCGACCTCTCCGCTCAAGCTCAACCCATCTCCCTCTTCGGCCAACAGATCCCTTGGGAAAAGAAAGCCAAATACCTGGGCGTGGTTCTAGATTACCGACTTACGTTCCGAGAGCACATAAAAACGGTGCGTTCGCGCGCCGCTTTTGCTCTAGGACGTCTACATGGCATGCTCAATGCACGCAGTAAACTCTCCTTTAAATACAAGGTGAGAATTTACGTGATGTGTATTCGCCCCATCATGACCTATGCGAGTGTCGTATTCGCTCACATAGAAAGTCCCGCTATCCATAGGATGCAGACCCTCCAAAACCGATTCATGCGCAAAGCCACGGGCGCCCCTTGGTACGTGCGCAATAGGGACCTTCACTTAGACCTAAAACTGCCTACCATCAAGCAGTTTATGAAACGCGCCTCTAAGCGCTATTTCGATTTGGCCCCCCTTCACCCTAATCCCCTTGTAGTCAGTAGCGTAGACTACAAACCCTCTCAGATAAGTAGAGTGCGCCGCCCAAGGCACGCACTCACTTACCCTGACGACCAAATCACCCTAGCGCAGGAGTCAAACAGAGTGACTAGCACTCTCAAAACACACGCACAAAAACGCCGCCCGATATACCGTCCTCGCCGGCGAGGCCCGTCGCGAAGACCCCTTAACGGTAATCCTCCCCGTCCCTTGCTCGAGCCGGCCCGTGCCGAGCCAGTAGCTTTAAATTCGCCCATAAATAATTTAAACCCAGATCCAGCCGTCCCTAGCTGCCCCCCCAGCAACGCCCTAAGCCGAGGTTCGAGTCCCGCAGGGGACGCCCTTAGCTGTGTTGCTTAGTTTATAAGTTGCCCCTGGCTGGAGGCATTTGGTGCCTCGCCACCTAGTCCGGTTAAGTTTTTAAAGCTCCCTCGAGCTAAAAACTATGTCCGACCTAAAAAAAAAAAAAAAAAAGCTTGGCGCTCATTTCGCCAGTTGACGTTCGAGCGGTAAGATCGTGGGTGCACGTGAGTTAGTTTAATCTGTGTAATAGTTTTTTTTGTTTATCTGATGGTTGATTGTTTCTTTATATTTTTAATGTTATTCTCTTTTTGGTATTAAAATTGTGAATTACGCATAAGTTATTTAAGAAGTGATTATTCCGAGTAAATTGTTTTCGAGGTTATTTCATTTGTCTATTTTTTTTAATATACTTCGCTTCTGATTCCTAAAATCAGAAGTGGGATACACCTGTGTCCACATAACGCTGAGCTTTTGAGGAAACAATCAGCCGTCAGTAACGATGCCTCGTTCTTCGAGGTCTCGGAGTAGGTCATCTAACAGAGGTCGTCGTCATAAAGACAAACGTTCATTAGCGCGTTCGTACGGGCGTCGAGATTCGTTCGAACGGACTCGTACTCTATCTCGACATACCACTCCCGAGCGTTCTCGTTCTCGTATTCGCTCTCGTCGCAGTAAACGTGACAGTACTCGTACACGATACAACAATCGCAGACGATCCCGTACCAATTCACGCGACTCAAGTTCCCATAGTGAAAGTTCAGTAAAACAAACCTTGAACACGATAATATCACGTCTCAACGCTATAGAAGAAAGTTCCGTAGACGCATCACGAACTCCGCCGCATCCGACATCTCCCAAAATACCTCAAAAAAATAACGACATACCCTCGGTTGGAAAAACATTAGTAGAATTATTAGGTACCGTAATATCGAACAAATCTCGTAATTATTTCGTGTCAAACTTTGATCCTGCGATTCACGATATTGAGGTATGGTGTGAGGAGGTGGAGCGGGCTAAAGTGACGAACGGTTGGGGGGATTCCGAATGTCTTTCGCGAGTTTCAAACTGCTTAAAAGGTGACGCCAAGACCTGGCTCAATGAGTGGGTCACTAACGACCGGTCTTGGACGAATTTTAGATTAGAGTTTACGCCGTTGTGTCCCCGAAAGTTAGAT
The DNA here is from genome assembly GCA_964056405.1 of Acronicta alni. Taxonomy (NCBI): domain Eukaryota; kingdom Metazoa; phylum Arthropoda; class Insecta; order Lepidoptera; family Noctuidae; genus Acronicta; species Acronicta alni. Next base: position 10,737,310 of record OZ043935.1, read on the forward strand.
TTTGCAAATATTTTGTTTGACGTGATGAATGCCACGTCGGACAAATATTCGACGTACGCAGAGTACGCGCGACGTTCGCTGTTGCGTTTGCGTATCATTAAAGGTTTGAGTAACGAACTCATGGTTCAAATTGTTATACGTGGCATAATCGACCCGCAAGTGCGCGCCGCGGCCGCTAACGCTGATTTGACCACGGATAATTTAGTTTCATTTCTGGCCATTTATGTCAAGCCTGCCCGAACAAAAACTGATACTCGCTTACCATCTCGTACGAAAAATCACGATGCTGATCTATCTACTTTAAAATGCTACGTGTGCGGTCGGGCTGGACATAAAAGTTATAAATGCCCAAAGAGGCCTAGAGCCTCGGAAGGCTTCCCCAAAACCTCGGAAAATACTACAAAACTATCTTGCACCTTCTGTAAAATAATAGGCCATAGCGAGAATGAGTGTTTCGCAAAACGACGCGTGGAAGCTCACAATAAAAACCAAAATAGAAAAGTGAACTTATGTAAAGAAATTTCGAATAGTTCTCGTAATAGTGACGTGGTTGCAGCTGTGGTTCAGAGCATCCCGGTGGATGTCTTGATAGACAGTGGTGCTATAAATATCTCGTTGATTTCCTCTGATGCGGTCAAGTTATTTTCTTGTCCTCGTAAATTCTCACAGTTTGTTATAAAGGGTGTCAGTGACACAGAAATTACTTCTAGAGAATACGTTACACTAACCATTGAATTTGAGAACATTTCTCTTGAAGTTGATTTAGTCATTGTACCTGCCTCTTGCATGAACACCCCGATCATAATAGGCACGGACGTATTAAATAGAGATGGCATTGTTTACTTTAGAACTAAGGACAGACAATATTTGACACACTCCTCTAACAATGTTGCTAATATTAATGCAGTCCGGAGAGATATATCAAGCAATGTAAACACGCCCCTTCAGGGCGATAATCTAATTGGTCTTATGTCAGTCATTAACGATTTTTCGGAATTCTTAATATCTGGTACGGCTACTACTACAGTAAAAACCGGTCAGATGCACATAAACCTTACTAGTGACACACCAGTAGTATACCACCCGTACCGCTTATCATATCAAGAAAAATTAATAGTTAGGGCAATTGTTAAAGATTTGTTAGAGAAAGGTATAATCAGAGAATCAGAATCCGAATACGCCAGCCCCGTATTACTGGTTAAGAAGAAGGATGGTTCGAATAGGCTATGCGTAGACTTCCGAGCTCTAAATCGAATTACCGTTAAAGATAGATACCCATTGCCTCTTATAGAAGATCACATTGATCGTCTAGGGTCTTCAAAATTCTTCTCGTGCCTAGATATGGCCTCCGGGTTTCACCAAATCCCCATTAATGAAAGTTCTATTCATAAAACTGGTTTTGTGACCCCCGAAGGTCACTACGAGTATCTGAAGATGCCTTTCGGATTGTGTAATTCTCCGACTGTTTACCAAAGGATAATTAATGGCACTCTTCGGAGATTGATAGAAACCGGCAACGTCCTAGTCTACGTCGATGACGTTCTTTTAATAAGCCAGACTATTAATGATGGGATAAGTCTCCTTCGCGAAGTTCTAAAAACTCTCACAGACGCTGGTTTTTCGATTAACCTTCAAAAGTGCTCATTTCTTACCGATCAGGTAGAATATCTTGGTCGTGTTATTTCCCATGGTCAGGTTAGGCCGAGTCCGCGTAAAATAACGGCTTTAGTGGATACTCCAATTCCAAGTACGGTGAAGCAGGTCCGCCAATTTTTAGGGCTGGCAGGTTACTTTCGTCGGTATATCGAAGGTTACGCGTCAAAGACTGCAAGTATATCACGTTTAATGAAAAAGGACGTGTCATTTGAATGGGGACCTGAACAGGAATCCGCACGTCAGTATTTGATAGAGAAGTTGACTAGTGAGCCTATACTCGCAATCTTTGACCCCACCCTGCCCACTGAGCTTCACACGGATGCGAGTGGCGTGGGCTATGGGGCCGTTCTATTACAAACTCATAACGACAGTAAGAAGCGAGTGGTTGCCTACTTCAGCAAAATGACTCAAGGGGCTGAGAGTAGATACCACTCATATGAATTGGAGACGCTAGCGGTCGTCAGAGCGTTGCAACATTTTAGACACTATCTAATCGGGATCGAATTCAAAATTATTACTGACTGTAACGCTCTGAAGGCCACTGAACGTAAAAAGGACTTGCTTCCAAGAGTGGCGCGCTGGTGGATTTACTTGCAGGACTATAACTTCACCATTGAATATAGAAAGGGGGCATTAATGTCCCATGCCGACTATCTTAGCAGGAATCCACCAGTGACGCGAGTGAATCATATTGACCGACCACGAAATTGGGCACAAATCGCACAAAATGCAGATAGTGAAACCCAAGATTTGATTCAGAAACTTAGAGAAGGTAACTTAGATTCACGGAGATATATCTGTCAAAACGATTTGCTTTACTATCGCTATACTCCTATAGGCGAGGAGCCTCGTCTTCTTTGCTTCGTCCCAAAAGGACACAGACTTAGCTTATTGAGAATATTTCACGATGAACACGAACATATTGGGGTCGACAAGACGTTAGATTTGATCCTTAAGCATTTTTGGTTTCCTGGGCTTAGGTCATTCGTAAATAAATATGTGTCCCACTGTCTTGCTTGTATGTCAAAGAAAAGATTCCCTAGAGCCCCACAGCAACCAATAACATCTTGGCAAAAACCTCCACTACCTTTCAATACTGTACACATCGATTCCCTGGGTCCCCTGCCGGAATCTAATGGACATAAGTTTGTACTTGTCATAGTCGACTCTTTCACGAAATATTGTCTCCTGTACCCTATGTATAGACAAGACGCAGATGATTTAAAACGAGTGTTTAATAGCGCAGTCTCTTTATTCGGGGTTCCTAAACTAATAGTGTGTGACCGCGGACGTATGTTCGAGGCTTCCAGTTTCGTAAAGGAAGTTGCGAATATGGGTTCAGACATACACTACATTACACCTGAGATGCATCATGCAAACGGTCAGGCGGAGCGTTACATACGCACCGTTTTGAACATGATCCGCATCGAAGTTATTAATAAGAATGCTTGTTGGTCTGATTATTTATGGAAACTTCAATTAGTATTAAATATCACAAAACAGAAAACCACTAAACACTCTGCTTTAAACTTATTAATCGGTTCTGATACGACCACTCCAGTTATTCGTGGTTTAATTCGAGATATAGCCATAGAAAACTCCCAGCCTAATCATCAAGCTTGGCGAGAGCTATGTAGAAGCCGAGCAAGTGAGATGCTGAGTAAGAATCAAACTGAACAAGATTCTTACGTCAACCGGCACCGACGCCCTCCAAGGACATTCAAGCTGAACGACTTGGTGTTTGTGATAAAATATTCGCAAAGCACTGGAAAATTGGACTCCGGCATGAGGGGTCCCTATCGGGTCAAGCAGATCCTACCGAGCGACCGATACAAGCTTGAATTGCTCACTGGCGCTCGCGGAAAAACGACCCAAGCGGCGGCACAATATATGGTGTCATGGAAAGGAGAGTGGTGCCCAGATACGTGTGCATCGTTCTTTGAACGTGAGTAATAGCTTGTTCTTATGTTGCAGGAGATAGCAATATGTGTGATTGACTACGGCTGTGTATGTGATGGATACTCCGTGGACAAGGCTGACTATGCCTAATAGCCTGACTCGTGCTGCGGTACCTGTCGGAGGAGTATAATGCTGTGTGCACTGCGGTGACATGCCTTATAAATTGAGTGAAGGTCAGATCGGTGCTGCGGTATCCGATCTGATAGTTGGACACGCTGCGGTGTTGTCAGATTGAATGTGAGGGACACGTGCTGCGGTATCGCTGTCCCCACATTTTGAGATGCGCTGCGGTGTCATCTCCTTAACAAGCACGTTAAGTGGTATACTTACTTATGCGAGTATGTCACTTGACGTGTAGGGGCTTTTTAGTACGGCCGTACAGTAGAATAAATGAGTGATGTTCGTAAGGGATGTATGTTTTAATAATGATCATGGATGCAGAAAATTCAGACTGTTTACTGTCTATGAAAGAGGGCCTTGAATGTGAGACGAATGAGAGAATAGGCATATCTAGATCAAATAACTCTAGACTTATACTAACGATTGTGATTATAGGTGAGGACGATGACGATGATCCAGCAGAGGCGGGACCCTCGGCCCAACCTTCAGTTAATCCAGCAGCATGCACCGCCGAAGGAGTTGACATTGAAGAGGTGTCCGAGGACGACCACAGTCAGGAGAGGCCGTATTAGAACTGATACTCTTTTTTTCATTATATACACCTGTTGTAATTACGTCACCGGCGATCTCTATAAAAGCGGTCGAGCGGAGGCTTGGCGCTCATTTCGCCAGTTGACGTTCGAGCGGTAAGATCGTGGGTGCACGTGAGTTAGTTTAATCTGTGTAATAGTTTTTTTTGTTTATCTGATGGTTGATTGTTTCTTTATATTTTTAATGTTATTCTCTTTTTGGTATTAAAATTGTGAATTACGCATAAGTTATTTAAGAAGTGATTATTCCGAGTAAATTGTTTTCGAGGTTATTTCATTTGTCTATTTTTTTTAATATACTTCGCTTCTGATTCCTAAAAATACATTCTTAGTTTACAATTTTGTTCCGTTCTGTGTACTTGAGACTAATGTAGTTTGATGTGTAACTACAATAACAAAACTGCATTATTCTCAGGAACTATTAATTATATAATCATATAAGGAAACTAACATAACTAACTATAAGATAATGATGATATAAATAAAGATGTTAATGAAATAATTAAATTACTCGAAAATAATAATCTGATGGTCAACCTCGAAGAGACCAGCGCCTGTAGACAAGTGGCAATCTGACAATCGAATCGAAGAACGAATAGAAAAAAAAAGTATGGAAATGACATAAGCTTTCGACCAATCGGGCGATCATAGATGTCATTCCCATACATTTTGTTTCTATTCGTTCGTTGATTCGATTGTCAGATTGCCACTTGTCTAAGCGCCCAGGTGTATGAAGTATTACAATAAAATTCCAAAAAGCAACTTCAAGGTTATGTGTAAAGGTCAGCAAATACTTAAATGAAACAAAAGAAGTTAATTTTTTAGGACTTGTTGTTGGAACCTTCACGTTAAAAAGGTTTGCACTAAAAATAGCTTTGCATGCGCTCTGGCAGTTAACAAATATAACTTTTTAAATGCATAAGAATTTGGATGCGATTATCAGCTTTCGTTCGATTTCTTTTATCTAATCTCTATTTCACATTCATATTTTAGTAGGTTCATATTTTAAGGTTATTTTTGCTATGGCTGGATAGGTGAGTCGTAAAGTCACTGTTGCATTTTTTTTAAATAACTTTATATTAAGACAAATTGTGACTGATCTTTTATATATTTTTTAAACGGTGGATAACCCCACCTAGGTATTTATCCTAGGATAGGATTTTCTCCTGTATCGTGGGTGCGTTTACAAACACAAACTTTCACATGCACAAACACCCAGACCCGGAACAACTACCTACCTGTAGATCATAGAAATATTTGTTCCGTGCGGGGATCGAACCCACGACCCCTGGTACAGAAGCCGATCGCTCAGCCGTTGCGCCAAAGGTGTCGTCAAAATGTTAATTATGTACATTCTGTGGTCTAGCGGTTCGAGTGCCGGACTGCAGGACACAAATATTGTGTGGATAAAACATGAGTATTTGTGTTTGTCTGGGTGTTTCATATGTATTATAAGTATGTATTTACAAAAAAAAAAGTATATAAGTATTATATCCATTGTCTAGGAGGAATTAGGCTATAGTCCACAACGCTGGCCCAGTGCGAGTTGGCAGACTTCACACACCGCCGATAAAAATCTCTAAAAAAGCATGCAGGTTTCCTCACGATGTTTTCCTTCAACGTTTAAGCGAGCGATAATTAATTATTAATTTACACATGAATTCGAAAGTCTGAGGTGGGTGCCTTGGATTTGAACTCGAGACCGTTGACTTGGCAGTCCAATGGTCATATCACTAGGCTATCACTGCTATGCACCATACTTTTAACCACACTCGAGAGCAGTGAATCCAGGTCACTTAAAGAAACCTATAAATCTCGGAAAGTAAGTATGCTAGTAATGAAATAAAGTATTTCATAGACAGTTAAATACTCTTTAAATCATCATCAACCCATATACTTACTGTCCCACTGTGCCTAACCTCTCTCATATTGAGAGGGGTTAGGCTATAGTCACAGAATAGGAATAGGAACAGTAGGGAAGCTCGAAACCGCACACACACAAACATGCGCATTTACAAGGCCCCTAAGGGGTTTTCGCGGTGCTGTCAGTAGCGATTGCCCCGTCACTACTAACTAACTCGGCTTCAACAAAACCAGAGCTATCAGATCATATTCTAAGAGCCATTTTACATTTTCGCGCGAATATCTAACATTTTAGTCGCTTATTTTACAATTTTAGGAAATACTCTGTGATTGTTGAATACATGTGAAAATAGACCATCCTTTCGTATTGACACTTTTAGAAACACATTTTGAAAAACTAGTTTCTTTATTTTGTGGTAATTAAATATACTCTGCGATGATTTTTCAGTAAACTGGTTGTGGGACAGTTTACTGAAAAATCATCGCAGAGTATATTCGGACTCCAATATCTATCATTAATACTAATAAATTAGACAGAAAAAAATACACAAAGCATCAGTCATATAATCTTGTCATCACATTATAGTCGTAGAATATAGATTATTTATAACATTAATTAGAAAAAAAATAAAGTGCCAAGCCAATTTTTACGTTTTATATTGTTATTTTATCCCGACTTTTTGGTTTGAATAAAGCGAAATTACATTTTTTTTAAATTGTCATAATAAACTATGTCCTTTAACAAATCGAATTCTAAAGTTTCATTAAAATCCCTTTATTTATTTAGAAATAATAATGATAATAACATCACTCTAATATTAGATAAATTACGATGCACATCCGGGCACCGATTAGTACGGCGCAAGCGCCCGTCGAGGAAGGTCCTGTGTCACTTTTTTCCGCGCCCCATTATACGAGCTTATATTTATCGTGAACGCATAATTATACTCCGACTACAACATTTTGATACACTTCGTATTTTGAAAAAGTTTTGTTTATCAAATAGTAAAGTATTATTTAAGTAGTTTATACAATAATTATAATAATAGGGGTTAAAATATGAAATTGCCGTTTTATTATAATAGGTAGAGGAAAGGTACCAATTATGGAATACGTGCCTAATATGGAATACCACAATATTTCTGCTTCCTTCTACCCGCATGTTATGTATTTTTCTGTAAATAATTTGTAATACATAAATAACACGCATTTTTTTATTGACACGCGCGCGCCACGCGCGCCACTCGCGCTGCCGCGTCTACCGCGCGCCTGCTCCGACGAGTGCACGAAACGTTTTCGTCCAACAGCAGCGGCTCGCATACGCTCCCGTCAAAACTTGTAAAAGATTACACCGTAATGACTGAGTTAAAGATAAGTTCTACAAGTTGTTGTGTTAATATAAAACTGATTGCCGTGTTTTAAACTATCGAATTTTGCTAACATTAAGAGACACCTAGGTATTTAAATTGTATTTGTATGCTATTTCAATTCGATTGATTGATCAATAGAAAACAAAAATGTATTAGTAAAAAATAAAAAGAAAACAAAAACATGAAAGTTACAACCCTATTGCGTCGATGGAGCGTAGGTAATTATTTATTCAACTAGGCTTAGTTTCCATACTGTTACATATTTATTCTGTGCTATAGTCCACCACGCTGGCCTAGTGCTCCCTGAATAAAAGTAATAAAATTTATGAGTCACTACATTTTATAGATGCAAATACATATAGGAAGTTTTAAGTTTATTCTGTATAAGTAGGTAATAATTCCGAGAAATGCTAATTGTTTTGTTTACTACCTTCACATTGTGAAGTAGGTAATTTGAAGGTTAATTAAAAATATCTCTTTTATCTATAAAAGAATACTCCGTCATATCAAATCAGTCGATTTTGCGAAATTTTAGAACTAAACACCTACGTAGGTATACAATAGGGAATATGCATGATTTTTTAAAATATTTGTTTCGATTATTTACATCAATTTGAAATGGTAAAAAAATATTCCCCACCAAAAAAGGAATATGTATTTTGGTGCGCTTAGTGTGACGTCATATTCTATCAGAAATCACAAACAATCCTACAATAAAATAAATAACACACCTACACTCCTATTCCTATAAACACTCCTACAACAGTTGTTGTAAGCAAATACCAGTGTTAATGACATTTAGTGTCTAAGACTTTTACGGCATTAACCAGTTTTACAAATGGCGTCGCGTTTCAAATATTTGAAATTATTTCGTCAATTTCGCACTTTTTAAAAATTTAATTCTTAGTTGAAAAATAAATGTTAATTAAAAATATAGATAGGCAAAAAAGAAAAAAAAATGTCATTTTTCTTTGCTTAGTACCTATTCTTTAATACAACTAGAAAGTAAAACTGAAATTAAGAATTCATTTTCACTACAAAAAAATTATAATTAGTTGTTAGATTGTCCCATTCAGCTGCTGCTGATTGACTAAACTTTTACTGCAGTTTGTTACCGGCAAGCTATGGAGAGAAATACCAAACATAGCCCATATTTGGTACCTATTTCTCTATGCTACCAGGCCCTGATCTGGTGGCACTTGCTTTGGGATGCGAAGATTGTGGGAACGGACTGCCAGTTTCGCTTACAACCCCATTTTAAAAATTTTGATCCTGCTGTAACCGAAAGATGTCAATAACTGAACTGGGGCAGCGCAAATAGCATGTAGATTCTCTAGTGGAGATCACACACAGAAAACGCAATATCGGACAATCAATATTGTATTTTTTTAGTGTGGTCTGTGGTCATCTCAACAAGATGGACAGACAACTTGGTTGGTGGGTGACATTAGATACAGGAATCATATACCCCTTACAGTCCCTGTAAGGGGTTCTTTGTTAAGCAATGGATGCCCTTTTGCTGGTATGATGATGGATGAAGAACTGTTGTTATATTGCATACAACAGAAAAAGTCACTAAGGAATTCAAAATGTCTTGCTAGTTAAAATCATTTTAATGAGAGTGCTTAATAAAAACCTTTTATTTATTTATCTTAATTAATTATCACTCGATTAAACGGTGAAGGAAAACATTGTGAGAAAACATACAGGCTTTAAGAGATTTCCTCAATGGTGTGTGAAGTTTGGCAATCTGCATTAGACCAGCGTGGTGGACTATAGCCTAATCACTCTCATCCTGAGATGAGATCCATGTCCAGCAGTGGGATGGTATATGGGTTGATGATGATGAATAAAAGCCTGTATTGTTCCACTGCAGGGCTTCCCAACTCTTCTCCCACTTCTCTCTGTGTTGTTGTTGTACCAGTATTTTTGGAACAAGTCCACCTAATCTCGCCATCTCGCCATCTGGGCCTGCCACATTGGCATCCATAAATGAGTGTACTTACTTGTAACTATACAGGGATGTAAAATCAATTAACTCCTTGATCACCAGGAAGCCATTGTCATCATAGAACTTTATCTGCTCAGGAGAGAGTATGTAGTTGTCAGATTCATTGACAAAAATTCTGAAAAAAATAGAAAATATATAATATAAAGAAATTGAAATGAAATGATATTTATTTTCTGTAAACAGATCTTTTAAAGAAACATTTACAAGTCAATGATTTTAATTTTTAATGCTAGATGGCACAGGCATTTCCTAACTGATGACCTTTGAGCAGAAACATCGAAACTCTCTTTTAAAATCAAAAGTCTCTTTTAAAGTCCAGGCAAATTATCAAATAATTATGTGAGTTTCACAATGCAGGGCTTGTATTATTATTATATATTTTTTATTTACCCTCGCTATGCTAAGAATATGAATGCAGGGCGTTATCTGAAATGGCCTTTTGAAAAAAGAGCCACAGTGGCTTTGAGTAGACCAATCCCAGAAGCAAATGCATGCATCAGTCAATGTGTAGTTCGGCCATATAACCCGTGGCATGACGGATAATACCAGATTGGTAGAACATTTGCATAAGCTACATAAAAAAATCACAAATCCACTACCCACCAGACAGTTAAAATCTTATGAATGTAATTTACATAATTTGATTAGGTTTTTTCTGTAGAAAACCTGTTGAGAATTATGTACTTGATCAAACAATGTATTTTATATCCTCAATTAAATAAAATTATAAACTATGTGCTGTTACATAAATAGTATGTACCTATGTACATACTTTAATGGAGTTTATCATTATTTAATATAAACTCTTTGAACTTTTTGTACAGATTATTCTATGGGATGGAACTGGAAGAACATTAATGTGGTAAGATCCATTCTATTGCAATCAGGCTATAAAAAAATTACAAGTTTAAATAGCGGCAGGGAACACCCCAGAGTATCCACTTGTTGCAGTTTAACTTCAATACCTATAGTACATGTGATAAATGACAAAGGGAAATCATCTTTTTACCTTCATCTTTTAAAATAATTTCAACAATATAATCTCCAATAGAATATCTGTATTGATGAAATTATTTTAGAGATTTTTACCTAATATTATTACACTGTGATTATTGTTAAATGCATGTAAATTAGAGTAAACGTTTGATGGCAAAATTTGTCTGTTGCTAGAAAAAATAAATCTTGAAGTCGTTGAATTTAGAAGAAATTAATGTTTACTTACGGTTTTGGTAGAACTTTAACACCAACTAAAGAATTGACTAGCACCATTTTGACGCTAATTAATTAATTTAATAAAACAATGGACGCTGTTTATTATTCTTTTCAAATATGGAATGATCGAGTCGAGTGTTATCAAATCCACTGCTGTCTGTTCGTTGAACGTTGAACTCGCAGGAAGGACCCTTTGTAATTATATCAATCAGTCCGATGTTTACAAAAACATCACGGTAAATAATGTTTGAATGACTTTGATTGACTTGACAGTTGACATGGCCTTACTAGTGTTGCCAACTTACATTCTTTTTCAGAAATATTCTAAAAATTAGACCAGACTTTTATTTCTTAGTACTTACTTTAGTACAGCTAAAATGTAGTTAATAAATAAATGTGTAGAAGCAGCTTTATAAAATTATCTGGATTAGCACTGACCTCTATAGTACAACATGTGGTATGAGTATTAGTTGTCAAAATGTCTCTTTTTTTCTTTATATAACATATAAATTACGCATAGCGTATGTCAGTCCCATCGTATCCTAGACAATTTTACACTTTCACAGGACGCGGGCCATGAATTTGAACAAACCCTTCGCATCGTCGTCATTTGGTTGGATTAGAATTGTATGGAACATTATTTCTACTGGACTCATATTGGACACATTCTGCTCAGTTCGTAGTAGATCCTCGAAAACTCCCCATTACTCGCAATTGAGTGAAATGGCTTTCATCATGAAGACAAATTTTTTGCATGGAATGTGTCCACATCTGAGTCTGAGAGCAGTAACAATCAGTTTTCTATTAATAACATCACTATTCATGAACCAGGACACGCGAAGAGGTTGGTCACACTGTATGGTTTTATAACATAAACCTTTCTGTTTATTAAAATAAAAATGTCTCTCTCACATTGGCTTTTCATTGAATTCATTGTTCACATTTGTAAAACTTGTACCTTACTACCTAAGACCTACCTACCGTCACCGCCATCACAGTCCGCGTCTGTATATCTGATTTCAATGATAGACTCATTGAAAACACTAGGTACCTATTTTTTTTGCATGATATACCATAATTATAATCTTTCATAATGATTACATTATTAATAATACTCATAGTATTACCTATAATTATGATTATCATCCTCATCCTTGTTGATAAGGTACCTAACGTTAGTTTGGCTCGAATCAGCTTCCACCACAGAACAAAAAAAAACTATTCCGTGGCTTCCACCATCTCTTTCAATTCACTGTGTTATTCATCCACGTGGTTCGTTCTTCAAATCAAAGTTTCCATCACGAAAGCGTTTTTAACCAAAATCGTACGGTGCGTTCATCAGTCCCCTCTCCAAACGCAACATTGATATTGCGAACTACACAGTGCGTTCATTATAGCAGGCCCCTCTCCAAACGCAACAGCCGCGTTGGTTCCGCATCGGAACTCGGGTTAAAAAATCACTCGAATTTTCGAAGTATCCATCTTTCTTGTCTGAGCTGCATAAAAAAAAAACAACTGAAAGTCGATATTCGAATGTTGCACATTTTTTAAACGAAGAACTTCATAGGTAGGTACCATGTGAAAAAAGTTTTACTCAAAAATCTCAAACCATGAAGGTTCTATGTCAATTCGAAGTACCTATTACAATAAAACGCGGCATTAACTGCCAAGATTAGTCCCGGACCCGGTGGTTCAGGCTTTGGGTTGTTGAATCAGACAGCAGGAGCCCAATTGCTGCTGCTATTTAATAATATCAAAATCGTCGTTCAATTATTTCAGAATTAATGATGATTTTTGACATTGAAGTCTACTAAAGCTTTCAGCCCATGTTTGTATTTAGTACCATTTTGGGTGGGACAAAGTAGGTAATGTATAGTTCTCTCTCGTAGGTACCTAACATAAATTGTTTTATTTAAAACATTTTATATTTTGATTTCTGAAGACGACACAATGGTTTTTATTAATTCACTCGTTTGTATGTTAATCTTTATCATGTACCTACCTACAAAGGCAGCAACTGTAGAAAGTTTGATGATGGTATCATCATTTAATTTGTAGCCATTATTACCTCCAACTTAAATAATAAAATTAGGTAATTATGTTGTTTCTCTCTTCCCCTATATCCATGAATCCATCAATACCTGTTCCATAATTACTCAAGACCTTTTTGGTTCTCTTCACTCCTAGGCAATCACCACGGATAGCGGTTACTGCACACTTTTCAATTTTCTCGAATATTTTTATACTTAATATGTATTATTATATTTTTCTGTATTGAAATAAAACTACTTTTTACGATGATTTTATCGAGTATATTGACCCTTTACAGCGTCCATGGTCACGGGTAGACAGTCTCCCCGTGTGTTGTATTGAGCCACACACTCAACCAATCATATCTCACAAACGTCACTTTCACTTATTCGCATTCATTTAATCATTCAACGTTCAAAAAACTACTGAGACACACGCCTAACGACTCCACACCTAATTTTCTTGTAAAACTACTAAAACGGATCCTGTCAAATACCAACAAATCCATCTTTTCTTTTGTTCTGTGCGAACAAAAATTGGCCGGCCGGTCTACCCGTGACCATGGACGCTGTAAAGGGTCAATATACGCGATAAAATCCGTAAAAAGTAGTTTTATTTCAATGTATAATATTCGCGTAAATGTCAGAAATCAATATATTTTTCTGTTTTTTGTAAGCCCACATATTCCTTGACTCTACGTAGCTTTTGCATCTTAGCTGCATGCAATTATAGGGTGTAAGCCTACTTTCTTTTATGCCAGCCTTCTCTGTCCCTTGCCTCCCTCATCCAGTTTGCTCCTACTACCTTTTTTATATCATTATTACTTACTTTTAATGAACCCTTTTTGTAGCCCAACATTCTGCTGACCCATTCTCAATGTGCTTATCATAATGAATTTTTGCATGTTATTCGAACATGCAAATTATAAAACGTTGTTTTTTTTTGTAACCGATCAGAGTTAGGCACTAACTCAATAAGTTTATTAATTAAACATAGAATTTAGATTCCTATTCAGCGCAGTATTGAGCGCTGCGCAATATTTTATTCAAGTTGATGAAAAGCAGTTGCACCACCCCGCACTAATTTCTCGCCGCCAGCAATTTCATACTGGCCGTAAAAAAACAAATTCGGGAAGAAATAAGTAGTTTTATTTTTTTTATTGTAAGTGGGAGTATGATATGGTGCCTATTCCTACAAGGTTTAGGAATGGTTTGGAGTCGATCCTAGTAAACCAAATAATAATGATTGATCGATCGCTGCGTGGTAGGTATTTATTTTGCATTCAAACTCACCAGCTATCTTTTTTTTTTTCATGGATGTTCAGCTGTATTGTGCCAATTTTCTTAGACAAATTTCTCACTAATCTGTGACATAGTCAGCCCAATTACAAATGATAATTCAAATTTTTATTGTTTTTTTTTTAAGTAAATACATATTAATATTCCTAGCGATAGAATAGAGAGGACGTCACGAATAATAGATCGTATTATCATTATATTCGTATTGATAGGTCATAATATTCTAACAAATCGCTCTGCCTAAATCGCGGTATTGAATTCGGAAGTTTCTGCAGACAGTTTTCAGAAGCGCTATTCTTGTAATTATGGATAGGTATTTGGACAAGTCACATTTAACAACTTTTGCTTACTTTCTACACATATTTCTACGTCTTAGGATATTAATATACATAGATAGTAGTGAATGGTTTGTCGGAAATCTAATATTTTCATAACTGCTATCAGAAATAATATTATATGTAGGTATGTTTATATGATACTTGACACCTAGTTTATTATTAGAATCAGTCATCATGGCTGTAGCTAACTAGTCTTCACAACTCCTAATAATAAAGTTTATATGCGGGGAGCCAATCATCAAAGCAAAGGATTTCACTAAAACAAATCGTAAACATTTATAGTACAATTTACTCTGTCTGATCTCATACAATACGTATGCAACCTTATTGCTAATTATTTTACAAGATACTTGGCTTCGAATAGGCACCAGTGAATATAGGAATGTGCAAAATCCTATCGACAATCATGAACATGAAAGGTCTGTTAGCAACAAACTGTTCTGGCATCATCCTAGATTCCAGCAACGCGGCAGTAGCCGCTGCAGCCACGGTTCCATCTTCAGTTACTTCTATATCCGCCTTTTGTATTAAATCTGACAATGATAACTGATAATCAGATATACCAGGGAAATTAGCGTATTGGCTATTAAATATATTCTTTAAACCCATGTCAATAAGGAGTTCCTTCAAATTGTCTATGTCTGAAGATATTTTGAATTTTGGTATCTGAACGTCGACAGTTGTAGGCCCGTTTCGTTGGTACAAGATGAATATGGAGCTAATACTGATCCTCTGCATCAGGTGTATCATTGTTGATAGAGCAACATTCGCGTTCGGTAAGAATATTAACATGGAGTATCTGCTGCCATCACCATACGGCAATTCCAGGACCTTTGCCTGTATCTGGGGCACGCCCGTGACATTAAAAGACCCACTGACATACATCAGGGAGGCATCACCGATTTGCTGACCTTGATCGTCATAGAACGCACTAGATTCTGTATCTTCGTAAGGAAAAGCTACTTTCCAAGTACCTTTGAAGTACAAAGCGTCTACCATAGCTATCAGAATGCCATCCAAATCGTTTGGCGTAACGATTTCATCAATAGCTTCGTTGGTAACACTTCGCACATGTTCGTTGATGATCGCTGCGGTTACAACAGTCTCCATGAATGACACGATTCTTGCATCACAGATACCAACTTTAGTCACTTCTTCAAAGAAACTTTGTTTAACGTATATCGAGTCGTCGAAGAAGATCGTTGAACTTCGCTCCAACATACTCGCAGTTGGATTTGTAGGCTTCATCGTCACTTGTTTCACGAGTTCGAAGTATAAATTATTGAAACACCTATGAGGGTGTAACTTCAGAACTTCTTTTATTTCCGTTAAGGTTGGTTCCGAAGCGCCGAGAGACATCGCCGCTAAGAGCGTCCATGGTGACAAGGCAGAAGCAACGAAGTGGCTTTCAGTTTCTTCATTGATCCTCTTTACAAACTTCAACGTGAACTCGTAGACGGATCTCTGGAAAAATGGCGTGGCTGTCCTATAATTACACTGCGCCGAAATCAAAGGAATTAACACGGCAATAAACAGAAATATTACTCCGACTCTCGCCATTTCGCTGGCGACGTAAAAGGACTACTAATCTATCGAGTGAGTTGTTTTACTGTCGTTTTAAGAGGCATGTTATCAAGAATGACCCGACGATAACACGGGCGAGGCTGGAGTTTGGCATGATTTTGATTGAAGCTATTACTTCATTATTATATAACGTTTTTAGTCTTGTGTAATACCTACCACAGCAGATACCTCTTAAACCTATTTATTATTTATTAAGCTTTGGAAGAAATGTAAGTATGTTTACACAGTCATTTCGCGGTCATTGATTTGCAGGTATGTATGCCAGATAAAGGTCAATGAACGTATAAGCACATGTTTATTATTTTATTTGTCTTCTCATTCAACGCGCTAGCGATAAATCAATTACTATGGTGACTATGATATGAAACTAAATAAGTATACAGACGTATGCCAAGTAGACATACTTTTACTGGACAAGTGAAAAAGGTCGACATTTGGATGCGATAATTTCGCAGATGGTGAACGGATTATTTATTCGTCTGATTAATAGAATACACTACCGGATTAATTCATACACAGACACCCATCGTATTCACCAATCTAATCTGGTGTGTGTCTGACTATGTGTTCTGAAGATACTGAGGTCAGTTTTCTTTTTCTAAAAACTTGATTATTAATGATAAACTTTATGATATAATATTTTACGATTAAACACTAAATCTAATTCTAATTTTAAAGTCATGTAATCTAAATCTTTGATCTGCCTGTAAATGTGAATTTGCGAACAAATTAGTTGCATGTCACCAGAGTACCTACTTACATAATAAACGTTTTAGATTTCCTGGATATACGCCAGAGTTTTTTATAACAAGACTATATGATATACTATACGATATTTATCTTTGTTGGATGAATCGTAATTAAATAAAAAAAACATTAAACTTCAAACAAGATATAAAAATATTACCTACTTTCTTTCTTTCGAAGGAACATCAGGTTACTAAACCTTGAAATAAGACGACTACAACTCCTAACCACTAAGCCTATGCCTATAATTTCGTAGTACATTATAGCTGTTGAGCAGACCTCCCGAGCTACACAATGGCTGATAACTGCGTGCCGTAGCGCGTCGATTGTGATCTACTCAAAGCTGCTGTGAGTCTTTCTTCAAAAGACCATTTCAGACATTACCTTGCATTGTAATACTCACATATTTTCTGCTACTACTATGTCTAGACTTTAAAAGAAACCATGATTCTCTGCGTTTGTTTTGGTGTTTCTTCTAGAGAGTTAGAAAATGCCGGCGCCATCTAGCTTGAAAATAATGTAAAATATTGAGGTTGTAAAAGTGACTTTAAAGATCTATTTACAGATATAAAAAACTTGAGAGGTGTCAAGGGACACCCGGATGGAACGAAGTTCCTTTCATTAATATTTAATAATTAAAAATAAAAAAACCTGTATACACTCAACAATTCACAACGCGCGAAATTCAAATATTATATATATTGCTTGTCAACAATATTTGAAATTCGAAAAAAGTGTCGTGACAACTTTTCGTAAGAATTTTTTCCGGTTTCACAACGCGCGATAAGGAACTTCGTTCCAATTAAAATTTATAATTTATTGTATTATGTCACAAATAGGATTCATCATTATCATATCAGCCACAAGAGGACCACTGCTGAACAAAGGCCTCCACCATAGGCTTCCACAAATAACTTTTACCAGGTCGCTGGCATCCAACGGCAAATAGGATTTGCTTTCAGTAATTTTTAATTTACTTAATAGGTAAGTATAGGTACTTGGTTCCTGTTAAAAAACTATATGCACTTATGATAAGTTAACGACGGATTGTGCCTTGCCTGGAAATTATTTGTAACTTATTGTGTCAAAATATTTTAAGTAAATAAGTTGATTATATTTATAATTGACTAACACTACATAGTTTTTTCAATCTGCCCATCGATTGCTAGTGTGGTGTATAATAATAATCTTTATTGATAAGTATAACCTAACCTAACCTAACCCTTTTTACATTTATTATTATTACATCTTTGCTGCATAATTTTATTTTTGTTTACCTAACCGCTTAGTATTGTAACGGTTGACAAGACCCCAAGAAGGAACCACTGGCTCTGAAGATACAGGCTGTGCCTAGTTTCGGAGTCAGGGATACCTATACTTTATCTGCCAAATATAAGCCCTAGCTACAGTACCCTATGAAAATAACCCAATGTCGAAACTCCTATTTTAAGTCACTACGCATGTAAACCTTAGAATAAGACCAATTGTAATAAGGGTTGTGAATAAAACATTTATTATTATTATTATTATAGAAAATACCAATACACAGAGGCCAGTATATAAAGCTACCACAATCTGTCAAATTTCTTTGATTGATTTTCAACTTTAATACAAAATAATAAGGTTTATATTCAATTGGGAAAATTTTACAGTTTTGGATAACTTGACCTGCTGGCGTCTGTACATACTATATATACTGCATTTGTTGTTGTTCTGTTTCAGCCAATACCTATATAAAATTTTGTCTGAAATACAAGTTCTTTACTGACATGGTAACTGAACTATTCTCCTTTATAGAATTCGTGCTAAAATGCTATGGCAATTCGAGCATATTCAAATTCATGGGTTGTGGGTTCGATTCAAGCACGGAACAAATATTTCCATGCCCTATAGGGTGTGTATATGTGAAAGTTTGTATCTGTACCCACGATACAGGAGAAAATCATAGTGTGGGGTAAAGTTTTATAAACGAGAAATAAGAATGCCATCGTGTGATCGTAAACGAGTCGATGGAGTTTAATAAAATCCATAATCTATGTAAGCAATAGGTAGATCTTATGACAACTTATCTTGCATACAACACCTTGCTATTCTGAACGAAAAGTTATAAAAAAAGAGGCCAGCACATCAAGCTACCACAATCTGTAAAATTTCTTTGATAGATTTTCAACTTTATTACAAAACTATAGGGTTCATATTCAATTGGGAAAATTTGACATACCACGACGTGACGACGCCTTTCTTTTCGGCTGGGGTAATGCTAATGCTCCTTATGCAAGCCACCCCACTCGGGGATGGGGGACAGTTATGCCAGACTCTCCAGTCAGGTGGCCAGCATAGCGACTAAACTGAAACCACCGCCACTACTACCTCCCGCAGTGGTGGGAGTCGCTCTCGCATGATCCGCGATCCCAACGCGGACACCCGGGCCCTCGCGGAGGGCCAAATGAAATGGCCGACTGACGAGCATACCACGACGCTTGTATTCTCCGAAGGGTTACGCAGAGGTAAACCCCTTAATCCTCCACCCTCCTAAATAAAAGAAAGAAAGAGATTAATAATAATAATAATATTTTTGGGACATTTTACACAACACCATCTAGTCCCAAACTAAGCAGAGCTTGTACTACGGGTACTAGCCAATGGATATAATAATTATATACTTTTTTTTTGTAAATACATACTTATAATACATAAGACACACCCAGACAAACACAAATACTCATGTTTTATCCACACAAATATTTGCGTCCTGTGGAAATCGAACCCACGACCTCATGATCAGCAGTCCAGTACTCGAACCGTTAGACCACAGAGGTCGATTTTAAAGCATAATTTAAATTTAAAAACAGTGATACCTACCAAACAAAATTACATCATACGGTATCAAAAACTCAAGTAAAATCATCAAAATAAGGCAAACATAGATATATATTAAATATATACGCTAATGTTTACACTAAAAAAGTTAAAAAATTAACATAGACAAGACAATCAAATTTCATAAATAAATATCCACATTATAATTTAATTGTAAACCGACATAACGCACAAATTATTAGTAATTGCACCACAAACACTTACGTTTAAATTATAGTCAAAAAATTATTGCATAATGAATATATTCTAGACCATTTCATCATCAGTCATTACCCTTAAAGTTAAAAAACCAAATGTTAAGGAAATCTATTCAAAAGATCAAACATAACCTTCAACATATAAAAACCGTTATAAAAATTTGCATCCCAAAGGCTCTGGTTATGCTAGAGGTACCCTTCCGCATGGCAGGAGTGTGGTTTTAGCCGGTAAGAGTCCGGCACTACCCAGACGGCCTCACGTGCAGTCTGGGTGTCCATGAGGATTTCCCAATCCTGCCACAAAAAAAAAAGTACCATCAACAGTTTCTTTTTTTCTATTGTTGATGGATTTGCGTTTGACCTGTCTCACCTGATGGTAAGCGACGATGAGGTCGCAGATGGAACACGCTTACCCAAGAAAATGTCTGTTCACTCACACCTTAAAGACACCAAGGTTATGAGTTCGGTGGTATGTTTAGGTCCCATGTAATAGGGGTGAGTCAATTGCCAGTAACCGAACACATCCAAATTTCGAGCTGCTACTGAAGATTTTATTGAAATACTCATTATCACTACTCGACATGGGAATCGAACCCATGACCTGTAGCGTAGCGGTCCCGTTTAGGACCAGTAGACGAAAGAGGCAAAAAGACAAGACGAAATGACCATTTGACTCCAATTAATTAATTTAGGTTAAATCCAAGGCATGCACCTTCTTTTCAAAAGAAATATAATAAATCGCGAATCAAAAATTTGCATATTTAAATATTATTAATGAGCGACAAAATTACTGATTGAGCAGCAAAATTACTGATTGAGCAGCAAAATTACTGATTGAGCAGCAAAATTACTGATTGAGCAACAAAATTACTGATTGAGCAGCAAAATTACTGATTGAGCAGCAAAATTACTGATTGAGCAGCAAAATTACTGATTGAGCAGCAAAATACAGATATCAGTTAGGTTAAAACTGTGACCACACATTGCCAGAATCAAATCTGAATCTTTTGAGCCCAAGATAGTGTATATGATAATATTTTGAGGTGACTATTTTGCTGTGCAATAAGTATTTTTGCTTAGGATTGGGAATTATTTTGTTAAACTAAGTGTCATTTTTTGATTTGCAGTTGAATACGCCTTTTCAAAACACAAATAATATATTGAGTGGCCCATTTATGCAATGATAATTACTTAAAACCACGACTCGTTCAATATACATTGTGATTTTTTTTTTCGAAAAACTCGCAGCAGATGCAGCACACCTATTCATTCGGTCAGTTTATTTATATTAAAGTCTCAAGGAATTTGGACTGCAGCCACTTTTTGCATATCGACACGTTTTTTTGCTAATTACGTAAATATTGTGTCTGCTTGCTTTCATTTTGTTTAATTTTAGTTTTTGTTTGTTTTTTTGTAGTATTTAATTAATTTAGTTTTTTCATTTTGTACCGACGAAAAACGACAGAGGTTCCATGTTCATATCTATGAGCGATATTTCCACCAATAAAAAAAAACTTGATTTGAAATGGTATGTATACAGTATAGTCCTGAGGTCATCATCTTCAACCCATTTACATACCACTTCTGGGCACAGATCTCACGGGGTTAGACTTCAGTCCACCACGCTGGCATGGTGCGGGTTAGCAGACTTCATAAGATGTCAACAATATATTCATACCATCATGCCTCCATTCCTCGAGGAAGTAAAGTAGGAGTAGTAAGAGGTAAGAAATATTCTGATACTCATTGGGCTATTTTTAAAGTCTAAATACAGGTAAAATCCATTTTAAAATCAGGAAATGTTAATCCTATTTAGGTTATCTAAATATTGTCTTGCAGTCCGTTGACCCCAGGTGCTAATTATTGGTGAAAGTTTGTTTACCCTTATTTAACGAATGTTTGAAGTTTTATTTCAAACTGAATTGTTGTTTATTATTTTTCCCACGCATTTTTCCACATACCTGTGGAAACGTTTAGCATGATTTATTTTTATGATCTTTTTCTGTCATGGAAAGCTACACTGATTCATTGCTGTTGATTGGCAGATTTCCTCTAAGACGTTAAGATAAATGATTATTTAAGTATGTCTGTAAAATTTGCAGAAATAAAGAACTAGAAAATCAAACATAAGCGATATATTTAAATAACAAAGTATCAATTAGCAGACACAATTGAAAAAAACATTGTTTCGAAAATCCTCTGAACCCTCTGTAGAATCACGGTTGCTATAATGAATTAAGCAGTGATAGCTTAGTGGTATGACCATTGGACTGCCAAGTCGAAAGACTCGAGTTCGAACCCAAGGCACGCACCTCTGAGTTTACGAATTCATGTGCGTATCACTCGCTTAAACGGCGAAGGAAAACATCGTGAGGAAACCTGCATGCCTTAGAGATTTTTCTCGATGGTTTGTGAAGTCTGCCAGCCCGCACTAGGCCAGCGTGGTGGACGATAGCCTAATCCCTCTCAATATGAGAGGAGACCCGTGCCCAGCAGTGGGACGGTATAAGGGTTGATGATGATAATTAATTAATAGAAAGTTTCAGGCGCACTTTAATATTTAAATTTTATTTAACTTACCCGGTTAGTTCATGGCAATAGTAAATTTATCGACACTTAAGTTTTGAGGGCATGTTTGGTGGTCATCTCGCCACTACCGTCGCGCCGGGTGTTCGGTTCGATTCCAACCCGAGCCAAATATTTTATGTCGTCCACAGATATTTGTTACAAGTCTGATGTAAAGTCAATCACACATCAAGTTACCACAAACTGTCAAAATTTTTCTCATTCGATTTCTAACTTAACCATCAAAATTTTAAGGTTTAAAATAATTTGGAGAAATTTTACAGTTTTGTTTAACCTGGTGTACCCTACGACACAAGGATCTTTGTCTGGTGCACGAGTTGTAATTTAAAAAAATAATTAAATACTGCATGCCACCTAGTGATTTAAAAAAAAAGGTGGGCCGTAAGCTCCTTAGTCACCTTAGTGGTAGAATAAAAAAATATATTTGGGAGCTATAGATAAGTCACAGACAGTCTGACAGAAGCTTTAGGTACAATTTATCTATGTCGAGTTTAAAAATAGCATGCACAAAGGTAAAAAACATGATAAAGTTAGTTCCACGGATTCTAAAATAACACTTAAACATTAAAATAAACAAATACTTTTTTTTATATCTGACAGCAGACGCATCTGCGTTAACTCAAGCTGAACCCAAACACCATCACAATTAGACCAGCAATTTCAGAGATTACAAACATACAAACATAATTTACGATGTAAATATAAGCTAGACTAGCAATTTGCTTCGATTTCGATTTGGATTTTTGCTACCTAAAAATTTTAATAGACCGAATTTCTTTAAAATAATAAGTAACGATCTAGGTAATATTGTCTACACAGTTGGGCATGGAGACAAGTTGAAATGTAACGTCCGAATTAATGATGAATAATGACAGAACTAAACCATCAAAAAAATCAGGCACACTTAAAAGTCATTTCCATCCATTTTGTATTATATTCGTTCGGATATCTAGCTCCCCAAAATATTGCAGCAATCAAATTGTCGTTCAGAGTGCGTGCCTGTTGCCAAAATATCCGAGTTCCGAGCTCCTACTGCTACTGAAATGGATGTTCTCCTTCCCTCCTAGAAAGAAAGCTGGAAGGTTCCTTACATCCTCCCGGGATACGAACGCCTCGAGTTATTCTGAGCGCCCGCAATCCTAAAGGTATCCTCTGCTAGTAGTCCACTAGCTAGGGATTTTACGTTTGGCCCTAGACGGGCTTGGTAACTGCTCTTGCCTCTCCCTCTTTTTGGAGCATGGCGCTCTCACAGAAGGAGGGACTAACGGTGCTGTGGAAGTGGCAAAGTACTGGGTGAACAGCATTTAACATTCATACCATCGACACGAAGACGAAGTAATGTGAATCGTAATTATTGTAATTCATCAAGACTAGGTATTATGGTCTTGGTCCTCCAGTTTGATTTTTTGTATGTAACTTCTTGTTTCCCCCCTATATCCAGGACTTTCTATCCTGGGCTTCTTCAAACCACGTTGGCGAGCTAGCTACAGCGTGGGTCCCCTGCAATGCTATTCTTGGACTTAGTTGGCCGAGAAGGCGATGGCGAGATGATCTTGATCGCTTTTTACCAACGATTACATAGTTTACATAATCATCAATTTTATTTCTTACGTAAAAACATTACCATCCTTCGATACTCTGGTAAAAACAGACAAACCCCGCGCTTTATATATAGAGAAGTGAAATTAAACTCGGGATAACAACAGGAAATTTCGCTGTAAACCAACAAGACATAAATTAATGCTGGGTGAAGATGTTGCAAAAAGTTGACCATGAACCACGGTCGTTGACTGGCGGGAAAGACACAGGTAATACCGCGAGATGAGATATTTACGTCATAAAACTAGGTAAGTACTCTATCTTTTCTTTGTGATTAGAGTAGGTTTGGTTCACACGTTGTCATTTTTTTAATGTAATTGATGTAAAAGAAGGAAAGGGGCCTCCTGATGGTAAGCCTCCCTGTAGACGCCAGCTACACACCTAGCAGTAGTATCACTAGCGCGTTCTTAGGTATCTTGAGACCTGAGTTTTTTTAGCCTGATAATGAGTGCCCAGTAATTACAAGCTCGCCTCCTATTACATGGGATTTAAACATACCAGCGAATTATAGATGTACATTACAACACCTATGCTTAACCCTTCGGATAATACAGGCGTGATAGTGTGGTATGCTATGCTTTAGCCGACTAGCAAGAGGGTTTTCCATGCATAAAAAAACCGCAGACACGCGTGTATCTGGTTTACTATTGTTACAATGATTACAGATATGTAGGTCATACATATATTTTATGTTTTACGACAATTTCTGCCACCCGACGCGTACAAATCCATCCGATGTCAGCTTAGCTTTCAACTCGTTTAGCTCTACTCGCTCAGCTCCCGGTGTAGCCTGTACCGTACTGTATCGCGGGTAAACTTGATGTCGTAATAAAAGGTTGATACCTCTATCATTTGTTCGGCGATGCGGTTCACGAGAAAATCGCCCTAAGATTTATCTCAATAATACGAAATGATAAAGATAGTTTATTATGTTAAAACATGAGTGGTACAGTACAAGACAAAATACATTGTTTGCATGCATGATCTTTTTACAAAACTCAGTTACGTAGCTACATGTTTTGCCACTAATGGCGTACATAAATGTTTAGAGGCTGGTAGCCTGAATTTGTTGTTTAATATTACTATAAAACTCTAATCTTTAAAACATACCTAAAAGACAAATATAAAAATACATTAACATTAATACTATAAATAGACAACAATAGCATAAATTATGTCTGGTAATATTTGGAACATTAAAATTATAATATCATAGAGAAGTGTCATAAATGATATGTTTAGCAGCTTTAACATTGTTAAAGTTATTTTTCGTTAAGAAATTCAGCCAGGCTGTAATAACATTTGCTCGCGAGGTACATTTTTAGATGTTTTTTAAACAAGGCGATAGGTAGTTCCTTAATCGTTTTCGGGATTTTGTTAAATATAATTGGTGCGGTACAGAATACGCTATTATGCATTAAGGCAGTCCTAGACCTTACTATACATAGTCTATTATTATCCCGACGATTACGAACTGTAACATCGGATAGGCGACTGAAGAGAGAACAAAGAGAGAACAAAGAGAAAACACAGATATACTAGTACAATGAAGTGTGGTGTTTGCATTGTTAACTCTATTTGTTTCCTAGACCCCTAAATAAAAGGAGGAAAGAGATTTGAATAAAGGTGTATAGGTACCTAGGTTTTACCTACTGTAAAACTTATTGTATCGTGATCAGAAAATTGCTATCAATAATTCTGAAGGCGTTTGATTTGATCATAAATTTTTAGATCAGTCCTTCCAAAACCGGCCTATATCGGCCGCTAGGGATCGAAGCCACACTATCTTACCATCAAGTTGTATTCACCGAAGCTTTAAGCAGAGGTGTACCAATGTAGGACCACCACAGTTCGCCGGTATGTTTAAACCCCATGTAATAGGGAGCGAGCCTATAAACCAGCCACAGATCCAAACTCTGAGCTGCTACTTAGAATTTCATAGAAAAACCCAACAACATACCTAATAATAAAAAAGAGTCAAAATACGTGGTATAGTAAGCCGACCCCAATATAGTTGGGAAAAGGCTCAAAGAAAGAAGGTCTACAATACAAAAAAAAAAAAAAAAATTGGGAACCTTTACACTGATATCATACTTGATACAGTTCTTTGAATAGATAGCGCAACAAACAATGACTGGACACTACTAATATAAGTGAAAGTGTATTACGTAAAATAATTATTACAATAGATTATTAGATCAATTCATGTCAACAAACAATGAATTCTCAGTCTGTGTTTATCTACAATAAGCACAGTGATATTGACGCTTTCTATTCATTCAGTATTAGATAATGATATCATAATTATCTTCCTATTGTTTTCTATACTTCTTATCTAACGTTTACGCCCATTTTTGTAGTTTTGTCTTCCCAATTTGAATGAGATCCGTGTCCGGTAGTAAAACTGTAGATACTGTTTTGATTGCAACTAATGTTGTATGTGTTTCTTGTTTGGATGTTTGTTATTCAGTCACGTAGTAATTGAACGGATTTGTATGAAATTTAACATCATATTCTAAGCAAAAAGCATTGATAGCCTAAAACAAATACTTCATCTGCGTGGATATCCAATGTTTAGCCCAATTTTCTTAATTTTTCCTTCCGTAAGAATCTTCTACAAAGTATTTGAAAACGAAGATGAATGAAATCGGTAAAGTCATTCTCAAGTTATGGCGTGACCAAGGGAAAAAGGGATTTTAAATATTATAGTAGATAGTATATTTATCGAGGAATATTATGTGCTAAATAACATCACGCTACGGCCAAAAGGGGCAGAGTAAAATGGAAAAGAAAAACTCAAAACAATGCTAAAAAACTAAAAAATATGTTATTATTGTTTTTTTACACTATTCTTAATTCAAATTTAATAATTAAATTTTGTTTTCTATTTTTTAGTTTGATTTTATAAAAGCCTGTTTTTTGTTTTTCTTTTAACTATTTTTACCTATTTATTTTTTGGTTGGATTTTCTATAAAATATTAAATTAATATAATACTTATACCTACTAAAAATATTGAATTATCAGCCATTTTTTTTTTTTTTCGAAATCGCGGCGCACTATGAAAGTAATATGTATGGGTAGAGGGCACATAAACGAACAAATATTTCAGTAACATGGTACCCCAAAATGTCACGTTACCGAGGTATTTGGAGGTAAAGACCGACATTATGAGCACAATGACAATCATTATTAATCTTAACCTGCAATTAACTCGGTAACGTGATAATAAAAAATTAATAAATAACAAATTAAAAATACAATAATATAATATTAATCTTATTAATCCTAATATAGTTTATAAAATTCAACTATTTTATTAAATAATACGAAATAACTATAATAATATAAATAGCAAAAATAATACAAACTTATAATATTACAAAGTTTAAATTATATAGTCATAAACACAAGTTCCTCCTCTCTTCTACATTTGCGGTGCCTGACAAGGCCCACACATATTTCTTCTTATATTATTGTTATCATCTATTTAACTTGTGGAGTGCAATAAATGTATTGATTATTTGAGTATTGAAAAGCATTATAAAAAGGCGGGGACAGCTTTATTGATACGATTGAATTAAGAACTTACAGTGTTATATTGTAGGCCATACCGTTGTCACCTGCTGTGCTAAATTTAATTTATATACTTACTGTTATTTTTCTGTCCTTATCGTTTGTATTGGTAATTAAACGTGATTTATAGATACTTTTATAGGTCTTGTGTGCATGCATTATCATTTATTATACTTAAATTAATATTTTTAAATGCAAAATTATTCCCAAGTTCTTATTAAATGGTTTATTTAGATATAATTATTTAAAATAAGGAAGTAGGTGTTTTATTTTTGTTTGATATAATTATGTATATCTATGACTAGTAAGTACACCTCAACCACCCGTTACCCGTTTTATGTAAGAAATTGCTATTAGCGATAATACCGCCAATTGTACTTATGAGACGTTTGTTATTTATCTTTTTCTCTGAATGTGTGTACAATAAAGAATATTCTATCCATCTATGTTTTGTAACAGAAACATTTTTATGACATATTATATTAATTTATATTATTCTTGAAATGCATGACAGATCTAGGGTAACCACAAGCGCGGTTGCTGAGTATGAAGTCTTAGTTCGTTTCCAGGTCATGTAAAGTCTTATTGGACTTTTTATAGCAGCTCGTTGTTTTGAATTATACCCAGTTAATGACAATAGCACATATTAACATAGCTATGGCTATGGGCCAACAGGTACACACAATATACTGGCTACTGAATAAAAATTCTAAACTCTCACTCTATAACAAACTGTTGCTACATAAATGCATAATAAAACCTATACGGACATATGGCCTACAACTATGGGGCTCAGCGGCAAAATCAAATGTTGAAATCATTCAAAGGTTCCAGTCATAAATTTTAATAATTATAAAAAAAACGCACCGTGGTATGTCTCAAATAAGAGACTCCATCAAAACTGTAATAGATGAAATTACAGAAAGGTCAAAAGCATACAAAGAGCGAATTACAAATCATCCAAATAAATAAACTAGCAGTAAATCTGATGAAAACACAAACAGTCGCTAGAAGACTAAAGAGAAAGATTCCTCAAGACCTTATTTATGAGGCAGTAAGAATAAACGTGGCAGTCACTGGACAGCTCCTGTACAAACCCCTTTAATATTATCAAACATTATTGTTGAATATCTGTAAGAATGATAGATTGCATAAATAAATTATAATAAAAAAAAGTTAATGACAATAGGAATGTTATCTCGCACGCTATAATTTGCTACAGTTCCGGAGGTGAAATTTAGTGTGACTCATCGTAGTACATAGTGTTAGTAACCTCTTTGAGTGCGTAGATTTCAAGTTAAAAAGCTTTAGAGGTACCTGATGAGAGATGACTGATTAATGCGTGCCCCTTTTCGAGGTTATTTTGAAGCTGGGTTGGGTCTTTGTGCTGTATAGAAGGGCGGCAATATGGCAAGGCGCTGTGCATTCGCCACTACCGTACCGTAACGTGTGTAAATACGACTTTGACATGAGGTTCATACAAGTAGTGTCTAAATCCTATCTCGTATTCAAAATCAAAAATTCGTAAATCAAAATTAATGACTGGATTATGGGACGGCAATATGAAAGCATGATCTCCGAGTTTGTTTCTCGGAAATCATTAGGAAAGTACCTACCTATTAAAGCAATTGGACAGCGTTAAGTTCTATTTTGGGTGAACCTTCTTATAGTAAAACATATACTTACTTAATTGAATCAGTCGCTTCAATCAAAAACGATTAATAATATTATTAAGTTTAAAACTTAAATTGTTGGATCATAATAGGAATTTATAAACTTATAAATCTGTTGTAAACTTAATTAGTTTGCCGACAACTTATACTTAAATCGTTAATAAAATTATGGAAGAAGCATCGTTGATTAATAAACAATACACGTGAGCGCATAAAACCTTATTGATGAAGTCTTTAAAACCTTGAACTGACTTGGCGGTTTATTCGTCAAGTACGGTCAGTAACTAAAGTCGTCAAACAAAGGCATATTATAAAAACAAATAAATCTTTTCATTACAGAAAGGTAAACATAGTTGTCATACATGCAATACTCTGAATACGTTCTCGAGTCAGTCTGGATGATAAAGATTTTAAGGTGTTTTAAAGATTGTAAAGACTCTCTTCTGCCCGTGACTTCGTCCGCGTGGAAAAGTTTTAATCATCGTTATAATTTGGCAAATTGACTCAAAATCACTAACCTATCTGGAACTGGAACCCAGGACATCAAGCTTCAGCCACGCTTGCGTGACCTTACCACACTAATGAGGAAGTCACTAATATTCTAAAATTAGTAATTTCTAAGAACAACACTTATAAATTATAACCTATATTATTATTGTGATGTAGGTATAGATGATAATACTGTAGTGTTAAATCAAAATCTGTAGTTTTAGCGTGAAAGAGTAATAATCATGCATCTATCCTCACAAACTTTCACATTTATAGACATTATTAGGAAAAGTAGGACTCTTTCCAACTTTTTGATAGGATACGATAGGATTAGTAGGATTGCGTTGTGTTCAACAAATTTTGTTGCTGACTGTACAACGAAGGCCTCAGCAATTATTTACAATGCGCACTTTCTTTCGCAATTGTAGTGTTTTGAATGAGGTAATGCTGCAAATTGACTGATTCAATTCACACCGCGTAAACTTGGGATGCTGCACAAAATATCAGTGTTAGCTATGTTTGATTCCAGTCAATGGCTCGCGCTGTTTGATTCAAAATTGGGTTAGATTGGTTATTAGGATATTCTCTTGTTTCGTGCATATTGTGTTTACACGATAAATTCACTTATGCTCAGACTGGGTAAAACTTCATGTAAGTCTTACGTACGTGTTTTGTACGGTAATCGTCGCGTAGAAGCGTACTCCGTTACTGCGTCAATAATTGAGTTGTACGAGTCGAGACATGATTAACACTATTATAACGATATCAGGGAATAATGAATCTATTTATACACCGTGTTTTTAGGGTTCCGTACCTCAAAAGGAAAAACGGAACCCTTATAGGATCACTTTGTTGTCCGTCCGCCCGAGTCCGTCCGACCGTCTGTCGGTCTGTCAAGACCCTTTTTCTCAGGAACGAAAAAATCTTAATCTTTGGTACCAATACATCGATATTGCAAAGAAGGCGGGGAAGAAATGATCGAGAACAGTCCTGAGCTGAACAAATGGAAGGTATGGAGATGCCTTGGTTCAGCAGTCGTTAACATCGGGCCAATGATGAAGAGCAGACTTGGGCCCTTGTCCACCACGTGACTGATGTGATTGCTCAGTGGTAGACCAACCACAGTACGTAAGAAACGGAAACGTTTATATACTCCTGTGGGACTAATTCAACATGCATGTTGATCAATGCATGTTGAATTTGTCTTATGTCATGCTCAATTTGCCAGTGCTCCGCGAGGAAACATTGTGTTAGCGGACTCAGACCATATTACTGCTAACCCAACTAGGAAAAGTTGCCTCCTCCTTGCAGAAAATCGAAGTGAAATAACACTGCTTTGAGTTGTGTTGTGTTTCTTACGGTGAGCAAGGTTGCTAGTGATCCGTGAGGAAACGTTGTGTTAACAGTGGGGGACTCTGTCCCTTATACAGCCAACTCAACTATTCCTCTTTCGTTTTACAGGGTCCGCAACGCTCAAGTGATACCACTGGTGTTGCAAGCGTCTATGGGCTACGGTAACCGCTTATCAGGTGGGCCGTATGCTTGTTCACCACCTTAGTGGTATAAAAAAAGTACACATAAATTATGAACGAGACTTTCTCGCATCACTCACGTCAGCTAGGTGGCATATATACAAGCAAATAAGATAACTTTATATTTAGCAACCGTTATTTATGTATATCAACATTGATTTACATTATTAATGTATAGTGTTTATAATATTTTCAAGACTATCTCCATTCGCAATAACATCTTCTTGTCTATAGTATGTCAGAACTAACAAGGTTGTATGTATTAGGATAGACCACCAGTGTCTGTCTGTATGTCAACTGTCATATTTAAACAACGCATACCTACTCGTAGATTGTTCAACAGTTTTTGCGGGCAAATCAAATAGAAGTGTATCACAACAAAAAGATATTTATAAAAAGAGTCAAGTTTCTTTATTGGAATAATTTTATGTGGATTTAAAATAAACTAAATTGTAACATTAACATAATATTTCTCATTATATCCCCTAAGGTTAGACAGGGGTGCTTAATATACACCCACAGTTGGTATGTTTTAGATACAAGAGACTGAGGCAAGAAGGAGTTCTTATACGGGCACATACAAGATCCGAATTTCAACTGAGAAACGTATAAAAAAACTGATAACGGCTCCGTTCCGATCGGTTTACGCGTGAAAGTCTAACAAAGTGTCAGACAGAGTTACTTTCGCATTCATAATATTAGTAGAGATTTTAACGTACAGAGGTCAGCACATCAAGCTACCACAATCTGTCAAATTTCTTTGATTGATTTTCAACTTTAACACAAAACAATAAGGTTCATATTCAATTGGGAAAATTTGACAGTTTTGGATAGGTTGACCTGCTGGCGTCTGCACATATCAGTGTTGTCCGTAGCGTGCTAAAACTTGACGGTACACTACTGTGTGCCCAGAAACAGACGTCAGATTTAGAACGCATTCGAGAGTCATGTTTGATCATGCAAATAGACGTGCAAAAACAAAGATTTGATTATATCTTCGATTCACAGAAGAGCTTGAGTGTTGAAGACGATTCTATGAATTAGAAACCGTCGGAGCCAAATTATACCAACGATGAATAAAATCTCAAGTGGAATATTAGCCCTCATTTGCGCATGGGCTGAGTACGGGTTACGGATTCAATTGACTGATGGTCGAATCGATATTATCGGACAGGTATTTACAGGTAAAGGGCATCATCATGAACCTATTTACGGTCCCCCGGTTGGGTACGAGTCTCCTCTAATAATGATCCCCTTATTCTTGGACCGCAGCCCACCAAGCTGACTTAGTACGAAATACTGATAAATCCTCAGATGCATTTGGCTAAACTGGAAGTCGATACCAACAGATTGATAGAGTATTTAAGTACTACCAAAGAATAGAGTGGATATAAAAATGGTGGTGGTGGTGTCAAAGTCAAAGTCAAATATGTAGCGACATCTACCGCACTATACATGGAACTACGAAATCCTGAATCGCGCAAGCAATATTTGCAACGCAAGTTGCATTATATATACAACCGCCCGAGATCAACCGTCGCCCGCTAGGCAAAACACCCGCCTGGTTGGAGGATTCTCCCTTTTTGAAGGAGCCCGGGGCAATACACCTCGCCTCTCCACACTGGTGACCCCGACGTGATACCAGTAGTCTCCACAAATATTTTATTTCAATTCTGTTCCTCAGAGGTGTGTATGTATGAAAATATGTTTCTTGCACCGTTAAATATAGAACTGGTTATTTCGATATTAACGGTGCAAGAAAAGATATTTAAAAAAAAGTGGATTTATTATTGTATACCTCTGAGGTCTAATTATTAGACCATTAAATAGCACTTGCACTGCGTTATAGTTAAAAGCAATTTCTTAGAGAGAACCAACATAGTTGGGAAAACTACTAAAGTAGGATGATGATAGGCGTCTATCATTGATTGATAGGAGCAAAACATGATTGACGAACTCTATTTACAACAATTAATTTATGGCGCATTCTTGATTAAGGTCAGATAGCTTCGTGGAATGTCTGCGCACACCGGTCGCCTGTCAATGAGGTGACGCTATGAAAACATACGCGTTAACCTTAAAGATCTGCTCCTATCTACACCAGAAGTACTCAATAATTTGTCTTTAGTGCGTATAATTTGAACGTTTTTAGAGTTCCGTACCCAAAGGGTAAAAACGGGATCCTATTACTAAGACTCCGCTGTCTATCCGTCCGTCTGTCACTAGGCTGTATCTCATGAACCGTGATAGCTGAACAGTTGAAATGTTCACAAATCCCATACAACAAAGGTGTTTTTTAAACGTTTTTTGTCAACCAAGTGGTCAACCAACGTGATATAATTGGTCACCGATCCACAGACTGACCGCGGCTCGCCGTGCAGATAAGTTGATGAGTGTAGTTATTGGAACGAAGTTCCTTATCGCGCGTTGTGAAAGGGGGCTAGACGGAAAAAAATCTTACGAAAAGTTGTCACGACACTTTTTTCACATATTGTTGACAAGCATTCAAATATTATTGAGTGAATGACAATATTTGAATTTCGCGCGTTGTGAATTGTTGAGTGTATACAGGTTTTTTTATTTTTAATTATTAAATTTTAATGAAAGGAACTTCGTTCCATCCGGGTGTCCCTTGACACCTCTCAAGTTTTTTAAATAGCTACGAGTCTCTTAGATAGACCTGTATCTACTGTTCCAATTATGTCACATTTATAAATCCATGTCCATATTATCCATCCACCTATTTTATTTTTAAATGCGAAACAAATTTTCTTTGTCTGTTACCTTTTTAGTGTAAACCGCTGAAGAGATGTCAATAAAATTTGGAAAAGAGATAGTATGTATTCTGAACGAGGACATAGGCTATCGTATGTCTTAAAAATTTAGTAATTAAGTACTCCTTTTACGCGAGAATAACTTGCGGGCAACAGCGGCAGAAAACGATTTTACCACACATCATTAGTGACCATAACTTCGGAATGGTTATTTCCAAATAACGGCAGTCCTCGTTACTAAAATTTTACTAGGTGCCTAATGTAGTACTCAAAGTCAGTTCGGTGAATACCGCTGACCTCGGCCGAAGTCGGTAGTGAAACAAGAAGCGGTGATTTACTGCGTACCGCCGCGCCCGCGCCGCCTTGACAACTCAGTGTCGAATTCCTAACACTGACGACAATATTATTTATATATGTTGCGAATTTTAATACACTACCATACGATGTGTAAAATGTTTTTATAATACTATGTACACGTAGTATTTTACCCGCGCTGGCGCCAGATGTGTCAGCCAAGATTTACTTGTACTAGCGGTTCGCGCCCGGCGACGCGACGCCCGAATTTTTCTCGAATTTCATGTCTCCGTCAAAACGTCTTATTTTATTATTGAGATTTTCATACAAAACTACTACTTATCGAAGTTATTGACATTCAAGTAGATTTAAAAGCACGCGCGAATCGTTACTCCTCATTATGTCGAGCTTACGTTCGCTAGCGTTATGTATTGTCTGCTGGGGAGTGGGACGCTTTACTTGTTTTATTGATGTGAACATTGCAGGGTTTAAATGTAACAGCGATCACTTATAAATTTTGTGACAGTTATGA
This sequence comes from Acronicta alni, assembly GCA_964056405.1. Taxonomy (NCBI): domain Eukaryota; kingdom Metazoa; phylum Arthropoda; class Insecta; order Lepidoptera; family Noctuidae; genus Acronicta; species Acronicta alni. The sequence continues at coordinate 10,772,219 of OZ043935.1, forward strand.
ACATAACAAAACAAATCTGCCAAATCGATCGAACCGTCCTTAAGTGATGATCTTACATACATGCATAATTATCATCATCATTAATGATAATGATACAAACCTTTTACAACCTTACAAACAGTGGAATCGTATGATCATGTTGATGATGACATCAACATGATCATACGATTCCACTGTTCTCTTCTCAGAATGAGAGGGATTAGGATTTAGTATATAGTCCACCGCGCTGGCCTAATGCGGCTTGGCGTTGGTAAGCTTCAAATGCTGTCGATAAAATCTCTAAAGCATGCAGGTTTCCTCACGATATTTTCCTTCACCGTTTAAGCAAGTGATAATAATTAATTACGATGATCAGCAACCGCACTTTTAACCACTATACCAGCAAGGCAGCCAAATGAAGTAGGCTTTTTTAAATAAAGCAATCTAAAGAAATGTTAAACCAGAATTTTGTTCAAGGAATCCAAAAACAAATCGTGTTCTATCATATAATATAAAACCTTTTTGATTAAAAAAAAATACCAAGCTGGTATAATATATTTAAAAAAAACATACGAATTGAGAAACTCCTCCGCTTTTTCGTCGGTTTTAAATACGTCATACATATTACATGCAACCTTGTTTTTAATCAAACGCCTGTTACACCTAACTACTTATTAACTAAAATTATTTATTTTTATTACCACACTGGCGACTCGCGACGATATGAACAGTGAATATTTTATGCTGGATCGGGCTTACGAACGATCTACATTCTGCCATTGATGTTAGATATAAATATGGTACCTCTCGATAAAAGAAGTCATCGGGTGTATGAGTAATTTGAGCTTATGCCATTCTGACTGTGATCATGACATACAAAGGATTCAATAGCAGCTATATCCTGAGACTAGCTAGTTCCTTATTAAATTCGAGAGTAACTCTGTCTGTCTGTTACGGCTTAACACCTAAACCGCTCACCCGATTTTGATGAAATATGGCACAGAGATAGATTAGACTTTGGAGAAGGGCATAGGCTATATTTTGTCTGAAAGAATCATTTGGGATGCGAGTGAAACCACGGGCAACTGCTAGTTTCATATTATAAAAACCCAAAAACTGTTCGACCTGGGAATTGAACCAGTAGCGTAGCAGTCGCGCTTACAACCGCTAGACTGATAAGGCAGTTCAGGCAAAAATAAGGTTGTATATTTTAAAAAGTCCTTCAATTAACGTAAATGACCCACATCTCTATGGTATCTTTGCTTCATTAGATTAAGGCCAACGGTTTCGTCAGTGCGCATGCTCATCAGGTTTCGTAAGCCTCTGTCAGGCCATCAAGTATCGTGTTACTACAAAGGTAAAATTCATTTGAAAAACCTGGGCATGCAAAATGTTGTGGCGTAATAAAATTAATTAGGGGAAGGTGGGGTAAGACGGGGTAGTGAGGTAAGATGGGGACCATACTAAAACATAATTATGATACAATGTCGCTAGGAAAAATATTTTTCAACACACTCGCTCATAAAATGGCTCTAATTTCACCGCAATTATGCACATAATGACACCTGTTATCAAACTGTGATTTTTTCATTGCTATTATTCTCAAGTGAGTTAAAGGGTTTTTTTTAAATTTTATTAGTTGATTTACTTTGTTCTTAAAAAAGTTTCGATACAAAAAAGATCGTGTTCAATAAATAGTACAAATAAATTAATGTACCTATTGCTTGCTCATTTCATGGAACTTCGTATTTAAATAGATAATTTCAACTTGTACGTTTTTAATAAATAAAACTTACACTCAAATATAACTTTTGTTTTCTCTGTAATAAAGAAAACTTTGAATTACCCATTTTGTATGTGGCTAAAACGCTATCCGCGAAAAGCCAAAAAAAAAAGAAACCTCATTCTTTTAGCCTATGGCCGATCGTTATTCGCCATTGTTTAGGAAAACAGCTGATTAATTTTTTCCGCCATTGCGAATTTTTTTCCACAATTCGTTTTCACAGTTGAAATTATAGTTATTTTCTTCACAAGTGTGTTGAAAAACGTCGTATGATACACGTGTCTATTGATGATTACCGTCCTCAGCTCTCTTAAAACCCTCACCTTACGGCTCGGGTTTCAATGGCGCCTCAGCGGTAATCATCATCAATTACACACTTGTACCATAATGTACTATTAGCATAGCATAGCATTAATAGCATAGCATTAATTCTATCTGACGGTATTTAGCAGAAGTTGTTAGTGTCACAAAAAGTTTGGTCGAAGGTGTGCATGTTGTCGAATTGTAAGTATTATTTTAATTGGTTTTATTTAATTTTTGACATGTACCTATTATGTGCGTGACTGTTCATAATTTATGGTATACAAGATATATGAACCATAACCATCCAGTTAGGTAGGTCCAACTTCGGGAAAGAGACCACTCGACGAATCCGACTCGGATGGGCAGCGTTCGGGAAACTTCGCAACGTTTTTTCGTCTACAATACCGCAGTGCCTGAAGACAAACGTCTTTAACCAGTGTGTGTTACCAGTGATGACATACGCACAGAAACGTGGTCGCTTACTATGGGTCTCATAAAGAAGCTCAAGGTCACTCAGCGAGCTATGGAGAGGGCTATGCTTGGTATTTCCCTACGTGATCAAATTAGAAATGAGAAGATCCGTAGAAGAACGAAAGTTACCGACATAGCTGAAAGACTTAGCAAGCTTAAGTGGCAATGGGCGGGGCACATAGCTCGTAGAACTGATGACCGCTGGGGTAAAAAGGTTCTCGAGTGGAGACCACGCACCGGAAAGCGCAGCGTGGGACGGCCTCCAACGAGATTGACGGAAGATCTGGTAAAGGTCGCTGGAAGTCGTTGGATGCAGACGGCTTGTAACCGGTCCTTGTGGAAGTCTATGGGGGAGGCCTTTGTTCCTTTGTTTGCCCTGATATGATGATGATGATGATGAAGATATATGACATATTTTTTTTATTGATTTTTGTTTATTTTACTATTCTAAACTCATCGATTCTTTCCGGCTTGCTTTGATTTACAACCTCAAAAAATTAATATAACTTGGGAGGCCAGTTTGGGAAAGATGGAGTACTGATTATTTTCTTATTAAAAGTTCCTATGTAGGTAGGGTTTATTTGTTTTTTTTTTAATGCAAGTCTTCATCAGCCTATACTAGCCCACTGCTGGACGTAGGCCTCCCGTAATGTACGCCATTTCACCCTATCCTCGCGGCCTCGGCGAGGGATAATAAATTATTAATACGCTCATTTCATTCATAATTTTGAAAAGTCAGAGGTGCATGCCTTGGATTCGAACTCGAGTCCTACAACTTGGCCGTCCAATGGTCATATCACTAGGGCTCACTACTTTTTAGAAAAAAAGTAAATTAATTGATTTAGTTAATAAAATGCTGGAATTTCAATTTATTACAAATTCTTTAAACCGCCCGCAGTGTGTGTACGCGAATAAATGTTATGCATGTGATTCAAATAAGAATCAAATTTCTTTAGAATTGTGCCTTCACAAATATTTTAGATTAAAATTTATATTTTAACAAAGAACTAAATTTTTTTTAAGTGCAATATTACAGGAATTTGATTTGATTGCGTAGTGTTTGCCTACAACAAACTGTTGTAGGAGTGCTTGTAGGAATAGGACTGTAGGAGTGTTATTAATTTTTATTTTATTGTAGGAGTGTTTGCGATTTTTGATCGACTATGAGCGAGCCAAAATGGCGGGCGGTGTAAGTGCCCGGTTCGGTTGGCGATATATTTTTTTAATACTTTATAGTACAGACGCCAGCAGGTCAAGCTATCCAAATCTGTCAAATTTTCCCAATTGAATATGAACCTTATTGTTTTATAATAGAGTTGAAAATCTATCAAAAAAAATTGACAGATTGGGGTAGCTTGATGTGCTGGCCTCTGTACTTTTTTGGTGTTTAACCATTATACATATAGTAATGTAAATAATCTGATAAAAATATTTAAAAAATCATGCATATTCCCTATTCCATTATAATTTTATGAATATGACTTATATTCAGATTCTATGATTCATTATAATTATTCGTTTATTATTCTATAATTCATCACAAGTGGCCATTTTAGCCTGGTCTAAATTATAATTCTGGATTTAAACCTATGATCTCAGCACTAGGAAACCGTGGCTTCTACCACTGTATCATCGCCGCACATCCTGTTATTAATCGGTTATTCCGCTGCGCCCGTTACGGTTCATAAATTCACAAGTAATTTATTATGTAGGTAGCTACATACTGGTTGTTCCCGCGGTTCCACCTGAATATGTCCTTATTTTTGTCCTATTATGATTATGACTGATCATTATACCATGCTTTGATTTATAAAATTCACATTGCATAATTAGTTTTTCGAGTTCACACCATGAAACCTATTTTATTTTAATTTTTGGAACGAAGTTCCTTATCGCGCTTTGTGAAAGGGGGCTAGACGGAAAAAATTCTTACGAAAAGTTGTCACGACACTTTTTGCTTGTCAACAATATTTGAATTTCGAATTATTGAGTGAATGACAATATTTGAATTTCGCGCGTTTTGAATTGTTGAGTTTAACAGGTTTTTTTATTTTTAATTATTAAATTTTAATGAAAGGAACTTCGTTCCATCCGGGTGTCCCTTGACACCTCTCAAGTTTTTTATACCACTAAGGTGGCAAACAAGCATGCAGCCCACCTGATGGTAAGCGGTTACCGTGGCCTATAGTCGCTTGTAACACCAGGGGTATCACTTGCGCGTTGCCGGTCCTGTAAAACGAAAGAGGAATATAGTTGGTTCGGCAGTATAAGGGTCAACGTGATTGCCACTGTCAACACAACGTTTCCTCGCGGAGCTCAGGCAACCTTGCTTACCGTAAGGAATACAACACAAAGTAGTGTTATTTCACTTCGATTTTCTGCAAGGCGGAGGTACTTCCCCAGTCGAGCAGCTTTAATTTGAGTGGAATTACTCCCACTATGCCCTACCTACACCCACAGTTCTCTGTATTGCGAAGCATATTACCATAGGTGTCAACCAGGATCGACGGTTTTACGGGTTCTCCAAGTTACGGAGAAGAGATGTGGTCGCAAGGGTATCTTAACCGCACATATTCATTTATCAACGTTACATAGCCACCGCCCTTGAAAATATTTTCAGTTTTAAAGATAAGAAAAATTCATACTTTATAGATGTTGCATGCGTTATGTAATGCCAAATACCTAAGACATATTCCTTCAGGTTTATTACGGCAGGATAGTTCATCAATATTCTTGGTATATAGAGCAGGGTTTCGCGACCTTAAGAAACCAATGCAGCGTGGAAAATGAGATCACAAATGACATCAATATCGGATATGTCTGTATGATAATTCTTCATATTGAAGGTCAACTGATTGTTGTGTAATATCAGTAATTTTAGATTTGATGATCATCAAATCTAAAATTATATACATAGAATATACATGATCATGTATATTCTGTGAATCATCATCATTATCATCAACCCATATACTGTCCCACTGCTGGGCACGGGTCTCCTCTCATATTGAGAGGGGTTAGGCCTATATTAGACTATAGTCCACCACGCTGGCCTAGTGCGGGTTGGCAGACTTCACAAACCGTCGAGAATAATCTCTAAGGTATGCAGGTTTCCTCACGATGTTTTCCTTCACCGTTTAAGCGAGTGATAATTAATTATTAATACGCACATGAATTTGAAAAGCCAGAGGTGCGTGCCTTGGGTTCGAAGTCGAGACCTTCGACTTGGCAGTCCCATGGTCATACCACTAGGCTATCACTGCTACATCCCTGCTATTGCTATGCTATTTCTGTTAACCGGGCATAAATCCAAACTCCGACCTGCTACTGGAAATTCACAGAAAACCCAACAACACTGATCAACCCGGGAATCGAATCCAGGATCTCTAATGTAGCAGTCGCGCTTACAACCACTAATAAATAAATGTTTATATTTCAATTACATAAATGCGATAGCAGTAATTAGAGATCGACTTTTAAACAAGGAATTGCTTGAATTGCTAGGAGACTTAGGAGTACATGAAATTGAAAATCCAGACTGTATAAAAAAAATGCAGTGTGGATTATATGAATTATTGCCTGATGATATTCTGCCAATTTTTTTATTACTATTCTTGCACAGACAATTAAAAATGTAACGTCGGATATCAAAATTTCAATTAAATAAAGCATAAGTAATGCCAATGCACATGCACGAGATAAGTAGGTAAGCAACACTATCCGAAAAGTAGATAATTAATGCGCGACCTTTAGGTTCGATCGCTGACTGTATCATACGACACCTACCGTTAAGCGCGCACGCATAATTAGGTTACCGGAAAAACAACCCATGCGACCGGTAGTCTAAACAACTAAACATACTTCATCAACAATCTACCCGCACGCGCCAGCCCATTCAAAGAAATTTCCTGAGTCTTAAGAGAACTCAAAGTTCTCAAACAAATCTATGCTAGATATGCTAGGCTATCATTATAAATAACTGTGTTACGAACTACGCTCGGCCGAGGCTCATTCAACTTCGTGCACGCGCGCCAAACAGTTGCTCGACAACAACGCGAACACAACGCGCGAAAATGAAGATAAAACTATTTACGTTAGTGACTTTGTGCGCGTACGTGTTAGCATACGATTATCATTGTAGCGAGGATTCTACCCTGCTACTAGCTAAGAGGCCGTCCTACGATTTTTCAGTTAAAATGCTGCAAAGAATCACCGAAGATACAGATTCTCATTTTGTATATTCACCAATGTCTACCTGGCTGGAGTTGTCCGCTCTAGCCGAGGGAGCTACCGGGGCCACCTGGGAAGAAATCTGGAAAGTTACCAAACACCACAAGAACAGATGCTTCAGAAAGAAACTAGGCGGTATCCTAAACAAACTAAGGAGAGCTTTAAGTTATGAAAGCAAGAGACAGACTGTGATTGCAATGGACAGCCTGATGGCAGTGAAGCCGGATTACATTCACAAGATTCAAAAACTGTACGGGATAAAAGTTATGTTGCTTGATTTCAATGATGATAAGAAATCAGCGGCCGCGGTGAACAACGCGATCGAGAGGGGAACCGGCGGCGTGATCGACAGTATTGTGTACTACGATGACTTCAACTCCACAGTGCTTCTCATGAGTGACGCTAATTATTTCAGGAGTCAGTGGAAGATACCTTTTAACAGTGCGTACACTAAGTTACAACCATTTTATTCATCTAAAGGATTAAAAAAGGGTGAAGTGACTATGATGAACCAAGTAGGTTACTTTCATTTAACAGATTTCCCATTTTTAGGAGCTAGGGTGTTAGAAATTCCATGTGCTACCCGAAGGATATCGATGCTTGTATTCTTGCCGACAAACAAACTGTGGATCGGGGAGCTATTTTATAGACTGCCACGAACTAGGTTGACGGCAATTTTTAATATGTACAAGCGGTTTGGGGAGGTATTAGTCAATGTTACAATGCCCAGATTCAAACAACGTTCCGAGATAGACAACTTAGCAGAGCTAGTTTACGATATGGGTATCAAAAGAATATTTGATCCTAACCTGGCAGACTTAAAAGGTATAAGTAATTATAAGATGTACGCGTCCTTAATGACGCAAATTACTAATATAGAAGTTAATGAGAAAGGTATAACGGCAGCCGCCAATTTATTAGTCAACAATAATACTGCCATAGAATTCCTTGTCAATAAACCATTTGCGTACATGATAGTTGATAGGAAAACAGATTTTATTCTATTTGCTGGTGTTTATTCAAAGCCAAGTGTGGTTTGAAAAGAAGCAAGTACAGTCTCGAGAATCTGTTCTCCGAATGCAATTAGATTCCGAATGTGCGATGTGGGATGTTTTATTAGTAAATACATTCTGCAAATGAGGACGTATGTGTTATTAGATACGAGGGAATGGGCGGTTTAGACATATTGACATTTAGTGAACTTCGGTGAAAGTACCGCCTGACATTATAAAGTGGCTAAAATTATGAATGTCGATTCGAGGCTTCGTTTAAACTATTTAATAAATTGCACTCTAACAGATAAAGTTATGAAATGCGACTTAAAACACATACAAAGACGTATTTTTCAATGTCAATGAACTTATTTACACGCATCAAAGGTTTTCAGTTTAAAAATTAATACAATACCAAATTGTTTCTTTTTACGTGTGAATAATTAATGTTTGTAAATGAAACTATGATTACAATAAAAATATACGTTTATTTAATAATAACAATTGCACTTAGGTATAACAATGTTTTTATGACTAGTATCACATTACAGCTTCGTATTGCTAACAACATATTAAAATATAACAATGGTATTATGCTAATTAATTTTATAACTAATTATGACTATGCTTCCTTTATTCGGTAGTCTAGTTTGTTACAAAGTTCGTGAGGGCCGACCGGCCGAAATTGCACCAAGTTACATAATACCTATACTAAATCTCTCATACTGTTCACATCAAGTTTTTATAATTCTGGAACTAGAAACCGTTATTTTAGAAATACGACATCCAATTTCAGAATATTGTATTAATAAATTCGAATATAAATGTATGCCTATACAACCTACAATGTTTTTCGGAATTTGTCTTATTGTAAGTAATAGGATGTCTTTTGTTTGCTTTGGGAAATCTTTTGATGTTCAATAAATCGTCATTGAGGAACTAATCATTGTGTCATAATTATATGTATAAACATCCAGACCTACCAATTCTAACGGATTTTACCTATTTATTAATTTACAAGAAAAAGGACAGGCAACATTTTTAACTTAGACATAACAAATTATTAGCAATAAAGACCCTGTTTATTATTAACCAATACAAAACATTTGTGAAAATTTTAAATTTTGGTATTCATACTCTTTTTACTCGATTGTCGAAAGAGGGTTACTGGTGGTTATATACTCTATACATTTTGACAATGGAATCTTCGTAAAAGCAGCGTTAGTCGAGTCAGTGTAAAATGTATAAATTTATCACGCGCATAAACTTTTTTTTATAAAAATACGTAATGTCCAAGGCTAAACACTGTCACACTAGGTTAAAGTTATGCCAATCCAATGTCACGGACATAAACAAAGAAGACTTTTGTATTTTTTTTTTCACCGAATTTGTTTACAATAGACTATATTTTTTAGAAACTAACTGGACTTTTCGCGTGACATGATTGTTAATGATTAAAAAAAAGCTCTTATTTGTAAAACCAATAACGTTCGCCAGTCTGTTTAATTATTATCAACTTACTCGTAACAATATTGTATTACAACATTAATTGATTCCATTTCCGTAACAGAACTCGATTAAATGAAGCCATATTATATTCTATCAAATATTTTTCACAACAATTTTTGACTTGACTTAAATAATTATAATTATGACAATACCTACTACATATCGAAACAAAAAATATGAATTTATAAAAGATATTAGGAGAATATTATTATTAATTACACCATTAATCCTATTAAATCACATTTCGGCGGGCTTCATTTAGCATTTTTTAAAATTTTGTTTGGTAGCGTAATCTACAGTTATATTTCTTTGATTTTGGAAGTCAATATTATTTACTGTTGCGGAAGGTTAGGTGTCTAACATGACATTTATGATCACAAATATTACAATAATTTGAAGATAGCTGACGGTCTTGTATAATTATTATCGTAGCTATTTGAAATCTTATTCGAGTTTTGTAAGGATCGGGAAACTAGTAGGTACTGTAAAAAATCTATTATGAGAAAAACATAACAAGGTATATACATTATGTATATTATACCATTGGTTTTATTATACCCACACCGATGGTGATAAAATTCCATGGTGTTGACCTCGGGGTTCGCCATCAATGTTCTGGTGCCGTTTGCAAATAACTGTAGCAACAATTTCGCGGATCAAAGATCAAGATTTTTTATTTGAGACAAACAATCTGGCCTTTAGATTGTACCATTCATGTTATTTTCGTATTGCGAATTACTGGTGTTACATTGTGCACGGGCTGCAGATAAAAAAAAAAATTCTCGTCTCTTCGATGCATTTTTAAATGTTTCCATTTTCAAAAATTCAAAAGTTCTGTACAGTAACATAATTTAATTTGAGAAGGAAAGAGTTTATTTTTTTAAGCAAAAGTCGTAAAATTGTATTCCAAATAAAAAACAAAGAAACGTGAATTGAAATTTATTTTGGAAATTAGCAAAAATATTAATCATTTCCAATGCCTATTAACTATATGTACCTACACAACTTTTTTTGTCTTTCATGTAAGTACCTACCTATTTATACATTTTACACCACGAAGTAAATTGCCAGGGACACTATAATAAAAACTTCATACTGTTGTGATTTGTCTTCATAGTGTGCGTTACTTTCAAAAAGTAAAAGGTGGTTCTGTTACATCTGCTTAGTACTTTCTCAGGCGGGGTCGCGGGAAAAAGTTAGCATCGATCTATTACGACATGTGCCAATGTCTCGGCTTCAAGGCCACGGTGACGTCACTATAGGAATTTTAGAATTCATAATGTTAGGCGTGTTTTTCTTTGAGCGTAACTACTTAGTAGTAGTTATGAATTTATGAGTCTACAATTTTATTTTTACTGGTCTAAAAATACAGGATGAAGGAGTAGGTAGTACCTACCTATCACTGTTTTTTACATCACACTTGTAGACAGATGGTAGAAAAAAATTACGGTTTTTTTTCTACCGTCTGTTTTTGAAATCTCGAGAGTTTAGACAGTTTAAAGGTGAATTATAGCTTTACATCTATTGAATGCACAGGTAGCGGTAATATTCGCGTAAAGTATTGCACGCCCCGTACCAAGATACCTAACTTAAAAGAGGTTCGTAAATTGGTAAAGCAAAGAGTTTTAATCTGTCTGAAGGAGTACAAATGTTAACTAAATTCATTAAAGACACGTGACTAACGTTTTTCTCTTCTGTTGTGTGGTATGATCAACAAAAGAGTTAGGTATACAGGCAGCTAATTAATAATCTGTGTTTTGATAAAGATAGTGTAATAATGTATCACGCAATATGTGTCAAAACGTAGGTATTGTAAGTAGCTACATACCTAACCCTTTACCGCGTAATTATTTATGTCGAAATCTGTTTAAAAATGCATATATTTCGTTTGCTATCTGTATACTTAACTCTTTTGTTGACTGTACCTAATTGTTCTTTGACACCTTAAATGGACTAGCCAGTCCGTTTGTACGTTATGTAACTTTTTTACAAGAAATACATTATAGTAGAAGCACAATGTTTTAAAACAGTAGGTACAGAAGCCAGCAGGTTAAGCAAATATTCCCAATTGAAAATAAACCTTATTGTTTTGTGTTAAAGTTAAAAATTTATCAAAGAAATGTGAGAGATTGGGGTAGCTTGATGTGCTCGCCTCTGTACATACATCGCCTCGGTCTCGGTGACTGTCAATTCTGTATAAATATCTGTTTATTTATGCTGTGATTCGAATATTAAATATCGAAACATTCGATTTTATTATAATTGATTAATTGGCATCTTCTAAATTCAAAATAAGACAACCAGTTACAATGACATACATAATTGAGTTGTTAATAAAAAATAGATATTTTCAGAAACATCACATACTTTGACATTGATTTTGATACCTGTATTTTGTATTACAAGTTTACCGGAAGTTGGTTTTTGGTCCTCCTTGTAGTGTCTTCTCCAATGAATCGGTAAAGGCCATCGGCGATCAACTGGAAATTTCCAAAAAAGACAATTTAATTAATTTCTTGCCCCAAAGAACAAATAAGGAAGGGCAAATAATCTTATGGGCAATTAACTTTGGTAGTTTAATGCTTAAATTACTGCTGAGTGAGTTTTGAACATACCAAAATGCTTATTTTACCAAATTAACCGTTGAATTAACTGTTTAAAATTTTTAATTAACTGTTTTTACATTGTTCTTATAATTACCTACTTACTTGATATAATTTTTTGAAAATGGTTCTATAGTTATGATTTATACATAATAGGTACATCTAATGGCTTTTCTTCTCTATTGATTTAGGTGCAATGGATTGTTTGGTCCAATTCCAGGACGGTAAAATTTTTAAATAGGTTTTGCTTGTAATTGTGTCCTGTACAGTAATATTGCCTAGATGTACAAATGTATAATAACCTTCCGGGGAATGAAGGCATGATTGTATAAAATAAATCAAATTGGTCCTTTTAACGGAAAATATCATAAACGAGCTCAGAAATCTGGATCACAGCACTATTGAAACGGAAACAGGCTACAATGTGTATAGGAATTGGTCCTAGTTACAGAGTGGTTTGTAAACTGTGTATAATATGCAATACACTTGTACCAGTGACTCGCCTGACCTCGATCGTGTTAGGTTAGGCACGTGTCGTTAGGGCAGCGTAATCTATGCCTGTACTGTGTCTCAATGTACAGTGAAGATCTTTGGTGGTTGACCAGTTTCCGACTCTATTGTCTTAGTAATATGGATGAAAACTGATCAAACGATAAGTTTCTCGATTGTACTTACTAAGACATACACACATCAAAAAAAGGTTGCGATCTCTTTGAAAAATCGAAATAATTTTTGAGAATTTTTCTTGATAAAGTTCAAATTGAAACATTATATCAGCATAATAATGCTAGTGATCGTAAACTTTTTTTTTCTTGATGTGGGTACAGAGGCCAGCACATCAAGCTACCCCAATCTGTCAAATTTATTTGATTTACTTCCAACTTTAATATAAAAAAAAAACTTGAGAGGTGTCAAGGGTCACCCGGATGGAACGAAGTTCCTTTCATTAAAATTTAATAATAAAAAATAAAAAAACCTGTATACACTCAACAATTCACAACGCGCGAAATTCAAATATTGTCATTCACTCAATAATTCGAAATTCAAATATTGTTGACAAGCAAAAAGTATCGTGACAACTTTTCGTAAGAATTTTTTCCGTCTAGCCCCCTTTCACAACGCGCGATAAGGAACTTCGTTCCAACAAGGTTCACATTCAATTGGGAAAGTTTGACAGTTTTGGATAGCTTGAATGCTGGCGTCTGTACATCACGCCTGTTAGCTCTGTTGAACAGAGCTGCCCGCTCGAGTGTAATGATGTACAAGCCAGCAGATCAAGTTGTCTAAAACTGTCAATTTTTTCCAATTGAATATGAACCTTATTAATAACCCTCGACGCAAAAACGACGGGGTGTTATAAGTTTGACCTGTCTGTCTATCTGCATCGTAGCTCCCAAACGGATGAACCTATTTTCATTTTGTTTTTTTTTGTTTGATTTTTGTGGATTAGTCGGGAGTGTTCTTAGCTATGTTTGATGGAAATCGGTCTATGATGGCCGCCGCCACAAAAAGATGGGTTACATATTTTTTCTCAACTCCCTCAATATGGGTATCAAATGAAAGGGCTTGACTAGTAGAATACTATACACTATGATAAATTTCAAATACACTATGGGTGTTGTGTCGGGGTTTTTAAAATTTTTAATTTATTAAATAATAATCAGTGTTAATTTGTGTTAAAGTTTAAGTAAAAAGAATCAAATTGTGGTAGCTTGATGTGCTGGCTTCTGGTCACAAACGCAGACGTTGAATGTGAGGTACTGTGTGGATTCCCAGGTCAAGCCGTGTTATTGAGTTTTTCTATGAAATTAACATATCGGAATGTGGACCTTCGCCCGGTTAATTGAAATGCTTGCCCATATTATATGGGCCTAAAACTTAGGTAACTACCTACTTACTGGGGAACTGTAGGGGTGTATTGGTTTACTTCTGTATAAACCTCCAGGGATACTAATATTTTTGTTTTTTATTTTTTTATACCAATAAGGTGGTAAACAAGCATAGGTACGGCCCACCTGATGGTAAGCGGTTACCGTAGGCTAAGGACGCTTGTAACACCAGGGGTATCACTTGCGCTTTGTCGACCCTATAAAACGAAAGAGGAATAGTTGGGTTGGCAGTATAAGTGTCAAAGTCCCCCCAATGCCAACTCTAGGTTTTATCGCGTAGCACTGGGTAACCTTGCTCACCGTAAGGAACACAACACAGCTCAAAGCAGTGTTATTTCGCTTCGATTTTCTGCAACGCGGACGTAATTTCCCAGGCGCGCAGCTCAAATTTGAGTGGAACTTCTCCCAGTATCCTACCTCTTTTAAAATAGGCGTACTTAATGTTATGTTGTAATAATATTGGACTGGATAAGAAAACGAACGATCTGAGTATTACCTAATCATGATTAACAGCATAACATCACCATGTGAATTAAAATATGTTATTTATATTACACCATAGGTATTTTATTGATATTTAAATTACTGACTTGAATACAAGGTTTTTGCAGACACATAAAGTCCCTATAAGTTCCAATGTATGTATAACCTCGTATTCTATAGACTTTCCGCACATTGAGAGGTCAGTCTATATTGGAAACGTAATGCTTGAGGCGTTTGAACATAATATTAAGTATATTTTCAGCACGTACTAGTAGAAATAAATCATATTATTTAGTAACTTGCGTAAACATTGGCCTCTATTCACCATGAGAATTTTACAAAGAAAATGTATAATATTACCATAACTAAACGAATAATTTCCATACAAATTGCTGTGAACTTGAAACTAACGTTTGACGTTCCATTATTAAAATTCTCGAATAAGTACTTTCAGTACAAACGGACACTGTTTGAATATTTTTTTAAATATAACTGGTAGGTATTCAAAATAATTTAAAATAAGAATACCTTATATTTAAATACGTAGTGTAGGAAACAAAACGGCAATGAAGGATCTTGGAATTAATTAATACAATAAGAATGAGTTAAATTCACATATTCGCAATAATGTAGTTTATGTTCTATAGTGCGGAGTGCCGTTCGGTAATAATGTCAAATAAAGATGATATTTAAATGAGGTAGACAACACAAGGGCAAGATTTATCTTGGACCGATTCATGACATCTGTCAAATCACAATAAATTGATATTCACAATAACATCAAAGCTCATGAAAATGTAACATAGCAGTTATAAATATAAAAATCCTGTTAAAAAACACTTTAATTTATCCTCGTTTTAGGATTTTTAACCTAGAAAGAATTTATTTAAAAAAATATAAAATCGACCTACCTATAATTTGATAATAGAATCTTTTTTCTAAATCAATATTTTTATTATAAATATTATAAACTCTTCGACAGCAACAAATTTAAAAATAGAAGCTCTATCATACCTGTATATTGTAAGAATGGTAATGATTCAAACAGACATTCTTTCCTTATTTAAAACGCTTGAGTACCTACCCACTTGAGTGCACGGCTGCCTAGGACATGTGGTACTATTTTGATGTACTCGTATGAACCAACCATTATTCTAAATAGCCACGTGCGCTTTGAACGAACGAATTGAAGGTGAATGTTACGGCCAACATCTACTGCTAGACATGACCTTTGAAAGCTATTAAAATACTTTTTCGAGTGCGGAGTAGTTCTGGTCCAATCAAGTTCTCATTAATCAACTAGGTAACTAATTATCATTTAATTAATGCGAAGTATTATGTATGATAGTTATATTGACACAACAATCCAATTTATTTCATTCTTCATTCAAATTAGATCACAATTCAATCCACGTAAATCTATAGTATCATATTTAGGACATTAATTTTATATTAAAAGCCAGTTTCATTAGGAAGGTTCCATATCAATGTTTCCAAATAAAGGTATTTACTAAATTAAATGAGTATAAATTGATTACCATAAACATGAATCGACAGCTATCCAGTTTCTATTCAATCTGGGATACAGTACTCAAAGCTTTAATGATTATGATTAAGATAACACATTAGAATTGCAAGAGAAAGTAGACAATGTGGCTCCTTTCACGACTAGGTACTATACGTTTACGATCAAATACTTATAATGCGAAAGGATTTCTACATTTAAAAGGATAATAATTATTTGTGTCAAGCAAACTTGTTCTATTTTCAAATAAGCAACTTTAAATTTAGTCTTTTTTTTTAGAATAGCTTCGGTAGGTATTTTAAACAAGTTTCAAAATGTAAAAAGTTTTTATTTATTTTATAATTTATAAATATCGATAGTATACAGTATATTCCAAAGGGCTTTTTGAGGCATTAGGTACCTACTTTATGTCCTTCTCCAAGGTCTAGTCTATCTCTGTGTACCTACGATCATTCTTTGTAGTAAATTTAATCAAAATCGGTTTAGTTGTGAAAGCGTAACAGACAGACAGACCAGTTACTTTCGCAATATTTTATAATATTAGTAGGCGACTAAAAACATGCAACACAGGCATTTGTCGACCTCTGTGGTCTAGCGGTTCGAGTACCGGACTGCTTATCATGGGGTTGTGGGTTCGATTCCCACAGGACACAAATATTTGTGTGGATATAAAACATGAGTATTTGTGTTTGTCTGGGTGTTTTTTATGTATTTACAAAAAAAAGTATTGTATATGTATGTATTATATCCATTGTCTAGTACCCATAGTACGGAGGGACTAGATGGTGTTGTGTAAAATGTCCCAAAAAATATTATATCATATTATATATTACTATAATCAATATCAGTAGTTTCGGAAACCATTTGGTTTTTCTTATCAAATCAAGAAACTAGTCTCTAATACTATTATGACAATATTTATCTAACTGGCAACTACCTACATATTTCTCGATAACAGTTTGCAATAAGATAACCGTTAGATAGCAATGTTTTAATTTCCGTATTACGATAAACTTATTGGTCTTACTTTATTTACTTTAGATCAGCAAGCTCGGCTTAAAGTAGAAACAGACTCGTTATGATATTTGGATTCTTGATTTTATATAAATTACGTTATTCATCAGAGACACACTTCATCGTATGCAACGCAATCTTATGCGTGTTTCTGATCCGTACATCTTCTAATATATAAAATTTCCATGTCACAATGTTAGTTACCGTACTCCTCCGAAACGGCTGGACAGATTTGTATGAAATTTTGTGTGCATATCGGGGAGGTCTGAGAATCGGCCAACATCTATTTATCATACCCCTAAATGATAAGGGTGACCCACCCCAACATTTTTTTTATGGCAAAACAACGTTTGCGGGGTCAGCTAGTTTTCATATAAAATTTAGTCCAGATTGGATAGTACGTACGCAACGTATTACGTTGCGTACGTGGGATTAGTCTGTTTCTACCTTTATTCGCAAATTTTATTCCAAAGTCGAGCAGTGTTATTGGGTTTTCCTATGAATCTTCAGAGTAGATTTGGCAATATTCTCGTCCCCTGTTATAAGGACCCGGGTGACGTACAATCAACCACAGATCATGTTATACAAAACTGTCAAATTTCTCCAAATGATTTAAAACCTTAAAATGACGGTTAAGTTCAAAATCGAATGAGAAAATTTTACAGTTTGTGGTTTGATGTGCTGTTGACTGTACATTAGTGTACTCTCTGCATAAAACTCAGATCTCAAGATTACAATGACTGATGTATGCGTGCCGTTAGTATGGACTGGTGAACTTAAAGCTGCTATGGCTCTTTATTCATTTTACCAGTTCAGTTTTGTCTACATTGTAAAACTTATATGATAAGCATTGAATACTGATACTGTCTGGACTTTAAAAGAGACCATAATTCTCTGAGTTTGTTTCTCAGAGGTCGTCAGCTAGTAATAATTAAATATTAACTTGCAAAAGTGTCTTTAAAAGATCTGTTTACAGAAATAATAATCAGTAATCATTATAATATGATATACTCGTATCACAATAAAAAAAACACGATGTCATAATTTTTGATATCGACTCCGAAGTCTCATTATGCACTATTTTTTGCGTTACTGGGTGAAGGAACTCGGTCGTTCACCTGATGGCAAAGTGTCAAGCCAACTCAGTCCGAATTTCGTGGTGCCAATTAGAAAATATTCTTGGGGTCTATATGAAAATACGAAAAAAGAAATTTGGTCCTTCCCACGGAACCAATCAAAATACCTACGCTTTGAAAAAGACCCTATAAAGAAATAGGGACCTTACCGCGGACCGAAAGCAAGTGTTATTTATTGTGTGCTCATTGATTGTTGATATGTATTAAACTAGACTTTTTCTTTCTTTATTTCAAATTATTTGTAATTTGGTATAGAGACCGTTTAAACATAGGGTATCTTTTGTTTCAAAAAACCTATTGGGATGCGGGTTGGGTGACACCGCGGCAATTAAATGCGTTAATTAATTTAATGTTCGTTGGTAAGCGACAAAACAAACTGGTTTGCGTAATTAGTTTTTATAAAAAAATGTGCTTTATATAAGGTTTTTAGGGAAAGAAAAATTGCAAGTAGCCCGGAGAAAAAAAAACATCCGATAATGTATTTTTTTTAATGGGACGTTTTAATGATTTTGGACAAGACAACGCCTGTCGAGTAATAATAGTTGACTTTTATAAAGATATCACAAAATTAAATGAATTATATATTCAGTGTTAACCCTAGGTCTGCCGTGCCGACTTCCTTCTGAAAGTCTATCACTTTACGTCAAAAAACTTTGCGTTTGTAAAAACAATAAGAGGATGTTAAATATACTGTTCTGAAAATCTAAACAAAGAATTACAAGCTCACGTTTCTAGGAAACTTCTATATATAAAAAGTATGAACATTATTCGATAGTGTCGGATTATTTGGCTGTGTGAACGGAAGTCTGTTTCTGAGAAATACTGTAACACTGGTGTGGTATCAAGCGGAACGGCTCGTAGGGTTGGGACATAGCCCTACAGTTCATTCTATTTTTCTTTCTACATATTTTTATAAAAATGAATCTTAATTTTTTTATTATTTCAATATTAAGCATGGGTCCCCGTTGAGCATAAGAGGGCTATAGTTTATCACGCTGACCTAGTGCGGGTTCGCAGAAGAAATTCTTTCAGGCAGGTTTTCTCAATATGTTTTCCTTCAACGTTTTACCGCATGGTAATGAATTATTATCTTTTCCTAAAAGTCAGAGGTATGTATATTGATTCGAAATTGAGACCTATGACTTGAGTACATAATCTTATTAGTAGTATATCATTGTTTAATGAGTTTCATAATCCTTATTAATGTTATCATTGATGTTCACGTTAACATCAGGATAAGATTGGACGTTGACAGATACTTACATAATAATGTTTATATTATGTATATAATTATGTTTTTAAAGTACCTATGTGGTTCGGATTCTACCAAATATTCAGTGATTACGAAACATCAACGACACGATCATAAACATTTATTTCCTCTACTTTTTTTTCAATGACGATTTAAAACAGTCCCTATTTGAATTAGAACACCCAGAAGTACAATCAACATTATTATAAGTGCCAACCTTGATAACCTTTTTTATCAACTCAAATTTAAGCTAATGTGGTTCTATTACTAACAACTACATGTATAAAGACCATGAATCTCCGAGTTTGTGGTCTTCTCAGAGATGGTCAGCCAACTAAACGCAATCTATCTAGTATCAACAATTTTAAAAAAGTCAACTGATCAGAAAAGAGGGGGCGAAAACAAAGACCTCGCATATTTAGATAAGTTAAACTACTAAATCTTACGCTTATCTACGACCACGCGAGGCCCTTGTTGGGTATTTAATTTAGTACTGTAGATAAGGTCATCTTTGGTTGACATGTAGATGGTAAACTTGCGGAGGGTTATGTTACCTTATCAACTTATTCTTTTTTAGAGTTTTTTTGAAGATGATCCAGTCTGTAGTTAGATAGTGAGATTAGACACACCAGGGTGCAATCGACAAAAACTTATCGACAAAGAGCCATATACAAAACGAATATTTGTTCACTAACAAGTTTTTACTCGTTAGTGAAAAAAGTGTGAAAGTGCTTTTTTACTCATCTTACTTATTTTGACTTCATTTAATTGACACGGCAGTACAATTATTCTCACTTGGGCTGTGTCTTAGGTGATGAAGTCTTGAATAAAGGGGTGATGTTTTGCTTAATTAATTAGTTAGACGTGATGATCGCATCACAGTGCCACATGCCTGAGGCCCAAATTATGTATAGTTTCAGGGTGGCAGACTGGCAGTGGAATTCTTCTGTCAAAATCTGATGAACCTCGTATCCTTCTCCAGACGGCGGGCAGAAACATTAATTTAAAACTTGCCTCACATATTTTCACTAGAATACGAATATAAGTAGGTACTAGATAAGCCTAGATTCAGTTCGGCAGCCCTGCATAATACTGAAGGCAATAAAATCGCCGAAGCGTATCGAGATGCATCGATTCCTCATTTTATTCGGTCATCGCCCGCACCTAATCATACGCCTCATCTATCTGTGGACAAAAACCTAATAATGCATTTTATTGTTAAACCTGGATTTATTCGTGGAAAATGGGTTAACCCCAACGGTCTAATGACACCGAGTGCAATTGAATAGGAAACCTTGGTCTAGATTCTTAAAAGATGATTCTGTATGTCGCTTTTCCGTTTTTATTATAATTTAAATACCAATTTCGTTTTTTAAAATAATTGATTTAAACGAAGTTTCAAAACTTATTTCTATTCGATTACAGCATTCCTAGTTATCGCATCGTCATGCAGTGGAAGTAAACCCTAAAACGTATTACATATTTCGATCATGAACTAAAAATAGGGCTGTAATTTCTTAATAGACGTTAGTAACTATAGTATAGCTGGACACTATTTTACACCGACGTCTATATGTATATACATAGCTACCGTTATTTATAATGTTAAACGTAGCCGTATTTTTATTTTTTTGTTGTAAGTAATACGTTTTGATGTCCAAACTGCAAGGATGATTGACGTTTGTGTCTGTATAGAAATTAATCAGTGTAAGGAGATACGTCTTTGTAACTGTATCGCATTTAAATTTATATTATAATCAAAACATAGGGTTAAAAATGCCAAGCATTACCTAGTTTACTTACCCAAAAACTTTGTTGTTGCGTGTTTAATTATTATTTTTCTCTTGGCACTTGTTTTTTGAGGAGAAACTTCAGATTTTAATGAAAATATACAGATTTCATTTGGCAAAAAAATGTCTAACAAGAAATGTTATGAGTTTTGGTTGTTTATTTAAAGACACCGCCATATTGATTTAACATTCGTTCAAATGTCTGCGTTCCAACATTTTATTTATGTGAACTTGACCTCTTTACGGAAATGACTGCAAAATTTATTATCATAGACCCGTTTTAGCTAAAATAATTACTCAGTTAATTTTAACGATCAAGTTATGAGCCAACTCTGATTTTAGTTTGAAATATCTAGGCCATTGGTTTAATCTTTGGCAGCTAATATACTGCCTGCTTTAATGACCTGCAACTATCGACAAAAATAATAAATAATATAAATAACCATTAAAAACAAAGTAGTAGCATATACTGTTACTTATCAAAAACTTTTTTTATAGAGTAATTTTATAACAAATTGGTGAAAAGTAAAAATATTACTGTGAAGTGTCAACATAGAATCTCAAGGGTTAAGCAAAGGTATGTAAGTAAACAGAAAGCCATAAATTATGATGACGGATATGCTGACAAAACCTTTTCCTTATTCTGTTGTACCTATGTAATGTACGATATTTTCTCGATGTCTAAATCACTATAGGAATTTACTTAGTAGTAAAGTAACTTCTATCAATCATTATAGTACTTAATTCTAACTCGCCACAAAATTGCTTGGCGCCATTCCTTGTTACTATTGCTGAGGTCAAGTTCAAAACAATTTAATAATATAGATCGCTACTTCTGTTGGTTAGTCTTTCTGCCTCAATTTAACCCCACAACTGCGTAGTCACGGCCTTGACAGCGAATATGGCATAATTAACGGACGTTAATTGAGTAAAAACAAGTTTCTTTTAATTAACAGATCTTCGGATATCGTCCACAGAATTATTAATGACGCGAGCATTACGGTCGAACTCAGAGTCACTAATGAACTGTGACATCATTAAATATTATTTTTTTGGTGTCTGTGAATTGTATAAATATTTTATCACTAATTAAAACTTTCAATAACAGTTTCTATGATACCTTAAGAAAAATACGTGGATGTGTGACAATAAAACAAAAATTAAATTCATTTTTGTATTTGACACATAAGTCCCTACTCCCTAGGTACACCTACTAAAAAGTATATTTTTTGGGAATTCAAAAAGGAAAAATATCTACCAAATAGAAGATAATTTGGCTTCAAAAATGATATTTGAATTCTACACCAAAAAAAAAACCAACAAAACTTTAGTGATTCTGAGTGTGAAGGTAATTAAATGTCTATCGCAGTTGAAGGGTTAATAGTGTATTTTATTATTATCACGTATTTGTCATAAAAATGTTGATGTATTGCTGTGGCTGTTTACTAATTAAGTTTTAATTTATTTTTTAATCATAAATATGATTTGTTCCGCAATTTCGTATAATTTTTGGATCATTTAATTGTAATTTTGGATCATTAATTTAATTACTGATGTAATTGGATTACAAAGTACGTATTACTGTAAGATTTAGTTATTTATTATTATTGTTGATTAAGAAACTGGCTTAACTCAAAATAGTATCAATTACTTAGATTAAAATAAATAAGACTAGAGAAAAAATAGTAACTTCCAAAATTTTGTATTTTTTCATAAAAGTCAAAGTCAAAGATATTTATTGCTTAAAACTGTGTACATAAGGTGTTTTACAATTTTTGGTAGGTTTCAACAGTCTACCCAGTCGGGTGTAGCAATATAAAAATATTAAAATCTAATAAACAAAGGTGTCTGTGGTAACAATCTTGAAGACAATAACAATAATTATTTTTTGGCAAAATATTCATGCATATTATAAAATACATTTTTAATTAACCACTTTTTTAAAACTCTCTTGAATAATTTACCATTTAGTTTTTTTAAATCTACAGGTAAGTGGTTATATACTCGTATGGCTGTGATATATGTACTTTTATAATAAATCATATTATGTATATTTGGCAAGTTTAAATCATATTTGTATTTATTACGTACATTGGGTTTAGATATGCACTTAGGACTAAAGGAGTGAATATTATGCTTGACAAATAAACACAGCTCTAAAATATATATACCAGTTAGAGTGAGGAAACCCTTTCCACAAAAGATGGATCTCAACGATTCAGTGTTTTGCATGTTGTAGATAACGCGTAGGCATTTCTTTTGAAGTACGAATGTGGACTGAACCTCGCAGGAATTACCCCAATATATGACACCGTAAGTTAGAAGGGGGTACACGTAACCAAAATATGCAGATTTCGCAATGTGTAATGAGGTTGTCTCAACTAAAATAGATAAAACATAACAATAACTTGAAATTTTTTTATTAATTTTTTCTATGTGGCCTTTCCAATTTAAGTGTTGATCTATTGTGACACCAAGAAAATTAATTTGTTCTACCTCTTCGATTTTTGTATTTGATTGATATATATTTAGTTGTGATGGTTTATTTTTATAATTTCTGAATTGAATTAACTTTGTTTTTGTAAGGTTTACTTTTAGATTTATCGATTTTAGAAAATAAGTTATATTTGTTAATGTGTTATTTATTTCGGTTCTATATTCGGACTCATTTAAATCATCCTTGCATATAAAAATGGTAGCATCATCAGCATACATAACACATGGATGACTGGTTATGTTAGGAAGGTCATTTACATAAATTAAAAATAATAATGGGCCTAGTATGCTTCCTTGTGGAACACCTAATAATACTTTTCCGAAACTTGATTGAACTGAAACAATTGTTTTAATCGATTTGTCATAAGTGTCAATGACTGTGGCTTGTATCCTGTTATCGAGATAAGATTTTATTAGTTTCTGGCCTATACCTCTGATACCAATATTTTCTAATTGATTCAAAAGTATATCAAATTTAACACAGTCAAAAGCTTTTGACATATCAAGAAACAGCGCTGTACATTTCTTTTTTTTGTTCATATTTTCCCAAATGTCTTTAAAAAGTTTAAAGATTGCTAATGATGTAGTTTTTCTTTTCTGAAATCCAAATTGACTAGTGTTTAGAATATTATAAGTATCCAGAAATTTAGTTAATCTAATATGAATAATTTTCTCGAATATTTTGGAAAAGCTCGGCAATAGCGCAATGGGTCTGTAATTATTAATATCATGTCTAGTTCCTTTTTTAAATAATGGTTTAATAATAGCTGTTTTTAAATTTTGTGGAAATATACCAGTTTCCAACATAAGGTTAATAATATGAACTAAAGCATCTACAGTATAGGTAATACTTTCTTTTACAATATTTACTGGTATATTATCAATTCCACAGCTCATCTTATTTTTTAGATTTTTTGCAATATTTATTATTTCATATTTATCGGTGGGAAAAAGAAAGATTGAATTGGGATTTTTATTTTTAACTATGTTTTGTTGATGTATCGAAGTACTGTAATTTTGTGTAATATAAAAGTTATTAAAAGAGTTTACTATATCAATGGGAGAATTTATTGTTTTTTTATTATGCATTAAATATTCAATAGTGGGTTTTATTACGTTTGTAGGCTGAGTCTCATGTTTTATTAATGACCATGTAGCTTTTGTTGTATTGTCACTGTTTTTTATATATTTTATATTTGAAATTTTCTTAGATTCCTTTATAACTCTTTTCATAATACTACAATATTTGTTGTATTGAATGTTATTTGTTGGGCAATGTATTTTTTTTGTTTGTAAGTACATAATCCTTTTATTTTTACTCGAAGTAATTATACCTTTACTTTTCCATGTTTTCCTTCTTTTATGGGTTATTTTAATTTTATTAATAGGAAAACATAGGTTAAAAATTAAAGAAAATAATTCCATAAATTTGTTGTAAGCTGCACATGCATCAGTTTCCTGGTACACTTCACTAAATGTAATTTGGGATATATATTTTAAAAATATTTCTTTATTTCTTTTAATATTTCTTTTGTTTGTGAACCAGAATTCTTCTTTAAAACTTAAACTACAGGGTATCTTAATAATTTGTCCGGTGTGATCTGATAAACCTAGATCCAAAATGTCTGTTTTACTTTTTTTATGGTTTGTAATTATGTTATCAATACAAGTAGCAGAATGTAAAGTTATCCTTGTGGGTTTGTCTATTTTTAATTTTAAATTAAATTTTTCCAAAGTGTTAATGAAATTTTTGCTTTTTGTATTCACGGAAAGAGTGTCTATGTTAAAATCACCTAAAATAAAAATGTTTTTGCAAATGCTTCTTGAACGAATAGTTAGCTTATACAGTAATAATTCAAGTTTGTCAATAAATAATTCGAAGTTACTATTTGGTGTTCTGTATAGACATAAAATATACGATCTAAAATCATAAAATATAAAATCATGTCAAAAAATTTTGCAGTTCTTTTCTTCTTCTCTTTATCTGTCCTCTCTTTCTAGCCACGATAATTAGTGAAAGATAAAAATATTTTAAGTATAGCCAGTTTCTAACAAAATTTACATTCAAAGCTTCTACCAACTTCGACAAAATAAAGTACCTTCTCTAGTCTACACTGTAAACTAACTTAGGTAATAGTGTTATTTGTTTAAGAATAAACATGACTTATAAATATAGAAATATTCCTAATAAAAGTATTTTTATTTATTTAACCCCCGTTTTGCGAACTGAATAGTGTAAGGCTCAATTCCTCTGTCCCGCAGAGTCAAAGTGAAGGCTCGCGACTCGGAAAATATTATAACGCACTTCGTCGCGCGCATTCTCGCCATGAATTGATTTCGATCGGTTACATTTTCAGTGATAGCCTAATGATGTCTCGACTTCGAATTCAAAGCACGCACCTCTGACTTTTCGAATTCATGTGCGTATTAATATTAACTGAGTATCACTCGCTTAAACGGTAAAAGAAAACATCGTGAGGAAACCTGCATGCCTTAGAGATTTTTGTCGACGGTGTGTAAAGTCTGCCAACCCGCACTAGGCTAACGTGGTGTACTATAGCCTAATCCCTCTCAATCTGAGAGGAGACCCGTGCCCAGCATAGGGACAGTATATGGGTTGATAATGATGAACGATAAGACATTAAGTATACAAACTTTTAAGCTAGGTACTTAATGGAGATAGAATTCAATAATTATGTAAGATTGTAAATATAATAATATGTCGCGACGTTTCGCTTCGACTCTGCGCCAGAGGGAAACAGACCCTAAAGATGGTTGGCCAAAGGTGTAGAACGGAGTATAATATCAAACATCGGGAGGGACTTTCTAGTGTACTGAGATGAAAAACAAGCATACGGGCTGCCTGAAATCATAAGTGAGACTGCGCTATAGGTCCTGGGTTCGATTCTCAGATCGAGCAGTGTAATTGGGTTTTTCAATCAGATTCTCATAGCAGCTCGGAGTAAATTTCTAGCCAGTCCTTCAGAGAATACGAGCGTGATGGTATGTATGTTAAGAATTGCTTTAATAAAGTCTATTTTTAATATCCGCAGATCCTTAGTGATTTCTTAACGTAAGTCAATAATAATTAACGAAATTCGACCTTATTAGCCCTGCACTTAAGACTGTGTGAGGGTCTACCATAAACTTTATGCCTTTGATGGTCCTTATGGTCTTTGATGTGCATATGGTACAAAATAGTCTGACAGTTCACTTTCCGTCTTAAATTGACCTGCTAAAATAGTACATGGTAGGCCCCCTGATATGGTGATTATAAAAATAAATCTTTTAAAGTGCTCGCTCGATATTATTGTTGCAACGGGATCATCGACTTTAAAACCGAAGTGCATTGTGTTCAAAGATTAGTAACGGTCGTCTAACAACAATAATATACAATACGAAGGCCGAGGCTATGGAATAATACGCTACAATTAATATACAATTGAAATCGGACTCATTCAAATCGTAAGAATAATGATGGAACGGAAATACTAGTATAAATATTACTCACTAGCGGCCCGCTCCGACTTTGCACGGGCACGGGTAGAAATGTATTTAGTATATCCGTGAAAAAAAGTCGTACCCGGTAACGATCTTGTCCACGGGTAATATTTTGCGGTGTTTATATTATACAAGCTCTTGCCCGCGGTGTCACTTGCATCCAATAAGAAAGGATTTTTGGAAATTTCACCCCTAAGGAGGTAATCACCCCTTCCCTACTGGATCACACAAAGATTTCGCCTAAACCTTACACAGTCAAAATCGTGGGCTAAATTTAGTAGATACTAAATAGTAGGTACCTTTATGGACAGTACAAGTAGCAGATAACAGAGGCGGTAGATATCCTGTAGCGTGTGGTAACACCACCCACTATGGCTAGGTACTACCCGCCGGGCTTGGCCGCTTAAACTCTTGCGAAAGTCAACTCTCAACTAATGTAATTATATTAATAACATTGATGACGACTGTGTTCTAGTGTGCGTCGAGGGTTCGATTCTCACAGGACACAAATATTTAAGATAATAAACATAAAAGTTTTTGTAATTTTTAAGTATGTATTTACAAAAAAAAAGTGTAGGTATAAGTATTATATCCGTTGTCTTGCTTACTTTGGGACTAGATGGTGCTTTGTAAAAATATCCGAAAATATTTATGTATTGAAAGGATATAAGTCAGTGAAGTGACACATAGGTAATCACGCCTATACTCCCCGAAGGATTAGATATGTACTTACTGCTATACACGTTGGTATGTTTTTAGGTCCTATGTAATAAACGGTATTTGTAGTAACCGGGCACAAAGAGCGAGCGAGCTGCTACTGAAAATTTAATCCAGAAATAACAATAAAAATTTGCTGGAACCCACTGGGTTTATCCATGCCTCCAACTTCTTTTGTTCTCGAAAAATGAAAATTTCAAACTTTACACACAGATCATTGAGACATATGTAAGGATGTATTAAAATATAAAATCAAATACAAAACACTGTGATCTTGTCTTTTCCGGGTTATTTGTAAATCAAAGTGAATACATTTTTCATTGAATTTCATTACCTTCTAGGTAGGGCTGCCCCTACGCCATACCATACAAGTAACAGATTTAATCACACACAGAAACACCAGCCTATCTGTACACGTTTGTGTGTGTGCGCGTTGTTTTTGTAGGGTTATCAACTTCACTCATTCGGTATTTTTTAATCGTAAAGGAATTATCAAACCAAGAGATATCATTTTTGCGTTTGCCTTTATCATTTTAAACGGTTAAAATAACATTAATAATATATAATAGCTACATCCCGTAGTTCAACCCTAAGCTACCAGAAATTTAAAACGCAGCGTGGGATTGCAAGAAATGCGTCCAAACTTAATGATGAAGACGGTTTCCTATGATGACGATAGTTTTAAACAGTGTAATGATACTTGCAATGAAAGTTATTTGTAAGCAATTCAAAGTCAATAACTTTAAGAGGTGTGACTTGAGTGCATTGACTCCACTTAAACTGAGACGCAGCTCGATTGCGTTCGACAGGCCACTACTTGAGCGATGACAAGTTGATTATGGTCCATAGTCATAGCCACATTGAACCGTTATCTTAGATAAGAACACTGAATTGATTTTTTTTTCACCCATCATATTACTAGCCTTTTAATTAAATAATTATGTTTCTAAACAACCAAATTTTTTTTTTAAATATCATCTACGTCATTATCATATTCGTCCAATGCTGGACATAGGCCTGTTATAGATGGGATGTTAAATATGCACACCGAAATAAAGGATAAAATACGAGAAAAATAACGTTTTGTACCTTATTTATGCAAATTAATCATTTTAATTATAAGTTACCACCGATATCATAAGGATAAACTAGTTGCCAAGCTTTTCGGAAAAGTAACGATGACTGAACCAGGCTGAACGTGGTTTTATTTAGTTACCTATACAGATTTTCATAACTTTTTAGGAAAAGAAAACCGACTTCAAACATTGTGTGTAAAAAAAAAACGGTCGAGTTTACGAATATATCGCATAATAACGGATCCACGCGGATGACGTCACGGGGCATCCATTTATTGTTTACCAAAACCTTCTCCAGAATATATCAAATACTTTTCTGAAAACCGCATCAAAATCAGTTGAGCCAAACGCGAGATAATCGCGGACAAACATACATAGAGGGTAAACTGAAAACCTCCTTTTTTGAAGTCGGTTAATAAAGTCAAACGTAACCTGACAGTTCTATGGTGGTCCTTATTTGATACCACCATGGAGTTCTAACATCCGTTCCTAATCCAAAATTAAATACATAATGTTTTTATGACAGCTGTTTAAATTCGGAACACCTCAGCGTTGAAGTACAGAGGTTTTACCACCCGTCGCTACCGTGTAAGGTAAGCAAGCCGCATGCACTAGCGTCGTATTTGGTAACCATTGCAATTAAGAATTACGTGTAAATTGTCTACTTACCTAATCTGGTCAATTGGTTAGATGACTGAGCGTAGATGTCAGGTGGGATATACCGGATTAGGTTGGACGAATTCCCAAAATAGCAAATATTATGAAAAAGTGGTGAACTTAAAATTTTCAAAATACTTTAAATGGTTACTTCTCAAAATAGAAATGTCTCAAAACTTGTCTTAAATTCATTAAAACTACAACTGTCTAACTCGCAACGTGTAGGTACACAGTCATTATCATCATTATCAACCCATATAGGTACTATCCCACTGCTGGGCACAGGTTTCCTCTCATATCTGTCCACCACGCTGGCCTAGTGCGGGTTGGCACACCGTCGAGAAAAATCTAACCAGAAAAATAATCGAAAACAGGCCTTGAATTTTATGACTTGCAAATGTCGTATCATATATTGTACCTAGGTACTATGGTGTCCCGCTCCTTGGCCGGCTATATTTAGGACAAGGTTAAAATAAAAACACAGTGAGCAATTAAAACTCCCATGACTCTAAAATGTCGTTAAAATATGAGACATTGACTGTTTTAGGACGAATATGTAAAAATTAGGGCCTCATCGCCATATGTCGTAATATAAACAGCGATAACAATCTTATCTTTGTATAATGTACCTTCATACCATAATACCTCATTGTAACCTTGGCCTCTTGGAGATATAACATTACCATCACGTCTGTATTGCACGAAGGTTTAGGCAGAGGTGTATTAATTTCACCTACAGTTCGCCAGTATGTTCAGGTCCCATGTAATAGGGGCGAGCCTATTGCAATTAACCGGGCACAAATTCAAACTACGAGTTGCTATCTTTTTGTATTTTTTGGCATTTTCCATGCTAAGATTTTAACCTTTTAACCGCCTGAGTCGCATTTATCCGACAAAAAATTTCGGGCTCATTCCGCCTGAGTCGGATTTATCCGACACAAAACCCTGTGTATTATATATTCAATTTCTAAACGTATTACGATGTTTTAGCTTAAAATACATTTTTTTTTCGAAAGTTTATCTATTCAATCTTTTATTTAGTGTTATAATTCAGATTTACCATATCAAGAAACAAAATAAAATACTAATTCAATTAAGGTAAATTTACTAATATTATCCCGGAGAAAGTGTATTGACTTCCAACGCCTATGTCGTATTTATCCAACAGTAGTGATGAGACATAATGTTAGAATTTATAAAATATGGAATATGCTTAAACAAAAATATTATATTAAATACCGAGTTATTATATAAAAAAAACTACATTTAGTAATTGTTATTTAATAACGTGTTGTTTTTGCTTTGTGTAAATCCATATTTTTGTAAGAAATTAGCGATATCGATATTTTTGTACGGACAACTATAAATGCAAATTCCCATCCCTAGACTGTGTCCTTTTCGCCAGTTAGCCAGCGCCTGCGTCGGATAAACACGACCGTTCATGACGTCATAACCGAGTTGAGCCGTATAGAATTTTCCATTAGTGTTGCGCGTGTTTTTGTGATATAAGTTAGTAAGTTTTACGTTCGTGTTTTAAAAATTGAAATTTACCATGACGACTGCTGAAGAATTAATAACATTTTTTCGATTGATTATATATTTACTATAAGTACCTATTATTGTAAAATGTTAAATACTTGTAATTGTTAGACTGATTAGGTACTACTGAGAAATGAAAAGGCGAGATTTATTCAGTATAGTTATAGTTCAGTATAAGAATACTTAATTAAATACCTACTAATAAATCGACCGATGTTTTATTTGCTTACAAAAAATGACGGATATTTTCATTAAGTAGTAGTAGGTATGTATGTACGTATATATTTGTTAGTTAACCAAGCTCGTAAATACAAATATCAGTACCTATTATAGCCAAATATCGACATCGAAAAATTTACCTATAACATCCCCATATGTTGTAGGTATTTATTGTTCGATTCTATGTGCAGGGCGCTGGGGGCACGCTAACTCATAAAAAGTCGGGCGGTTAAAAGGTTAAAGACTTGTCAGGCAAATTTGGCTTGAAAGTAAATCCAGCAAAATGCCATGCTATTATTGTAGGGTCCTCGCGCATGGTAAACCGGATAGATACCTATGTGTACTCTCCCCGTGAAAGTGATGAATGCGGATGGCCCGAGACCAGGCGAGGTGGAAGCATCTGGGGGATGTCTATGTCTAGCTGTGCATTTTTTGTAGCAGATGTGATACGTTGGTGTATATGCAGGTGTTACTAACCATGATCACATAACATAGTTACGAACTATCGATGTTCAAAAAGTGCATAAAGCACATCCCTATTTTATGTAGGTATTTATTAATAGTTTACTGTGCCTGGCGCTAAGGGCACGAAAACTGATACGTCGCTTGGCGGTTAAAGGGTTAAAGTTATTAAGCAAAAGTCGTTGACGTCACCATATAGACGTAAATTCACAATGTGAAGGCAAAATTCGACATGACGGGTAGGTATCGCGGTGGCTTAGTGGTCATAGCGTCTGGTGTACCTAACCAGAAGACGCAGGTTCGAATCCTGCCCGCGGCCGTGGTCGAATTTTTCCTTTGCTTAATAACTACGAGTTGCTACTTATTTCATAGAACATCACAATAACACTTTTCTCGTCCTAGGAAACGAATCCAGGACTACTGTATCAGTCGCTCTCTAGACCAATGAAGCTCTTGGAGTGTCAAAGTCAGAGTCGAATATTTTATTTCAATAAAATACCATTAAAATAGCACTTTTGAAAAGTCAAAACTAGTTGCATGAGACGAATGTGAGACTACTTATAATCTAAGTTATAGTGTGCTGGATAGGAATTATTATGCTGTGGATTTAAGGGAATCATAATCATCATTAACCCATATACTGTCCCACTGTGTGGCACAAGTCTTCTTTGAAAATGGAGGAGAATTAAGGGGAAGAGATTAAGGTAGGGTTGCCAACATTTCTTCAGCGAAATATAGTATTTTTTCAGACGAAGCTATACAAAATATAGTACACTTCAAAATAAAATAGTATTTTACGGAAAACATTTTCGGGAGATATTTATTTATTTATATATACTTTATTGTACACTGTTAAAAATACATTATATGAGGACACAACTTAATTTATAACATAATATACAATGGGCGGCCTTATCGCAAACAGCGATTATTTGCACTTCTTGCATTCTTTAACAATATTTTGTCTAAAATAAAAGTGTCATATTATTATGCCTTATCAAAAATAAAGCAGACCAATGTTATCAAACATGCGTTTGACTCTGTCAATTAGACAGAGTAGGTCCATTTGCAAGGACATCCTTAAACTTTTAAAATAAAAGATTTGTTTGTTAGATGAAAATATAGTATTTTTGCTTACTATATATTTCATACATACATACATACACTCACGCCTTTTTCCGGTAGGGGTAGGCAGAAACTAAAGAACGCCACTTGCTACGATTCTTGCATACTTCTTTCGCTTCGACCACATTCATACATCTTGTCATACATACACGCCGGTTGCGAGTACTACGCACCTGACCTTTTTGAAGAACCTCACCAATAAGGTCGGTATAAGTTTTTCTAGGGCGTCCCCTCTCGGCGGTTCCACTGACATTCGCCATATAAATCCTTTTTGTTAGTCGCCTTTCATCCATTCTCTCGACATGCCAAAACCATCTCAGCATATTCTTCTTATATTTCGTCAACAGTATATAGTACGCAGACCCGAAATACAGTACAATGCTATATATTATAGTACGGTTGGCAACCCTAGATTAAGGGGAAATAGGGGAAAAGAAAAAAACAACTGAAAAGCATGAAATGAGATAAAGTTATTTATTAGTAAAATACAAAACCACCTTACCTTTTAGGGAATAGAAGCGTGATGATAGGTAACACTACGGGACACAGTTCCTTAAAATACTGATTCTACCTACAGTTACAGGAAACAAATTGCTTAGTTCTCAGTAACATAATCACTCCATACTTACTTACTAATAAAAAATTTAATTGATCGTAAATTTTCTGTCATACTGTCATCATCGTCTATGACTCGGAATGGTCGGATGCAAGGAGAGGCCATGAAGAGATTTCAATTATTAGAAGCGCGGGCGTGAGTCCAGTGGTAGTTCGATAATATCAAAATCAATCCGATAATGTTTTGACGGATTCGATTCCCAAATGACACGAATATTTATGGTGATGAACATAAGTGTTTGTGTATCGTCTGGCCGTTTCTTATGTAAGTATTACGTTATTAAGCAAAGGAAAAATTCGACCGCGGGCAGGATTCAAACCTAAAGGATTTTTTTTCCTTTGCTTAATAACTTTAAAATCTTAGCATGAAAAATGCCAAAAAATACAAAAAGATACAAGAAGTTAGTAGGTAAGGTGGCATCGTTCGACATTGAACTAACTGTAAAGTAAGTCGTGTCGGTTGAGGAGCAAAATACTTGCTTTTCAATAGGTGTCACTGACGTCACCATAAAGACTAAAAAAATCAAAATACGAAGGCAAAATTCGACATGGCGGGTAGGTATCGCGATGGCTTAGTGGTCATAGCGTCTGGTGTACCTAACTAGAAGACGCAGGATCGAATCCTGCCCGCGGTCGAATTTTTCCTTTGCTTTTAATAACTTTAAAATCTTAGCATGGAAAATGCCAAAAAATACAAAAAGATAAGTATTACGTTTTTTTACAAAAAAAGTATATAAGTAAGTATTATTATCCATTATCTAGTATCCATAGTACAAGCTCTGCTTAGTTTGGGACTAGATGGTGCTGTGTAAAATATCCTAAGTATTTTATGTTATTACCGGCGAAATGTGGGTGTACATTAGTACACCTCTGCCTAACCCTTCGGGGAAAACAGGCGTGATGGTATGTAATACCTTTTCTTTTTTCGGGTGGGTGAGATCACGGGAATCGCTCTCGCATTATCCGCGACCCCCAATCCGACGCCCAAGGCTCTCTTTGCGGCGGGAAAGATAATGTATACAAACAGATATTTATATTATTTAAATAAATATTAGATTATAGCTCAGCGGAAACAACGAAGTGGATGACAAGCCTCAATCTAAGTATGCTCGCAATGCCCTATGACAAATTGATTGGGCTATAAAAAGTACAACGTTTGAATATCAAATCGTAAGTAAAATACATTGTAACGATTGTAAACGGAACATTGCAGCTTTTGATGGCTTGCATACTTAATTAATTACCTCAGTAGTCACTGGTCGTAAGACGTTCCTGAGGTCATGAGTTCGATTTCTAGGTCGAGCAGTGTTATTGAGTTTTTCTATGAAACTCTCAGTAGCCGCTTTGAGATCGAATTTGTACCCCTTTAATGGCAATAGACTCGCCATAATTTCATGGGACAATAACTATTTAGGAAAATAAAACAGACTTCAAGTATTGTGTGTAAAAATAAGACTTATATGGTTTTCTCATGGATACCATTGTCAGAACTGGACCAAATTGAAGTGGGACCACAAGGGAAGCACTAGCTTTCAAATAAAAAAAGAATCATTAAAATCGTTTCATTCAGTCGAAAGTTCTGAGGTAACAAACATAAAAAAAATACAGTCGAATTGAGAACCTCCTCTTTTTAGAAGTCTATTAAAAACATACCGGCGAACTGTGGGTGTACATTTTTTTATAAGGGATAGGGGGCAAACGAGCAGACGGATCGCCTGATGGTAAGCGATTTCCACCGCCAGAGGAGTCACAAGCGCGTTGCCGGCCTTTAAAAGGGAGTACGCTCTTTTCTTGAAGGTTTGAAGGTCATATTGGTCCGGAAATACTGCAGGCGACAGTTCATTCCACAGTTTAGTTGTGCGAGGCAGAAAGTAAAAACGAACAGTAGTGGACTGCCAACCATCTAGGTGATGTGGATGGAACTGCTGTCGCGGAACATTAGGACATTAGGGCCTCTGCCTAATTTTTAGGGATATAGACGTGTGATGGTATGTTACTTAATTAAATTGAAATGACACCGTAGCATGTAGCACAGAAAGCTATAATTTACCCACTCTGCCTAGTGGACCATCAATATGTTTAATACCATCATACTATCACGCCTGTATTCCCAGAAGGGTTAGGTAGAGGTGTACCAATGTACACCCACAGTACACCGGTATGTTTATGTCCCATTTAATAGGCACAAATCCAAACTCCGAGCTGCTACTGAGAATCTGATTGAAAAACCCCAATTACACTACTCGATCTGAGAATCTCAGATCGAGTCACAAGGACCTATATCGTAGCAGTCTCACTTATGATTTCTAGAGTAATGCGGGTTACCATCAGGCAGCCCGTATGCTTGTTTCATCTTAGTACACTAAAAACACCTAAGGGGGACGCTTATAATACTGCTCGATCTGGGAATCGAATCCAAGACCTCTAGTGTAGCAGCCGCGCTAAGGACCACTAGACTAACGAGGCAGTTAGAAGCAATATGTTTAACATCATTCGGTATGTTTCCTCTTAATGTCACCATTCATTCTCCTGATACAATCTTATCAAAATCTCGACAGCAATTTATACCAATTAAAACCTCTTTGCTTTAACGACATTTCCTAATTGAGGTGTCCTAGCTGCATTTAACGTAATTATTCGATGAGTGTGCAGTGGCTTTGGTGTTGGATTTCTGCATTAGGAAGCGCCGGTTCGATTGTCATAAGACACTAATATGTTTAGTGCCTTTCGGCAGAGAGAGAGAGAGAAAGTAATAATAATTATAAAATCTACAAACTTCATGTTGGAAATTCAGGTTCCTATTGGGTATAGGCCAATGCTGAGATTAAGGTGAATTCCTAAGAAACGAGATCATAATCCTGAAACTGAGGCCTTACCACAATGTGATAACACGATCATCTATAGGTTGTGTGAAAGGGATGGCGCTATTTAATGTGTAGAGCGGCATCCCTCCCTCTCAATCGCAAAACAATCGCAATAATTCTTTTTGGTACGGTTGCTGATCCTAATCCTTAAAACTATTATACTTTTTACAGATTTTATGGCGTTTTATTGATATCCCCGACGTTTGGGATCCTTTGTATCCATGGTTACGGGTAGACTGAGGTGGTGGGCGTCGTAATACTTAACCTTAAATGACTGGGTTGGATTCGAAGGTCGAATAAATTTTCAATGACATTCTCAGTGGCAGCTCGGAGTTAGGATTCGTGCCCGGTTATTGGCAATAGGCTGGCCCCTTATTACATGGGACCTAAACATACCGGCGAACTGTAATTGTAAGTGTACTTTGGTACACCTCTGCCTAACACTTTGAGGAATAAAAGCCAGATGGTTTTTAGAATGGCTACAATTTTTTTTATTAAATGGTGTGATCCTGACGTCATCAATCGCTAGTTGACAAAGGGCCATTTAAAATGCTTTTAAAAGCCAAAGTTAAAATGATGTTATAATACATATTATTATCATTTAAAAAGAACAACAGATGTGACACACATAGGCCTATATATCTTGATTCTTGACAGTTCAACATGGCGCTACTTACAAATGTCAAATTCTTTATCTACTATCCTCACTAACCCATGTGCAGACCAGCAGGTCAACCCTATCCAAAACTGTAAAATTTTCCCAATTGAATATGAACCTTATTGTTTTGACTTAAAGTTTAAAATCTGACAAATTTCAAATCTCCTTTAAGATTGAGAGGGATTAGGATATTATAGTCTACCACGCTGGCCTAGTGCGGGTTGGCAGATTTCACACACCGTCCAGAAAAATCTCTAAAGCATGCAGTTTCCTCACAATGTTTTCCTTCACCATTTTTAAGCAAGTGATAATTAATTACTAATACGCACATGAATTCGAAAAGTCAGAGGTGCGTGTCTTGGATTCGAACTCGGAACCTTTGACTTGGCATTCCAATGGTCGTATCATAGGGCTATCACTGTGTTTTTTTCTATACTATAGCCGCAAATAAATAAAAAGTCACTTATAGTTTAGGAGCTAGAGTTTACTTTATTTGTGTAACCTTAATGAACTGAATTTGTGTTCATTATAAAATGCAATATTTTTAGTGTTTTATTCCGTATCAATAAAGGTTTGTTTTATTCCCTTTGCCAAGTCAAGATACTTTATTTCTTTCACTTTCTTGGTTTTCAGGAGGTACTCGTCATGCGGTACAGTGATGTCAACAATCATTGCACGACGCTCTAATCGATCTATCACTACAATATCAGGCTTATTGGCAACAATAGTCCTGTCTGTAATGATAGACCGGTCCCAGTACAATGTAACATGACCGTTTTCGAGAACTGGGTCGGGCACATACTTGTAGTACGGTACTTCCGATTCCACAAGATTGTATTTCAAAGCGAGCTGCTGATGGATAATCCTGGCCACGAGGTTATGTCTGTGCAAGTATTCGCCGTTAGCCAGAGCAACAAGAGAGACAGATGTTACATATTTATTCTGTGTTATGTCGGGTTGTTTCTTAATTTTCCAGCAAAGATATAGAAGATGAATGCTCCCATTAAAAAAAAATATATATTGTGTATTTTTTACTCGACTATGGAAGGGCAATAACATTACGTTTAGCAGTAGGTATGTATGTGTCTATAAATTAATGTTTCAACGTAGCTCAAAAACTACTGATATCAGGAAATTAACTATCGTAAACACTGGATGAATGGAAAGTGTACCGTCTGTGGCTTTCTTACTACTAGCGCCATCTCTTTATTTGAAGAAGTACTTTATGTTTTGTTCCATGACGGACTGAAATAGTCTGCGAATCTTGCATCCTGATTGTGAAATAAGTAAGTACAAGCTACCGAAAAATTAACACGAAAGTTAGAAAAAAATAATAATCAAAAGAATGAAACAAGTTAATAATCCTTAGGTCAACTTTCATAAAAACAATTCCACATCCTCCGAGCACTTTCTCAACTATGTTGGCACGGCGTCCAGTCTAACCATGCGGCTGTATATCAATATTTTACACAAAGCGACTGCCATCAAACTGATCTCTGCAACCCAATTTCCGTGCAACACCGATATCCTGAGGATAGACTGGTTGGTATTTTGAGCTTCTGACTATCATAGGACTGTCATAGGTGTTCGCATGACAACCGGGACAAGGTTTTACATGCTCTTCGTAGGATGGAGGGGTTTCGATGTGTTAAGACTGGTCACTATATCATTTATAGCGCAGCTTAACCTTGATTACTTAGCTATGAGCTTCTAATTCTTATAGACACTTAACTGAATTTATATCAACACAATTCTTCTTCTCCTCAAATAAAGGTTGCGTTCAGGATATAGTCGTGGTAGCAGCTTGGGATAAGCGTTTGTGTCCCGTTATATAAATCAATGTATTATATCACTAAGGTGGCAAACAAGCATACGGCCCACCTGATGGTAAACGGTTACCGTAGCCTATAAACGCTTGTAACACAGGACATTGTTTTACAGGGTCGGCAATGCGCAAGTAATACCCTACTTGCGCATTGCCGACCCTGTAAAACGAAAGAGGAAAATAGTTGGGTTGGCAGTATAAGGGTCAAAGTCCCCCCACTGCCAACACAACGTTTCCTCGCGGAGCACTGGCAACCTTGCTCACCGTAAGAAACACAACACGGCTCAAAGCAGTGTTATTTCACTTCGATTTTCTGCAAGGCGGAGGTACTTCCCCATACCGGCAAACTTTGGGTGTAGGTACAACAGTACCTCTCAAGTATCCAGTTAAAATAGATGGTAAAAGTACTGTAGGTCAAATACCAATTCAAAAATATTTAAATACTTGCAAGGTACAAGTAATTTAGTAAATTTTCAAGAAGTTGCTTAAAATCGCAAAACGCGTTAATGTATCGTCATACATTTTTATGATGACAATATTTTAATTTTAACATGATTACCTACGCATACTGATGTACCACCTTACGTGACGGTACTTAAAAAATATTAAAGTAGGAATCATGAAAGATTTAAGTAATTAAATTACTAACTGGTCGTGCCCGGCATCGTTCGGTTGACAATTGACAATAAAACAATACACGTTTCCGACTTTACGGAGGATTTTAAAATAAACTTTCATACAAACCTTGTCCTGACAAATTACAAACAAAACAAATAAAAACTCGGCCAACAATCTTCCACCATCTCAAAAAAACTAAAATAATACTTACGCCTCGTCATTGGAATGCGAAGACCAGGATAAGGATCGGCACTGCGATGACGCAGAATATGTACACAGAAGTCCGGGGCTCACACTCCGATATGATGACGAACTGCTCGTTCCAGAGCGAGTCGTTATCCCGGAGAGGCACTTCTAATACCACCTGTAAAGGAGAAACTATTGTAAGTAAACAACATGTTACAAAATACCCCGTAAAATTCTCAAAACCAAAAATTTTGTCAACCCTAGTAAGCTGTCATGTCAGGGAACCAGATTATATTACAGAAAGGCCTACGTACCTATTTTACCTAATAATTGTCTACTTTAATAGTTTTTCTGTTTTCATTCATAAATGTTGTTGTTTTCCTTTTTTTGGGGTATGTTATACATAGCGTTACTACGGTTCTTCATCATCATCAACCCATATACTGTCCCACTGCTGGGCACGGATCTCCTCTCAAATTGAGAGGGATTAGGTGGCCTAGTGCGGGTTGGCAGACTTCACAAACCGTCGAGAAAAATCTCTAAGGTATGCAGGTTCCCTCACGATGTTTTCCTTCACTGTTTAAGCGAGTGATAATTAATTATTACTACGGTTCTTAAATATTGTGAATGGAGTCATTATAAGGCCCCATTTAACCTCCTTTCGGCTTTACGGCTAGTTTTGTAACACCCTGTATAGGACTCCAAACATATAAACCTATAT
Source organism: Acronicta alni (assembly GCA_964056405.1). Taxonomy (NCBI): domain Eukaryota; kingdom Metazoa; phylum Arthropoda; class Insecta; order Lepidoptera; family Noctuidae; genus Acronicta; species Acronicta alni. The sequence continues at coordinate 10,812,457 of OZ043935.1, forward strand.
ACGTATAATCCCTTTCAACATCGGGCCACCAAACATTTTTTGGATCCCCTAGAAATAAAAAGGTTAAGCAGAGGGTTAGGTAGAAGAGAAAAAAATTGGATTGAGTTGGGAAAATCTGGAATTAGTTTTTTCTATAGGATTTTTGTGTGATCTATTGATTGATCTGGACGGAAAATCAGTCGGTTTTTATGCAACTGATGGAATCCCATGACAATACGGCCAAGGGAGGCAAGCGCGGTTTATAGCAAATTCAGGTCATTCCAGTATACCCGCTGCCTCTCCAAGTGGAAGACCCCGCAGACGATCCAGGTGCATCCACATCGCAGTTACTTTTTGTGGAGCAACGTTTCCACGTTAGTGGGTAACATCCGATAACAAAAAGTTATTTGTTGTTAGTATTATATGTTGCCGTAAAGTTGCGTCAACATTGTAGTAACTATCTGTACTATATTGGAACGAAGTTCCTTATCGCGCGTTGTGAAAGGGGGCTAGACGGAAAAAATTCTTACGAAAAAGTTGTCACGACACTTTTTTCGAAATTCAAATATTGTTGACAAGCATTCAAATATTATTGAGTGAATGACAATATTTGAATTTCGCGCGTTGTGAATTGTTGAGTGTATACAGGGTTTTTTATTTTTATTTATTAAATTTTAATGAAAGGAACTTCGTTCCATCCGGGTGTCCCTTGACACCTCTCAAGTTTTTTTATTATTCGTTCGTTCATTCGTTCGTCGTGAACAGATGCTGTGCAACTTGCTGGTTACTATTTGTTAGTTTATGTTATTGGCGGTATGGATGCGATCATTCAACAAAGAGTATCAAGCAGTCGCAAAAGTTGACAATAGTAACATGAAAAAATGACACCTAATGTTATCGTGTTGCATTCTGTTGCTCCACAAAGTTTTCACGGAAAATTGGAATAGGGTATAGGTAATAATATTCCACAATAGTCTTTGTTGTTTTTTTTTATACCTATAATATGATAATTTAATTAAATAAAATAAATACATATGTAGCTAGATAAACACCCAACATTATGTCTACTGAAATTAGGTAACTAAATATATATAATTCAATAGGGCTGTGTATTGATCTTTGTAAAATATTTGTCACCCAAGATACAGGCATTAAACCTAGTTTGGGAGACAGCTGTTCCTAAATCTAATATAATTATATTATGCCTTGTTCTGTGTACTATAAGTTTTTAGCTAAGTTAGTTTTCTTGTTGTTAATGGCTGTGTTAAATAAATAAATAAATATAAACGGTAAAAAAAAAACAAAAAGAAACTGCGGTGTGGATGCACAATGAGAATTCTCCGTACTCCAAAAAAAAATGAATAAAGGTTGTGGTATAAATCACCTTCTGAGTAGAGAAGATATCAAGCGACAGGTCACAGCGCTGGGTGGTGTTGGTGCACTCCCTGAGCTTGGTGCGGGTGACGTCATACTTGGTCTTCTGCAGGTCGAAGCGCGCGCGGATGAAGTTCCGCTGCACTTCGTTCTCGGAGTTGAACACGAAGAAGTAGTAGCCGTTCGCTGGTACCCTGGTACAACGTCTCATAAGCCTCGTATTCGATGAGAGAAATGTCCCGCAACACGTGGATGGGTTATAAGAATAATCACCCATCCACGTGTTGCGGGTCATTTATCATATAGCTTATGACAACCGTTTATAAGAATAAACGGTTGTTCTAAGCTATGACAATCGTTAGTAGCCCAAAAAACCTTAACTTAAAACTTCTTATGTATCAATTTAAACAATTTGGTTAAACAGTTTGTGAGTCATCACTACATAGTATAAAACAAAGTCGCTTTCTCTGTCCCTATATCCCTATGTATGCTTAAATCTTTAAAACTACGTAACGGATTTTGATTATTTTTAAGGTGCAGGTGTTCGGGCACTAGGGACACACCAATAGATGTTACATAACGATGTAACACCTATTGGTTTGTCCCGTAGATATTATAGACTGCTTATCAGGGATCCTAAACAACTGTCCAGGATCCCTGACAACCAATTTATCCTCAGGATATCGGTATTACCCAGAAATTTGATTGCGAAAATCTAATTGCAGTTGCTTCATGTAAAATACTAATATTCGAATACTAAAAGAAAGAAGAAAGAAAGAAAGAAAGCCGACATAGTTGTGAAAAGGTTAGGAGAATAATGATTAATTTACCTATAGGTAAGCGCGTTAGCTTTAGCAGCGGCAAAGCTATCACTCTCAGAAGCATCTTTATGGCACTCTCGATGCGGAGTGAGGGGCAAATTAAGGATCAGTCCCTCGCACTCCAGCAGGGCCTCCTCGCTGCTGGAGAAGGAGGACCAGAACTCCGAGTTACTCATATCCAGTGGAGTAGTCTCGTTGACTTGCATGTGGTGGTCTGCGTAGCCATCGGCTTCCTGGAATTTCAAGAGTAGCTTAGATTAAATGCCTTTAATAGGACGGAAGTTCTATCAGAATTAAAGAATAAGCTATATCCTGGAAATCAGGATGGCTACCAGTCGGTACGTTTTAAAGGGTAAAATAAGACAGCATCTCTTCAATCTTTGGCAGAAGCATCTTAACGTTGATCTCTCAAATTATTAAAATTATATTTTAAGTATAATACACATACATACATACCATCACGGCTGTATTCCCCGAAGGATTAGGCAGACGTGTACTAATGTACACCCACAGTTCGCCGGTATGTTTAGGTCCCCAGTAATAGGGGGCGAGCCTATTTCCATTAACCGGGCATAATTAATCCAGACTCCGAGCTGCTACTGAGAATTTCATAGAAAAACTCAATAACACTTTGCTCGACCTGGGGATCGAACCCAGGACCTCAAGCGTAGCAGTCGCGCTTAGGACCACTAGACTAATGAGGCAGTCCAGTCAAGTATAATGTAGTATGTATTAATATTTATTATTTCATTTATATGTATCTACGTTATATTTGATTACATATATAGTTTAAATTTATTCATAAAATAATCCTATATGTATAAATAATTAAGTATATTATTTTATCCATCTATATTTTTTTTTCCATCATTTGTGCACCTACTATCTTGTTTTGTCTCTGCATCAATTTTTTTTTCCATCTAAGGTTGACTGGGAGAGAATGCCGCCTTTGTACAACAATTTTTGTTTTGTATATGAAGTATTAAATAAAATAAAATTAAATATATCCATGTGTCCATTAAGCTAACCTAGTGCAGGTAATTTATGCCGGTAGAGATGTGCTACTGAGTTTATTTGAGGATTGCCAAATATTCTGTCGCTACATAATATGCTCACATTATTGTGATTCGGTGTGAAAGGTAATATAGCCGTAGCAGTAGAGAAATTACTGGGCAAAGCTGACTTGACATCTGCCAAACTTCAATCTCCATGGAAAACAATTGAGGGGTTAATACTACACTTCTCATCAGAAAAATCGAAACTTCCGTTTTTACACAAAAGAGTTTCTGTCCTAATTTAACACAAAGAGTTTTCATTCTATGAAAAAAATCACATGTTTGTGTAGCTGGCAGTTTGGCCATTACAATGATAAGCGAAAATTCAAAATTAGAATTTCATTTGTTTATCCTATAAATGAAAAGATTCACTGTTTTGAGACAAATGAATGTGTGTTTAGAGTTGGCGTACATTTCACCTTTAAAACTTTATATTATAACAAAATATATTAGTACCATTTCACCCGCATGGTTTCTTTCCTCATCGTTTTCGTTGAACATCTTCACTAGTTCTATGTGTCCCAGCATAGACTCTCGCTTAGCTCTCGCCTGCTCTACTGCGAGGCGGCGTTTTTCTGAAAAAATAGAAGAAATATCACTATCCCGTAGTGCAATTCTATAAATAACATGTATGTATGGTTTCTTTCCATACATCTCTTTCAGTCGTCATCTCATCATTCACTTTCACCCTTTTTGGTCCATCTTTTCCATTCCATATTCAAAAATATTATTTAGTGTACAGTAATAGCTTGCCTATATCTGTTGTCGGTTATAACGTTGTAGAAAGGTCGAGATGTCAAACATAGAAATTGAAACATAGCAACAAGCTTTAATTGATGACGCAATAATCAGAGACTATCATCATCAACCCATAAACTGTCCCACTGCTGGGGACGGGTCTTCTCTCACAGATTGAGAGGGAATAGGCTATAGTCCACCACGCTGACCTAGTGCGGGTTGGCAGATTTCTTCACCGTTTAAGCGAATTGCGCACATGTTTTCGAAAAGTCAGAGCTGCGTGTCTTGGGTTCGAACTCGAGACCTTCGACTTGGCAGTCCAATGGTCATACCACTAGGCTATCACAGCTTTTTTCAGAGACTATATTGCAAATTAAAACTATTAACAAATTTAATTTAGAAATCACATTCATACTGCGTTGACTATTCTTGAAACATAGCAATTAAGTACTTAAAGTATTACCGGATTTTACACACATAGTGTAATGCCATTCTCATCGTTTAGTGGTATCTCGATTGGTTCTGGTAAGTACTAAAACCGTTGCCAACAATATACCTACCGCATTTGTGCGCAGTTAAAACATTAAAAGCATGCAACGATTTTAAATAACTTCCAACGATGCGTACATGTCATAAAAGAGGTTTCGTGATTTGGCGGAAAGCCAAGCCCATGGAATGTTTGAAATATCAGAATATAGGTACAAGATACAACCACCCATTATAATCCTCTGAGACTTTTCTCAACTGTGGTGGGATCAGCGTCTAGTCTAACCAGATTCTAGCTGCATATCAGTATTTATCTAGTATATATCTTATTCTTTATTGTACACACACATAGAAATTATAGTAAAACAATGTACAAAAGCGAGCTTTACTGAAATTTGACTTTTGAGTGTAGTGTAGGTACAAAGGCCAGCACATCAAGGTACCCCAATTTGTCAAATTTGTTCGATAAACTTTCAAATTTAATTCAAATCAATAAGGTTCATATTCGGTTGGGAAAGTTTGACAGTTTTGGATAGCATGGCCTGCTGGCGTCTGTACAGTTAACAAAAAATAATAAATAAAAACTTATCAACCTTAATAACCATAATTATTATACTTCCTAAGTCTTATTACTCCTCATCGCAGCCTTATCACTACTGGCATTTTATACTACACGCTATTTTTGCGCGCTGTTCTCCTCATTAATAGCCTCTACCAGCACATTCCTCAGCTTGTCCACCGCCTCATATCTCTTCTCCTCATAAATGGCCTCGACTGTCTTCTCGCTTTGGCTCCTCACCATTGACTCCCGTGTCCACATGTCGTGGGTAGATTACCACTGACATAAATGTATGACTTTCTTTTATCATTACAGTAATATTAAGCTATCTTTGCGTCTTGTTATTCTCCTCATCAATAGTCTCAATCAGAAATCTCCTCAGCCTATCTAGCTCCTCAATGCTTAGGTACTATCAGCCTACCACACTTGACATTATGTCCGACTTTTTTTATCATTATAGTAATACTTACGCTCTCTTTGTGCCACTTACTCCACATCCCTCTATGTCACCGTCACCATTGACAAAATGTCTGACTATATATCATTTATTTAATACTTACGATCTCTCTGCGACCTGTTCTTCTCCTCGTCAATGGCCTCGACGAGTACTCTCCTCAATCTGTCTAACTCCTCACCACTTCCTGTTACCACTGACATTATATTTGTCTTTGGTTTTGACGGCGCCTGAAATAAAGATAACAGCAAATAAAGGGAGAGATTATTATCAAAATATTGTGGCAGGTACATTATTTTTTTCGTAAACGGACTAAAGCTCAGCATACACTATCGTTCACAATTAATCTCGTCATAAAGTTATGAATTACTTAAAGCTATATTATTAAATTTAGCTATAGTTAGGTACAGACGACAGTTGGTCAATCTATTCAAAACTGTCAAATTTTCCGAATTGAAAATGAACCTCATTAAGTTGAAAATCTATCAAATTTCTACAGTACAGAGGCCAGTGCCTCTGTACTTTATCGAAGGCCTCAGAGACAACGTTAAGCCAGCTAACTTATGAATACTAGACTGGATTAATCGGACTATTTCTGTTTGATAATCTTTTTCTAATAATGATTGTCACCAAAAAGATCAACAGCCGATAATGCAATTTATGTCCGGGTTTGTAATATTATTATATAAATTGATTAATTTATCTCTTGAAATAAACATTGTACTTATAATTTGATTTACGTTCATCATCCTTATTAATATCAGCTGTAAACACATCATCACAATCAGGACAGTTTATATGCCTACATCCAACCAGCACCCAGCGATTTCACCAGGTCTGCCCATCTCGTTGAAAGCCGTCCTTCACTGAGTTTTCTGGTGCGCGGTCTCGACTCTAATTTAGTCTAGTATAGAGTTAAAACCTTCTATATTGAAATACTCACTTCGTCCTCATACTCCACTCCCATGGTCTTATGAAGTTTGATGAGCACCCTTTTCCCTTTATCTCCGAGTGCTTTCAACCTCTGCAGGACATCTTCAAACACTTCCTTAGAATTCGGCTCCACGGGATTCTGTAATATAATAGTCACAATATGGTATACTACAGGAAAAAATAAAAATATGTTTGAAATTTCCGTTTTTTTTTTGGAAACCTGAAACTTTCCATATTTTTGTGAACCTAAGAATATCGATCGACTTTTTATTTGGGCCCTTACTTTGTTTAAAATTGTAACAAAAAAGACTGATTAATCCAACTGTCCTTTATAACAGTCAAGACCTAGGTATTATAAAAGCGATATACCACATAATGATTAATCACGAAATCGCAGACATTATATAGCAAAATTTGGCCTGTAGGTTCTTTAGGCTAGGTACTGGCAGAGATAAACGCGAATAACATACGTCGGACAGTTAGTTTATAACGATATGCCAAATGCCAATAAATGATCATGATATGAAAATGGATGAAATAAAGACAAAATGTTAGCGCCTGAAGATTTAAATTAGCAGGTTGATGGCCGTACACGCAATGCGTTGAAACTTACGCTATGAGCACCTTTGAATAATAAGGTGATGTTACAAGTATTGCAATGAATCTTCAGTGTAGAAACAAGCAGGCGAAATTTTTCACACTTTTTTTTTTGATTCTTATGATAAGTAGATGGACCTTATCAAATTTAAAATTGATAAGGTTGGATTGGATCTAAGCCATGGGCATAGGAGGGTTCGTATAGATTCCTCCTCGTAATGTGTGAGACGTGACCATCGTGTGATTTTCGGTAGGAGTCCAATATAAGCGTTGAATATCCATGAGGATTTCCACACGGGATAAACGAGATTCATTGGGAGAAAGATTAATCACAGAAATTACATTTTACAGGCTTGTTAGCTTAAGAAAATAATAAGGAGAATGATTAAAATGTAAATGTTGATGACCTTATAACTTCCCGTCAGGGTTCTAAAATTAAGAGATAGGTAACATATTCTAAAGATTATGATGTAGGTATAGCGACGTACTAAGTATGAATTCCAGTAAAAAGATAATAATGAATTATTTGAAAAGGAAATGTGTAAGATCGTAGTAAGATTCGGGTAAATATTGTCTTCGTCGAGGTAAATAATATAAAATTACCGGTACGGACTGTAATGATAACAAGCCAGATTATTCGAGAAAACTAGAACATTTTGGAATATTTAGTAAAAGAACCACAAACAAACGGTGTGACGTTTAAGATTTATTATTTAATTCTACTATGCTCAAATATTGACTGAGTACTTATTAAGACAATACGCTATCCAAAGATTAAGTGTGGTCTAGATAATTTAAATCTATACAGATAAGGAATTTTCCATTACAATATCAAATATAATTTTGATAGTTAGTTTATATTTGAAACAATATCTTCAAAGACAGGTGTACCGATTGACACAGTTCACCGGTATTAATAGAGGGAAAGCCGGGCGCAAATTCAAACACAGCTTGACCTGGGTATCAACACATAGCAATCGCGCTTGCGAACATTTGACCGCTGAGACAGTACCTAAACAATATCTGAACAATAGTACTAACAATATCTAATTTATAACAATATTTGAACTACATAATAATTAATAAGCACTATTTGCGTAAGAATTACAATAGGTAGGTACTATTCAGGTCTATTTACAAATCGTAGACTTAAATATGCAAACAAAAGACTTACATGATAATATTATTGCCCTGGGGTTTTCCTAACCCAATTTTCTTAATGCCGATAAGTTGTTTTGAGGAGAGAATTCAAAATAATGGATACGAAAGGAATTGTTATAACATTCACCAATCACCAATTGTTTTTTGCATTCCTTGATGGATATCGTTATTGTGATTTTGATGAATTTTAACCTGGCAGGTCGAAGCAGAATTACAAAACGGAATATTAAGAAGGTATTGTAAATCACGATTTAGATGGCACAGGTAAGCTAGCTTGGTAGAAAGCTGTAGAAGATGCTGTATTTTAAATTATATGTATTATAGAACAAAGCTATTAAAAACCTATGGTGTGACTACACAAGCAATCATGATAAACAATTTGATTTGGGATTTCATACAGTAGATATTTAGAGTAACAAGTCGTCGACACACGACACATTTATCAGTATGCAAATAAAACTGATGATAACAATTTAAATTTGATATGCAGACATAATATTATATAAACATTAATTCGGAATTTAAAGATAAACAAACTGACACATTCAGTTCATACATAAAGTTTATTTAATATTGCAAATCAGAAAATTCTCAGTGAAGAAACCTTTAAGAAACTTAATATTTTATTTGCAGACAAATAGAAAATAATTATTAAAGTCACTTTTTTGTACAGACATAGGGATTTTACGATGTTGTAATACTATAAATTAATGTAGCAAAGGCAGGATATAACACGCAATTGATAGGCAGAGATACACAATCATAATCAAATACCTTGAGTCCATCACATTATAAAATAATTATTCTGTAGGCAGTCTAGGTACATAGGTATCTGTTTTGTGCGAAACTAGAATCTGTGATCTGAGTCAGTGCATTTGTTAAGAGTGAATGTGTGATGGCGTATGGTGCCTGATTCATAATCCATAGCACAACTTACTAAGCCTGTCATTACTCTGTAATTATACAAGTATACAAAATAATGTATATCATTTTGTATACTTGTCGGTACTCCGCTTAGAGATGCAGTTAAAGGTCCCGCTAATTTCTTTATCAAATAAATCACACTTTATAAGTCTTCAGCAGGTTATACGCTACTCTGTTTGGTTGCAATAACATCTCCGGCAATCACATTAATTTAACTTACCTCTGTTGTATAATCCGTAGTGACTTCTTTTAGTTCAATATTCATATCTGGTACTTCTACTGTCGTCAATTCTACGCTTTCAGTTGTTATTTCTACCCGTTTCTGATCAACTTCTTCTTGAATCTTTTCAATGTGTTTGGGGTCTTCAGTGAAATTTTCTGTTTTAGTATCATTAAGTTTTTCTTTTAAAACAGTTGTGTTTTCGAATTTATTCATAATAGTTTCTGTGGTAGTTATGTATAATTTTGTTAATAGCACGCTGTTGTTGCCGTCAAGATCTGTAAAGGAAACCATTCTTTCATTCTCTATTCATAAAAATAATACCGTCACCTAGTGTTGGCTGTTGAGCTTGCTTGGACTTTAAATTTGTGCCTATTTACCTAATGGCAATAGGTTCACTACCTATAATATGGTAGTTAAAATATAGGTACCGGCGAACTGTGGGTATATTAGTAATTAAGTCTTTACAGAAATTGCACGGCCAAAACCCGTATCTAGAGATTTATAATTTGAATTTGGAATTTTAGGAAAAATTTACTGCATTGGTAATAGGAAAATATCATCTCAGGTAACACCGTGGGACACAGCTAGTAATGTGCCAATAGTTGCCCTGATTTAGGGGTCATCCAATAATCATATGGAGTTATTTGGAAAAATTGCGAAATATCACAAGGGAGAGAGGGTAGGTATAGTGAAATATAATGTGTATGTATTTAATTTTTCATTGAATGCGCGGTTTCTAATCCAAAAAAATACTCGTGATTTTGGGTAGTAAGTACTTAGTCTAAAACCTCATGTATACACCACGTACCAGTGATGATAAGTCCCTTACGAGTTATAGATTTTGTTTCTCGAATTCGGGTGCAAATTATTTGTTTTCTGCTAGTACAAACAATGCTTTTATCAGTTCGTTGTAGGTATCTGTCTGTTTACGACATGGGCACGTGTAAAGCATTTACCTACATTATTTATCAGCAAGTACCTAAACAAAAATATCAAACGAGATTGTCTTGGCGGTATTTGCTAAGTTTACTTAAGGTAAACTATATCCCATCTTAGCGTATTTATCAGTAGCGCGACTGCTACGCTTGAATCGAACCCAGGACGGGTTCGATTCCCAGCTAGAGCAAAGTTCATTGTTGGGTTTTTCTATGAAATTCTCAGTAACAGCTCGGAGTTTCTTTTTATTCCATTAAGGAGGCAAACAAGCATACGGCCCACCTGATGGTAAGCGGTTACCGTAGCCTATGACCGCTTGTAACACCAGGGGTATCACGTTGTCGACCCTGTGAAACAAAAGAGGAATAGTTGGCTTGGGAGTGTAAAGGTCAAAGTCACAGTCCACTGCCAACACAACGTTTCCTCGCGAGGCACAGAAAGATACTCACACTTAAGAAATTAAGTCGTCGTTAGTACGGTCAACAAAAGAGTTAGGTATACAGGCAGCTAATTAATAATCTGTGTTTTGATAAAGATAGTATAATAATATATCACGCAATATGTGTCAATACGTAGGTATTGTAAGCAGCTACATACCTAACCCTTTGGCGCGTAATTATTTATGTCGAAATCTGTATAAAAATGTATATTTCATTTCCTATCTGTATACTTAATTCTTTTGTTGACTGTACTATGAATCGGCCAAGATTTTCATAATCATAAGAAAATTCATAAGCAAAAAACCATCAAGACATCAAGATTATCTATTAATACAGTGGATTTGCTTAACATATCTTGTTGCTGTCCTAATAAAAACATTTATTTTGTTGATAGTGTTATGTCTAATCAGATGAAGATTAACGATGATATCGACTATCTTAGAATTTTTATCTTAACGTGTCAAAATATAAGCACTTGCATAATTCTAAAACTATTAATTTACCTTCAGTTTTCATGTTTAATCTCATATTATGTTTTCAATTAAACTACTAGTAAATCAGTAAGTAGTACTACGGTACTACGTAAGTACTACCGTAGTACGTAAGTACTACCGTACTAAGTACTGCCGTACTACGTATTACCGTACTACGTATTACCGTACTACGTATTACCATACTACGTATTACCGTACTACGTATTACCGTACTACGTATTACCGTAATAATCACAATTCTTCAGCCAGTCGTCGGATTCTGTGACAATAGGTCCTATTTGAATGGCACATGACTTACTGAGTTGACTTACTTTCTCGTTTGTTCTAGATTGTTCTCCAAAGATAAACCGATAAGTCGAATCCGTAAAAAACATGTTGAAGTATAAAATAATTTACGCCTGGTTTCTTCCTCAATTTTAGCATGCAATACGCATTTAATTACCAAATACGTACTACTACTAGGTAGGACGGTAGTCCGGTAGTACGGTAGTACGGTAGTACGGTAATACGTATTACCGTACTACGTATTACCGTACTACGAATCCGACGACTGGCTGAAGAATTGTGATTATATAAAATACCCATCCTCTCTGAATGAGAGGGATTAGGCTATAGTCCAGGGCACGGGTATGCCCAGCAGTGGGACCATAGGTATTTTATATAATCAATCAAAAATTATACCAACACCACTGGTCTACATCACATCTGTTTATAACTTATCAGACAAGACAAAGCTGTCTAGTATATATAACGATCTTTATTCCTACAAACAAACATCCAAACTTTCACATTCATAGAATTTTCTGATCCTCCAGCAGTGAGGTAATTTCAATTACAAAATGTGCGTACCTTGAAAAGATAGCCATTTTCTTTCATCCTTGTCAACATTGGCGTCTCTATGTCTGTGTAGCGCTGGAAGCGACACGATGTTTGCCGGCGGATGGTAGTTCTTAGCATACTGCATCTTGGCCGCCTCCCTTAAAGCATGCAGACGTTCTAGGATTTCGCGTAGTTCCTGGTAGAAATGAGTTTGAAGTATGCAATGGTATTAATACTTTATAGTTTGCAATGGAATTTAAAATAAGAACGCTTTGAACACGTTATATTTTGTACAACCATAATGACGCAATAAAATAAATGACAACTAACCAATTCTGAGGCAAATCCTGCATCGCGCAAGCTTTATTTTTCACTCTTTACATAAAAATACAGATGCCTGAAAATAACCATCGGGTAATGATTATCTACCGTTTCATTCATTCATTTTAATGGCACAGTGTATGAAGGAAGTTGACCTTCAAGCTGTCTTTGAATATATTAAAGTTGTGAAATGTTTGTATCAATGACCCACCCTTGTGCTCTAATTCACTTCTAATATGATCCCAGATGGCGCGCTTTCAGATATCAACGGCGATGATTTCTCTTTGTTTTAAGAGTTTGACTAAATCTTTAAGTATCTTAACTTCACAAACGATTATATCACTGACCTTAGGATCATGGTCCGTGACGTCCACAGTGGGCACGCTTTCCGATGACGATGCTGTTGCATTAATTTTGTTGTTGGGGTCGTGGAAACTGACACCTGCCTTGTGTCTTCTCATAGTTCCTGTTAATTATAATATTACATCTCTTTGTATTCTTTTATAGGATTTTAGAGTTTCTTAGTCTGTTTTTTTTTCATAAGACACTATTTAGAAACATGCCAATTAAATAGTTTTTAATAAGAAAACTTCCAAAATCTGCCCAAGTGGGTACACTTATTGGAAAAAATACCCAGAATTACGCTGGTTAAACTGTAGTCATACTTTTTTATGCTCACTAGGGGATGAGAAAAAATAACTTTAAATTTGAAAAAACGTACGCCATTTTAACACACTAGTATCAGTTTTATAGTGTTTAAATAATAAAAACTGTCAACTTGATAACTATCCGCTGTCAGTGTCGATTTTGGAATGTCAAACCCACGCCATTTTGGTACATTATTATCAGTGTCATAGTGATTTCATAGTAAAAACTGTCAACTTGACAGCTGTCATGTACCTCAGGTAAAATTTGGGCTGAGTTGTATGGACTTTTGATGACCTCCTTTGACGCAGAACTCACCAGGATCATTGGCCTTCCCCTCAACTATTTTCAACTCCTTTATCTTCTCGTTAAACGCGTCATCGGACAGTAGACCGAGGCGGTTGGCTTCTAGCAGCTCATCCACCTCTTCAGAGGAATCGTCTCCGATGTACGCGCACTCTTGGAGGTGCTTGTAACCCTTGATCATAATGAGGGAAGCCCCAGGCCATCTGTTAACAAGCAAATTGAACAATAAGTAAATTAAGCTAATATATGACTTTCTCCTTGGTAGCTGGCAGCTATTCTGCATTTTTATTCAGACACAAGTTTAATTTTAAATTTGTTAATTGAGCTGCTTCACTTTATGAAATTGGAGTTCCTGCACGACTATCAAAGTCATGATCAAATATTTATATATATATATAGAAGATAGATAGATAAGGTAGGCATAAGTAGAAGCTTTTACTAGCACTAATTAAAACTGTTGCTTCTCTTAACAACATTCTTTCATGACCAACGGAAACAGTAGCCTAATCAGAAACTTACTAAGCCATCGACGCTGACGTCATTGACATTTATTTTATACGGAAAATCCTAACCGGGAATCGATCAGCTGAGGAATTAAAATGATCCTACAATAATGTGTTTTTGGTGCTCGTAAACCTTTGGACCTTTGACAAAGTTTAGCTATAGGTCCGTACTGCTTCTGAAAGTAACTGGGTAGACAAACTTACAAGTATGTTCAATGGATGAATGAGTGCCTGAGCTAAGACTTGGCACATTTTTACTCACCTGACACACGCAGACACGGTGACGGAAGATCCTTTAAGCAAGTAAAACCCCCAATACTCCTTCATATCGTCTTCTAGCTCCAATTCTCTGGTCATGGACACTGGCACCAGGTCTTCAGTCAGTTCTGGAGGACCAGGAACCACGAAGGCGTTGAATGTCGTCGTGTTGGATCGCACCACTTGTCTCTAAAAGGAATGAGAAAGTTTGAATGACTCGTGTTTGCAGATGGATGGACGGAATCGAGATAGTAAAAGGCCTCACTTGTTTTATACATTTATTATGGTTGACATTCTTTGGGGGACGCCTACGTTCAGCAGTGGACGGCAATAGGCTGATATGATGATGATATATTTATTATTTTAATGTTTTGTCAGTTGTTTTATATTTATCGTTTAGACCTTTCTTTTATGCCTAGCTAGTATTTTATATATTTTTAATCTTCACAAGCATTCCTAATTTGTTCTCTCATGTAAGGATCCAACCTTTATTGATTATTGCATCGAACATCATAATACAGAACAATAATTTAAAACAATAACCATGGAGTTTCTTTCCGGTTCTTCTCGTTTTATTTTTATATAAACTTGGTAATGGTTTATATAAAAATAAAACTACTTTGATTGATTGAAGCAAAATTAGTCCACGTGCTATATGTTTTTGCTCGGCTCCTATTATTCGTAACGTGGTATTGTATAGCCTATAACCTTCTTTTATAAATGGACTATCTAACACAAAAGGATTTTTTCAATTCGAATCAGAAGTTCCTGAGGTTAGCGCGTTCAACCAAACAAACAAACTTTCCAACTTTATAATATTACAAAATATATAAAATATAAATAATTATAGATGAAGAATTGACAGACGAAGACAGACTGAATTTTATGCATTTATAATAATATGCGTCAATGGTAATCGGATTTCTAGTTGTCTATAAATTTCAAATGACAATTTTTATTGTTTTATATCCCGTAATGAATTTATTCCAGCCTAAGTCGGAATATAAAGATAAATACTTGAAGATAACGGTTATCGGTTGAAACGTATCCAATAATATTTGGTTCAGCGGTAGAGATAATATTCAAATTTAAATCTTGCAAGTTTAACATAAGGTAGATTATAGTTTTGACGTCAAGAGTCACAATAAATATGTTATAAGTGATATCAAAAGTATTTAGTGACTGGTCGTAAAGGCTCACAAAATTATTATTATTATACGTTTTTAATAACTAAAGTTAATGGCCCGTAAGATATTCAGAATCGGTATCGGTCGGAGAAACATCAGAAGTTAGCAAATTAATGCCATATCTGACGACGCATTACTTAACAGATCATTTATTTATTTATTGGTGTACCAACAGCACTACATATTGAGTAAATTATAAAAATAAAACTTGAGAGGTGTCAAGGGACACCCGGATGGAACGAAGTTCCTTTCATTAAAATTTAATCATTAAAAATAAAAAAACCTGTATACACTCAACAATTCACAACGCGCGAAATTCAAATATTGTCATTCACTCAATAATATATTATTTGAATGCTTGTCAACAATATTTGAATTTCGAAAAAAGTGTCGTGACAACTTTTCGACCCAAACCTCTGTAATTGATTTTCTGAAATCATTCACCACAATATATGTAAGGTTGGATGTTACATGTGGCATTTCCCGAAATACAGTTTTTATGTTTACCACTTTTGTTTTGTCAGAGTTTATTTACGCGCATTATCAGGGTGCATTGTAGTGTAACGCCAAGTTCTAAGGTACACAGTGAACAGTATATTGCCCAAGAGCATCTCGTCATATTAAACGACGTCTGTGGTCTAGTGGTTCGCGTATCGGACTGCTCATCAGGAGGTCATGGGTTCGATTTTCACAGAACAGTTTGTCTGGGTGTTTCTTATGTATATTAGTACCTACATAAATGAGAAATTAAAAATTATGCTACGTTGAAGAGACGTTTCAGTTTCAGAGAAAAACTTATATTTTTATTTAAAAAAATGTATTTCTTTTTGTATTAATTATTTTTTTTGTATTATTATCTTTTTGTATTAATGTATTAATTATTTTATATTACTTAAATTAAATATTACATACATACTTATAAGATAAGGTGTGATACGAAAATAGGAAATATTAATTTAAAGCAAAAAAAAACATCTTTCAATATAAATAAAATTGACGGTAGCAGTTTAGTTTTTTAAAACTTATATGGAAGTCGATTTTTTTTATTTGATCGATGTATGGTGTATCCGGTTTGTATAGTTGGTATTTGATGTAGATGTATAAGGAAAACTGGCAATCTTTACATAAACAAACGTCCAAATTAGTAAAGGAGGTGATAATTATTATTATATACGGACGCCATTCACACACTTTAAACGCGTGTGCGAATACTGTGTGAGTCGTGACATATATGTAGTACACCAATAGCTACGAATGTTGATTAACTAGTATAATATTTATAAGTAAATAGCATTATGACGTATTAAATGCACGTGGCACGCCACGGTTCAGACATATAAATGTGCATGTAAGCAGATAATCATTAAAAACAAATAAATATTAAATGCTTTTTCTCGGTAAGTGCATCACTTGAGAACGGCTGGACCGATATGATGTTTTTTTTTTAATATTCAAAATAGTCCGAATAAGGTTTTTAGGGAAAGAAAAAATTTAAAGAGCTGCCCGGTAAATTCTCATCCTCTACTATTGAGCGGCACTTAAGGCATATAATTCACCATGATGACCTCGTATTGGTTGGCAGACTTTACAGGCATTCATGATCATGGGGTCGTGGGTTCGATTCCCACAGGACACAAATATTTGTGTGGGTAAAACATGAGTATTTGTGTTTGTTTGGGTGTTTCTTATGTATTATAAGTATGTATTTACAAAAAAAAGTATTTAAGTATTATATCCATTGTCTAGTACCCATAGTACAAGCTCTGCTTTGTTTGGGACTAGATTATATATTAGATTAGATATTTATGTATTTATTTTAATTTAATAGGAGTAAGTTTCGTGCTCTCGAATCGAATTCAGAAGTCGATGATCACTCTTTTGAAAGTACTACGACATCTAGTGATCATACAGATTTATTTCAGGATCTCCAACAAAGAAAGTACACAATTTGTTACACAAATACTTTTAGTCAGTGTACTCAGGAGAACTCATCATGCTTATTAGAAATAAAAACAGAAATACACTTGGGATGTCTTTTTATTACACCAACAGTGTAAATGCATTTAATTATATTATACCACCATGCATGTCTAACTAGTAATGGTTGATACGCGGCCAAACAGGGAATTAAATTTATAAAAATAAAATAAATACAGTTCTTGCAGCTATCGCCTCCACGGGAGCTCATGATATATTAGATACCTATCTGTTTAACTATTCAGCACGTGTAGATTAATGACTGGTTTTGAATTATATCTACTTGAGCATGAATGAATTAAGATACAAATGCGTATAATGAACAGGTAGTGCGAGTAATACCTAACATATAGATAATATAAATTCACCTCTGTATTCCCCGAAAGGAATAATGATAAATAGAGAGCGAGGTTATTAACATTAACTGGGCTCAAATCGGGGACCTCTTGCTCAGAAGCTGTGAGAAACTAAGTAGGTATTATACAAAAAACGCAGCAAAGAATTATTCATTCATCCTATCAAAAATATACCTGTGAAAGGCGCCAAGTTTACTAGAAAAAAAATCAGCTCTTGTTAAAACTGAGGAGTCATCAACGCATGATTTCCTTTAACCCTGTGTCAAATCAATATATAAATCATGGAATAATTTTTATCTACCATATTTTTTAGTGTCGGGATATAGTCGTGTCACAATAACTACGAAGTGATTCGAGTAAAGAACAGTCCGTATTGAACTTGAAAAAAACTTGGCGGTGCACTGCTGTGCATTTAATTAGGAAAAAGTCTTTTGGTTATCAGGCTTATATCGCCGATGCTAAATAGCATCGGCGATCAATGAGCTAGTAACGTTTTGGCACACATTCGGATACCAGTAGGAACAACTTATGCTTTCGGTATCTGCGGAATACGGTTCATTCATCATTGATACCTCAATCAAACTCAGTTTATCTTCGAAATGCGATCCAGCATCGCTGCAGTAAGGAAAACGCGAAATTTCGACAGCGCGATCGACCCCTGCAGGTATCGAACTCGAAATCGTTACAGTCGCAATATTGTCGATGATATGACTATCGAGTATGCTTTGACTATGGCAGTTCCGCAACCGTGTTTGGAGGCTGATCGTAGATTAGCTGAAAGTTTATGGTTAATTCAAGGGTACACACCTACCTGGCACCAAATAGGCGATATCTTACTGTCTATCAGTCTCATGTCAGTCATGCTCATTGGGTACATCTGGCCGGAGAACACGCGGTATCTGAAACAACAACGGCACATGAGAAGGATTCGATTTTTGAATAAATGAATGTTTGGTGTACTACGTTGAGTGATCAGTTTTTACACCACGGGTTCAATTGCAAGAAATATTTCTATGAATTACAGATAGTTCCGAGTCTAGACGTTTGTGTATGTGAATATGTATGTTTGTTTTACAACGTGTTATGTTAATGGTTGTGTTTGTTTTGGGACAACGTTTTTATTTAAAAAAAGTTGTACTAGACGGACTTAATCATGTTTTATCTATCAGACCATAGAAAGTATGACTCAGTATGTTTACTACCGTAGACATGATAACAATTACTTTTTTCATTATTTATCACGAGCGTATATCACGATATTTTCATTAAGAGACATTATTTTAAGGTGGGTGCACATCAAGCTACCACAATCTTTCAAATTTCTTTGATTCACGAAAGAATAAGGTTCATATTCAATTGGGAAAATTTGACAGTTTTTGGATAGCTTGACGTGCTGGCGTCTGTACATATTTTTTTTTATTGAGATAATATGACAAACATGCATCCTAGTCTCCTGATGGTAAGTGGTACCCGCAGCCTATAGACGTCAGCAACACCAGTGGTATCACTCGCAAGTTGTATTCTTGAAAATCTCATTTCACTGTATCACTGTCATCAGTTTATCGACCACCACTTTTGTTGAAGTGTCATACTAAGTCCTTAAGTAGACGATTATAACAATAAAATATGGTGACGATACAAGCTGGTAACTATGTCGAGTGGAGTGTAACCGTTTTACATGACATTTTTTTTTTTTTTTGTTAAATAAGTGTCAATAATGCAAACGGGTAAATGGGTAAAGATGATGCTAAAGGTGCAATAAAATTAGCCTTGCAGAACATCGAAGTTAAATAACCCTGCTTTGAGCTATGTTATGCCTACTATATTGTGTTCCTTACGGTGAGCAAGGCTGCCAGTGCTCCGCGAGGAAACGTTGTGTCGCCTTATACTGCCAACCCAACTATTCCTCTTTCGTTTTACAGGGTCGGCACGCGTAAGTTGGCCGCTGCAAACACAAATTGGCGAAATGGGGGATCATAGATCCGGGCGCCACAGAATGCGAATGCGGTGCGCCTGACCAGACCATGCTACACTTGCTGGAGTGCTCAAAATGCCCGTACACCTACACCTTTGAAGATATAAAGAATGCCACTGATGCCGTAATTAACGTGGCCACCTACTGGGCTCAAGTAATATAAATAATGTATTTACCATCGACACGAAAAGAAGAAGAACGCATAAGTGATACCTGTGGTGTTTCAAGTGTCCACAGGTTATGGGAACTGCTTACTATCATGTGCCGTATGCTTGTTTGCTACCTTAGTGGTATAAAAAAATCATTTTCTTTACCTTAAATAGAGCGGTATCATGATGAATAGGCTGGGCAGCACTATGAGGAGAGCGAGTAGTCTGCATAGCCTGAGTGGTGCTGTGTAGCACGTGCGTGGTGCTAAATAGCAGTTCCGAGGTGCATGGGTCACGTGAGGAAGTCGCAGACCCGCTGTGAAATAGATTAAGTATTAGATTCACCTCTGGACTCTCAATTCTGGGACGGTTCTGCCAAATACTATCTGGAGGCGTTGGTGTCTATTGAGAGGAGAGCCAGGAGGCTTATTGGCGACGATAAGCTGGCCAACAACAGACTTCAAAGCCTTGATCATCGTCGTAGGGTGGCAGGCCTGTCGGTCTTCTACCGGATACATTTCGGAGAGTGTGCATCAGAACTGCACAATCTAATTCTGCCATCTCCCTTTTACCATCGCACTACCAGGCAAACTGAAAAGCGTCACCGTTTCATGGTGGAAATTTAAAATGTAAACAGGTATGGGGAAGTGAGAATTGGCTTTAAAAGTATTAATAGCTCTACTACTTACATTCTAAAGGTACTAATTCTTGAGGATCCATGATTGCATCGTCACATCACTCCACTGGCTTTTGTAACTTGTGTTTTATCTGCAAACAATATTAGGTCATACATTATTTAAATAATAATAATAAAATAAAAATTCGTTTATTGCACATTTACAACAGAAGTACAATTAGTGATGCACTTGGCTTGCACACTAAGTAAAAACTTGTATTATGGAAGCCAAGGAACTCTCAAAAGATTAACAATAAACAGTAACAACGATTAGCAACGTGAACATGTGGAAATCAAAGAAAGGGAGAAGAAAATGAACAAGTGTGTATGTGTGTGCGTGTATTAGTGAGTATGTGAGTATCTGCGTATGTGTGTGTGTGTGTGTGTGTGTGTGTGTGTGTATGTGTGTGTTGTGTGTGTGTGTGTGTGTGTGTTTGTGTGTGGGTGAGTGTGTGTGTGTGTGAGAGAGTGTGTACGTGTGGGGGGACTTTGACCCTTATACTGCCAACCCAACTGTTCCTCTTAAAATACAGGGTCGGCAACGCTCAAGTGATACTCTTGGTGTTGCAAGCGTCTATAGGCTACGGTAACCGCTTACCATCAGGTGGGCCGTATGCTTGTATGCCACTTTAGTAGAATATAGATGGCGAAGAGTCGGAATTTACTAACTGACGAATTATGATGATGATTATTATCATCATCAACCTATATACTGTCTCACTGCTGGGCACGGGTCTCCTCTCATATTGAGAGGGATTAGGCTATAGTCCACCACGCTGGCCTAGTGCGGGTTGGCAGACTTCACAAACCGTCGAGAAAAATCTCTAAGGTATGCAGGTTTCCTCACGATGTTTTCCTTCACCGTTTAAGCGAGTGATAATCAATTATTAATACGCACATGAATTCGAAAAGTCAGAGGTGCGTGCCTTGGGTTCGAACTCGATACCTTTGACTTGGCAGTGCAATGGTCATACCACTAGGCTATCACTGCTTTTTTTGATTATTATAGTTTAAACAAAATTCCACTATAATTTATTAGTCAAGGATAAATTGTTGTTAGTCTAGTACGACAGTTTATTGAACAACCTTCAAATACCTAACACATGTCAGGAACTTATTTGTTTTTGTTGAGAGTTCATATTATAATGTAGGTATGTGACATAATCTCATAAATTACTGCGTCAATTGTGAGCATGTGTCGGTTAAATAAATAATAGTGGTTCTTAGTTATCCATACCAATATCATAATATTGGTAAAGCGAAAGTAACTCTGTATAGTGTCTGTTTGTTTGTTACGTTTTCACACTTAAATAGCTGAATTTTGCATATTGAGATTGATGGACCTTGAAGAAAGACGGTTACCTTTTGTCTTAAAAAATATTTTGGGATGGGAGTGAAATGTGGCCAACAGTTAGTATATTACCAATAATATTACGAGCTGACCCGGCAAACGTTGTTTTGCCATAGGGATGAAAGTAAAAATACTAATATCACTATTGAAAAATAGGGGTTGTTGGTAGAAGGGTGAAAGTTTAGTGTAGTATCTATGTATTTTTAATGCCACATTATAAAAAATAAAAAATTGACCTAAAAATAAATGTTTCGGGTGGACCACCCTAATCACTTAGGGGTATGAGAAATAGATTACGATCGATTCTCAGACCTACCGAAATAAATATAAAATTTCATAAAAATCAGTCAAGCCGTTTTCGAGGAGTATGGCAACTGACACAATCCTAGTGTGGGACAACGTTTAAAAAAAACATCACGTCATATAACAAGTCGTTGTTCTTGTTTTCTAGCATTCATATGTTATATAATGATAAATTTAAAACGTAATATTATAAATAACCTCTATAGGTACCTACCACTTAATTCATAAATGTTAATTTGGCCGACTAATATAAAAAACATGATAACTACACGATGAAGATGAGTAGGTATACTAGCTTATAGTGTAAATTACTTATTTCATTTTGGCTCAATATTTTTTTACACATATATTTGTGAGAGGTCCTGTTGGATTTCTAGGTCGAGCTTACTCTTATACTATGGAACTCTCAGTAGAAGCTCGGGGTTTCGATTAATTTATTTATTTAATGCTCAGCTGGCTGTGCTGGCGCTGCTGCTGCTGCAGCCGAGACTCTCAAACGGCGTAGGTATAGCAACTATGTTTTTGAGCCATTTGGGGTCGAAACGGCCGGTCGTGGGATCTGAGTCAAGGAGACTGGTCGACTCTTCGCGTGACCAGAGGTCTTGTTTCTAGCCGAACGCATAAGCATTGCCATTCAACGTGGCAATGCAGCCAGTCTTCTTGCACGTTGCCGGACGACAGCGATGCCGACGAATACTTTGACGCTTCTTTGTTTTTATTTTGTATTGGTACAGGTTTATAGGTATATTTTGTAAATATGTAAGTATTTGAATGCTATATATAGGTATTGATATACAAAGGCGGTCTTAAAGTCTTAGGCATTTTCTACTAGATACAACCTTATGCCCGTTTAATGGTAATAGGCTCGCCCGCTACTACACGGAGCCTAAAAGACATACCGGTGAGCTGTCATGGGTGTTCCTCTGACACCTCTGCCTAACTTCAGGTATACTATATGCGAGATGGTGTGCTATGTTATTTGTTAGCAATAAGTAATGAATACTTCTGACAGCACAACAAGCAAATTGAAACCAAATTTGACATTTAATTGTGTCGTGTGGTACAGACTTAATATTATAGTACTAGTTTTCCGCCCGCGGCTTCGCCCGCGTCGAGTTCGGTTATATCGCGTTTCCAAGAGAACTCTTCAAAAGTCCGAGATAAAAACTATCCTATGTTCTTTCTCAAGGTCAACTCTATCTCTGTACCAAATTTCATTAAAATCAGTTCAGTGATTTACACGTGAAAGCGTAACAAACAGACAGACAGAGTTACTTTCGCATTTATAATATTAGTAGGGATTCCATCAACCACAACTGACACCACTCACACGTACCATCGTGTCAGTCACGTGACGCTCGATAACCTAGAAAGTAATCGTTATTTACTTATCTATATACGTAGTACTATCTAGTCAGGCCAGTCATCGGACGGCCACATGCTTCGGAATTCTCCAGTGGAGCTAGCTTATTCTGTAAGAGTATTGCTTCGTAACTGCTGGTGAGTTCGTCTAGGTTGGTTAGTACAGTCAGCAATGAAAGAAAAACATTTTGCAATCTTCAATACGATTTTTAATAAGTAAGTATAAAGTTACTGACCTGTGAAGGAATCATTGCAAAGATGACAATTAAATATTTAGTTCACCTTAATAAAAAGAAACCTCTTAACGATATTGGAGCGTGTGATGTTTTCAAAATTTAGCTGTGTTCAGCGACTTACGTTGTTGACCGTACCAACCATGCGGTGGTCCGCCTTGGTAAATATTCTGCCGTCAAGCAATAACATTATTGTGTTCCGGTTTTAAGGCTAATGATGACAGTGAAATTAATGGACAAATGAGACTAACTACTTAGGCCTCAATGTATCGACGTGCAAATGATAGGTACCACTGTTGCTTACCATCAGGCAGCCCGTATGTTTGTTTGTCATTTCAAAAACAAAAACATATCTTTAACGATAAGAATGCTTAAATTTAAAAAAAAAAATTTTTGGTCCATTTTACACAGCACCATCTAGTCCATCAAGCAGAGCTTGTACAGAGGCCAGCACATTTTCAGCTTTAGTACCAAACGATAAGGCTCATATTTAATTGGGAAAATTTTATAGTTTTGGATAGTTTGACCTGCTGGCGTCTGTACTATGGGTAGGACTAGACAATGGATATAGTACATAAATACTTTTTTTTTGTAAATACATACTTACAATACCTACATAAGAAACACCCAGACAAACACGACCCCGTGCTCACCATTACGACACGCGAACCACTAGACCACAGACTTCGTCAAATTGAATCAATAAGCACATGTAGCGACATGTACCGCGCTACATAGAACTACGAAGTCCTGAATCGCGCAAGCAACATTCGCAACGAAAGTTGCATATATATACAACCGCCCGACTTCAACCGTCGGGCCTCGGCCCGCCAGGCAAAACACCCGCCTGGTTGGAGGATTCTCCCTTTTCGTTGGAGGGGCAACACACCTCGCCTCTCCACACACAATTAGAGAGCAGCTAACAGGAAGGGCTTCCAACATCACCCTGTTTAAAGGTTGAAAGAAGAAACGACACAACAAGATCCCAAGATATTTAAAAACAATTGAAAAAATCTGTGAAATTAAATAGGTCGTATATTGATGGCCCGGACTAGCACCATATCGTGTCGTATAACCTTATCCGGAGGCCCAGAAGGTTGGAGGCGGCCATGGACTTGTAAACCTAGGTCGCATTAACATAGTTAGGAAATAGTCTCCGTGGGCGCCAGCTAAGAATATGAAACTTCCTCTCCTTATATTGGAGAGGAAGGCGTGGTGTGAAAGTCATCAGCCATTGACTTATTGTCAGGCTTCTTGGTCTTCTGACTACCACTAACGATTATCATAAGTATTCGTATGAGAACAGGGACCGCATGCTTTACTTGTCTCCGAGGTACATAGAGGTCTCGATGTGTTAAAAATGTTTCAAAAACTCATCCACAGACTAACTTGCTTGCGCAGCTTATTTATTTATTTACGCTTTATTGATAAGC
The DNA here is from genome assembly GCA_964056405.1 of Acronicta alni. NCBI lineage: Eukaryota > Metazoa > Arthropoda > Insecta > Lepidoptera > Noctuidae > Acronicta > Acronicta alni. The sequence goes on from OZ043935.1 coordinate 10,837,485, forward strand.
TGTATCGGTCTAGTGATAGAACCATTCGATTGCCAAGTCAAAGGTCTCGAGTTCGAATCCAAAGGCACCTCTGACTTTTCGAATTTATGTGCGTATTAATAATTAATCATCACTCGGTTAAACGATGAAGGAAAACATCGTGAGGAAACCTGCATGCCCTAGAGATTTTTCTCAACGGTGTGTGAAGTCTGCCAACGGGCACTAGGCCAGCGTGGTGGACTATAGCCTAATCGCTCTTAATCTGAGAGGAGACCCGTGCCCAGCAGTGGGACAGTATATGGGTTAATGATGATGATGAGTAATATAATTTCAAAAGAAATAAGGCAAAAGTTTATATAAACTCTATTTGGTTAACAGCAAAAATTTTACATAACACGCAAAGAACGTCGATAATCTCTAATATATAAAATTCTCGTGTCACAGTTTTCGTTGCCATACTCCTCCGAAACGGCTTGACCGATTTTGATGAAATTTTTTGTGCTCATCGGGGAGGTCTGAGAATAGGCCAACATCTATTTTTCATACCCCTAAATTTTTTTTTTATGGCAAATCAACGTTTGCGGGGTCAGCTATCTAATATATAAAATTCTCGTGTCACAGTTTTCGTTGCCATACTCCTCCGAAACGGCTTGACCGATTTTGATGAAATTTTTTGTGCTTATCGGGGAGGTCTGAGAATAGGCCAACATCTATTTTTCGTACCCCTAATTTTTTTTTTTTATGGCAAAACAACGTTTGCGGGGTCAGCTATCTAATATATAAAATTCTCGTGTCACAGTTTTCGTTGCCATACTCCGCCGAAACGGCTTGACCGATTTTGATGAAATTTTTTGTGCTTATCGGGGAGGTCTGAGAATAGGCCAACATGTATTTTTCATACCCCTAATTTTTTTTTTTATGGCAAAACAACGTTTGCGGCGTCAGCTAGTAGTTGTCTAATAGTTTGTTATCGACCACTATTAGTTTGATAGTGGATGTCTGGACTTATGACATGGCGACTAACTTAATACACCTATTGTTTTTGTAATCAACTGCTAATAAAATACACTTGTTATAATTTAAGATGTATATATAACATATGATAAATGGTAACAATCCACTTTTGTATTTTTATCCTTGAGATACGGTGACACAATATAGGTCTTTATTCTTTTTGCATTCTCTTCTGAGTAAGATATTTCCTGGGAAGATAGGTTACAACAGAGTTGGACCTAGGTGCCGCGGAAGAATGCTCTGTTCCCGTAGCCCCGACGCAGCAGGTGAGAGAAGGAACACCGTGTGGTTTTGTGCTTCCACACGCTAAGCAAAAAAAAAGGGTTGGACTTAGGTCTGCCGACGAATACTACAGCGCTCCTGTTGCTCCAGCACTAAAGTGGTGACGCGAAGCGCCGAGTTTGATTTTAGTCGGTAGCTCGCTCTTTTCAGAGCGGAGGCCGACACACCCCACGGAGCGGTGGGAAGTGCAAGCATTTCCAACCCCGTCAACAAAAAAAAATTGGACCTAGGTCTGCCGACGAATACTACAGCGCTCCTGTTGCTCCAGCACTAAAGTGGTGACGCGAAACGCCGAGGTTGGTTTTAGTCGGTGACTCGCTTTTTTCAGAGCGGAGTTCGACACAGTTGCTCTCTCCGGAGCGAGGGATAGTGCATAAAACAATTCCAACCCCGTCAACAAAAAAAAATAGTTGGACCTAGGAGCTTAAGGACTGGGGACTGTGGGACCCGCAGACTCATTCATAGGCGTCAAACAAAACAGTCAACCTCCTCTGAGTCTTTTCCCAACTATCTCGGGGTCGGCGTCAAGCCTAACCATAAGCGGTATTCTACACGAAACAACTGCCATAAGACCTTCGCGATTCAATTTATGGGCAATACCGATACCAAGGATAGACTGGTTGCTATGCCAAATGAAGTGCCACTTACGTATGTAAACCACGAATGTTTACTATGACTCGTGCGTGTACTAGTACTACGTTGAGCTGATAATAATAATGTAATATGTAGGTACATCAGGTACCTATGTAGATAGATGGGTACCCACGACACTTCTGTCTGTGTTTGTACGTAATCAATAATGTAATCGGTCACAGTAGCTCTACTCGTGAAAGAGCTCAGACGCTTGTATGCCGAATTCAGGGGGCCTACTCCGGAAAACTCACAGATGTTCTAATCCATATCTGTGGGAAAACTAAATAATTACTTACGAAGTTTTAGCTTGTGTGTTTTCCTACCACGAAAGTGTTTCGATATGACGTTAGTCTGTACGTGGGCACATACGATTTTTGGTTACAAAGAATGTCACCAAAATCTGGCCATATGATGTACTGACGGTACACTTATTGGAAAAAATAGGTACCTACCCTGTATTACGCTGGTTAAAACTCATCATACTTTTTTTTATGCTCACCAGGGGATGAAAAAAAAAACTTTCAATTTGAAAAAACGCACGCCATTTTAACACAATAGTGTCAGTTTCATAGTGATTTCATAGTAAAAACTGTCAACTTGACAGCTGTCATGTACCTCAGTTACAAATATGGGCTGAGTTGTATGGACTTTTGATGATCTCCTTTATTTGATTTTTAGACAACATTTACATTTTTATTGTGATAAGTACATTCATTATCTGCATACCTAAAGTTGTTTTTGTATCGATACGAGAGTATCGTAAGATCGTAGTGGGCCCCAGTCCCACTTTATTCTTTTTTTTTTTACACATGGAACACAAAAATGTTTGCACATTATTGTTTAGAGCTGAACCGCTGAATATTTGGCCATAGTGATACCACCCCAAACAAACTCTGCATTATGCACATAGCATACAAACCTCGAGTTCTGCAAGAGGGGTTTCCCGAGGGTTGAGGGAGATACTATCAATTAAATTATGTGAAGGAAATACATTACTTAAGCTTTATTTAATTCGGAGCCATTAGGCCCAGTGCTCCGCGAGTAAAAGCTGTGTTGGCAGTGGGGGGACTTTGACCCTTATACTGCCAACCCAACTATTCCTCTTTCGTTTTACAGGGTCAACGCGCGAGTGATACCCCTGGTGTTACAAGCGTCTATAAGCTACGGTAATCGCTTACCATCAGGTGGGCTGTATGGTTGTTTGCCACCTTAGTGCTATAAAAAAAAGTCTTTAACCGTGAGGAGTTGTATGTTTGTAATTTGCATTTTTGAGGAAAAAGATAATAAAACTACTTACTTAAGCATTATTACTTTGTTTCGCCTATCTACAGGAGCGTGACCTACTCGTTATGATAGCAGCGGCGATGAGGGTCAACAAGTTTGTCCAGTCGGGCTCAAGAACTACACAGGATCTTTAATTTAAGAAGAAAACAATAGAAATAATTCAATTGTAGAGACTATGTAAGTACATCCCGTAAGGTACAGTCAGCAACGAAAGTCGCTTAGCTAAATTTTGAAAACATGACAGCTCCAAAACTTGTCAAGAGATTTTTTTATTATTAAGGTAAGGTAAATATTTAATGATCATCTATGCAATGATTTCGCACAACCTTCACAGGTCAGTAACTTCATGTTGATAATCGTATTGCAGATTGCAACATGTTCAGCGACTTTCGTTGCTGACTGTACAGCGTAAGGCAAGCTAAAATGTTATGTTTTATGAGGAAATTTATACTGGGTTATTTCGGAATTTTCGTTGAAGGCTCCCGAAGCAATCACATAGCTTGCTCTTAAAAATTTAGATTTCATTAAAGTCGTCGTGTTCCTTACGGTGAGCAAGTGCTCCGTGAGGAAACATTGTGTTGGCAGTGGGGGGACTTTGACCCTTATACTGCCAATCCAACCATTCCTCTTTGGTTTTACAGGGACGGTAACGCGTAAGTGATAGGTACCCGCTTATTATCTCGCGAACCGTGTGATTGTTTACCACCTTAGTGGTATAAAATGTAAATGAACATAGCTATACATTTTACATGTATTGTCTATAAAGTATTTAAGATAACAATATTATATTAATAAAATCAGGTAGTAAGTACAGTGTGTGCACGAAACACAAATTGTAAAATATAAATTACTAGCAGACACGGCAAACGTTGTCGTATCATAAAAACTATCTGGAGAGGGCCACCCTTATCATCTACCTTCTTGCCTACTTTCTATTAATCATCATCAACCCATATACCAATGTCCCACTGCTGGGCAAGGGTCTCCTCTCACAGAATGAGAGGGATTAGGCTATAGTCTACCACGCTGGCCTAGTGCGGGTTAGCAGACTTCACACACCGTTGAGATAATCTCCAAGGCATGCAGGTTTTCTCACGATGTTTTCCTTCACCGTTTAAGCAAGTGATAATTAAGTAATTATTATTATTATTATTTACACACATGATTTCGAAAAGTCAGAGCCAGCCTTTGATTCGAACTCGAGACCTTCGAATTGTCAGTCCAATGGTCATACCACTAGGCTATCACAGCTTAACTATTAATAATGACACAAAAAAAAATCGGTGAAACCGTTTCGGAGGACTCTGATAACAAACACTGTGACACGAGATTTTTATATATTTAGATTAACTATCAATATAATATTACATTTTAAAATAATGTTGCCAAAGCCTACTACTTGAATTGCAAAAAAAAGTTGCCAAGTTTATCCAGAGGATTTACAATTTTACATTGTCATATTGATAAGCTATCAGAGTCTGATGTCAGTCACACGGCTTTGAAACGGTTTTTAAATTAAAATTAAGATGAAAATTAAAAAAACGGGACAGTTTTACCTTTTACATAATCTAATGATTTAATATCGAATAAACTTCTTAGTACCATAATATTTGTATAAGTATAGGTACAGACGCCAGCAGGTCAAGCTATCCAAAGCTGTCAAATTTTCCCAATTGAATATGAACCTTATAGTTCTGTATTAAAGTTGAAAATCTATCAAAGAAATTTGACAGTTTGTGGTAGCTTGATGTGCTGGCCTCTGTACTTACGATTAGTGAAAATAGACAATGAGTCATTAACCTTAATAAAACCATTTGTAAATGTTGTCTTTTAAATGAGATGTCATTAAAATAAATCGTCATTTGTTTTGAAAAGCGCACCCACATGCCAAACGACTTGAGACAAAAGGTAGGCCTATCTCCTCCTCAAATCCTCTCCTCGCTTCCTACTGGAAAACGCGCGTGTGTGAGGGTAGTGTTCCAAAGCTTTGGAAATTTAGGAAGTCTTAAATATCTAGGGAATTAGGGAACGCCTTTTTTAAGCAACATACTGTATATCAAAAACTTAGTCATTACGTCGTTAGTTGGTATTTTCTTATCATAATTATAAATTATAAAAAAAAATATGAGACGAAATACTTTTAATCAGTATATTTTTTGTTTACATTAACCGGATTTTTAATAACATTGTTATTTCTCGATAATTGTACCTACTTACGTACAGTTAATTACTTTATTAAAGAATTGGTTATAACTATGAGCGATAGTAATTAGCAGAACTAATTAACTTCGATTGTATTAAAAATGTTAAGTACCTACATAATCAAGGAAATAATGTGTTTTACTTAACCATCCGTATAATATTGTTGGTTTTACTTAATTTCAAGTTCCTTTTAGGGCTTGCCTTGCTTGCTTGCTTGCTTCGCCGAGTCTTCGCGTCGCCTATAACGCAGTGCTTGAAGACGAAAGTTTTCAACCAGTGCGTCCTGCCTGTCATGACATACGGTACCGAAACGTGGAAAATATAAGTTTGGCTGGTCCACAAATTTAAAGTTGCTCAACGAGCGATTGAGCGAGCTATGCTCGGGGTTTCTTTAAAGGATAAAATCCGCAACGAAATCCGGAAAAGAACTGGAGTCACTGACATAGCTTCCCGATTGAGCAAACTGAAGTGGCAGTGGGCCGGCCATGTCTGTCGACGGAACGATGGCCGTTGGAGCAGACGAGTCCTCGAGTGGAGACCGCGAATCGGCAAACGTTGTGTGGGACGCCCCCCAGCCAGATGGACCGACAGACAGACTGGATGCGGAAGGCGAAAACCGGGTGATGTGGCGCGATTTGGGAGAGGCCTACCTATGTTCAGCAGTGGACTGCGATAGGCTCAATTGATTTAGGGCTTGCAGGACAAGGCCACTTTTTTAGTGTTATAGCATGACAAACAAGCATACGGTCTGCCAACTCACATTAGCTTAAGTCCCTCTCATCCTGAGAGGAGACCCGTGCCCAAGCAGTCGGACACGGTACAGTATCAAAATTAATGTTTGAGATAAAAATAATTTATTGTTTCATACTTATTTGAGCGTGATTTTTCAGTAGTCGCGTTTTATTTCCATTCTTAAAACACGTTATGTAAGTAAACGTTTAAGGCGAAAATGAATATTAAACATTTTAAAGTAGTTAGGTATAAGTTGTTAGAATTAAATTAAGAATATCAGGTTTTTGTTATTATTCGAATGCCAAAACCCTCTACCAACAGAATAATTGTTATAACAATTTCAAAGTTTAAGTAAATGTTCGAAACGGGCCCTATTAAGGAGATTAATAGGCCTCACTGAGTAGTGAGGCCTATTAATCTCCTTAATAGGGCCAGGTTCCTAATCCAGGAGAGTTCCTGGATTAGGAACTAGAAAATTATGACGCGGTAGGTATAGATAGGACTAAGTAGGTACGTAAGTAACATTTTTTACGAAAGGAAATGGTAAGGAAATTACCGATCACTACTCCAGACGTAAGCTCGGCTACTGAGCATGACGTCCTGGGTATGATTCGTAGGTCGATCAAAATGTTTCTAGATTCTTCTATCAGGGAAGAACTTGAAAGTCTTATTTTGTACCTGGTCAATCAGTTTCCTATGACAATAGGGGGCTAAAATAGCCAACTTTTATGAAATAGATTCACGGACACAATGCTACACCACGGACTATACAATTGCCAGTATAAGCTGACCTCTAAGCGTTGGAAAACTCTATACAATTCGAGTACAACATAAACTGGTTTTTATAGGCTACGAACTCGTATAATTATAGCTTTTGTGTAGATGTGTGTCTGTCAATCATATTGGGATTCATCAATAGTGGCCATCTTCTGAGATGGTCTACCCCCAAGACCCTTAACAATGGCTAATTATAAAACGTAAACAATTTGACTCCGGCAACTAAGAACAATTTCCGCGAGCTGTGTTCCCGCGGTTTTTGAGGCGACACTACGCTACAACAGCTGTATAAATAAATTCAACTAAAAGAAAGGCAACTCACTTCTTTATTTCTCGAACGTTGACAGAATCTTACACCAAACTTACTAGTTTTATTAATTAATTATTTACACTTTTATTATCATCCAACTAAACACACCAAAGGTTTTTCAAAACAAATTAGCAGTAACAAAAATAACAGTCACAGTTTAACACATAAAAACCAAATATCCTCGTCTGTTATGCTAGACCCGTATAGATTTCGTAAAGATAAAAATAAAATGGCGTACACGCGTCATTTCGCGCCAAAGACATAAACAATACTAAAATGTATTTAGCTTTATCGCGAGCGCGCATTCAAATTATCGAATAATACAGATTATAAATAGTGTGTCTAATGATTTTGTGATTTTTCTAACACGAGGCGAACACGTTTTCTGTTTGTGGGTCAATGTTTTGGCGTGTTGTTTATCTATGTTGCATTTTAGATAGAGGGCAATGACCTGACTTTATAATGAAAACAGACGACAAAAGAATTATTGTAATTTTATAAATTTGAAATTATAGAATATTGTTTTTTTTTTTAATTAAGTAAAATTCAAAAAAGGTAAGTAAGTAAATGTAACTAAGTACTTTATTAATTGAAATTCCATTTTTAAAACAAAGGAGGTCGCTTTAGTTTATGTCAAATAAAGGCTTGATTATGAGAGTTGGGTAAAATATTCTAAACTTTAGTGGAAATTGTGTAGTCCAGTCGGTCCAAAGTCCATAAGACAATTATAATAGTAGCAGTTATTGTCTGTTTGTTTTGAGCAGTTACGTATAGAACTATCATTTTTACTTAAGGTTAAACAGGGCTGAATACACAACATTCAATTAAAGGTCCTCGCTCTTTGAACAGTTTATTTATTTATACAATTTTATCAACTATCGACGTTAAGTAAATAAGTGATACGACTATCACCATACTTACTACCTATAGACCATAAAGGAGCGTACTCGAAATAAACGCTTGATAACGTATAACTTAAAACGGTAGGTAGGTACGTATCTAGAGAGAAGAGTGGAAGCATGAAACGCACAGTTCTGGGAAATTCCTATTGGGGGGAAATTCCTATTGGGATATCCCAATAGGAATTTCCCAGAACTGTGCGTTGGGATATCTATCAGGATCGGGAATAAACGAGATCATCGTAACTGCAGTTAGTTTATCAATAAATTGTTATCGCCAAGGATTTTACATACATACATACACTCACGCCTTTTTCCCATGGGGATAGGCAGAAACTAAAGAACGCCACTTGCTACGATTGTTGCATACTTCTTTTGCTTCGACCACATTCATACATCTTGTCTTACATACACGCCGCCGGTTGCGAGTACTACGCACCTGACCTTTTTGAAGAACCTCACCAATAAGGTCGGTAAAGTTTTTCTAGGGTGTCCCCTCTCGGTGGTTCCACTAACATTCGCCATATTGTTAGTCGCTTTTCATCCATTCTCTCGACATGGCCAAACCATCTCAGCATATTCTTCTCTTTCTTCTTCTTCGTTCTTTTATCACACTATTTCTCAATCTGTCAATCTGAGTTACACCGCACATACTTCGCAAAGAACGCATTTCTACAGCATTTATAAAAAATATAACGCATTTCTACAGATTTTATAAAAAAAAACATCCTCCTCCGAGCGTTTTCTCAGCTATGTTGGAGTCGGGTTCCAGTCTAACCATAATAATATGCGGCCGAATATCAGTATTTAACCCAATTTCTGAGTATTATCGATATTCTGAAGATAGACTGGTTGTCAGGCTTTTTGGGCTCCTGACAACAACTAACGACTGTCGCCGATGTTGGCATAACCGGTACCGATGGTTTTACGTGTTCTCCGAGGTATGGAGGGGTCTTGATGTGTCACCCATCCATAGACTAACCGTGGCTAGCGCAGCTTAACCTTACAGATCTTTTGTTCAGCGAAGTCATAATGTAGCCACGAGCGAATCCTTCTTAGGATTTATAAAGAAAAACCTAATAAAATTAAGTATGCTTGGAAAATTTGATAGATTAGTAGCTAATCTATCACTTATTTTTAAATTCCGCCACAGAACTGAAGATTATATTGCTTCTAAGGCAACCGTTATCATAATAAATAATGAGCTAAATGATATGATAATTATTTATAATCAATCTTAATACATACTTTATTAAAAAAAATATATAACCTCGACAATGTTTTGAGCTGATAATACCATAGTCTAAGAGCAGTTCCGCACTACGTTGATCCGAATCCGATCAAAATCCGTGAAAATCCGGTCCGGAGTAGTCGTAGAACTATTTGTAAGTATGGTAGTTTATACACTAGATCCGATTTCCGTCATCCGATTTCTCTACGTCATACGTGGAATCTTTTTTTTTATACCTACTACTAAGGTGGCAAACAAGCATACGGCACACCTGATGGTAAGCGGTCACCGTAGCCTATAGACGCTTGTAACTCCAAGAGTATCACTTGCGCGTTGCCGACCCTGTATTGAAAGAGGAATAAGTAGTTGGGTTGGCAGTAAAAGGGTCAAAGTCCCCCCACTGTCAACACAACGTTTCCTTGTAGAGTACTGGCAACCTTGTTCATCGTAAGAAACGTAACACAGCTCAAACCAGGGTTATTTTACTTCGATTTTCTGCAAGGTGGAAGTACTTCCCCAGTCGGCCAGCTCCAATTTGAGTGGAATTACTCCCACTATGCCCTACCTCTCTTAAAAAATCTTTCTCTCTCTCTAATAACACAGATTCGGACGGATCGGCCGTAGTGCAAAACCGCTCTAACAGTATGTCTTATCATCTCTAAAAAGAAAAGGACTATTAAGCTCCATTTAGACGATGCGATACGATAGAAAATATCGTAGGTACCTTTGATTATATACTTGTCTAGATGCCACATTGACACGTACAGAACGGCCCAAATAAAGTCTACTAAAATTGGTAGACTCTCTTCTCACTTACGTCAGTGTCATTTGGATCACTTCAGGGTGTGGAGTTCTCGAAAAATAATTAATTATGTCGGTATGTGCTGTCAAATTGTGTCGCAATTATGTGGGAAAACCGTATAATTACACTAAGATCACATTACATCGGTAAGTTTTGTTATTTAACCTCTATTATTTTATGAAAACATGATTTTTCAATTCGTTAATTTGTAGGTTCGACAGATTAGCCGGTGTTGTCAATTTATTACAAGGGAGATTTGGCGAAACTATGGGAGATAAAATGCAAATATCAGTCATCATCTTTCGATGAGAAAATTTTATTATTTTAATAATTACCTACATAATTTATTTGATCAGTAAATGATAACTTGCCTGGACACGAAATGAAATATTAAAAAAAAAACTATTTCGAAAACAAATACAAAGAGATGGATTTTGATCTATAAATTGCTGTATATATTTTTTCATTGTATTTTTTGTTTTTATTAAAATAAATAAAGACTAATCTACAAAATAATTACTTTATTCAGCCTATTTCGTTTAATTGTCATCCCATTAAATAATGGAGAAAAGGTAAGTGAATAATTTGGAGCAGGCATCCCTAAACACGCACACCTTGACAGTTTGACTACAATAAGTACACAAGCGGTACTCACACATATCACGCAATTTGGCCCCAGTTTTCGCGTGTCGTTTGTTTGCATTGCTCCATCTAGACAAGTATATAATCAAAGCGTAGGTACATTGCGGAGCCGCGCGGCTATGGGGTCATAAGTAAGTGATCGATCATCGACGCAATGTGCCGGCAGCTTGCACGATATTTCTCGTACTGCCTAAACGAGGCTTTAGTCTTCTATTGGTAATGACTGTCTACTTAGCTTAGTGATCGTAATTGCGACTTTTTTTTTGCCCTTTTCTATAAAATTCTCAGCAGCAGCTCAGAGTTTGGATTTGTGCCCGGTTAATAGCCTTGCCTCCTATGGGACCGAAACATACCGGCAAATTGTGGGTTTACAGTACACCTCTGCCTAACCCTTCGGGGAATACAGACTTTAAAGCATTTCTCATCTGTTAGGCTAGCATTTCCCATGTTAGGCTATCTCAAAATATAAATAAAAATAATAGCGAAAATGAGTTCATAAAAAATAATTTATGCGTGATATAAATAAAAAAGTATTTTAAACCAACAAATCGCGTTAGGGTCCCGGAGTCGAAGAACAATAGGCTTTTCATGTGTTTGACGGGTTAAAAAAGTATCAGCGAAGTAGTAATCAGCCTCGTTTTGGTACAATTTAAACCTAACTGAACTGAAAGACGACTTTGTATAATTTAACAGTATTATGTGATATTCTATTAAAGAATAACAAAACAAAATCCTCCCCCCGCCTTCTTCAGCCAGCCCCGATTGGTCAATCTCAATATACAATCGACCAATCGCAGCACGTCCCACCAACCCCCTTTCGAAATTTAAATATTGTTATAGATTTTTGTCAGTCGCCTCCGATTCGTCGCGCTTGCAACTACATTTTCGTAATTCCGATAAAAATTGTGCTTTTTGTGGATTAATTTAATATAGTTTCCGTTTGTGATTTCGTTTTTATGCCAACCGTGACGGAAATTCCAGGAGAAAACGGTGAGTCTATTTTAGTTGACATTTGATCATAAAAATTAATTAAAATAGTAATTACCTGAAATAATAATTATTGTGAATATTTAACATTACTAAAACATTCACAATGCAATTTATATCAATTCCATTCTATATATATATTATAATTATATACAACATACCTCTTGAATAATATAATTGAATAATATTATAATTATATACAACATACTCAGTATTTTCTACAAATTTCTTAGTTATAAATCAGATTCCTAATTTTCTTGTCTGGTAACCCGTTAAACATCAGGATGGCTTCTTCATAGAAATACTTGATAGGTTTTCAGTTGGATCCCGTTAGATAAACTAGGTAGATATCCAGTCTGGGTTACAATTTAAGTAAATTTAAGTCCCCTGAGCGTTCTTCTGCCTCCTTCGTCCCGCTTCCAGATCATTGTGAAATACTTTTCTGTCTTCCATCATTATTCTCATGACTACTTACATTGTGAAAGTCCAGTAGTATTGATACAGTTATTTTTATAATAAGATCATAAACAAGGATACGAGCTGATAAGACGCCAAAACACCTGTAGTGGTCATTCGCGCGCATAGATCGCGCGTTGTCATCTTCAAGCCTCAGTTGTTTAGCTTGGTTTAGCTTTCTATCAGATAACGAATTTTCAGAATCGGTAAAGTAGCATGATGGCCGTGGTTGTATGAGTAATTAAGTCTGACAATATGCCCAGTATTTTCACTAAGTAGTTACATTACCATTCAAACTGGAACACAGTGATGTTGGTATATATTATTGTTTAGTGGGAGATTATTTGACAATACGATGGTACCACTCCAGATGAACTACAGAGAGTAGCTTGACTTGAAGCTTTTACATAAACCCATCACGATATTCCCAATTAACTTGAGCTAGGGCGCAATACGGCATTGTCATCAAATAAAGTCATTTATAATTATATTTTTTTCAATTTATTCTTAAATTTAACAAACAGGACTGTTAATGGTGCCCCGTGCTAATTATAGCGATTTCCTGTGATAACTGTATCCGGTGATAGCCAACAATAACGTCGCTTTATTTAGACGCAGCTGCTTTATTAACTTCGTGACAAACATGAAATGTTTCCCTGTTTCCTCGATACTTCGTATTTATTATTTTAAGAGAGGTAGGGCATAGTGGGAGTAATACCTCAAATTGGAGCTACCTCCGCCTTGCAGAAAATCGAAGGGAAATAACACAAGATTTGTGTTTCTTACGGTGAGCAAGGTTGCCAATGCTCCGCAAGAAAACGTTGTGTTGGCAGTGGGGGGACTTCGACCCTTATACTGCTAATCCAACTATTCCTCTTTCAATACAGGGTCGGCAACGCGCAAGTGATACTCCTGGTGTTGCAAGCGTCTATAGGCCACGGGAACCGCTTACCATCAGGCGGATCGTTTGCCGACTTACTAAAATAAAAAATATTCAATGGACATACTTAAGAGTTTACTAAAGATATTCCAATGGACATACTAAAGAGTCGCCTTCTTCTCTTTATGACCACTTATTGTTATTATTTGGTGTGTGCAGTGTATCCACCAGCGATGGCGTCAGACCAGGAGTCTTGCTCCGATGAGGAGCCAGACAGTGAAATGTTGAGCGATGACCTCTGTCTACCGGATAGCGATGATGATAGACAATCCATCAGAAATGTGCAGGTGAGAATGATAAACATTGGTCCTTGATAGATTAATGCATCAATGGTCAATTGGAACGCACAATAGAAAAATTATTATAATAATTATTTAATCCCGTGGAATGGTCACGATTTCTTTGTTCTAGAACAGCTTGCCCTTCCTAATTAACAGTTTATCCGAAATGATTATTAGTAATGAACTTTTGTAATTACACTATTAGTATTATACATATACAATCAGTGGAAATGAATAAAATAGAATATGATGGTGATGAAATGAAAAGGAACATTGCTGTTGGAGCCACTATCCTTTCCTTTTCGGAGAACGAAATACGGAGAAACTGTAAAAAAACCTAAGTATATGAACGAGCACATATCGTTAAAATATATGTATGAGACTAGATACCTACTAAGACACTAATAGTTACAATGCACCAACTCCCATAGATATCCGACTTGATGATTATTATGGAAAGCACATAGAGCTACAGGATCTAAAATGGATTACACAATTTACACAACAAAGTCAAACTGTTTGGTGCCACGTGCTAGTCTTACATGTGAATGAGGTAGCTAACCAGGTGGATGGCTAAATCGTACTACCAAACGTGCAGAATGTGTTTGATCTCCTAAAAACAGACCCAATGACACTTTTACAAGTAAAAAAAAGGATTGAATCGCACTGAAAATTATTATTGTTATCGCGTGATTTAATTCCTTCTTTTTCTTTCAATTTCTCTAATAGTTTAAGTAACAATTTACTGCAATAATTTATTTTGATGATTTGTAATGCAGAGTCTACCCGAAGACCTGCCTTCTCTCAACTCTTGCCTTCTCCGACCTCCTCGGAAGCTGTTCACCAACTGCCGCGAGCGTTGGAGGCAGCAGAACGTCAGCGGCGCCTTCGCAGAGCTGAGGAGACTGGTGCCCACTCATCCACCTGATAAGAAACTGTCCAAGAATGAAATACTGAGGATGGCTATCAGGTTAGTAAGAACTGATTGTTCTTCGGTTATTGTTTGCCTGAATTCGATTGATTTCTTCAAGGAAACTAGAAATATATATATTATAATATATATACGATAATTTGGGCTACAAAATGATCATTTTAAAGAACTCTCGCTCGTGACTTTGTTCACGTAAAGCTACTGTTTTAACGAAACAGAGTTTATTGATTTCTGACATTTACGCGAATATTATACATTGAAATAAAACGACTTTTTACGGATTTTATATTTGCCAATAATTAACAACTAAAACATGATCATTGAATATTGTTACTTTAAAAGAGACCATGATTCTCTGAGTTTGTATCGGCGTTTCTTCTCAGAGGTCATCAGCTAGGAAATGCCGGCTCCATCTAGTTTTAATTAATAATTAGTAATAAATGTCATTGCTACAATAAATGACAGCTACCCTACATTTTTTTTAGATGTCAGTAATTATATCATCAAGACGCCCACCACCTCAGTCTACCCGTGACCATGGACGCTGTAAAGGGTCCGAAACGTCGGGATTAATAATATCAATATACGCGATAAAATCCGTAATAATTAAAATAACTAAAAAACCCGACTGCATAAAAACACTTTAAAAAAAACTAAAAAGACAAAAACAAGTCTAGTAGTCCAGACCTATGTAAAGTAATATTGAAAAACTACACCATTTACACCGTCTCTAAAATTCCCAGTAATGGGTCCCGACTGCAAGATTGACTTTATTCTACGTTATAATTTATTATTTTATGTATTTATCGATCATGAAAACATTTAAATGGTGTAGTTTTTCAATATTACTTTACATAGGTCTGGACTAGTAGACTTGTTTTTGTCTTTTTAGTTTTTTTTAAAGTGTTTTTATGCAGTCGGGTTTTTTAGTTATTTTAATTACGTAACTTGTTTCCGGATTTTTAGTGCAAAACTACGAAAAATCTGCAGACGCTTAATTTAAAACTAAGGTGTGTTATTTACTTGTGCAAGATTTCGCAAACGATTTAATTCTTGTGACGAATTGAGGTCATGAGGGTTATTCAAAAGTCTTCTTGGATCTAGCGTACGTTTGGCTAGTCACAACGCACGAATACTACGATGTTGAGATGAAGATGATTTTGAATTTACTAGAACTATCTAAATACTAAGAAAGAAACTAAATAATATAAATAATAGGAAGGAATATATATTTATGTGCAAGTAATGTGTGATGAATGCATGAATTGATATATTTGATTATAATATGTATTTAAGTAATCTGTTTGATATATTTGATTATAATATGTATTTAAGTCATTTATTTCAGATATGTAATGGTTTACTATGTGTATGTATGTGTGTATGTGAGTCACCCACATATTACGTAAAGAAAACTAAATAGGTACATAAGGACAGTAAAAATAATTCAGAATGCTTGATAAATAAATTATAACAAACAAATCGTATTTCCTAACCTCAATCTAAAACTACCTACGGACATTAACGAAGAAATTATTTATATGAAAAAGTAGATGATTTCCTACAAGTCCCTTAACAATAAAGTAATGTAATGCTTTCGCTAATTGCTACCGAAAATTTGAGGATACATGATACGGAATGCTCAAAACATATTTTTCAGCCCACGCATTAAAGCGCATAAAATCCGCCATTTTGTTTTTTTTTTAATTTCATGTACCCAGTGACACTCGTGCCATCAAGACAAATCTAATGAGGTATCATTTATCTAAATCGGTTGCACCGTTGAATAGTTACGAGCGGACATAGGAACGGACATACATACATACATACATACATACACGTCAAACACATAACCCTCCTCCTTCGGCAGTCGGGTAAAAAGTAGTTTTATTTCAAAAGCCTATAAACTTAACATATAGTTGAACATCCAGACATTGGCTTGAAGTTTTATAATGAATCAGTTTTAGAAGGGAATCAAATGTCCTTGTAGCATCTGCCAACTCCGCAGTAAAAATACTTTTTTATTTCATTGTTTTGGTTTTATGATCTTCGGACTATTTCTGTTGAGTGATTTAATCATGAGAGATTCATTCTACAGGTACATAGGCCTGCTCTGCGAGGTCCTAGAGTGGCAAAAGACCCACGGTCTCTCCATGAACAAAGAAAACTCTTCAAGTCTTGCTATCAAATGTGAATCTCCTGTGAGTCCACAATCTCGTAGAATTCGCCTCAAAAGATCATACTTCAGTGAAGAGGAATGTCCAAGAGCTAAAATTTACCACGAAAGTAACGATTACCCGAGATACGGTAACGAAGAAAATGAAGAAGTAAGAAGAGGATACCAAAGACATATCGGTAATAGAGCTGATTTTTACTTCGGCAAAGAGCATTTGAGAGTTTTGAGGAATCAGTTCTATTTTCCTCCAAGATGGCGACAAAATATGCCATTCAGGAATTTGGCAGATCGTAATGGGAATAATCTGTTGATGATTGCTCCAGCAAATAATGGAAAAGATGAACAGGATGGGAAAATGCAGAATGGACATGGAAGTAAGGACAAAAATGATAAGGATAGTAAATAGATCTCGTTAGATGATGTAGTATTTACTAGTTATACTCTTATTTGAAGCTAAGTAGTACTATGATAATTATTATCATCATGAACCCATAGTTTACTGTCCCACTGCTGGGCATGGGATTCTATCAGAACGAGAGGGGTTAAGCTACGGACAGTGCGGGTTGGCAGAACTTACACACCGTCGAAAAAATCTCTAGCATCCAGGTTTCCCCATGAATGCTCCATAATAAATACTTACATGATTTCGGCAATTCCAAGTATTCCGAGTCAATTCCGAGCCTTGGATCCTGACTGATTATGACCATTTAGGATCCAAGGGTCTCGCTCGCCCAATGATAATTATGTCAAAGTTAAATATTTTATTTTTTCAGTTAGTCCATTATAATAGCACTTTTGAAAAGTCAAAACCAGTTGCACTGTCATTACTTCATTAGGCTTTTACTGTTTTTAGATATGGTAATAGGCCTATAAACTATTTACGAATAATTTCAATGAAGATCTATAAAAATTAATATGTGTGAAAGATGATGGCTATCCCTTGCCTACCTACTAATATTTTAAATGTGAAAATAACTGTCTGTCTATCTGTTACGCTTTCTCGGCTAAACCCGTGAATCGATTTTGATGAAATTTTATACAGAGGTATATTAGACCTTGGAGAAGAACATTTACCACCTTTTGTCAAAAGCGTTTTGGGATGCCGGTGAAATTACGGACACAGAAACAGCTAGTTTTTAGGTACTTAATTATGGAAGAAAAGGACAAATTCCGTTGAATTCTAGTAACTTAGGATAAGGGGCATTATTAAGAACGGCAGAATAATATTTGATAAATGGCCTTCGCTCGCGTTTTCACTGAAACTCCAAAGTTCTTTTTGAAACAGCTCAAGCTCTGCTTAGTTTTGGACTAGATGGTGCTGTGTAAAACAGTGTAAAATTGTCGGACAGAATTAATTTTGCATTTATAATATTAATATGGATGGATGTACAGACGCCAGCAGGTCAAGCTATACAAAATTGTCAAATTTTCCCAATTGAATTTGAACCTTATATTTATGTATTAAAGTTGAAAATCAATCAAAGAATTTTGACAGCTTGTGGTAGCTTGATGTGCTGGCCTCTGAGTCTGTACCTTTATTATATGTCCAAATTTACTCAAATGTTTTTTATTCCGTCCACGTTTTGTTAATATTTTTGGTTTGATTCTTAATTAAGTAAAATGTGTTTTATATCCGCTGATTGTTACTCAAAAGAATCACATATAATTTTATTAAAGTCTTAGAAATTCTAGAAGTTATTATAAATGTTAATTTTATATAATCCTATTTAGGTATATAAATCATTAAAATTACCTTTCAAGTAATTATAGCCAGTATTTTTAATAGATAGTTCTAGCAGAGAGTGCAGAGAAAAATTATCTTGAATTTTCTATAAATGTCTGTAAATTATCAAGTTTAACTTACTTTATCGTTAGAAATATTAATCTTAAAAAATAAACACTAAAATATAATCTATGATTGCATTTCATTTCCACGGTCTCTTTTCCTCATACAGCTTGTGTATCAGCTATCTCTTTCTGTTAAAAGGGGCGGGGCGCTCCGCCTCCTGTCACATTGTGGGTAATTGAATTTCCACCCCTGTAAGCTCGGTTTATTTGTTACCCTGCCTTATCTCACGCAAGCAGAGGTTTAGGTGCTTTTAACATGTTTCATGCTTCTCTAATGACGAAATGTATTAAAATGTAGATGATACTCGAGGGAATCCTGCTCTGGGAGGCACGGAGGAGTCTTGATGAGTTAATAAATGACACATACACCTTGATTATAATAATTTTACCGGAATTAATTTTAATTCCGGTAAAATTAATTTAATTGGATGGTCGTTAAAGTCTAGGTCGACCTCCGGCTAGATGGTGCGATATACCTAGTAAATGTGACGGGGAAGAAATGGTCAAGAGGAGTGGTACTGTACACGGTACAGTGAACAAATGGTAATGCATGAAGAGCCCCTAGTTCAGCAGTGTATGAATTAAGTAAATGCCTACTTACCTACTTCATCATCAACTCATATACTGTCCCACTGCTGGGCACGGGTCTCCTCTCATTTTGAGAGGGATTAGACTATAGTTAGTGTAGTGCGGGTTGGCAGACTTCACAAACCGACGAGAAAAATCACTAAGGTATGCAGGTTTCCTCAAGCGATTGTCCTTAAGCGAGTGATAATTAATTATTATTACGCACATGAATGAAAATGCCTACTTATCTATACTAATATTATACCTAAAGAGGTAAAGTTTGTGAGATTGTACGGGGAAAAATTTCTGCAGTCGCCTATTGCACTTGGCCCTCCGGGAGGGTCCATCATCGATGGACTTCGCGGTGGGATTGCGGATCATGCGAGATCGATTCCCGTGATCCCATCACTAAGCGGAAGGTGGTAGTGGTGGTGGTTTTAGTCGGTATGCTGGCCAGGCCACTGGCCGGAGAGCCCAACATAACCGACCCGTGTCCCCGAACGGGGCGGCATGCTTAGGGAGCATTTCCCCACCCGATAAAAAATGGTCTAAAATTTGGATCTACTAAACCGATTTAAAAAAAGTCTTTTACCAGATAGAAAGCCACATTACCTATTTGTGAGTGTATTTATGTGTGGCTATATTATATGTATGCATTATAATTATCAGGTAGTAGGTACCTACATTGCATCGCTAGTTACCAATAGAGGAATGATGGAGTAATATATTAAAATCCAATAACACTATGCTCGACCTAAGAATTGAACTCATGAATTACTAGTAATAAAAACTCCTTGGTTATAAATAAAAAATCTCCCACAATATCAATATCGCGCTAACGCCTGCATGAATTATGATAGCAAATGATGACAAATAAGCGGCTTTGCGATAACACTACTTATAATCCTTATTGCGTATGTGCAGGCGGGCGGCACGCGACCGAACGACGCTCGGTCGCTAACTCAGGGTCGGTTTGATAAGAACTGATTGATTTTTATTAGCCTATTAAAGTGAAGTGAGGAAAGGGGAAAGAACTTCCCTAGAAATGATGACAAATAGTTACTTAATACATAAATATTATGAGAAGGGAAAGAAACTACTTTCCTGTACCTTGTAAAACTTTTATTACATCGGTAATACTTTGATTTAGATACCTACATCGATGAAGTGTTTGAGAGATCTAAATGTTAGATTTTTTTCAAGGATAAACGATTTGTATATAAGTATGTACCTATAGCTTATAAATTATACTGAATCCGGGTTAGATTGTTTGTAAAATATAATTTTGTGTTCGAAAATGTACCCGCGTTACAGGAGAAAATCATAATAAATGGCCAGTTTTTTTGAGAATTTTGACTGACGCAAATCGAAATGATCTTTGCCTTTATGAAGGATAATGACGGGCGAACGATGATATGATGACGAATTATGTGTTGGATAATAAATAATTCACTGGTCTTTTCTGTTCTATTTGAAAAAATCAGTAAATTGAAATTTTAGCTGTCAAACTTATTATTTTTTTAATTTTATTATTTAAAGAAGTCAACCACGCATACATGCCGCCGTCGTTGCCAGAATAAATTATTTTCTTTCTTTTTTTCAATACGATGATAGGTACCACCTCAGACAAACTCAGCAGCATGAACTGAACCATAAAAAATTGGGTAATTAGCAACAAAATAGAAAAACAATTGTTTCTACATGCTGGCGGGTCAAATTATCCTATAATGAATTAAATCTCACCAAATTTTGTGCAAAATACGTATTAAATATTTATTCTTTACATTCATAAATCAGTCTTGACGTTCTTCTTCGCCAGCTTTCTGAACTCCGATATCGATTTTACAACATCTTCAGCGAAGACCTTGGGCAGTTCGAAGGCCAAGAAATGCCCTCCATCATCCAGGACTGTCACGTTCACCAGGTTAGGGTACTTCATCTTAAGGATGCAGGGAGGCTGGTAACCCAATTCGTATTTCGCTTGGGCCACCCATGTAGGGACTGGCGATGGAATTCTAAGAAAGAAATAAGAAGATCAGTTCAGCATCAGCTTGCTTATGTATCGAGGTGTGACAGAAGTACACGCCTAAGATCATCATCATCGACCCATATACAATCCCACTGCTGGGAACGGGTCTCCTCTTACAGAATGAGAGTAATTAGGCTATAGTCCACCACGCAGGCTTATTGTGGGTTGGTCGTCCAGAAAATCATGCAGGTTTCCTCACGATGTTTACCGTTTAAGCGAGTGATAAATTAATTATTAATACGCACATGATTTCGAATAGTAGTAGGTGCGTTCCTTAGATTCGAACTCGAGACCTTCGACTTGGCGGTCTAATGGTCATACCACTAGGCTACCACTGCTTATAACTGCTTTCACTGTGTAAAACTAAGCTACACTGCTTTTTACTAGGATATCACTTTGATTTCAGACATTTACGCAAATATGATATATTAAAAAATTTACAGATTTTATCGCGTTATATAATACGCTGTAAAGGGTCCGAAACGTCCGGATTAATAATATCAATATAACGCGATAAAATCCGTAACAAGTAGTTTTATTTAGGCTATCACTGCTTTATACCAGGCTATCACTGCTTATAACTATACTATTACTGCTTTATACCAGACTATCACTGCTTTATACCAGACTATCACTGCTTGTAACTATACTATCACTTCTTTATACCAGGCTATCACTGCTTATAACTATACTATCACTGATTTATACCAGACTATCACTGCTTATAACTATACTATCACTGATTTATACCAGACTATCACTGCTTATAACTATACTATCACTGATTTATACCAGACTATCACTGCTTATAACTATACTATCACTGCTTTATACCAGACTATCACTGCTTATAAGTATGACATCAGTGCTTTTTACTAACCTTCGGGGTTATGTTATGTTTACCATATATTATTATATTCTAAAACTTACTCATCAATCTTCAATCCCATTATCTTCGAGTTAAAGTTCTCCGCATACAGTCTCATAGACGTAGTAATGGACCTGGTGGTCCAGTAAAACATTAGGTTATCCAACAGCTGGTCCTTGGTGAAGCGGAACTCTAGGCCTCCGTCAGGCTTTGAACGGTGCTCGGGTCGGGTCCAAGTGGAGAATTTTTCCAGAATGTATGCCAGAAGACCAGCTGGGGAGTCGGATAGGGCAATGCCTGGAAAAATAAAAAAAAACAAAATTTGAGGAAAAGCATGCACGGACGATGATACAACGGTTGAATTCTGGGCTATCAACCATTTTTTTGATGTGGAAATATTCACATGAATCGTAAATGCTGACTTAAACCACACGTGCATTCACTTACCCATCATATGCCCGATCAAATGTACCATATACCTACCATGGAACTTCGCTATCAACTCGCCAACTGACTAATAAGTAGTTTTAACTAATTAATTAGAACTCTATGCTATGTAAGTCAATTGCAATAATGACAATTTCAAGGTCGAGAATGCTTTTTATGAAATTTTCGGTAGCAGCTCAAGTTTGGAGTTGCGGCTAGGTTATCCCCTATTACATGGGACCTAAACATATTGGCGAACTGTGGGTGAATTTGTACATCTCTACCTAATGCTTCGGGGAATAAGTACTGGCTCATGCCAGTACTAATATATTGTATATATATATATAATGTCTTCAGCTATTATCATTAATAGCTGAAGACATTATATTATAAATGAAGAGAGGTAGGGCATAGTGGGAGTAAGTCCACTCAAATTGGAGCTGCCCGACTGGGGACGTACCTACCTCCGTCTTGCAGGTAATCGAAGTGAAATAACACTGCTCTGAGCTGTGTTGTGTTGCTTACGGTAAGCAAGGTTGCCCGTGTTCCGTGAGGAAACATTGTGTAGACAGTGGTTTAACTCTTATACTTCCAACCCAACTATTTCCTCTTTCGTTTTACACAGTTGGCAACGCGTAAGTAATACACCCGGTGTTGCAAGCGTTTATAGGTAACAGTAACCGCTTACCATCACGTGGGCCGTAGGTATGCTGATTTGCAACCTTAGTGGAATAAAAAAAATTGAATACGTATGTTGATGGTGTTTAACTTCAAACACTATTATGATGGTCAAATGCTCAAGGTCATTCGACAAAGTAATAGCCTTAACTCTTACCCACAGTATCAGGCTTGGACGCCTGAATATGCAAGTATCCTGTCTCCTCCAGTAGGTACGAGAACCTCTTCTTCAGAGGGTACATCCTGTCTGCGGTGTTGGCGTCAACTATCAGGGGCGGGTAAAGCGAACCCAGCAGCTCCAGGAACGTGCTGCCTGAAGCCATGACCATTGCCAAGTTCGAATGGTGTCCTAGGATTTCCTGAAAAGTATAGATGGAATAAAGATATTAACTTTAACTAAGGCTATTAACTATAAATAAAGATATTAACTCTCTAAAAAGTTATTAACTCTATACAAGGTCATTATTAGTATATGCGAAACATATCGCAACATAATTATCGCATTGACTACATTTAATCACTAACGGCTGTATTTACAAATAAAGTACTTATTAATGTCTACCTACACTTGACCATTAGGACAGTTCAAAGACTGCAAGTGTGATGGAAAATGTGGAAAGTGTGATGTATCATCAGTCATTGAGATAATAAAAATGATAGTGAAAAGTCAATTGTGCGCTTGGCGTATGTATATTATAATACAATGCAATCAGAAATCGCCGTACGGTTAGGTACCTACTGTCACATTATTATCAAAGAGCGCCGCGACGACGCGGGCGCGGGGCGGCGCCCGCGCGTGATGAGCATGTTTTTGTACGGACAACCAGGTAACTTAACAAGCTTATAACTTTGTGATTTTTCATGATACAGTTTTGAAATTTTGTACATAGATTCTTTACATAAAAATACTAGACATGTGTTTCAGGTTTCGCATATACTAATAATGATGTTGTATAAAGTTATTAACTCTATATAAAGTTATTAACTCTGTATAATGTTATTAACTCTATATAAAGTTATTAACTACCTACTGTGGTGACAGAATGGTAGTAATGGTTGTGCTGTTGTGTAATAAATGGTCTAATGATATCTTTCTGGCGCAGCATGACGGACGCGTCAGTCCACAACCCTTTACTATATTCCTACCCTTACCTTCGGAAATAGTGTGACCATGTTGCTGGCAATGATCGCGCCCCAGTCGCCACCCTGGACGTAGAACTGTTTGTATCCAAGCCTGTGCATCAGGTTCCTTAGTACCACGCTTATCTGCGGGGCTCCTAGTCCAGGGCGAACTGCAGCCTGCAAGTAACAGTACAAGTAATATAAGGTTCAATTTGATTTGTGCTCAGTCGTTATATTGTCTCTAGGTCTAGCTAGGATGTACCTTAATAGGATTTTGAGGTGGTTTATTCAAAAGACACAGTGTTCCCTCCATGTGCTGATGGTGGCCACCAAGTTGGTTTTAGTGGGTTAAAGTCCCACACTCCCCGGTCTAACCCCCGTAAACCAGTAGCCTTTTGAAGGTCTAGGGGACATATACTTCAGAGTAATATTGAATTCACACATTTCAGTAGACCAGTTTTCATTCTTCATTCACACAATTCACCGAGCATTTTCCCAACATGTTGGGGTCGACTTTTATCACCCGCTGCGGCTGAATATCGGTATTTTACACTAAGCTACTGCCATGAACCGGGACCGACGGATTTACGTGCTCTCCGAGGCACGGAGGGGCTCAGTATTAAGAATGGTCACCCATCGACAGAATGACCGCGGCTAGCATAGCTTAACCTTGCAGAACCTTGGCTTCGTAATAACTACGTTGATCAACTATTAATTAAATTCTAGTTATGTTTTATTTATTTTTTATTAATTAAGGAACGTCAACAACATTATCACATACATTGACAAAGGACAATCACAGAAATAAGGACTTATGCTTACATCAATTTATAGACGAGCACAGCTTTCTGAATAACGTAGTCGCTTACAATGGTATCTATCTGTGTTAAATCTTACAATATACTTAATTATTTACAATAAGTCATTAAAATCATTTAGTCATTGGATTATAATTATATTAAATTATCAAATTAATTAAATACATGACAAGATAATATGTTATGTAAAGCTTGTAATTACCTACTAGTACCTACTTTGTAGCTACCTTTTCGGATCAGTAACTTCGAGATAATAAAAAAATGATAAAGCGTTTTAAAAATTGCATCGCGATCAGTGATTTTGTACCTATTTGCTAGTTGTCTTAATCAAAACGTTTATGGATGCAAACATAATAATATTGAAGTATTGATTTCTTACATTTACGCGAATATATACATTGAAATAAAACTACTTTTTACGGATTTTATCGCGTTATATTGATATTATTAATCCCGACGTTTCGGACCCTTTATAGCGTCCATTGGTCACGGGTAGACTGTCTACTCGTAAAAAGTAGTTTTATTTTAATAATATTGAAGGTTAAAAATACTTACATCAGAAAAGCCATAGCCGGGCAGACTAGGGGCGATGACTTCAATAGCAAAGTTCCTGTCTTTACTGACAGCAGTGAGGAGCGGGATCGCCTCGTAGAACTCTCTGACCGACCCTGGCCAGCCGTGGAGGAGCAGAAGAGGCACTATTTCCACTCCTGAAGGTACCTGTAGGCAAGCGAAGGCAAGTGTGATTTTTAGTCGGTACCAGTCCTTTTCATTTTCACCACTATACAGTCCACGAGGATTTTCCGTACAATAAATAAAAAAATAAAAAAAACCCGACTAAAAATAAAAATAGAACAAGAAGTCAGGAACGAACATAGCGACTTTAACAGTTGGGACTCATTAAAAATTCAAAAAAATTCAAAATTTTCTCAATAATGGGTCCACTACGGTGACACTCGCAAGATTAAGACAAATTGATTGAAGTGAGAATCATCAAAATTGGCCCACGTGTTTGCTCTATAGTGTACCACAAAGGAACAACATACATACATACAACATACTGCTGATCATGAGGTCGTGGGTTTGATTCGCACAGGACACAAATATTTGTGTGGTTAAAATATAAGTGTTTGTGTTTGTCTGGGTGTTTTACATGTATTATAATAAAATTATGTATTTACAAAAAAAAGTAGGTGTATAAGTATTATATCCATTGTCTAGTAGCAATAGTACAAGCTCTGCTCAGTTTGGGAGTAGATGGTGCTGTGTAAAATTGTCCAAGAATATTTATTTATTCATTTATAGATACATACATAGGCTGATAAACACATTACCCTCCCATGCATCGCGAAGTCGGATAAAAAGGCGATGACTCCCAGAATTAGGTACATAAAGTAGGTCTAATTTGAATCCCCAGGGATATACCCTAACAGGCACGGGGGTGGTGCTGGGGTGGTCTATTAAGGGGACACAGTGCCCCCCATAGTGCTAATGGCGGCCACTGGGGTGGTTTTAGTAGGTAAGTAAGATTTTGGATTACATATTGATAAAATAATGGCTACTTATAAAATCAATAAATAGTTTCATGACTGATACATAAACCATCCTACAGTAGTTTTTTTTTATAAAGTGGCAAACAAGCATGACCCACCTAATGGTAATTGGTTACCGTAGCCTATAGACGCTTGCAACACCAGGGGTATCACTTGGGCGTTACCGACTCTGTAAAACGAAAGAGGCAACTTTGGGTTGGCAGTATAAGGGTCAAAGTCCCCCCACTGTCAACACAGAACACAACACAGCTCAAAGCAGTGTTATTTCATTTCGATTTT
This sequence comes from Acronicta alni, assembly GCA_964056405.1. Taxonomy (NCBI): domain Eukaryota; kingdom Metazoa; phylum Arthropoda; class Insecta; order Lepidoptera; family Noctuidae; genus Acronicta; species Acronicta alni. The sequence goes on from OZ043935.1 coordinate 10,864,231, forward strand.
CTACAAGGTACAGACGCCAGGTCAAACTATCAGGAACTGTAAAATTTTCCCAATTGAACATGAACATTGTTATTTATTAAAGTTGAAAATCCATCAAAGAAATTTGACAGATTGGGGTAGCTTGATGTGCTAGCCTCTGTACTTCCTCAGTTGTATTAAAATCCTACGCAAAAGAACAGAACGATGTTCCACATACCTTCGGTGTTACTCTGATGAAGTGTATATTCAGACCTTGCACATTGGTCTTGTACTGCGGGAACTGGTTCAGGAAGGTCTCCCTCTCTTTGAACTGGTACTCATTGACCCAGTACTTCAGCCACCCATCTATCTGAGCACTGTTGAAGCCATACTCGAAGCCCACCCCTTCAAGCGGAGGGGCGAAACTGCGTGACCTTTTGAGACGATCTTTCAAATCTTTTATGGCCTGAAATTATGTAAAGAATCATGAAAACGAAAAATGAACAGCGAAAAATAAAATAACCCTTCTTAGTCATCATAACCAAATAACTAAATAAAAAAAGAACTGAACAGCGAAAAATAAAATAACCCTTCTTAGTCGTAATAACCTAATAACTAAATAAAAAAAACTAATAAACCTAATAAAAAATCACCTCTGTGTCAGTTAGAAAATATGTCTATCTTTACACGACTGGACAGATTTTCTTGAATTATCATTTTTATTGCTAAGAACCACCAATCAAGTCACCATTCAAATATAAATAACTAAATTAATATTGGTTCATCCATTTGGAAGTTACGATGCTATGCTACATATAAAGATATTCACACTAAACTTATTGTTTTATCACCCCTATATTTGCGTCAGGGGTTAAAATACTAATGTTTAAAAGACAAGTTACTAACAACGTCATCGAAGCTAATGCTGAAGGGTTTCACGCTTGTGTCCTGCTTCGCCTTCCCGCTCTCCGGTCCCCACCACTCGTTGTAGTCCAGCTCTGGCAATGGCGGAGGTCCCTTCAGGAAAATGAAGTAAACTGGTAACAGGATCACGCCCACTACGGGCAGGATGAATAGCAGACGTGCCATCTGTAAGGTTACTTTGAAAATGAAAAAATATATTTGAACATGCAAATCATTTATGAACAGGTTAGTACGGTCAACAATGAGCTGTACCTACACATTTTGTAAACATTACAAAAACGTTGAATATACTTAGATAAAATAAAGCTTAATTATATTTCTTTTTTGTTGACTTGGCCTCTTTTACAGGGGACCGAAACATACCGGTGAACTCCGCAGTTCACCGATATGTTTGGTGTATATTAGTGCGCCTCTGACGATCCTTAGGGGAATACATGCTTATACAGGTTCATTATAATACCAATTAAATTAGAGCTTGTTTTGAGAACTCTTACTGTCTACTCGGGCCAGAACCTTCTGGATAATAAAAATGCTATAGCGTCTCGAAGATGGCATCCTTACGTTTCTGACTGTACCTAGTTTTTTTATTTTCGTTAGGTATTACATTTTTTTGTCACACGTATGATAATGGTATGAATTATTTTAATGTTTGACCAAAAAACTTAAAATTATGAAGCAAAAAAAGTAAACCCTTGTATCTACTACGCGCGACTGCTACGCGTAACATATTTGATCACGTTAGATCTCTTCAATTCTTTCTTCAATAGGATCATTCCAGATATTGTCCTAAGTGAGACTTGCATAATATAGGTAGTGAACATCTATGATAATTATTTGGACTATAAAAGAGGCTATGATTCTCTGAGGTGGTTTTGGTATTAAGGGTAAAATATAATTTAGGACTGTGTCGTACAAGGCAGTGTTTTAATAATATTTTCAAGGCAGTTTTTCTCCAAGAATATCACTATGTTGATGGTAGTAAGAACCGTAACTGATGTACAGTACTGGTTAAACGACTAGACCTGGAATATGTGTTTATTTTGTCTATTATACATAATAATATGTATAATAGACTGCCTCATTAGTCTAGTGGTCCTAGGCGCGACTGCTACGCTAGAGGTCCTGGGTTCGATCCCCAGGTCGAGCAAAGTGTTATTGGGTTTTTCTATGAAATTCTCAGTAGCAGCTCGGAGTCTGGATTTGTGCCCGGTTAATGGCAATAGGCTCGCCCCCTATTACATGGGACCTAAACATACCGGCGAAATGTGGGTGTAAATTAGTACACCTCTGCCTAACCCTTCGGGGACTACAGGCGTGATGGTATGTATGTATGTATACATAATATTGTTTTTTGCAAATGATAACCGTTGGCGGAATGCATTGTTGTGAATCTGTATGTTTTTTATTAGATTGTGTTCGACAATTGATTTACCTAACTGTGGAGGCTTGATAATAGCAATTTTACGGGTGTATCTATTTTTTTTGTTACCATTATTGTATTAGTCTGTAATCCTTCATAATAATAAATCAAAAAATATTATATACCCCGCGTATTCGATACGCAGCTTTAGATCTTTCGCAAAAAATGGTCACAAGCTCCTACAATGCTATTATGTGGTTTCGAGGTCATCTTTATCATATTTTCTTTCATTTATTATACGTTATGTTTAAATAAAAACATACCAGTAGGTATACCTATATACTGTATGATGTATTTAAGTAAAATACTTTAAGCTTCAGACTGTTGGTAGGTATATGTAATGTAAGATTTCCAAAACTGTAAAATTATCCCAATTGAATATGAACCTTATTATAATGTAGGATCTTATCCTTATTATAATGCGAGGAAACGTTGTGCTGGCATGGGCAGTGATAGTTGAGTTGGCAGTATAGGGGTCAAAGTCCCCTCGACCTTGACCCTTATACTGCCAACTTAACTATTCCTCTTTCGTTTTACAGGGATGGCAACGTGCAGGTGTTAGCCTTGGTAGTACAAGCGTCTATAGTTTAAGTATAGTCTACGGTAACCACTTACCGTCAGGTGGGCCGTAAGTTTGTTCAACTTAGTGGTATAAAAAAAAAATGTATTAAAGTTGAAAATCGATCAAATAAATTTGACAGATTGGGGTATCTTAATATGCTGGCGTCTGTACCTATTCCTGTTATAATTATCACTTCTTCTTGGTTTCTGCTATTGACATAACCAAACAAGAATCAACTGTGTGTTTGTATAACTAAAGTTTATTTCGCAAAAACTGTCCAAATTACTTTAAAAGCACATGCAAATAGTTCTAGCATCAAGTGTCAGTTCAAATTTTGTTGTATGAGGCTATAGTTTCGCGGTACCAAGAAGTGGTTCCCAATACTCAATACTCAATAACTTTATTGCATCCCATCTCGTTAAACTTAATTAAAAAAAGTTCATGGGCTCCCAACATTCGCCGGTGTTTAATAAATTCAAAACTCATTGTTGCTCACACATTATTGATTCTAAAATAGCTCTTATTGTACTTACCTTTTGTGAACAGCACTATTACACAGCAGTAGGTATATTACTGTCCGGGCTGTAAAGTTCAAATTGCACTATAATTTAAAGGCATTAGAGAGCATTCAATTTAGAAATCACAGATACTCTGGACACTATCTCTCCAAGCAACTGTGTGTTACCGACTGAGTATTACTAGATACTACGTAGGCATACACAAGTACATACGTCTCCAGTAACTTAACTTAGCGTACCGGTGGGTTATCTTACGTTATAATCACACTTAGTGATAAAAATATAATGATAGGGAGCGGTGTTTTGATAAATAATTATTTTTTTATTATTATGACTTAATTTCTTACAAAACATTCAATTACTTACAGTCTAAAAACCACAAGGGTTTGTCCAGATCAAAGTGAAAGTCAAAGTTCTTGCTTCATAAAATGTGATATACATGGTGTTTACATTTAGAGAGTAGCAACATGAAACCCTGTTAGGGCACAGCATTGAATAATATTACCCTTAAGTATTAATAAATCACAAGTCATTATACATATAATTAACACATTGCATGCTATGGAAATAAAATTATAAACATTACCTACTTAAATCAAAATTAAAATTAAATTGGCTGACAATCTAACATACAATTAATATTAGGTAGGTATTTGGAATTTACTTATATACGTTTTTTTGTATTCGTTATAATTTTTATTATCATAATATTATTATTTTTATAATTATACATTCATATATTTTTACTTTATCTTCAAATAATTATTTTATACTGTAATAGCATTTTTGTATAAGGTATCTATTTAGTCTACTTTTAAAGTATGTCTATTTTATATTATCATTACTAGTCAGTCTGCTCATTAGTCTAGTGGTCCTAAGCACGACTGCTACGCTAGAGGGTTCGGTCGAGCAGTGTTATTGGGTTATTCTATGAAATTCTCATTAGCAGCTCGGAGTCTGGATTTGTGCCCGGTTAATGGCAATATGCTCGCCCCCTATTACATGGGACCTAAACATACCGGCGAAATGTGGGTGTACACTAGTACACCTCTGCCTAACCCTTCGGGGAATACAGGCGTGATGGTATGTATGTATGTACTTAACCAAAATAAATTATTTAATCTTTTAAAATCACTTTGCCTTTTATATACTTACTAGTATATTTAACTACTTTGCTTAATATTAAATGGTAATTATTATTTCTTAAGCTTGCGAACAATTAATTATATTAAAATTTATAATTATGTCATAAAGTATTGCAATGTGCCTACTAACAAGAACCTAAAAAGACAGTTCAAAACATTTTACTACGTAGTAGACTTTTGATAACTCTACCCAAATATACATATTAATCTATGGATAACTCTGAAAAAATTGAGAAGTGGTACTGCGAGGAAGCGCTGCAAAATATTTAACCGATATCACACCTAAGTCGGGTAACCAGACGCCATTCGTGACAGTTTGTGTTTACTTTATTTTCGTTCGTTTTTGTGTATTCTTTTGCCGTAAATTTTGTTAATTAGTTATTGTTCTGTTTGTTCGTTGTTTTTATTGATTGTTAATTGTATTGTTATTAATTTTAATAGTTAAAATGAGTGATCCCGAGCCAGATACTAGCCTTGCTTACATTTCGATCGCCAAAGCAAAAACGTTCCAGACGAAAGAGGCCCTCTTTCGTCATTGGAGAAATGTATGTAAAAATATGTCGAAAAAACATGTTCCAAAGATTGTTAGAAAGAGAATTAAAAGGTATATTCATGTCATTTCCAATTCATAAGATACAATTGTAACAAAAGGGTAAACGGCCCTGACCGCCGCCATTTTTATTGTTCTAACCTAACCAAATGGAGTAATAGGTATTATACATATGTTAGTCTATGGCCGCTAGCACGGAATCCGGTTTGAGGAAGTGCACAAAACAAGTATTGTGAATGACGTATGATTGAACTATGATTGTTCAAAAATAATATCATCAACCTATATACCTACTGTCCCACTGCTGGGCACGGGGAGTGATTAGGCTATATACTATATAGTCCACCACGCTGGCCCGTTGCAGGTTGGCAGACTTCACATACCGCCGAGAAAAATCTTTAAGGCATGCAGGTTTCCTCACGATGTTTTGCTTCATCGTTTAAGTGAGTGCACATTATTTCGTAAAGTCAGTGTGTGCCTTGGATTCGAACTAGAGACCTTTGACTCAGTCTTAATTAAATAATAATACGAACATGTATTCGAAAAGTCAGTGGTCAGGTGTCTTCGCAGTCCAATGATCATATGACTAGGCTATTACTGCTTGTTACTGTGGTGTTTCGATAATATATTTAATCCATCTGTTTGATAACATACGTGTCAGAATTAAATGATTCGTCATGTAGGTAATATGAGATAAAAAGTTGTCTGTAGGTAGGTTAAACTTATTTTTTGCCGAAGTGTAGGTACTGCACTCAGATACAGATTACATATCTACTAATATACTTACATGAAATAAATATATCAGCTGTTCTTACTAAGGAACACAACACAGCTCAAAGCAGGCTAGCATGCCCTAGTCGGGCAACTCCAATTTGAGTGGAATTACTCACACTGCACTACCTTTCATATTATTATCATTATGTTTTGCTTCACCGTTTAAGTGAGTACACATGATTTCGTAAAGTCAGTGTGTGCCTTGGATTCGAACTAGAGACCTTTGACTCAATCTTCAGTCCAATGGTCATCTAGGTTATCACTGCTTTGTTAACACAATAAAACAATCCAACTGGAAACCATACAAAAACTTTATTAAACCCTGTAACCAAATCACAGTTCAGTCTTCTTGTTCTTCTCATGCCACTCCCTAAACGCTTTCACAGCTTTAAAAACATCTGCTGCAAAGACCTGAGGCAGTTCGAAAGCCAGGAAATGCCCTCCATCATCGAGGACTGTAGTGTTTATCAAGTTGGTGAACTTTTTGTTTAGCACGCTCGGAGGCTGGTAGAAGAGTTCATTCTTGGCTTGGAGAGCCCAGGTTGGGACTGGTGAAGTTATTCTGCAAAAAATTTAAAGTAATTTGAGGATAAGTTTAAAAAGTTACAACTAGTCCTTTCGGGACGTGAGTGTCTCAAAAAGACGATAGCCTATATTCGTCGTCAGGATGTAATCTATCTCCTTGCCAATTTATATCGAAATTTCTTCTGTAGTTTAGGCGTGAAAAAACAACAGTACAATAATAATAATATACTTGGAAACGATTATTTGGATACAATCTGGATGCCTATAGTCACGTAGGTAATAAGAATTTTTTCAACACACTTGCTCATAAAATGGCTCTAATTTCACCGCAATTAGGCTCATAATGACACCTGTTTATCAAACTGACTTTTTCATTGCTATTATTCACAAGTGAGATATAGGTTCTTTTTATTGGAACGAAGTTCCTTATCGCGCGTTGTGAAAGGGGGCTAGACGGAAAAAAATCTTACGAAAAAGTTGTCACGACACTTTTTTCGAAATTCAAATATTGTTGACAAGCATTCAAATATTATTGAGTGAATGACAATATTTGAATTTCGCGCGTTGTGAATTGTTGAGTGTATACAGGTTTTTTTATTTTTTATTATTAAATTTTAAAAAAAGGAACTTCGTCCCATCCGGGTGTCCCTTGACACCTCTCAAGTTTTTTTTTTTTATTTAGTCATTTATTTCAGGCATCCATGGCCCAAGATAAATACCTTACAAACTAACATAAATACATTAAATACAAATGTGTTAGTATATAAAACTTAAACATAATGTTAGGAGCACTTCACTGTGCACTAGTTGTCTTTGTGCCGTCCTGTGGTACTTGTCCGCGGAAGCGACGGAACACCACGAGGGTTTTTTCTATTTTCAGTTTTACACCTTTTTTCAATCAAATATAGTATTTTTGAAGTTATTAACTTAAACAATATAGTAGATGGCAAAAAAAATAAAAAGAATATACTATGTGGTTAAAATACAACAGACAGAGACGTTACGAAACGTTCGATGACAGCACGGGAGCTCGTATGTCATTGGAATAAGATTTGAATTTCGAAAAAAGTGTCGTGACAGCTTTTTCGTAAGAATTTTTTCCGTCTAGCCCCCTTTCACAACTCGCGATAAGGAACTTCGTTCCAATAAATATGGATTATTTGGTATAGGTAAGTACTCACTTTTCCAGCTCATATCCCCTAATTTTATTTGAAAAATTCTCAGCATAGAATCTCATCGATGTTGTGATGGAGTTGGTAGTCCAGTAAATCATTAAATTGTCAATGAGCTGGTCCTTTGTGAACCTATAGTCGAGGCCTCCGTCAGCTTTCAATTTGAGGTCTTTCTTGGTCCACGTGGAGAACTTCTCCAGGATGTAAGCTAGGAGACCAGCAGGGGAATCCGATAGGGGAACACCTGTGAAAGGAACGGTGTTCGGATTTTAGATTTTTAAGCCGTGTTATACGCCCGCCGGCCAGGTGGAGTGACGACTTGCGGAAGGCAGCTGACTGTGACTGGATGAGGAAAGCTGAACATCGGGCTTTGTGGCGTTCACTAGGAGAGGCCTACGTCCAGCAGTGGACGAATATGGGCTGATGATGATGATTATGTTAATCTAAGTGGGTAGATACCTTCGGTTAGGATATATGTGTTGAATTACAGACGCTAGCAGATCAAGCTATCCAAAACTGTCAAATTTTTCCAATTTTATTATTTGTATTAAAGTTGAAAATCAATCAAAGAAATATGACAGATTGTGGTAGCTTGATGTGCTGGCCTGTGTACAAAAACAACCCGACATTATGTAATACCTATGTTCTTGATTTCATTCTCAACATATTCCATAAAGGGTTAGGCAGAGGTGTATATTGTAACGAAACGTTTCATGTTTACTTATTTTTTTTAAATATATACAATAAATTATAAATAATAATACATAATATTAACTACACACTTAATTACTTAAATAAAGCGAAATAAAAGAAATACTATTTACATTATGGTTTTGTTCATTGATTGTATTCATATTCCTGAACGCGGAGCGGGCCAGGGGTGAGGGGCAAAGGGAGTGCTCGCATACCATTGCGCCCGCGCCGTGCGCTAGCACACGCAGTCGCTTCTAGGCTGAAGTGTGAGAGCACGTATCCATTCTAGCTTATTGTCCAGCGCCCTAGCAGACATCAGCAGGAATATTCCTCTCACGAATTTTGATAATTTAAATTTAATATATATATTATAAGTTGAGATCCAATCAGTGATTGTGTTACTGTAATCCCGCATTAGGGTAAGTTAAGTTTTGAATAGCACACAAATCACACATAGTACCAGTATGTTTTCATGTTTTTGCTAAGTAGTTTTGAATGTAATGTAAAAATCACATGTTCATTTCCAGCTTCAAACTTTTAGAATACGCAGCATTGTACATGATCATCATGAATTTAATGTTGCGTCATGCTTTTTATTCGCACCTACCTACCTACTTTGTTTTTTTTCCTTAATACAAATTCATAATTTAAAATGTTAACGATCGATAGATAACGGTCTTAACGATTTTTTTCCTTTGTTCTGCTCAGCTTATGCTCATGTAAACTCCGTTCTGGTAAGTGCCACCACAGCAACACTACTACAATTGTATAGGTATACTCTTCCTGTTTTGTTGCCGTCGGTGATACCCCAGCACGGAGGATATATCATGCCCAATTTTCACACAATGGAATGGTGGTTTCCAGGGTCTACGTCCGCTTTCACCGAACGCCTTCTACGTTCCGCATTCATCGTGGGCCTTCTTCTGCCACGAGGGTTTTCACGAAGCAGCTGCCATTGTGCCATTGGGCAACCGTCACGACACCTGCCGACTGCGAACGACTGGGCCACCTTCCACCTTTGGCCTGGGAACTTGTCTGGAGACGAGACTACAGGGGAGTACCTATCTCTGCAGAGGTGACAACAGAAGGCCTATTTACCCACGACCTACAAATTTGTGTGCCTCTGCCGAACAGCCACGTGTCTCATTTAGTTATTTTATTATACTTCTTTTAACTGTACACGCTCGTTTTATTTAAACCGTGCTGTTAGGTAAAATAGAACGGGTGGAGGTTACACTGGCGCCCTTTTACGTGGTTTAATCTGTTGTCATTTCTGTAGTTCGTAGTTAGTAATTGTTGGCGAGTGGTTTTTTTTTTTGTTTTTTGTAAAACGCTTATTATATTTTTGGTTTGCCGTAACTGATGTGAAGTTAAGTGTTCCACTATAATACTTGTAATTGCATTATACAGGTTGAAGTTTTTTTTTTTTCATTTAAAATAAATAAATAAATATTGTAATTTTTTTAAATCGAACGAAATTCTGGTATAGATACGTGTATCGAACTAAATACCTACCTAAAATTATTAAATATAAAAGAATATTTTTTTATTTTTTTTTTATAATTTTACAAATTTTATGTACTTCTAACCTACAAATAATTTATACTGAACTTATTAACAGCTCATTTGGTTTTGTAAAACTACCTTCACATTAGTTACAAAAATTTTTTAACGCATTTTTATGTTTTTTTTGTTTTGTAGCATTTTTCTTTTCTGTAGATTAACAAACCATAGCGTTCTGTTAAAGTTGATTGTAACAGAACGGAGTAGATTCATCATTGATCAATAATAATTTTTATTTGTGTGCTATTTACAACTTTTGTTAAATTGTTGCAATAATATTTCAGTTTTTGTTTTAAGAATGGCATACCCTATAAAATATTTATCACTTCAAAAATCTGAGTTGGAATACGAGGTAGCTGTAAGAGGAGATACTCCTGCTAGTACTGTTGCTGATCTTAGGAGACAAATTTGTAAACTTAGTCAAGCTTTTCCTTCTGAGGATATTTTGTGTTCACACTTAGACCCTCATGAGGACTTAGACAATTCTTTAGAGATTTTAAATAGAATAAAAGTTAGTCTTGATGCTGATATTAAAGATAAAAATATTTTGACACGTATTGAAAATTTGTTCCATCATCTATATCACAGGCTTAATAGGATTCCTGCGGATGAAAAAATTGTGGACGTGCATTCTGAATGTTCTAAACTTTTTAGAGATTATTATGACACTTTTATAACACTTAAACCAAAGAGTGTCGACCCTCTTATTGCTGCCGGTCCAAGTTCAGTTGCAAACGCGTCATCGGAAAAAATAAATATTTCAGTTACTTGCGAGGGTAATACCAAGCTGTCTGAATTGGCCAAGTTGAAATTTGATGGTAAGGGCTGTGTAAGATCTTTTATTCAGCGAGCCAACGAATTTAGTGTGGCGCGCAATATTTCAAGCTCTAAATTATTAGCTTTTTCAACAGAAATTTTTGTAGACGAAGCACTCCATTGGTTTAGAAGCGTAAAAGAACAGGTTAATTCTTGGGAGGAGCTCATTGTCCTTCTACAACAGGATTTCGACAAGTCAGACTATGATTACCGTCTTTTATCTGAGATTCGGTCTAGGACTCAGGGCTCTACAGAAAATATTACGATATATTTGTCTATTTTGTCCGGTATGTTTTCAAGACTATCGAAGTCTCTGTCGGAGGAGGAAAAGCTTGAAATAATCTTACATAATATAAGGCCTTGTTATGCGAGCACTCTGGCTTCTGCAACTGAAATTAAATCCATTGAGCAGTTGAGAACCCTTTGTAAGAACTTTGAAAACGTTCAGTCACGTTTGGTTCAGTTCCGTGAGCCTACCCCTGCAACTTCTGAAACACTAGCACCAGAGTTTGCATACAAAAGAACAAACCCATTTTGTAAACAAAATCATTATTTTAATTCAAAGAATTCAAACACCAATAATCAAGTTCATTATAATTCTAATAATAAACATAGTTCAAATAATGTTAATGAAAAATATTTACACTATATTAGTAAACATGATTCAGTTTCTAATATGAAACAACCCTACTGTCCTAGGTGTCGCAACAATTCTCACAACTTAAGGAATTGTCAGAATAACGAGATCATGTGTTTTAAATGTGGTCATAAAGGTGTGAAGAAGCCAGATTGTCCGAATTGTAACAAGGATCAGAATCCAAAAAACTAAGTTCGCAGGGTTGTAGTAATCCATCTTCAAAAGAAGGTCGTTTTAATATAGAAGATTGGAATGATTGGTTGAAAACAATTAGTTTATTTTTTAACAGTTATAAAATAGCTTCAATTCTGCAAATTAAACCTTTAGGTGATACGCGACCTTATTTAAATATCGAAATAAATGGTATTACGGCATCTGGTCTTCTGGATTCTGGTGCAGCTGTTACAATAATAGGCAACAATGCACATAACGCGTTATTAAGTCGTGGCCTTAAGTTATGTACTAATGATACACCTGCCATAGTCGCAGCTGGTGGTCAAATAATAAATAGTATTGGTTTTATTAATTTACCGATTCATTTTGAGGATCAATTTCATATATTAAAATCTTATGTAGTTCCAGAAGTTCAATCTTCGCTTATTCTAGGAGTTGACTTCTGGCGCGCTTTTCATTTGTGTCCAAAATATTTAGGCTCTGTTCAGTTATCAGCAGAACCCTTAGTAGATTTAAAAATAAATAACCAAAATATGTTTATCCATCCTTACGATAGTTTGGATGATTCACAGCGTGCCATTGCTGACAATGTTGTTGAACAATTTCAAGAAATTTCATTTGAGCGTAAGGGTTTGGGTCGAACGCACATTGTAACTCATCGCATCGATACTGGTGATTGTCCTCCTATTAGACAAAGGTACTACAGGTTATCTCCAGAGAAACAGAAAATCCTTGTCGAACAGGTAGACGAGATGCTAGACCTAGATGTGGTGGAGCCTTGCGAAAGTGCCTGGCAGTCACCTGTACTCCTTGTTACCAAAAAGAATGGCCAGCCTCGTTTTTGTCTTGACTCCAGAAAGTTAAATTCAGTCACAAAACGAGATGCTTATAACTTGCCATATATTTCAGAAATCTTGGATAACCTGCGCGACGCTCGTTTTCTTAGTAGCCTTGATTTATCCAAAGCTTTCTGGCAAATACCTATCGCAGAGGAGGACAGAGATAAAACTGCATTCTATGTCCCGGGTAGAGGAACATTTAGGTTTAAGACCACACCCTTTGGCTTGACAAACGCTCCCGCTACACAACAACGTTTAGTGGATGGTTTGCTAAGCAACGTAGATCACAGGATCTTCGCTTATTTGGATGACATTATTATTATTAGTAATAGCTTCGAAGAACATGTATCCCTTCTACTCCGTGTCTTAGACAAGTTGCGTAAGGCGAATCTTACTGTAAACTTAGAAAAGTGTGAGTTCTTCCGAAGTCAGCTTAAGTACTTAGGCTATGTGGTTGATGCGAATGGGCTACGAACCGATCCAGCAAAGGTTGAAGCCATCCTTAATTACGCTACTCCTGTCAACCGTAAGGAGTTGAAGCGGTTTCTAGGCACAGCTACATGGTACCGTAGGTTCATTCCAAATTTTAGCACAATCGCAGGGCCACTCAATAAGCTGACTTCCAATAAAAAGAATACTCCACCTTTCCAGTGGACTGATGAGGCAGATGCTGCTTTTAAAAAGCTTAAGGAGTGCTTAGTTTCTGCTCCTGTACTGTCTTGCCCTGACTATGGTCTTCCTTTCGAGGTCCATACGGACGCGAGTAATTATGGGGTAGGTGCTATGCTCACCCAGACTATCAATGAAAAGGAGCATCCCATAGCTTACATGAGCAAATCGTTGACATCGGCAGAGAGGAACTATAGTATTACTGAACGCGAGACATTAGCGGTTCTCACAGCTTTAGAGCATTGGCGATGTTATTTGGAGAATGGGAAAAGTTTCACTGTTTACACAGACCATAGTGCACTCAAATGGTTTCTTTCTTTGAATAACCCTACGGGTAGGCTAGCACGTTGGGGTGTGCGTTTATCGTCATTTAAATTTGATATTAAGCACCGTCGTGGTGTAGATAATATAATACCCGACGCGTTGTCCAGAGCTTTTCCCATTTCAGCTATTAACTCTACCAATTCATACACGACATCTAGTGATGATTGGTATAGGAATATTTATAATAACTGTAGTACGAAACCTGAAAATTTTCCCAATTACCAAATAAAAAATAACGTTCTTTATCGTCTTAGTAAGAATAAGTGTTCGCTAACCGATGAATTTTCTTGGAAAGAGGTCGTTCCATCTAACCTTCGGAATGAGGTCATCGCGGAAAACCATGATAAGCCGACCGCTGGTCATTTAGGTATTTTTAAGACTTATAGGCGTATAGCTCTCAGGTATTACTGGCCGGGTATGTACCGAGATGTAGCGAAATATGTTAGTTCTTGTTCCACTTGTCTACAGTACAAATCTCAAAACCATGCTACTCTTGGAGAAATGGGTCGCCCGAAGCAATGCTCTCGGCCATATCAAATGATTTCCATCGATTTAATGGGACCTCTTCCTGTCACTAGGAAACAAAATAGTTATATTTTAGTCGTTACCTGTTGTTTTTCGAAATTTTGTCATATTTTTCCAATTAAGAAAGCAACTTCAGAAATAATAGTTAAAATTTTAGAAGAACAGATATTCTTAGTACACGGTGTTCCTCAAAGTATTTTTCTCGACAACGGTACTCAATTTATAAGTAGCCATACTAACGATTTATTTAAGAAATATAAAATACCAAATATATTTTATTCACCTAAGTATACCCCCCAAGTTAATACTGTGGAGCGGTATAATAAAACTATAATTACGTGCATTTCTACTTTCGTAGACAGTGATCATCGATCATGGGACATATTTATTCCAAAGGTCCAATTTGCGATCAATAATTCAGTTAATGAAGCCACTGGCTTTACGCCATCTTTTCTTGTATTTGGTCGTGAAATGGTCTTATGTGGTTCCCATTACGCTGATACAGACTTAGGCGATGAGGTTTTGTTTCTTCCCCGCGAAGTTTATGCGGAAAACCTTGGTTGTATGAGTTCGATATTTGGTCAGGTACAAAAATCATTGTATCATGCTCATGTGAAAAACACGTCGCATTATAATTTAAGACGGAAACCTTTTGAATTTGATGTCGGTGATGTCGTGTACAAACGTGCTTATGTGCTGAGTGACAAGGACAAGCACTTCAGCAAGAAACTAGCTCCTAAATACATTAAGTGCCAGGTCATACAAAAGTTATCACCACTCGTGTACGTTTTGTCAGACATGTTGGGTAAAAATTTGGGATCCTGGCATATAAAGGACTTAAAAATTACCTCTCATAAGTAGGTAAATAATCGCGTTTGGTTGCAATTCCGTATAGGTATAACTTAGCACAATTTAAGTTCAGTTACTAAAAGTTAGTGACGATCTATTAGTCGCTTAACTTTAAGTTATGTTAGGGTGCGTTGCATAACGTTTTATCGTATATGACGTACTTTATGATAGGTTTATGAATGATGATTGATAGGGTTTATGAATGAAGATTGGAGTGACAGAGTGAAATGGCAGGACAAGTGAAAGGTAAGAGTAACAAGTGTACATGCGGATTTTATTTTTAGAAATAAAATCCTTACGAGGGACCGGCGGGTAATGTAACGAAACGTTTCATGTTTACTTATTTTTTTTAAATATATACAATAAATTATAAATAATAATAAATAATATTAACTACACACTTAATTACTTAAATAAAGCGAAATAAAAGAAATACTATTTACATTATGGTTTTGTTCATTGATTGTATTCATATTCCTGAACGCGGAGCGGGCCAGGGGTGAGGGGCAAAGGGAGTGCTCGCATACCATTGCGCCCGCGCCGTGCGCTAGCACACGCAGTCGCTTCTAGGCTGAAGTGTGAGAGCACGTATCCATTCTAGCTTATTGTCCAGCGCCCTAGCAGACATCAGCAGGAATATTCCTCTCACGAATTTTGATAATTTAAATTTAATATATATATTATAAGTTGAGATCCAATCAGTGATTGTGTTACTGTAATCCCGCATTAGGGTAAGTTAAGTTTTGAATAGCACACAAATCACACATAGTACCAGTATGTTTTCATGTTTTTGCTAAGTAGTTTTGAATGTAATGTAAAAATCACATGTTCATTTCCAGCTTCAAACTTTTAGAATACGCAGCATTGTACATGATCATCATGAATTTAATGTTGCGTCATGCTTTTTATTCGCACCTACCTACCTACTTTGTTTTTTTTCCTTAATACAAATTCATAATTTAAAATGTTAACGATCGATAGATAACGGTCTTAACGATTTTTTTCCTTTGTTCTGCTCAGCTTATGCTCATGTAAACTCCGTTCTGGTAAGTGCCACCACAGCAACACTACTACAATTGTATAGGTATACTCTTCCTGTTTTGTTGCCGTCGGTGATACCCCAGCACGGAGGATATATCATGCCCAATTTTCACACAATGGAATGGTGGTTTCCAGGGTCTACGTCCGCTTTCACCGAACGCCTTCTACGTTCCGCATTCATCGTGGGCCTTCTTCTGCCACGAGGGTTTTCACGAAGCAGCTGCCATTGTGCCATTGGGCAACCGTCACGACACCTGCCGACTGCGAACGACTGGGCCACCTTCCACCTTTGGCCTGGGAACTTGTCTGGAGACGAGACTACAGGGGAGTACCTATCTCTGCAGAGGTGACAACAGAAGGCCTATTTACCCACGACCTACAAATTTGTGTGCCTCTGCCGAACAGCCACGTGTCTCATTTAGTTATTTTATTATACTTCTTTTAACTGTACACGCTCGTTTTATTTAAACCGTGCTGTTAGGTAAAATAGAACGGGTGGAGGTTACAATATAAATAAACCAAAAGTACCCATAGTACAAGCTCTGCTTAGTTTGGGACTGGATGGTGCTGTGTAAAGTTGTCCAAGAATATTAATATTTATTTATTTATTACTTCATCCTAAGATTTGATATACTCACCAATGGTGTCAGGTTTGGTAGCCTGTATGTGCATGTAACCAAACTCCTCCATGAGATAAGCGAAGAACCCGGACAGTGGGTACATCCTGTCGGCCAGGTGGTCTTCCACTATGAGGGACGGGAACACGGCGCCAATCAGTGTCCTTATCATGGAACAGGTGTGCTGTGACAGAGAATAATAATTATTAAGATGACAATTTGCAGTACGCAGTGGCGGGCCGCGGCTGAGTCCCGTAGATTCAAGTTTCAACGCTCGGAACTTTTTTTTATTTATTAACAATACTTAGGAACTAATAAGTTTTATTTAAGAACTAATAAGAATTTGAATGGTCTCCAGGTAGGTCACAGTTCAGTGCCTGCGAGTTTGTTAAAGTGACAATTTGTGTTTGTAAACGCACAATTTATCATACAATTCTATCATAGACATTTATATTTAATATAAATTTAAAAAGGATAAAAATAAAGTGGACTTCAGTCACACAAAGTAATCGGTGAAAGAGAGAAAATTCTAAAGCCAGCAGGTCAAGCTATACAAAACTGACAAATTCCCAATCGAACATGAACCTTATCATTTTGTATTAAAGTTGAAAATCAATCAAAAATATTTGATGGATTGGGGTAGCTTGATGTGCTGTTCTCTGTACCTACATATCTAATCTTTTCACTATACCTTCCATTTAATTATGATAAAGATTACCACTAATATGAGTAAGGATTCGATGTGAGATTCGGTCATTAGTCATAATGGTATTTCGGATTCGTATCGATTAAAAACAGCACTCTCCTTCCCTTGCCCTACACACATGAGTAGATAAAGGTTTATCTACTCATGTGCCCTACAGTCGCTATCCATGGTATTCGTGACTCACGCGAATCGTGAGACTACAAACTTTGTACTTGTTCGGTAGTTGAAGGCATTTTCGGAATATTAAAATGCTGAACATGACTATAAAATGTGTTTATATACCAACAGTAATAAGTAATAGGTATCATTCAAAAAGTTTCTTTATAATATTGCTAGTGGACATTTATGTTTTAAACATACATATAGCCTATGTTACTCATGGGATAATGTAACATTGTAATGGTGAAAGAGTGTTTGAAATTGATCCTGTAGTTTTTGAAAGATTTGTATTTTTCGTATGTTGGTAACGAATACTTAAACTCGTTATCAACATATCTTTTTGTTGATATTATTAATTCCGACGTTTCGGACCCTTTACAGCGTCCTTGGTCACGGGTAGACTGAGGTGGTGGGCGTCTTGATGAAATAATTACTGACAGCTACCCTATATTTTTATTGTTACTGGAAAACTTAAAAAGGTCGAATTTCAACTAGGTACCGCGGGACCACCAGTTTATTAATTTAATTTAGTTTTTTTTATACTTCTAAGGTGGCAAACAAGCATACGGTTACCGTAGCCTATAGACGCTTGTAATACCAGGGGTATCACTTGCGCGTTGCCGATCCTGTAAAAGAAAAGAGAAATAGTTGGTTTGGCAGTATAAGGGTCAAAGTCCCCCCAATGCCAACACAACGTTTCCTCGTGAAGTACTTTGTTATTTGTGCAAAAACTGGTGCTGTGTAAAAATGACGGTAATTATTTTATTGGTATGTACATATAAGCCTTTTCCTGCGGTTTTACAATGTAGCCCCTTTCTTTTCTCAGGATACAAACTATCTCTTTGCAAATTTTTATTAAAATCTGTTCGGATTTTTTGGCGTGAAAATGGCAAAAGGAGTTACTTTCGCATTCATAGTGTCGGGATGTTGGATGGATGTATGTAGGTATGTTTTGGAAATGTTTAAACGTACCTGAGAAACCAGCATATTAGAGTGATGTCCTAATATATCTTCAGGGAAGATGGTGGTCATGACAGAAGCGATGGCCGCTCCCCAGTCTCCACCCTGCACGTAGAACTTCTTGTGTCCCAACCGATTCATCAGGTTTCTGAAGATCACAGCTACTTGTGGTAGACCCAGACCTGGACGCACTGCGGCCTATTAGAAAGACAATTAAGTATCATCAGATTTCTTTAAAATAATATAATGAGACAATGATTTTCTCAATGTCATAATATGCAATATAATATGACATTGAGAAAATCATTGTTCCTTTGAAGAGTTAATCAACTAAATTCAACAAAAATAAAAACAACCTTGAACTTGAAATACTTACATCAGAGAATCCATAACCAGGAATGCTTGGCACAATCAGCTCAAAGACGAAGTTATACCCTGGAGTATGGCGGGTTAGCAGAGGGATTGCCTCGTAGAACTCGCGCACGGATCCTGGCCACCCGTGCATCAGGAGTAGAGGAACTGTCTGCACATCTTTTGGAACCTAGGAGAGAAACTGGTCTCATGAATAAAGATAGTGGAAAATTTTACTATCAAGTAGAACGAGAGGGATTTGGAAAGGCCTAAGTTAGGACAAGTAAACGGAAAGCGGCTATGTATTTTTTTTTTTTTCAAAATCCACAATGATGTCGTCTGTGTGACTTTAAAAGGAAATAAATTGTTTTGGCATGTAATAATTATGATGACGTGTCCCGTCTGGAGATCGAAGGCAGAACGACAACAGTAAAAGTAGTTAGTTAATTAACCTTTTAACCGCCACGTTAATAACGAAAATCCGTGTTCTCTACGTCAAGCGACAAATTCTAGTATTTAATAATAGGTAAAAAAAACAACAAATTTTTGTATAGGTATGTATTTTGAATTAAATAAAGTGGTATTTTTGACATGCCGTCGTTGGCGTCGTGAGCAAGTTTTCATTTGACGTCTATACACGTCCGTGGCGGTCAAAAGGTTAAAGGACCAAATAATCAACGTAACTATCTAATTTCTTAACTCACCTGGGGCTTTATTCTGATGAAATGAATATCCAGACCTTGGATATTGGTCTTGAAATGGGGAAACTTGTTAAGGAAGGTCTCCCGTTCACTGAAGTTATACTGATCAGCCCAGTAGTTCACCCACCCGTCCATTTGAGCGGTGTTGAATCCATATTGGAAACCAACGCCCTCTAGCGGGGCTGTGAACTTGCGGTGGTTCTTTAAGCGCTGCCTGAGGTCTTTCACCATCTGAAACAAATAATAAAACCCTGTCTATTTACCGAAGAACTTTTTTGCTATAAAATTAAATATGTTTGGTAGTAGTAGGTATCTAAATTGTGTGTAATTTCAATGGCCCCCGACTATTAACCAAACTCCAAGCAGTTAATTACAGTTTTAAAGAAAAACTAAAATAACTAAAAGAATCGAGCATAAGACGTCAAGTTGAGATTATTGAGATGACCCTTTACTTTAATATACCTAAGTTTTTTTGGGGTTCCGTACCCAAAGGGTAAAAACGGGATCCTATTACTATGACTCCGCTGTCCGTCCGTCCGACTGTCACCAGACTGCATCTCATGAACCGTGATAGCTAGACAGTTGAAATGTTCACGAATGATGTACCTATTTCTTTATAAACGTGTTTTTTGCTTGATATTAATAATGGCAACAGGTAGACGCTTGAAATTTTCACTGAATATTTAGTTGTATATTCACTTTAAAAATAAATACATAATAAAATAAATATTTAAGGGGGCTCACAGCTGAGGGTACGGAACCCTTCGTGCGCGAGTCTGACTTGTTGTAATTCAGTTTTTATTCCTTCAAAACCTAATGCCTTTTATTCTGAGAGTAGACCTTCACAGACGATGAATTCCCAAGCTTACCGGCTCATCAAACTTGATTTTAAACGGCCTAATAGTCTTGTCTTGTCTGCCCATTGTCTCCTTCGGCCCCCACCACTCGTCGGAGTCAAAGTGAGGGATAGTTTGTGTGCAGCAACCATTGAAGGCGAACCACGCCGCGACGCCTAGCGCGGCGACCAACACTACCTTCACTATAATGCCCATGATGATCTGAAAAGTAACAATGGATATAATCAAAGTGGTCTTCAGAATGATCACCAATCTTTTTGCTATTATACAAAGTTTACCTATACTTGTATTCTTTAAAGAGACCAAGATCCCTCCGTGCCTCGGAGAGCACGTAAAGAGAGAGGCGTCGGTCCCGGTTGTCATACGAACACCTATGACAATCGTTAGTGGTAGTCAGAAGCCCAAAAAGTAACAACCGGTCTATCTTCAGGGTACCGGTATTACCCAAAAATTGGGTTGCGAAGGTCTGATGGCAGTCGCTTCGTGTAAAATACTGATATTCAGCCGCATCTGGTTCGACTGGAAGCCGACCCCAATATAGTCGGGAAAAGGCTCGGAGACTTGTATAAAAATAACGTATTTTTTAACTGACTTCAAAAAAAAAAGAGAAAGTTCTCAATTGGATTGCATTTTTTTATGTATTTTTGCGCAATTTCATCGCCAATTTGTGGACCGATTCCAACTTTTTCTTTTTATCTGATTGAACATACTTTCGAAATCACCTTACAAAACTTATTTGGAATCTGAAGATCGTTCTCATTTGCAGCTCCGTTTGAATGAGTTTGAATTCATGATCGGTTGCAAAAGACTCACCCGTGGTTACATGTGATAAAAAAAAACCGGTGAACTATAACAATGTACATCTCTAACTACATGCCTCTTAGGCATACATAAATACATACTGTATGTCACACACTACTTTCTCCCATCGGGGTAGGCAGAAACTAAGGAACGCCCCTTGCTACGATTCTTGCATACTTCTTTCGCTTCGTCCACATACATCTTGTCATACATACACATACGCCGGTTGCGAGTACCACGCACCTTTTTTTTAACGTACGGAAATTTTCGTGGACTGCCGCTGCCCGGGGAAGGAGACGTGGTGTGTCTGACTCCACCCATAGGGTGAACCTGCCGACTAAAACCATACGGGTGTTTCGCCTACTTTTTGCTGGAGTCACGGGAGCGATAACATTCCTCCGGGAGAGAACTACTTACGCATCCGACCTTTTTGTAAAAAAAAGCACCATTAATTTAAAAGTGAGATGGTATATATATTTGTTACGTATTTTTTTAAGATTATTATGGTCCAGTTAGGTACAATCCATCGGCAAGTTACGAATTTAACTGTAGCGCAATGGTGTGTATCGAAGCATGAACACACTCCCGAGGCACAAACTTTATTACTGCTTTACCTATAGTCATACATGATAAATTATGGATAAGTAGATAATTTACAAGCCAATATTCCTAATTGAATATTACAAGCCATTATTCAAGTTAGACAGATCAAGACATGGGCTCGTGGCTAATTAATAACTAAGCTGATTAACTGATCTGCAAGGTTAAGCAGCGCTAGTCGCGGTCAGTCTGTGGATGGGTAAATGATAAATGATATTTATTTCTGTAAATAGATCTTTTAAAGACACTTTTACAAGTCAATATTTTACATATTTTTTTTAAGCTAGATGGCTCCGGCATTTCCTAGCTGACGTCCTCTGAGAAGAAACGCTGAAACAAGCTCACCGGTGAGCATTCTTAACACTCAGAGACCCCTCCGTGCCTCGGAGAGCACGTAAAGCCGTTGGTCCCGGTTGTCATGCGAACATCTATGATAATCGTTAGTGGTAGTCAGAATCCCAAAAACCCTGACAACCAGTCTATTCTCAGGATATCGGTATTATCCAGAAATACCTATATTTTAATTTCTTTACTATTCCATTAGTTACAATCATTTATTCATCCATGGTACCTACCTACCAAGAGAAGTAGTTAAGTAGCCTACACTATGTTTAACATAGGGAATTAAAACCAGTCTAGTCGGTAAAGCAGATAATTACTGCTTTACCGACTAGACGACGTAAAACAACACGCCGTAACAATTACATGACAGAACCAAACTGTGGGTTCTGTCATGTAATTGTTACGGCGCTTACGTGTACAAAAACTAGATTTTGAGCAAATAGTTTTACATAAGACCGGTTTCAGTGGTGTTAACCATATTTTTTTAAACATGTTCTTTTATTAGAATTTTATTAGTACTTAGTTGCTATTGCATGTCTCTGTGATAGCCTGTAGAGACCATTGGACTGCTAAGACGACGGTTTCATGTTCGAATCCTATAAGCACACACGAAGTTTTCGAAATTTTGTGCGTAACAAACAAAATCAGCTTTTTCAAACATAGGTATGATAAAGCTGAAGATTTTGTATTTTAGTATAAAAGTAATTAGTATAAATTGCTTTCTGAACCACAGTACAGTGTACAGCTAGTAGATAATATTGGTAGATAATGACCGTTAAGTACCACTTAACTTGTATGATCTTTGTACCTTTGTAAGGTAGGTAAACAATCAAGCGAGCGACTCTTCAAGAATTATAAGCATCTCGTACCTTGTAAAATAACGTAAAACTGAGTGTATTTTGTTAGTTTATACGTTAACTGTATGTGTTATTTTATCTGAAAATTATTCAATTATGTAGAGCGTAGAGAAATCAAATTTTTATTTTACTTGATAGAACTAAAGAAAAGAAAATGTTTTAAAGGTACAGACGCCATTAGATCAAGCTATCCAAAACTGTCAAATTTTTCCCAATCGAACCTTCGATTCGGACAGTTGAAAATCTATCAAATAAATTTGACAGATTGGGCCAGCTTGAAATGCTGGCCTCTGAACATGGCCGCTACTATTTTGTCTAGTGTCTTGTTAAACCTGAAATCCTGAATTCGATTTCCAGATCGTTTTTCTATGAAATTCTCAATAACAGCTCGAATTTGTGTCTGGTTAATGGAAATAGGATCGCCCTTAATACATGGAACCCAAAAATAGCGGCGAACTTTGGTTGTACCTACTATATAAAGCACACATTTTTTTTTTGTTGAAGGGGTTGGAAATGCTTTATGCACTACCCACAGCTCCGGGGAGAGCGGACGGGTGTGTCGGACTCCGCTCTGTAAAAAGCGATCTACCGACTAAAAACAAACCTCGACGTTTCGCGTCACCACTTTAGTGCTGGGACTAATACAGGCGACAAAATTATAAAAATAAAGATAAAAATAAATATAAAAAAAAACTTGAGAGGTATCAAGGGACACCCGGATGGAACGAAGTTCCTTTCATTAAAATTTAATAATTAAAAATAAAAAAACCTGTATACACTCAACAATTCACAACGCGCGAAATTCAAATATTGTCATTCACTCAATAATATTTGAATGCTTGTCAACAATATTTGAATTTCGAAAAAAGTGTCGTGACAACTTTTTCGTAAGATTTTTTTCCGTCTAGCCCCCTTTCACAACGCGCGATAAGGAACTTCGTTCCAATAATAAAGTATAAACAACAAGAACATTTCGGAATAAGCTAGTTAATACATTATAGCTGCCCCCGCGGTATCCCCCGCCCGTTTTCCTTTTTGCTCGGCTCCTATTAGTCGTAGCGTGATGTTATATAACCTTCCTTGATAAATAGGCTATCCAACACAAAAATATTTTTCAATTCGAAACAGTCGTTCCTGAGATTACCGCGTTCAACAAAACAAACAGATAAATTGCAGCTTTATAATATTAGAACCGATAAGTGCCTAAAACATTGCATCTAGATTTAGGTACTGGAATACACAGACTTGACCTAATAGCCTAGAATCTAGTAACACAAGTCTATTAATAGACTTGATGAACAAACAAAGCTGACCCGTTACAGTCTGAAGGCACTAAAGGACACACGTGCGACGAACCGGATTTGATGTCATGACTCCTATATTTGCTGAAAGGTTGAGCAAAAGAGTGTTACTGTACGTCCACAGTGCACGCGTATTTTAAGGGCCCATGACGAAGAGAAGAAAAAGGAGAAATCTAAACTCGGAGCTGCTAAGTACTGAAAATTTTCTTATGAAACCCGAATAACTGTTTGCTTGCTCGACCTGAGGATTGGACCCAGGAACTCCTTAGGAGCCGACCAAAAGACAAATGAAGCAGTCAAATTGGATTTAATAAAAGCTCATAAATTCGATAAATTTCGTTTTTGAAAATTATGCGTTTAGTAATAGGGACATCTCTAACTTATAAAGAACTAGATAATAATTATGACCCTAACGAATACTTATTTCGCACCATTTTAAATCATTTAAATAAGTACAGACGCCAGCAGGTCAAGCTATCCAAAACTGTCAAATTTTTCCAATTGAATATGAACCGTATTACTTTTTACTAGAGTTGAAAATCAATCAAAGAATTTGACAGATTGTGGTAGCTTGATGTGCTGGCCTCTGTACATTTAAATAAGCGCAGGTTCGAATCCTTTTTCTTTTGCTAAAATGTATATCTTTGAAAATGTTTAGCATGCGTTAATGCCAAATATTATCATAAAAAAAAAACTTGAGAGGTGTCAAGGGACACCCGGATGGAACGAAGTTCCTTTCATTAAAATTTAATAATTAAAAATAAAAAAAACTGTATACACTCAACAATTCACAACGCGCGAAATTCAAATATTGTCATTCACTCAATAATATTTGAATGCTTGTCAACAATATTTGAATTTCGAAAAAAGTGTAGTGACAACTTTTTCGTAAGAATTTTTTCCGTCTAACCCCCTTTCACAACGCGCGATAAGGAACTTCGTTCCAAAAAATGTAGCTAAAACGTCATTATAAAAGAACCTTCTCAGTTACACAGTTAACTCTTGTTACAGTATTTTATTCATGTCGACACTTCAAGCCATACCGTTGCACTTAAAAATCACCGTTATTGCTAGAGTATACGGTCGAAAATGATAACTATCAAGCTTGCCACAGCATCGTATACACACGGGTGTACACCTTTTTTATAGGACGGAAAATCCATGAGTCGTCTGCCACCTGGAAATGTGGCTGTGTATGGCGGAATCGTGCTACATCTCGACTCTACTCTACTCGACTCTCAACTTACTGCTCGACTAAAAACCGTTGCCTATGTCATTACCATCGGATGCGTGACATTTACCTAGACTATGACAGGATCACGGGACACAAGTACACCTTGGGCTTTACACATAAAACATGAGAAACGTGAGACATATTATTATAACCCTCAAATGCCAACCAGGTTCAGTTACAAATTTTGTGAGAGAAAACCTCGCGTTGTACTGAAATCAGCGACTTAACGGGATTGCTAAAAAACACGCTTTAGTCAACTGAGGTCTTACTTAAAATTTGTATCACTTACTTACTTTATAAAATGCTGAGTATGCATAAATCCAATAAAAATGTGAATTCAAGAAATATGTATTAGTGTTTAACTAAGATTAACGTAAGTAAGTATTAGTAATTAGTACATACCAACATTAAGTACAGTTATAAAAAATATGAATTATGTACATAAGTCTAAAAGGAGAATATCTTCAGGATATGACCTTCTTATTTTAAAAATGTCATTACATTATGGCTAGGTATTAAATAATTCAACAACATTGATGAACATCTCAAAGATTAAAGTGCCGTTATTATTTCGGTAACATCTACAAAAGTGACACAACTCGAAGATAAAACATTGTTTGTCACTAAAGTTGGTTATTTTGGCTAAAATATACAGAAATTGTATCTACTTACATGTACAAATCAACGCGTCCTACACTGGACGCCTCGCGCGCCGGTCTATCAAGGTGATACGTAATAGCTTGTTTACTTGTCGGGAAACGAACGGTCATTCTCAGTACCGGTTTTGTGTTGCCAGCCGTCAGAGAGAGGGTTACTACTGTTATCGTGTGGAAGAAAAAAATATATGGTCTGTGTTTCGTCTGGTGTGGTGTCCTGTGCGATGCCAGTGAATGAATGGTAAAATGATATTTACTTTTCTCTCTCTCAAGAGTAAAACTCTTAACTTATACTTACCCTGCATTATTTACTTGATTACTGGTAGAAAATACTGTCAAATTTTCTCAATTGGACATGAACCTTATTGCTTTGTATTAAAGTTAAAAATCTATCAAAGAAATCTGACAAGATTA
Organism: Acronicta alni; assembly: GCA_964056405.1. Classification (NCBI taxonomy): domain Eukaryota; kingdom Metazoa; phylum Arthropoda; class Insecta; order Lepidoptera; family Noctuidae; genus Acronicta; species Acronicta alni. The sequence goes on from OZ043935.1 coordinate 10,890,465, forward strand.
GGGTAGCTTGATGTGCTGGCCTCTGTACATTGTTTGTTTTTTAATTATTTTGTTATTGTATTTTTTTCTGTGCGCACTTTATCCCCTAAGAATACCTACTTATTTATTTCTACAAATAGGCAAGAGTCAGTGTTTTTAATACTAGACTTGCATAGAAGGCCATTTATGTTTGTATGGATAAAAAAATGTGGTTCTCTATTTGATTGCACTGTTGTTATGTGTAAGTATCAGACTACGCGATGTTTTTGTGAACCGAATTCCACATTTATTTTTATATGTATACTGACAGCGACTGCTACGCTTTAACGGATTATCCCCAGGTAGAGCAAAATGTAACGTGTTTTTCTCTGAATTCTTCAGGCTATTCAAACATGGTAATTATATACTTAACATACTTATTATATTATGTTATTCTGTTATCTTGTAGCATGGAACTTCTGAGATTATTAAATAAACATTTGGTTAATGTCTCACGATGCAAAAAATGCAAATGAAGTCAGTTTTCGTTTACTAAAACGTTTACATTTATTTAAGTACTTATGTAAAAAATAAACTCGTTGCTTATTTTGTCACGACATTTACGAGATAATATCGTAATTTTCTTTCTTTCTTCTTATTGTTTGTTGACAAGCGAATAATCTACTAAACATTCACAACGCAATAACTTGGCTACCCAGTTTATCTGTCTCGAATTGTAATCAAAAACCGATTAAAAAACAACTACATTATAATAATGATTGTTATAGAATCTACTTCTTAGGGAATATTAATTATATATACGACTTTCTCAAATATAATAAATCCTGCATGATCTGAATTTGATGGTTTAATAGTAGTGACGTCAATAGGACCATTGGAGTCAATTGGGGTCATAGTTCAAGGACGTTTTCATAGTTCAACGACACGAATAGCACAGTGGTATTTGCGATCGGCTTCTGCGTTAAGTGTTCGATTCCCGTTCGGAACAAATATTTGTATTGCCTACAATCATGAAGGTCATCATCATCAACCCATAAACTGACCCACTGCTGGGCACTGGTCTCCTCTCAGATTAAGAGGGATTAGGCTATAGTCCACTACGCTGGCCTAGTGCGGGTTGGCAGAATTCACAAACCGTCGAGAAAAATCTCTAAGGTATGCAGGTTTCCTCATGATGTTTACCTTCGCCATTGAGGCGAGTGATCATTAATTATTAATATGCATATTATGATTTCGAAGTCAGAGGTGCGTGCCTTACATTTGAACTCGAGATCTTGGACTTGGCAGTCCAATGGCCTAAAACCCAACAACACTTTGCAACACCTGAGATTCAAAGCCAAAACCTCAGCTCTAGAGTCACCTTATGGCAAAGTAGGTGACTGCCTAGGGCCCGCGTCGGTTAGAGAGCCCGAAAAAGTAAGACTTTTCTTCTAGGAAGGTACATAACGTGAGGAGTATCTCTAGAGTCACATTGCCTAGAAATCCCTGATAGCTTAATCCATCCCTGCTCAATTCAGTAGCCACGCTCACTAACTACCACCAAACCCAACACATAATATTGCATTGACGGCGCCTATACAATGTGTTTAAGCAACTTTTAGCACAATATAGCATTTAGAGATATGTCTCTTAAAGGCGCTACAGGCCAAATATTGGGTCTTATGCAGAAGAACCGGCAACAAACTCCATAGAGTTCAAGTAAAGTCAGGACGTCAGTTGTCTTGATGACGTCAGTGGTCTTTATGACGTCAGTGGTCTACTGGTTTGAGAGGCGGACTGCTGATAACCAAGTCGCACAGCACATTTTTTTATGTGATGAATGTGTTTGTGTTTGTCTGGATGAATGTATTATAAGTACACACATCAAAAAAAGTTTGCGATCACTTGAATGTGTGTACTTATAAGTACACACATAAAAAAAAAAAACAAATTTAAAAAATTATATCAGCTAATGCTTGCTGATATAATTTTTTAAATTGAACTTTATCAAGAAAAATCTTTGGTGTGTGTTTGTTTGTTTTGATCTAAAAAGAAGAAGAAATAATCTAGCGTAACAAAAAATGTTTCGATTTTTTAAAGTGATCGCAAACTTTTTTTGAAATGTGTATGTATTTACGGAAAAAGTATATAAGTATTTTTGTTATTGTCTAGAACAAGCTCTGCTTAGTTTGGCGCTAAATGGTGCTGTGTAAAGTTGTCACAAAAATATTTATTTTTTATTTATTATGTACCTACTTACAGACTTGAAATAATTAGAGTCGACTTTCTAATACTTTCAGTGTTTTCTAATATTAATTTAAAAACACGCGTTTCTTCCCAGCTAGCGCAGAGGAAGTTTTATATTCTTTGCAATGCAATCCTCCCACGAGATAGAATACAAATCTAGATGCAATAATAAATAAAGAATAGTTTATTAAAATGCTTCTGTCAAAGCACGGGAAAATAATTGTCGCCATGTTGACTTGTTAATCAAAGATCTAAAATATAGAACAGACATGTTATTACATAAATTATTAGGCATTGTATTTATTATAAGTATGTACCTATTTACAAAAGAAAAGTATGTAAGTATTATTATATCCATCGTCTAATACCCATAGTCCAAACTCTTCTTAGTTTGGGACTGTGTAAATATTCATAAAATAGACATAGGTACCAATCTGCATTTTTATCTTATATTTTGAATCTGTGAGTAAATACTTAGGCCCCACCCTCTTGTCATGTACAGAGGCCAGCACATCAAGCTACCACAATCTGACAAATTTCTTTGATTTATTTTTAATTGTAATACAAAACAAGTAGGTGCATATTCAATTGCTAAAATTTTACAGTTTCGGATAGCTTGACCTGAGACTGTACATGCATTAATCAGAATCAGAATCAGAATGCTTTTATTTCTCTAGTTGTAATATATCATGTCACTGTAATGTACATATAATGAATCTCATTTTACAGAAAAAAAAGGTACGTGTTTCATTTTGTCCGCAAAGTGGGAGGGAGGGAGCTTTTGAAACTTATCCTAGTCGTTTCCTCGTTTTCTGTTGTTTATACAAATCTAGGTGAGGCTAACGATGAAGCAACGGGGGTTAGCCCCAGCGGTTAGCCGCTTATTATTTAGTAGTGACGCTACAGTCATAGCCTTTTTTTGCTTAGCGTGTGGAAAATCCATCATGGACTTCCGCCGCCCGGGGAGGCGGCGGGGCGTGTCGGACTCCACCCAGAGTGGGTGACCTACCGACTAAAAACCACACGGTGTTCCTTCTCGCACCTGCTGCGTCGGGGGCTACGGGAACAGAGCATTCTTCCGGCTACAGTCATAGCCTACGCTGTCGGCAGGCGGCCAGTCGTTTGAAGAGTGGCTTGTCCCTATCTTTTTTATTAAAATACTGAATTTCACCTACTCTAGTAGCAAAACTCTAGTAGTACATGCATTAAGCATATATATAATATTTGATCAAATATTATTCTCTTATCGTTACACCCACAACTACGTTTTAAATTTAATATCAAATACCTAATAATAATGAACTTAATTTTGGTGTTTTCGCCGAGCGGCGTCGGGTCGCGTGTCTTTTCTCATGAATACTTATAGCGGATTATTGGTTAAATATACTGAGAAGTTGCGTTTTGTCTGTTTAGGGGTGATTTTATGTTTTTTTTTTTAAATCTATAGCCTATTTTTGTAGGTCATGGGCGCGACAGAGATGGGGGGCTCGTGGCTAAGTAATAACTAAGCTGATCAACCAAACTGCAAGGTTAAGCTGCACTAGTCGCGGTCCGTCTGTGGATGGGTGACCATTCATAACACACGGATACCCCTCCCGGGCAACAGACATCTGTCCCGCCGCAAAGAGGGCCTTGGGCGGTGGAATCGGGGCCGTCAGTCGCTCATTGCACTTGGCCCTGGACTCCGTGGTGGGATCGCGGATCATGCGAGAGCGATTCCCGTGATCCCATCACTAAGCGGAAGGTGGTAGTGGTGGTGGTTTTAGTTGGTATGCTGGCCAGGCCACTGGCCCGAGAGCCCGACATAACCGTCCCTCGTCCCCGAGCGGGGCCACATGAATAAGGCGCATTCCCAAAAAAAAAAAGGGAAACAACTAAAGTTCAACGACACGAATAGTGCAATGGCTTCCGACTAAAAGTCCTTGCTCCGAGCTGATACTGAGAATATCATAAAGAAAACCCAAGAACACTTTGCTCGACTTGAGAATGGAAATCAAGAAGACCATTTGCTCAACAGTCTAACTATTCGCAACGCAAGATTTATTATATGAGACAGAGAAAAAAAATCACAATTAATTTGTATGTTTCTTGTTCTGCGATGTCGATGCCATGTTCTGAATGCCTCGATCGCATTTAGAACATCATCAGCGAACACTTGAGGCTTCTCCAACGCAAGGAAGTGTCCGCCATCATTCAGGACTGTGGAATTCAGCAGATTTGGAAACTTCAGCTTCAGTATAGTTGGAGACTGGTACAAAATCTCATCTGAGGCATGGATTGTCCAAGTTGGAACTGGGGTTGGTATCCTGAAAGGAGATTGAGAAGCGTAAACAAAGCTTTTAAGGATCCTGTTGAATCGCTCATACAGAAACAGTAATAAACCTTATACATAACATACCACGCCTGTATTCTCCGAAGGTTTAGGCAGATGTGTACCAAATATCATTGAAAAAATAACACAGCTTTGAGGCAAACGCTCCGCGAGGAACCGTTATGTTGGCATTGGGGGGACTTTGACTCTTATATTCCCAACCTAGCTATTCCTCTTTCGTTTTACAGGGTCTGCAACGCACAAGTGATACTCCTGGTGTTGCAAGCGTCTATAGGCTACGGTAACCGTTTACCATCAGGTGGGCCGTATGCTTGTTGGCCACCTTAGTGGTATAAAAAAAATCAATAACACTATTGGATCGGAATTTGACCTAGGACCTCATATAGCTCCCGTGCTTACAACAAGTAGACCAATGAAGCAGTTCATGAATAAAGAAAAGTGACCCGGAAATATGCTTACGCAAACGCTCCCATGTTGATGGTCCTCAGATTCAAAGTTTCTGCATATATCCTGGACGAGGTGGTAAAACTGTTGGTTATCCAGTAGATCATCAAATTGTCTATCAGCTCGTCACGAGTGTACAAGTCGTCCATCCCTCCATCACTCCTGGTGTAGTACTTCCTCCGAGTCCCCGAAGAAATCAGCTGGAAGGTGTAGGCCAGTTGACCTGACGGGGAGTCCGCCATGGCTACACCTGGAAGGTTAAATATTTTAACATAACAGATGGTAACAGGGTGTGAAAATGTGATGCTCAGATCCTAATATGACTCGGAAAAATCCCTATTTATTATAAGCTAGATGCCAGAAGTGATCTCATGTTTCCCAATCCCATAGTTTCTCAAAGTTCTGTCTTAGTGCTCACCAAACTTACCAATATTACCTTAAATTGTAGACTTGAAATGGTGCGTCTAGCCTCGTAATACCATAATGCAAAGTTACTTTTGACTGACAGATTTTAAAATTGTAATAATTTTTGATAGAGTTGATTGATTTTGATGAAGTAAAGAGTAAATTAATGATAGTCAAGATACGGCCACTGCCTATTTCTTTTCAATTCTTTTAAATATGTACGAGTACATTCAGAAGTAATGATCTTGTGTACATTCAAAGACCTACACAGACACAATGACAGATAAACCAAAACACAATAAATCTGAAAAAGACAACGTTATTTTGTTACTCATTTTCAGTTCCCACCTTTTGTTTTTGCAAAAACAGAGCGATAATTTCATTATATTATTTAAAGATACACTACATAATATGTAGATAATATCTTACAAACTCTGCGTAGGTAGGTAGATATTCATAATTAATTGTAATAAATTTATCACAATAGATAGGTACATTTTATTATTGCAAATTTTCAACTAAATATAATCAAGTCGTATTGCCGTGAAGTTCCGGAATAATTATAAACAAAAATACAGCTCAGAGATAAAGAAAAAAATCCTTTTTAGGTATCAGTGTTTTTTATTAAGCGTATAGCAATTAATATGTTTAAATTAATCAGTGTTCTTATTTAATATCGCATTAGAAGATGTCATTGAAAACTTGTATGGTATTTTCGTAAAATCGTTCGCAGTACCTACAGTTTTTAGATGTAATGAAATATCGCAGTAACAAGACATCGATTGACAACGCGTCGCAATATTATACCTATGTCGTTGAAAGGTTTTCGAAGAAACAAAATTCGATAATACGGCTTTCGCACTCAAGTAGGAATCCCGTACAAAATGGTACAAATTGAATCTTGTGAATCTTATTTTCAGTCCCCCAAATTAGTTTTACAAATACCTACCTACTTATAAGCAATTTACAGACACGCGAAACTAATTATAATTATATTTTATTTATGATAATTTTATAGATTTGTGTTTAATATAGATTTGTATAGTTTTTATGAATCGCGGCCTGTTTTGCGTCTACTGTATTTTTTATTGTCTCTGCGTTACACCAAGGTTGTCTGGCAGAAAATGCCAGGCATTAAGACCGCCTATGTAGGTACCAACTGTGCATAAAGATTTAATAAATAAAATAAAAACTTATCATAAATAAAGTACAACTATCAATCATTTATAATTACTAACCAATAGTGTCAGGTTTTGTGGACTGCATATGAAAATAACCAGATTCTCTGGTTAACACATAAAGCACTCTAAGAATAGGGTACATCCGCTGAGCCAGGTCTGGGTCTACAACCAGCGGAGGGAACACCGAACCCACAAGCCATAACGCTGTAGCTGATGGTGATAACGATAGCCCTAAGTTTGTGTGGTAGCCTAGGACTTCCTGAAAACAATATAATTAACAATCATTAATTCCAAAATGTCACTGTGTGATCATCTAACCTATACCTTCTTGATGACTTATGTTCTTGGAACTTGGCAGAAGTATTGTTTTGGAATAATTCCGTCACTCCTGTATTCCCCAAAGGGTTAGGCCAAGGTTTACTGTTGAACACCGAAAGTTGGCCAGTATGATTAGATCTCATGTAATAAACTCCGAGCTGCTACTGAGAATATCATACAAAAACCCAATAACTGCTCAAACTGAAACGGTTATCGAATCACACTCTTGCTTAGCAGTCGAGATGAAAGCCGAGATCAATGAGAAAAGGACATTATGATCTTAGAAGACTAATGTATAATTCTTACATGAGACATACCTTCGGATATAAAGTCACCATAAACAGACTGATGATGGCGCCCCAGTCTCCACCCTGGACATAAAACCTCTTGAAGCCCAGCCTGTGCATCAGGTTCCTTAGCACCACCGCCATCTCTGTAGCTCCGAGTCCTGGCCGGATCGCCGTCTAGGTACAAGATTCGTACTGTAAATATTTTTAGCAAACAATTGAATGCAGAAAGAAGCAACGAAGCTTCAAATTTCAATGTTTTTAGGATTCTGGACAAAAAAGATCACGTTGTTTTTCACTTTCAATACCTCACTACCATACCTCACTATTATTTGTGATCTGGAAGCCTTGAAGCATCAGATTCCAATATTATCACCAAGAAGTGCAGACGAACACGTTGTTTTTTGCAATTTCGATACCTTACTGCCCCCACACTACGTTTTAGCGTTTGTGGTCTGGTTCACTAGTTTAGCGCACCTCGCACACGTATTATTAGAGCATATACGAACCTCATGTCGCTTAGGTAGTTGCAGGAAGCCTCGAGGGAGGGTGTCATTTCTAGGGAGAGTCGGAGTTGTGCCCCCAATCTAAGAGAGAGTTAGTTACACTTACATCGGAAAATCCAAATCCAGGTAAGCTTGGAGCTATCACCTCCACAGCGAAGTCTCTCTCCCTGGATACAGCTGTGAGTAGTGGCAGTGTGCCGAAGAATTCTCGGACGGAACCAGGAAACCCGTGAAGCAGTAGGAGTGGGACCACTTCCACGTGAGGAGGTGCCTTGAACATCAAAAAAAAATCCTACATTGTTACACACATATTTTATACTCTTATTCTTCGTGTCGATGGTACGAATCTTAAATACTGTTCGCCCTGAACTTTACCACTTAGCCATATTTTATCATCATCATCATCAACCCATATATTGTCCCACTGCTGGGCACGGGTCTCCTCTCATATTGAGAGGGATTAGGCTATAGTCCACCACGCTGGCCTAGTGTGGGTTGGCAGACTTCACAAACCGTCGAGAAAAATCTCTAAGGTATGCAGGTTTCCTCACGATGTTTTCCTTCACCGGTTAAGCAAGTGATAATTAATTTTTATACGCATATTAATTCGAAAAGTCAGGGGTGCGTGCCTTGGGTTCGAACTCGAGACCTTCGACTTGGCAGTCCAATGATACAATGAATGATGAATACCACTAGGCTATTACTGCTTTTTCATATATGCATATTTTATACTACAATACTATCTACTACTGGACTCTAAAGAGATCATCAGGGTTTGCCTTTTCTTCTCAGAGGTCCTAAAATAGAAAATCCCGGCGCCATCTAGTACTAAAAACTAGAGGAAAGTTCTATTTACAGAAATAAATATCATCTATCATAAAAAGGAATTATAAATTATTGATTTCTGACATTTACGCGAATATTATACATTGAAATAAAACTATTTTTTACGGATTTTCTACCCGTGACCATGGACGCTGTAAAGGGTCCGAAACTTCGGGATTAATAATATCAATATACGCGATAAAATCCGTAAAAAGTAGTTTTATTTCAAGGTATTATAAAAATTTAAAAATCCAACTCTCTATTAGGTACTCGACCTTTCTTTTTTGTGGAATCCATTTTCATAGTAATTCTTTTGTCATGTTACCTTTTGTTTAACCCATAGGAAGTGCAGATCCAGGCCCTGGATATTAGTCTTGAACTGCGGGTAACTATTGAGGAGCTGTTCTTGCTGGTGGAAGGGGTACTGATCAGCCCAGTACTCCACCCAGCTGTCCAGGTACTTCGTGTTGAAGCCATATTCAAAGCCCACGCCTTCCAGCGGAGGGGTAAATGGCCGATGGTTCTTAAGACGATGTCTTAGGTCCACGATCATCTAGAAATGGAAATCTGTACTTAAAATATTATCAACCTATACTTCCGTAAAGACTGACCTGGAAAGCTGATTCTGCCAATTGCGAAGCGTGTACTTAGTCCGATAAAGGATGTGCAACATATCTTGGTAGAATTTATTAAGCACAAAAGGGTGAGAGAATCATTGGTACAAAGATTTCACGTAAATCGATGTTATCGTAACATAACCTATGTACAGACGCCAGCAGGTCAAGCTATTCAAAACTGTAAAATTTTGCCAAATTTAATATTAACCTTATTATTTGGTATTAAAGTTGTAAATCTATCAAAGAAATTTTACAGATTGGGTAGCTTGATGTGCTGGCCTTTGTACATTACATAAAAAATACAGTCATATTGAGAACGTGAGGAAATTCAAGTTGGTTAAAACATATTTTAAATTTCGACAGCAATATTATTGCTTGTGAATCTGTTGTTGTTGTAGACATCTACAGACTATTGGCACAATCCATAGTTAATCTGTGGTGGTCTGTGTTATATACAACTCTAGACAAGATGGCGCTAAGCGTCGTCGCTGGCGCCGGTCTGTCGGCGGCGGCGAGTGTCGGCGCCGAAAACGCTGCGCGAGGGCCCGCTGCGCACCGCTGACTCACCTCAGTCACCTCAGCGAATCAGTTCTGTAGTCGGTTGCCGCGAAAAACATCGAATTTTCAAATTTCTCAACCGCACCACTCGACTCGCACCGCAACGCGTTTGTTTCCTTTGTAAAAGTGGTTAATTACACTTACATTTTACCCGCGTAAAACGTAAAAGTAGGTAAAAGTAATTAAGCTTATTGGATTGAAGTTTTCCGCGCCAAATATTTGTAAAATCTTGTGTCTAAATTCTAAAATCTCTTCAAATATCTTGTGTCGTGTTGTGTTGTATTGTGTGTTGTTTAGTTCACTTTTACCTGTTTTATGTTCTGTGTTCATTTGAAAGCCTTTTAAGTGTTATAGTATACTTAAGTTTGTATTTCATTCATAGTGTAGTGCTCTGTGATGTGATGCTTTTACCGCATCCAACCCCTGATACCTACTGAGAACCTGCTCGGCCACACTCAACATTTGCTGTAAGTTTTTAATTTATTTTAAGTTTTAGTAGTAGGTAGCTTGGCGTAGCTGGCACTTTTTGTGGGGGGAGTTTGTCAGAGAGTCTCCTTAGGGTCTCGTGGGGAAGACTCTGACAGAGTAAAGACATTTAAGGCAGGTGACCGGAACCGCATCGATGATTTTGAGATGTGGTGCTGGCGAAAATGGCGCGCACTCCATGGTCGAAATGCTTCGAATACCATGGAGTGCGCGACGGACTAATGTGTCGATACTAAAGGAGCTCGGAATCACTGTGAGACTGTCTACCATTTGCCTACGTAGGATCCTAGAGTACTTTGGCCATATAGCAAGGAAAACAGGTGACAATCTGGAAAAAAATTGTCACTGGCAAAGTAGAAGAATCCGCAGCTCACTCTCCATCACCGTACATGACTCCGTCCAGGCAGCGAGTGACCGATAAAAATAAAAAAAATCGCGAAAAAACATCCGCAATATAATCATTCCCAGAGAAGGTCACGACCCTCAGCATTGAGGAATATGAATTAAGGAGGAGGAGGTTGTTTGACTGCCATCTGTCTAGTTTGGGTAGAGAGAACCTTTGCAAGGCTAATGAGCAGATCAGATACCTATTGATGTTTTTTTGTAAAAATGATTTATAAGAACTATATTTTAGCTCACCTATAGATATTCCTCAACTAGCAATATTGAATATACATTTCCAGTATAAGCTAACCGCGTAGGTTGTATAGGATTTCCGTGCAATGAGAGATCACCTTATACTAGAATTATATGTATAAACATAGATATTAGATACATAGCCATGCGTACCTATAGTGATTCATCATCATCAGTCCATATACTGTCCGACTGCTGGGTACGGGTCTCCTCTCAGAAGGAGAGGGATTAGGCTATAGTCCACCACGCTGGCTTAATCCGGGTTGGCAAACATCACACGCCATCGAGATAATCTCTCAGGCATGCAGGTTTCGTCACGATGTTTTCCTTCATCATTGAAGCGAGGGATGACATTATTAATACGAACATGATTTCGAAAAATCAGAGGTGCGTGCTTTGGATTCGAACCCCAGACCTTTGACTTGCCAGTCCAATGGTCATACCACTAAGCTATCACTGCTATTTTAGGGTTCCGTACCCAAAGGGTTAAAACGAGACCCTATTAATAAGACTGCGCTGTCCGTCCGTCCGTTCATTCGTGCGTCCGTCTGTCACCAGGCTGTATCTCATGAACTGTGATAGCTGGACAGTTGAAATTTCACAAATGATGTATTTCTGTTGCCCCTAAGTATACCTAACAACAAATACTAAAAACAGAATAAAATAAATATTTAAGGGGGACTCCCATAACACGCATGTTTTTTCTGCCGTTTTTTGCTCGATATTAATAACGGGAACAGATAGACGCTTGAAATATTCACTGAATATTTATTTGTATATTCACTTTAAAAATAAATACATACATACATACATACATACACTCACGCCTTTTTCCCATAGGGGTAGGCAGAAACTAAAGAACGCCACTTGCTACGATTCTTGCATACTTCTTTCGCTTCGACCACATTCATACATCTTACTCACTGAATATTTATTTGTATATTCACTTTAAAAATAAATACATAAGTAACAAAATTAAAATATAATAATTATTTATCTGGTACGGAACTCTTCGTGCGCGGGTCTGACTCGCACTTCGTGACTTCGCCTAAATATAATATAATATAAAAAATTATATAGACATTAATTCATTATATTCCACAAAGACCTGGGATGACCTTTATGTCATTAACTTAAAGTTCTAATTTCATTCATTTAATGGACTTCGAGAGATTGAACCAACATAATTAGGTCTACTTACGTCTTTTTCAAAATGCACTTGAAAAGGTCTGATACTGGTATCGTTAAGTAACTTCAGATTCGTGGGACCCCACCATTCATGGTCCAGCAGTGGTATTGAGGGTGTCCTGAAAATGTCCCAGTTTTCCACCCCACAAAACGTTAAAGAGAAAATCAAACATATTTTTAAAAGAACGTCCATTTTGTCAAACACACTTTTTACTGAATAGAAAACGTAGCTATTGAAACTTTTTTAAACGCAACGGCACACTATGGTTTACTCTTCGATCTTGGTTGCGTGGGACCCAGGGACACCCAGACCCGGAACAACTACTTGTAGCTCAAATATTTGTACCGTGCGGTGATAGAACCCACAACCCGTGGTGCAGAAACCGATCGATCACACTACAGCAACTACGCCGTGTCGTCAACTGAATTTTCTATCGGAGATATCAATTTTGCACTTCGTTTCATTAATTTATCAAACGGTTGTGTTTACACAACGGCTTAAATCACCGTATTGAACAACATGCAACCGTTTTCCTTCACTAGCTCGCATAAATGACAGACGTTTAGGAACTAACTAACTAGTACATAAATTGTATAAATATAATGAATAAATTAAGGAATAATTGCTTCACTCGTCGGCTTCGTCTAGATTGGTATTGGAAATGCAGATTGACGGCTTATCCATACTATGTTAACATGGAAGACCCCATTTTAAAAGATAACAGTGTTGTTACTTATTAAAATCCGATATGATCGAGGCCTAATATAGTATCAATGCCTAAAATAAACTAAACTATATTTATATTGTCCCTATTGACCCTTCAAACGTTATTTTGCCATAAAAAAAATCATGAGAGGGGAAAAAATCATCATCCTTATCACCAGGGGTATACAAAATAGCTTACGGCCTATCTTAGACCTACCAAAAACTGTATAAAATTCGGTCAAGCCGTTTCGGAAGAGTTCGATAAGAAACACACAGATTTTTATACTTAGGTATATTGGGTAAAAAGAAACGATTTGTTTTTTGTTCGTTTGTTTGTAGGTAATGTAAACATAAAATATTTTTTTAAATTTTTATATTTTTTTTATAAAATTTATAAATTATTTCATGTATTCTATTCTGCCTCATTAGCCTAGTGGTTCTAAGCGCAACTGCTATGCTAGAGGTCCTGGGTTTGATTCCCAGGTTGAGCAGTGTTTTTGGGTTTTTATAAGAAATCTCAGTGGCAGCACGGAGTTTGGATTTGTACTTGCATCCATATTCCATGGGACGTAAACATACCAGCGAACTGTAGGTGTACAATTGGGAAGCCTTCTCCTACTACTAAGTACTTTTTGAACGTCATTTTTACATCTTCGCCTTAGTTGGGAAGAAGCGACGCAACAAACACCCCAGCAGCAGCAACACATTTCTGTCTTGTAATGTACTCGTATTGAGTGGTAAAATTATGTAAAAAATATTTTTTATGTTGTACAGCTTGCAAAGAAAATTAATTTTCTTTTGAACTTTATAATAAATTGAAACTCCCATGGCCTTGAAGTTTTGAAGCTGCCACTCTAGAATAATAATAATTGTAATTTAAATCCAATTGCCAATTTATCTGACACTTGATTAGCATAGGGTGTCTGACAATAACGTTCAACAATTATTTATTGATTCAATTACGAGTGACGATTGCCAAAAAGATATTAACGTCAAATGAATCAAAAATAAATACCAAAAAAAGGGGATTTTTTCAAGTTTTATTAAAAACATGGTATAAAATATCTAATTTTCTTCTAAATAACAGTCGGTGGAATATTTTAAATACCTATAAAATATTATTTCATAAACATCTGTTTTGTTCACCTTACCCTGCCTAAGATGGCTGGAGGTCATTCGTATTCTTATTTGAAATGCATACTTAGTAGGTACATTATCAACGAGTAGCATGCGCTGTATTTTATATTTCAAAATAATTAAAGATCCCTACAAAAAATATTGTAGTTAATAAACAATTAATATAATATTTCGTATGGATTTCAAATTATTTTGAATATAATAAAATAAAGTTGGTGTGTATAAACATGTCTCTTGGTGGGTGTTCAGTGTGGTCACTGGCCTTCCCTTCGCTGAAATAACTACCACAGATTAAAATAATAGTTTCATTACTTGGTAAAGTTACCTATAATTACATGAATGCTAAATATTTCAGGATATCCCGTTAGAATACTTAACTATTAAAAAATACCGGAAAATGTGATTCAAACTGGAATGCCTGTTTCCTTTCAACGGAATGTGAAACTGTACCCGCTCACTTATTATGTAAGAAAGAACCGTCTCAACTCATGATCGACCCTTAAAGGTATCCCACGCCCATATACTATCCCACTGCTGGGCACAGGTCTCCTCTCAGAATGAGAGAGACTAGGCATTAGTCCACCACACTGGCATAATGCAGGTTAGGTTATAATATTCGCGTAAATGTCAGAAATCAATTTGTTTCTTTAATTCAAAATTAATGTTGATTATTTCTGCTTAGAATCATTAAAAGTCCTTATTGTTTTGCCATAATTTTGCTGCATGTTGTAAAATAAAAACAATAAAAATACTTAGTTATTTTTCGTATACAAGCAATTTTATTTTATCTACCTCAACCAAATATAATTATTAAGTACATTATTAAATATTTTTATACACATTCCCGAAACAAAAAAAATCGTGGTTATAGTCAACAATACACTGGCGTAATGCAGGTTAGCAAACTTCACGTGCTTCACGTGGGTTGTTGAGCTCCCTCTAATATGGTCGAGCTGTAGCTCGACCATATTAGAGGGAGCTCAGTCATTGTGTACAATGACTGATGTATGCGTGCTGTCAACTGGGACTGGTCTACTCAAAGCCGCTGTGGCTCTTTTTTCAAAAGGCCATTTCAGACATTGCCCTGCATTGTGAAACACATTTTGATATTTATTATTGTGTCTGGACTTTAAAAGAGACCATGATTCACTGAGTTTTTTTCGGTGTTTCTTCTCAGAGGTCGTCAGTTAGGAAATGCTGACGCCATCTAGCATAAAAAAAAAAACAAAACATTGACTTGTAAAAGTTTCTCTAAAAGATCTATTTACAGAAAATAAATATTATTTTATTTCATAATTTCATTTCAATATCATTTCATTTAATTTTACAAATGTCTATGTTCTCCTTCACTGTTTATGCGAGTGATAATATTCTTCCTTGTCGTTCCCTCACTAACGAGGGTCGTGACTAGGGTTGCCAACCCTACCATATAATATAGTATCCTACTAGGTATTTTAAGGGATCAAATACTATATTTCTAAAAATGTATATAGTAGGCGAAACTACTATATTTTGCGTAAAGCGGAACGCAGCCTTTATGAATGCTTTTTTAAAAATAAAAATTTAATTATTAAGGCGCAGAGTAGCAGTAAATATTCATTTAAAAGATAAATTACATATTTTAACCACATTCTTTTAAATTTTTTTTGCCATCTATTTTTTAAGTTAATATCTTCAAAAATACTGTTTGATAGAAAAAAAGTTGGTAACCCTAGTCGTCACCATATTTATTTAATTTGTCTCCATTTGCTTCTGTCCTGATCGATAAAGAGTTTTTCCTGTTGCCTCTACAATACTTTTACACCATCGTGTTGGAATTCGGCCCCTGGAGCGCTTCCCCTGCCCTCGATAAGCTGCTTCTCCAGTTCATGCTTAAAATGTAGTTCGTGATAATAACACGCACATCAAATAGAAAAGTCATGTAGGTATTCGACCTGTAATTTGACAGTTCAATATAAGCTGTCACTGGTTTTTTCCCCTCTTTAACCCTACATACATATTACATACTTTTTTTATATGATCCCACTGCAGAGCGAAGCTCTCCGCCATCTCCTTCCACTGATCTCTGTTCAGTGCTATCTGAGGACAGTCTGTGTGGAAAGCGTCCTAATCGTCCCACCAGCGTTTTCTGGACTTTCCTTCATAGAAGGACGTCTACAGGCAACGTAGTAGGTATTGCACCAGAAACTACCACAGATTTTACACCAACAGTTCACCGGTATGGGTCCCATGTAATAGGGGGCGAGTCTATTGCCATTGACCGTGCACAAATCAAAAAAAGCTTGAGAATTTCATAGAAAGCCTAAATGACGCTACTCGGGAATCGATCCCACGAACTCTAGCGTCGTTGTGCTTACGACGACGAGCTAATGAGGCGGTTCGATTAATTAACTGCCCCATTAGTCTAGTGGGTCCTAAGCGCGACTGCTATGCTAGAGGTCTTGGGTTTGATTACCAGGTCGAGCAGGATATTGGATGTTTCTATGAAATTCTCTGTAGCAGCTCGGAGTTTGGATTTGTGCCCGGTTAATGGCAATAGGCTCACCCACTATTACATGGGACCTAAATAATGCGAACTGTGGGTGTACATTGGTATCTACCTCTAACCCTTTGGGGAATACAGGCGTGATGGTATGTTAGGTTTTAAACATTTTATAATACTTACTTTTGTGATAAATATACAAATTGATAACGTAACTTGACATTAACAAAATACTCGCCAAGAAATCATCCGTTGCCAGTGTTGCAAGGAAAAGAAAATAACTTCGCGGATCTAGAGCTGTTTTTTAATTGTTTTAGGTAGCCGTGATAATAATTTGACATAACGACGAAGCGAAGTAAAACTTTTTAATCTTTCTCTGTCACAGCAAACTTCGGGGTTTTAATTAAGCGGTCGGAACTGTTATTTTTTATCACTGTGAAATGTATCGGTTTACCATGGAGTGATTAATTTTGTTTGAATTTTTTTAGCTTCACTTTTTTGAGGGTTATGCTTTTACTCGATCGTGCAAAAGGTGATGTAATGCCCAAGGGAATTTAAAAAAAGTTAGTCGCTATGTTCCTGACGTCTTGTTTATTTCTTTTCAGTCGGGTTTTTTAAATTTATGTTTTAATTTTCTGTATCATTTTCCATGAATGGACGTAGCTTCGCAGACAGGCAAAAAATATACTTTCCAATTGGGGCGATAAAAATCATATTAATAAAACATTATTATCATCGGCACCATGCGTAAGGGGGCTTAGTTTATTCAATAGCGGGGTTCCCATGCTCCCATGGGATATCAACGTCAAGTGTCATGGCCGCCCACAAATGACGGCGCGTGCGAGGGGTGATTGAAAACGTATTGAGATTTAATGTGTTAGAGATTGTTGAGATAATTTTTGATCCAGTCTTTTTTATGTAATGGTGATTGGAGTAGGTATACTATTGGTCTTAATAATACATTGTAAAATTCTGGGAAAAAAATATCTTATCCCGTGGAATATCCATACTAATATGTATCTACATAATTATGTTTTTTTTTTTAATATTTTAATGATCAGATATTTTAATGAAACGTATGTTTCAGATCATTGACCCTAATTCAATATACCTACTCCGATAACTTTACTGGTAATGACACTTCCAAACTCGGTATCAGGAATGGTGTAGGAAAATAAAACCGATGTCAAGCATTGTGTCTCTTTAAAACGTGTGTATCTGTGTGTGTATCTTTAAAACTGATAGGTACCACTCATATTTTATCCTCTGAACCTTTTCCCAACTATATTAGTGTTGGCTTCTAGTCTACCTGAACTCTGAAGGGTCTTAACTCATACTTAACGTGACCATTTATTTTTTGTCTCAAAAAGGGACATTGGTTTATTTAGGTTAATTAACAGGTAGTCAATAATAAAAACTTGAGAGGTGTCAAGGGACACCCGGATGGAACGAAGTTCCTTTCATTAAAATTTAATAATTAAAAATAAAAAAACCTGTATACACTCAACAATTCACAACGCGCGAAATTCAAATATTGTCATTCACTCAATAATATTTGAATGCTTGTCAACAATATTTGAATTTCGCGCGTTGTGAATTGTTGAGTGTATACAGGTTTTTTTTTTTTAATTATTAAATTTTACAACGCCCCCTTTCACAACGCGCGATAAGGAACTTAAAAAAACACTTTTTTAAAGTTATTTATTCAGAATAAGTTAGCTTACTTTAGCACACTGGATTAGCAAGCTGAAGTGGCAGTGGGCTGGCCATATCTACAGAAGAACCGAAAACCGCTGGGGTAGACGTGTTCTCGAGTGGAGACCGCGACTCGGCAAACGTAGTGTAGGACCCCCTCCGGCAAGATGGAGTGATGATTTGCGAAAGGCTGCTGGTAGAAGCTGGATGCGAAAAGCCGAGGACAGGGTGAAATGGCGCACATTAGGGGAGGCCTACGTCCAGCAGTGGACTAGTATAGGCTGATGATGATAATAGCTGGTGATGATTTTAAGTAAGAATGAAACTCTTGGCACGTTTCGAAAAACGGGACAATTTCGCGTCCCACAGTTAATTTCGGGGACACCGGGACTCGTAACTATAAAAAGGGACAGTCCCGTTCAAAACGGGACGTCTGGTCACGTTACTCATACTCTACGCTATTCAAAACTGTCAACTGTTTTCCCAATTGAATATAAACCCTTATTGCTTTGGATTAAAGTTGAAAATCAATCAAAAAAATTTGACATATTCATATTCATATTCTTTATTGCATACCATAATGTACATTAAGGTGTTGTAATTAGACAAGAATCATTATGTACCCTGTAGGGCACAGCAATTTTAGAAGAGAGGAGGATTTATTTTTACTAGCTACCTACGGTTACCAATTACAATTATTAAGCATTATAAAATAAAGGTATGTTATTATATTAATTATAGGCTTTGTCTTACATTATTTATTTGAATGATTAAGTATATATAGCATGTATTTATATATTTATGTGATGATGACTAGAATATTACGACACAGATATGTTAGTTTATTTTTTTGGAACTATTCATCTCATTACATTATTTTATTTGTAGATTTTTGTTTCATTTAATTAGGCTTACCTACTTTAATTCATATTATTGTAAGTATGTACTTATAAGTAATTATATTTTTATATTTACATAATATTGTGGTAGTTCGATGTTCTGGCTTCTGTACAAAATTACAAGTGTTGACTGAAATACTTACGTCATTATTAAGTTTTCTTTTTATTCATTCTAAATTAGATAATTATGAGCTTTATACCTATTATTTTGTAATTGTGATTTCGTAGTATGCACATAATGTTATGTTATGTACAATCTAGGTCAAAATATTTATTTCTAAGGCGTTTGTATTGTGGTTGTAATGTGTTTTATGCATCAAATAAAATAAAATAAATCAATGCAAAATAAAGTACGATACTTACTTACTTAGAAAAAATTATCTAGTTACTTACTTGGAATTACTCCCACTATGCCCTACCTCTGTTCGATGTAATTCGATAAGAAGTACAACCCGTGAGGTTACTAAAGTAATTAGGGAATCTAAGTGTAGGTATTAATGAGTAATGAAAATGTAAATGAGTGGTAGCCATACTATTTAATTATGCTATACGCTCGCCAGAAAACCAGCAATATTTTCAATTGACTTTTTTATTTTGTTCAATTATGTGTCAGGTAGCGACATCTATCGGTACGATTGTAAAAGCATTATGGCGCTAAAGTGTGGCCAAGTTAAGAACTAGTTCGCTTTTGTGTAAGTCTGGTATGATATTGATTATAAGGAGTTTCTATAGATGGCGCTGTTTTGTGAATTGAAGTTGATTTTTGTTTTTCATGAGAAGTATTATTCAACGGTTTGCAAGTATTTGGCATTCTGTCATTTTTGAAGGACAACATTAAAGTCAGTCATTGGTCTTTCTTGAGCTTCTCCCAATGTTTTCACTGAAATAAAATTTGTCTTGTAAAAGGGAAAATTAAAGACCAATGTATTTAAAAATTAAACTAATAATTACTTTATTTAGGCGTATTTTTCAGCGTTACACAAAACATACTAGAAGTTTTTATTATTTTTAATTCATAATATTCGATTCGTCTTATTTTCTACGATAGAGGAAAATTTAAGCCCGTTTACACGTTGTGTAGAAATTTAAAGTAGGTACGTATTTGCATACCAAACCATTCTGTAGCCTAATTACTGGTCATCTGAAAAGGTAAAATTGATTGTAAGTTTTAACATAGTACGTTTTCGCTTGCACACAACTAGTCTTTAGTGGTGTGTTTGCTAGTTTAATGCTGGTACCAACGGCCCTCTGTCAGCAAGTCTTAGTGCTTTAATTCTATAAAAAGTGTAAACGGGCTTTCAAACAAATAATGTAATCATAATATTTTTTATTGTCAAACATAGCTAGAATATTAAATTGTAAATAGTTTTCTGTTTTACTACCTAGTCGTAGTACCGAAAATCGTCGCAACATCTCGATGGCGCTAATAAAATATTGACTGTGATTTTTTTATTTATCTGTTTTTACCGAAACAATTTTCAAGAAACTTGAAACTAAAAGAAAAATTGTTTTTACAAATATGGTATGGCACTGTGTGGCTGCTTACACAGTCTTGCAAAAAAAATATAATAAAAAATCATCACTATTAGCGCCATCTACTACCAACTCTTAGAATTAATAATTTATTGTCAGATTCAACTTTATTGTCGTGCAGGAAGTTCGTTGCTTATATTATAGAAGAAATAACAAATTATAGTCTATGGTAAGATTGTTAATGTTTACAGATAGGTAAATATTTTGTACAATCTAAAGTCTTTTAAGGAGACACTAAGCTAGTTAAAGCCTCTCTATCTTATTCTACTACGAGGTGGTATGTGAACAAAAAAAATAAGTGTAAGTAATAGGTATGTACAGTCGCCAGCAGGTCAAGCTATCCAAAACTGTAAAATTTTCTCAATTGAACATTAACCTTATTACTTTGAAAAAAAAAAAGTTGAAAATAAGATATCAAAGATATTTTGACAGATTGGGGTAGCTTGATGTGCTGGCCTGCCTCTGTACTTGATTACAGTAAGTACTAATTAAAAAATATATAATTAGATTGTTTAGCGGCAAAACATAGTGTAGAAAAATCACAAATCATTCTGATCAAGGAATAAAATCTCTATTACCCCGAGTTTTCATTGATCCCACTCACTCTTTGAAAGTTAGATTGAGAGATAGACCTTTCCAGCGTGTTTTGTCGTCAGTGGAAACGCGATGTAAGGTATTGAGTCTGTTTAGTGACGCTTGGGACTTGTCATTGAAGTTATGCAGTGTCTTTGTCCTCGGAGCCTCTGCATCCAGTTTAACCAGAAGCGGCTCAATATCAGTATTTTACACGAAGGGACTGCCATTAGAACTCTGCAACCCAATTTCTGTGTAATACCGATATCCTGAGGATACTGGTTGTTAGGTTTTTGGGCTTCTGGCTACCATTAACGATTGTCATAGGTGTTCGTATGGCAACCAGGATCGATGGCTACGGATAGCACGTAAAGTCGTCGGATCTAGATATAAGGAGTCGAGGTCACCCATCCACAGACTGACCACGACAAGAGCAGCTGAACCATTGAAGATCGGTTGATCAGCGTACTTATTACTTAGCCACGATCCCCTATTCTAGTTATTTAAAGCTTCTTTTTGAACTAAAATTGTAGCGGTGATATCCCAAAGTCAGCTGCTCCCTGAACGTAAGGGCCGTGGTAAGGCGCCAAGGAGATATTCACCTTCGCGCTAGCCGCGCTGTGCATCCGAACGTTTTGTCGCGCATGCGCTCTGCGTCGCCAATCAGACGGCCGGCGCCGACCGCATTAGAACGAATGTGATTGGTTCTCAGAAGTTTATAAAATATGGCGGATTGTAATGTAGTGCAATGTGTCCTGTGTACTCTTTTTTGTTTAAAGTTTTATGACTAATGATGAACAAGCCTGTATTTCAAACGACCCACCCGGACTATAAAATATAATTTCATAAAATTTTCGAAAAGTCAGGCTTCAAGCTCTAGCCCTTTGACTTGGCTTTTTGTTTTTGTTCTGTCATCAGTGTTCATCACAACATATTTAAGTAGATTCTGAATTTAAAAAGAAGAGACCCATTTTGTTCTTCTTGCAAGAATATTGATTATCTATCTAGAATCATTCTTTCCGTGCTACATTTTGCCGCATATAAATTTTTTGGTATAGATAATTAGGTTTATTGTAGGTATGTATTTTGAACTTCAAGCTACAGAAATCGCATGACACAATGTCATGAAAGGCTCTCAAGTGTCGCACAAGGACCAATTACACTTCTCAGCTTTAAATACTCCTCAAGGTCAAGGTCGCAAGATTCTGTTCGATTCCCAGGTCGAGAAGTATCATTGGATTTTTCTAGGAAATTCTCAGTAGTAACTCGAAGTTGTCATTTATTTCTGTAAGTAGATCTTTTAAAGACACTTTTACAAGTCAATGTTTTACATTTTTCTAAGCTAGATGGCTCCGGCATTTCCTAACTGACGATCTCTGAGAAGAAAGACCGAAATAAACTCAGAGAATCATAGTCTCTTTTAAAGTCCAGACATAGAATAGTAACAATTGTGAGAGTGATTTGTGCCCGGTTGTCAGCTATTTAGCCTACATGGGACCTAAATACTTATACCCGCAAATTGTTGGTGAGTAAGTAATGTACCTACCTACACTCCTGTCTAACCCTTCAGGAAATACGGGCGTGATGGTACCTAACTAAGTATGCACTTGGATAATTTACTCTTTTCCTACAGGCACAATGCAAAATCATTGAATTTCATAATGTGCTTATGAAATTCAAACATTAGCAGAAATTTGCACACGTACACTATAATAATGGGCGTCATACACGGCGAATATACTATAATATTTTATATTAAGATAAAATATCGCTCACTATATAGTTTGTATTAACTGTCAGAGTGTACACCAAGCCTTTGAAAGGCAAACGAGCAGACGGATCGCTTGATGGTAAGCGACTTCCGCCGTCCATGGACACCCGCACCACCAGAGGAGTCACAAGCGCGTTGCCGGTCCGGTCCGGATATGTGATACCTTAAGATACTATAATATTTTATATCCAGGCATCTTATCATAAAATATTATAGTATCTTCGCCGTGTGAGACGCCCTTAAACGATAAGGGCTCAGGAAGGTGGGGCGTGTCTTCGTGGATGGCACTATCTGTACAGCTGTGTAGATTGTCGCAAAAAGTGTTCCACAAAAAACCTACAGTAGCCCGATTCACGTAATTAAAACCGTAGCGATTAATCGTTGGAACAGTTTTCCTATTCACATCCGCGATCGAAACGTTTTCAAATTGTTGAACTGTGTGATATAGTTTAGTATTAGTATTAGTACGGTTATTTTTCAACAGGATGACTTCTAAATCGCTCCGACTGACGGATGTGAATAGGAAAACTGTTTCAACGATTAAGTCGCTGCGACATCGCTACGGTTTACGGCTACGTGAATCGGGCTACAGAACATTTACTTGCCTTTCCTTGCCTAATTTATAATAAGTCACGACCATGACAGGCTGCGGTCCAGCTTTCCTCATGGAAGGCCTCTCCTTGCTTCTGATCCTACGCTATAACCTGCAGAAAGCCTACAAAAGCAGAAAATATAATATTACCGTCTTTCTAAACGCTTTTAATCTAAGAGCACCCGCTTGTTGTGAACATAGCCTTTTAAGTCCCTTTCAACGTAGTAGCTTATAAGTCCCTTACATAAAATTTGCTAAGTAATGTAATTGATCCATTGTGTCAAGTCTTGGGTTGCTAATAAAGTCTAAAATAGGCACACTACTACCACATCACGTAGCTAAAAGGCTAAGCCTTATTACTAAGAATTAGATATAGTTTAGCTCACACCTATTCCACACACAAAATAATTATGACGACATTTGAAATTATTGATATATTGCATCACAGCAATCGAATACATTATTTTCATTTCAATCTTGTGAATCGGTCCGTCTTTACAAATGAGATGCAGGTCTGGCTCAAATTATTGATAAGGTTAAGTTTGTGCCGCTCTTTTTAGCCCAATTCGAATTTTAAGTAATTCGTATTAGGTAAGTACATTGTGGATTCATAGCAATAATCATTGCAACACTATAAGTACTTATTTTAGCAACATATAATTATATTACACTTTATAGTCACAGAATGGGATAGAGGGCTATGTCTTTAAACACGTAATTTGCAAAATCGATCCCAACAATAATCTGTCCAGATTTTTACAATCAAAAGTTTTCATATAACAAAGTATCTAGGTACATAATTATAATTAATTATTGTTATATTCTTTTTAAGGCGGATGCGCTCTCTGATTCCGCCAAATAAATTGTGAACAGTTATTCAAAATATTATAAGATTTATATTGATTTATAATAAAGCTGTAAATACGATATAGGTAGGTACTGTGGGAGGTTTATTAAAAAAAACTCTCGGTTAAAAGGGACTCTGCGACTTTATTCTTCAAAGGTCAAGGAATAACTGACACAATCATTGATTCACTTTTTTCACTAAACATTCTACAATAATTTCAAATGATTATTTATTCTTAAACCAGCCAGTCTCACGCTGACTCCTGGTAGCGACCTCTACATCAGCTACGCCCACCATCATGGATAATACTTCCAGTGTTATCCATATAGAGAAGAAATAAACATGTCCCTACCTAGTGCCTAACTCGAACTGTCAGTTTCAGGCGAAAATATTATTACACCGCACGTGAGGCATGTCCTTTGCTAAAGGATAGTTTGTGGCGTGTTGCATCTCTTGTGCTAAATTAAAAAAAAACATTTACCTAAACTAACATTTGTGTGCATAACTATACACAAGAGAAATAACATCTATCACAGTAAAGAATTAAAGAGAACAATGTCGCCACAAACTTCAACGCGACAAAACGCCTGGAAAAGACGCGAAGCAGCCTCCTCTCTACTGATGCTTCAAAATTTTAAGTACAATCAGCACCGCATCATTCCTGAAGGGTCTAAGAAATTCAAATTAAATACAATACCACATCTTAATTCTTAACTTTTTTCTAACGCAATTGAGTCAGAGAAAGGAAAAGATTAAATTGCCATATTGTCTTAGCATGAAATCACTCCGAATAAAATGCAAAAATTTACTTGACTTCCCATATTTAAATCTCAATAAACACACATTAACGTTCCATTGAATTAAATATGTTATGGAACCTTCGGATATTGCTGAATCGGTTGTGTTCAAAACAAACACACTTTGCAAAGAGTATATCTTATCAACAAAGTCGAAAACAGCTTTTTCCGAATCCTTCCCCCTGACAGTTCGAGTTAGGCACTAGGTAGGGACATGTTTATTTCTTCTCTATATGGATAACACTGGAAGTATTATCCATGATGGTGGGCGTAGCTGATGTAGAGGTCGCTACCAGGAGTCAGCGTGAGACTGGCTGGTTTAAGAAGAAATAATCATTTGAAATTATTGTAGAATGTTTAGTGAAAAAAGTGAATCAATACACCTCTACAGTACGTACTTTCTGTCGCAAATAATATTATTGCCCATATCCTACAAAGTTTAATTGAAATAATAATTACGACAAAACAATTTCTATTGGAATTTGGCGGAAATGGATGCCTCCGCCTTAAATAAGAGCAAGTTCACACACATTTTCATCTACAACATACATTTCTAATGCAAGCAAGCTGTTTTAAGGGAACTTACATAATACGAAGCAACACTATTATTTTTTTAATACATATTTCATTTCAATATTATAAAAAATCTAGAAAATGTATAAATTCACAACCTATTAAATTTGTCTATTAATAATCAATGTGATTATGATTTTATTATTTAATTATTATTATTTTCTCCAATATTTTTTTCTCTAGAGAAACTATTTGCAAATAATTGATTAAATAATTATATTTTATTTGATCTTACTGCAGGGGTTTAGGCCTTCTAAGTTAATAATTTGTTATGACTTAAGTATTAGATTATATTTACGTCAACCATTTTTGCGATGTTTATTTCCAACTAACTAATTATTTTATGGTTTTCATCTTTAACGTCTCAAAGGACCCATGTCCAAAGATGTACATAATTTCAAAATATGAATAAATTTGAATAATTATATTGGAACTTTTATAAACTTTCATAATTATGATCGATGATCATACAAAACGAATGGAATAAACTTTTAATAATAATTATAATAAGAAATACATTTGTATGGCAGGTTTACACTAATGAAGGCAACATTCTAAATGGACAATTATTACACAATCATACATTTCGCTTTTATTTACATGAAATCAATTTATAATATAAATAAATTATATTTTTCATCTTTCTTTACTTCATGATAATATCTTAGAACATTTAAAAGCTAGTATAGGTGCTTTGCATTGAAGTAGATGAAGTACTAAAAAAACTACTCTTGTAAATCCATCGAATTTATTGGAATTACCGCGGACCACCGTTTTCTATTGTATTAAAGCTTTTTTTGGTGATGCCATCTTGAACTTGCCAAGAGATAGCATCTTCGGAAAGAGGCTTAGTACTATTTTCCTAGGATATAACAAATGCTTTCATATTAAATGTTCTGAGATACCAACCAACAAAAACTTCAAAGAACTAAAAATGTTAAGAACATGTTTTTACAACCTTAAACAGTAAAATATAGCAATAGAATCTAACAGCTAACACACAACAGCAGTTCATAAGATGCCAATTTTACACGCTATGAAACATAATTTAAATTGTTCCCAAATTTTTTATACAAATGAAAACACTATCCGTTATTGTATGTACCAACAGTTTTTTTCAGTAAATAAGTACCATTTGATACAGTTAAACAAAAAAAAAATTAAATTACATGAAGCTAGTATATAGATTTAGAAACAAAAACTAATAGTAAATAAGAGGTATTTTACGGACGAATGCATCTAGTAATACGCCACGAATACGTCTGTTCGCAGTATATTATACATAATGTATACGCGATTATGCGCAACCGCGACTGCGTAGACGCAACGCTTACGTTCGTAAAATGAGGAAAAATCCATAGAAGTCCATAGTAGCTATAATGATATTAGTAACAAAATATAATTTACTAGTATAATAAAAATAATAATTAGGTAAGTATTTACTAATATTTAATTATTTCGTTTAATTCAAGAATAATAATTATAATCCTATTATATATCTACTGTCACGGCATTCTGCTATTTTTCACTCAAATAAATACTATTCAGATAATCAAACCGTCTCTAGGCTAATTATTTTTTTATTCATAATAATAATTTATTGTCTTAATTATTGTCGTAGTTAAGATAGGAAAGCTCGATAAAATATTAATCAGTATATAATTAAGATAGATATTTTTGCTAATCTCTGGAAATTGGTATTTTTTTTCTATTTTCTTTTTAATCACTCTAGAGAGATAGAGGTAAAGTGTGGACCACTGCAATCTTAAACAAACTAAGTTTGAATGAAACTATTTAGATATGGATTTAAGGATATGCGAGTAGAATATCTTTTTACTAAAATTTCTAAAGATTATTATCGCCCACCATAAAATTACGTGGCATATTTTTTTTATTAAAAAATGTTTAAAAGCACAGCCAAAATTTCGCGGTGGATTCGATATAATTTTGTTCCTACGTACAATTAATTGTTCGTAGCTTCGTGTTTACTTGACAACTTTGCATTCTTTTAAGCCACTTTAATACAGGGACCTACATCCTCTTTCTAGCCTACACTATACAATGTTAACCCTTACATCTCTGATTTAAAAAGGCCATTATCGTGGTGTTTGAAAGTTCTTTCTCAATTCTTATCTTTTGAAAAAGGGTTTATTAAGACTGTCATATCCTTTTTACGCCATGGACTATTCTTTTACAGTTTGGTGCATAGAAGATCTTTTGAACTTACAAGGTGTCTTGTCATATTTATATTCTTACCTTTACAGATTTAATTGACATTTTCATTTAATACCTTCATATTTTTTTATTGTTTCACCAATTTCCAAACTATCTCCTTTCTCCTTTAAAATCTTTCTACTTATCTACATCTAAACCAAAAGCTTTCAAGTAAACACAAAGGTATAATAACTTTTTACCTCTTCGGCGAAAGACTTTGAACATAATTTGGGTCCATCTCATCTAAATCCTTGCCTTTAGTCTCCGGGACACAGCAAACCACGAAACAGAGACCCCCTACACTTATAGAAGCATACAACCAAAATGCTCCATGCAATCCCAACGTCTGTTGGAAATCTACAAAGGTTTTAACACCGACAAAAGCGCAGAGATAGCTAAAGGCTGTCGCCATTGCACTGCCAAACGCCCTGTACTCCAACGGAAACAACTCTCCAATCAAAAGCCAAGAAATAGGACTCATACCAAGAGAAAACGCAATCGTAAAGACCAAAACGCATAGAAGAGGAATCCAGTCATTCTGACCAATCGTCTGATGAAACATTACGTTCTGGATACGTTGATTCCGATGCACTTCTTCATAGTATGCGTAGCTCCCAAAACCAGCCAATGCCATGGACATGAGTACTGAACTCACTATCAGTAGAGGTAAACGGCCTACGGTATCAATGAGCAAACCAGAGAGACAAGACGCGAGGAGCTGGACAAAGGACACAGCAATTGCAGCTCCATGAGGGTTCATACCTCCGAAAGTCTTCCTAAATATAGGCACAGCGTAAAAGGAAAACGCGTGAGCCCCAGAAAATCTTTGGAACATCATAAGGCCGCACGTCACCAAAATTGGTCCTAAGAGCCTATTCATAGTTCTGACATCTAATGAGTTAATTAGCTGACTTCCAGACATTTGACTCTGTCTTTGGCTGAAATTCTTACTAGCAAGAACATTTGTGCGTATTGTGGCTAACTCCTGCGCGACATCTGAGTTTGGGCCTCGGAGCCAGAGAAGACTTTTATATGCCTCCTCGTCTTTTCCTGTTAAGACGAGGTAGCTTGGTGTTTCTGGTATGTATAGCACGGTGCAGAAGAGAAGTAAGGGGGCAGCTGATATACATAGCGCTAACTGCTGCCAGTCCAGGTAAGCGCCGATGGTGAAGCTGAAGAGTACTCCAAGATGGCCGACTATTTTGAGAACGGCACTGAGGCATCCCCGGATGTCGGGGACTGATATCTCGCTGATGTAGACCTGGAATAACAAAACAAGATATGGATTAATCATTGATAATATTATGTATGGTTTGGATGATGATATATTAGCTAAATTGGTTACCTCTAAATTGGTTTGCGTAGGTCTGATGGTAGTCGCTTTGTGTAAAATACTGACATTCAGCCGCATCCGGCTAGACTGGAAGCCGACCCCAAGATAGGAATCATCATGATCATGATGATTTTTTATCATGTTAGTATTAAAACCAGCATATTTTTTTGAAACTGACCTAAATTGGGCCTTTAAATATTTGATAGTGATGAGACGAAAACCTCTTAGCAATTTCTAGTACACCATCACGCCTGTATTCCCCGAAGGGTTAGGCAGATAAAAAAAAACGAGCATAGTACAAGTCAAACTCTGGATTTTTACCAGATCGATCGTTTGTATTATATTTAGATAAACATGTAACCTAATACTATAGCCTAATCCCTCTCATTCTGTGAGAGGAGACCCGTGCCCAACAGTGGGACTGTATATGGGTTGCTGATGATACATGTAACCACTGGATATTTTTATAATATTGTGCGGCCAGACTAAATAATGTAACGTCTTTCATTTTCGAAAGAAAATGAGTTTTGTAATAATCCAAGGACAAGATTCTTGCCTTTTCTGTCAAACTAATTATAAAGTTAGTGTTTGAATCACCACGAATACATCAAACAAACGACAAATTAATTAAATTTTAACCGCTTTTGAAGTCATAAATACTTAAGTAATTATATCGTAAGAACTTTGCTTTTGGGAAAAGTTTTGTGAATGACGTCCAAGACTGTCAAACAAGCCGACTGGCAGGAATTTAAAATCCGAATGCGAATCCGAATGGCCGAATTTAAAAAATCCAACATCTGTCAAGTTTAGTTAATTATAAGTGGGGTGCGCATTATGTATGCTTTTAAAGGCAAATTAGTACATAATTGATCGCCAGGAGAGGTGGCGATGTATGTCGAACTCATACTGACAAAATACCGCACTTGCCTACCCTTGCTTTGTCTATGTCTTGATGACTGGCAAGTGTTTTCTAACCATAAGGGTCGACATTCAATATAACCAGCTAGGAAATACCGACGCCATCTAGTATTAAGTTGCTAAAAGCTGGTCCCGTACTGTCGTGAATTCAACCTTCAAATCGGTTGAACAACTCGAAATATCCTGTTACTTAGTCATTCAAAAACCAAAAACAATAACTTTTTACGATGCATAGCGACAGTGATAAAAGATCAATGCCACCAGAATCTCCAAAATCAAACAACTACTAAGTAAGTACTTACAATAGGGATGTGCTTTGTCTTAACAATCTTCTTATTGTTTGAACCATGCGGGCCAGAAATTGGTCCTTTCAATCTTTGTCGAATATTATCAAAGCAAAATATTAATTACTTAGCTATTTTCGAGTTGTTAAAAGGTCTATTTTTATCTGATCAGTATATTCTTAGAAGGTCGACTCTTCTAAAAATATATTTTTGTTAATTTGTCATTTTTCATACCGAAACATTATTTAGGTCGAGAATTTTGAATGTTATTTTAATTTTCTTTCTAAGATAAATAAAGTTTTAGACGTCTAAGGCATTCATGAGGATGATCAGTAATATTTCTGGTTATTAAGCAACTATTTTGGTCTTTTGGTCCTTAGCACAAAGTTACGTTCTGCGGAATCGTGACCACTACGCCATGAAACTATGTCTTATTTTTAGATTTTTAGATACCCAGGTAATACCCGTTATGTATTAAAGGACAAGTTTCTTATCACATATAGTAATTAACCCACATACTGTCCCACTGCTGGGCACGGGTCTCCTCTCACATAATGAGAGGGATTAGGCTATAGTCCACCACGCTGGCCTAGTACAGGTTGGCAGACTTTTCACACTGTCAAGAAAAATCTCTAAGGTAGCAAGGTTTCCTCACGATGTTTTCCTTCACCGGTTAAGCAAGTGATAATTAATTATAAATACACACATGAATTCGAGTGCGTGCCTTGAATTCGAACTTGAGACCATTGACTTGGCAGTCCAATGGTCCTATCACTAGATTATTACTGCTTTCATTTTATCATATACGGGTCAAGAAATTACAAAGTTTTAGATCGGTATGTTGTTGAAACTACTTGGAAGAGATTTTTAACAGTGTTAGGTAAGTACAGAATTAACACTTAATTCTCGTTCCCTGCGATCCGCCGCAATTACTGTAGGCATTTTTTTAAAACGTTGCCCCACATTAGGAGAACAACTCCTGTATCGTGCGTTTACAAACACATATTATCACACACAAACACCCGGACCCGGAACAACTACCTGTAGGTCCCGTACAACAAAACATGTGTATCATGTTTTCTTTTATGCGGGGATTGAACCCACACCCGTGTTACAGAAGTCGATTACTCAGCTGCTGCGGCAAAGGTTTCGTCAAATTGGTTATTAATATAGTGAAACAAATCTTTCTGAAACTGACCTGGGACAGCATTGTCAGTATGGAACAGCAGAATCCTCCGAGGAATGCTGTGACGCACATCATCCTTACAGATGTAGCAATGGTGGTGAGCAGCCAGGATAGGCTGCACGGTGCCGCAGCTAGGGACAGCACGCGGCGCCGCCCGTGACGCATCGCCGCGCCACCCGCCATACCTCCGAAGAGTGCGCCTAGAAGGACCAATACGCTTATGTATCCAAAGACTTAGGCTGAGTGGCCATGGTATGTTTGTAACACTGCTCCACCTGGGAATTAAAACCAAGGCCTAGCGCTCAAAAATGTAATAAACAATGGTGTCGGACATAAGTGGTTCATTTCCCTCCACACATACAACACCCAAGACACACCCCGGCACCCCCGGGTCACCAACATTGGTGACCCCGACGTGATGAGTATTAAGTGCGTGGAGGGAAATGATACTTATTAAGTCCAGCCTTATATCTGTACACACAAGTTGTTCCTTGTGCTACGCTACACCGACTGTGTTAGCTGCCGCGCACACGGTTTTTTCTGACACGTAAAACTACATCCGTTCCCCATGGTAATAATATGTATTGTAATTATTGGCTTTATATTATTATTTTTATTCGCTTATTAATATTATCCACAAGCCTCCTCTCAAAGTACCTACGATTTACGAGTCACGCAGTGTTGAGTATTTCCAATAGGACTCGGAATTTAGATTTGTGCTCTTTTTTAATAATAATATTTTTTTTTTGTAAATACTTACTCATAATACATAAGAAACACCCAGGCGAATACAAACACTTATGTTCATTACATAAATATTTGTGTCCCGTGGGTATCGAACCCAAGACCTCGTGATCGGCAGTTCGACACTAAAACCACTAGAACACTAGACGTCTTCAAACTTTAACCCGTTAAGTAACAAAATTACAGACACAATAAAAAATCTATTCTGGTGTTCTTGTACCCCGCGGGCGTTACGAGAATTTCTTAAACCTAGAACATACAGGTGATCTGTGCTATTATACCCCTACCCAACCCTTCAGGGAATACAGGTTATTTATGAATAAACTTCAGCATAACATTCTGGTAGACTCCATCATGCCACTAAAGCCAAAGAATTTTAATTAAATTCCGTCTGAGCATCTGCGGAACCCACTGGCTAGCATTACGACGGATATTGTTCATTTTTGCGTCTACCCGCTATTTTAGAGCAAAGGGGATTGCCATGAACCTACTTATTCTTTTTACCCGACTGTGCTACGCAAAGGAGGGTTATGTGTTTATCAGCCTATGTATGTATGTTTGTTCCTTTGTGGCACTCTATAAACCAAACGGGTGGGTCGATTTTGATGATACTTATATCACTGAAAACATGACAGTAATCGAAATTCAATATGGTGAGAAACAGACGCCATATTGTTTGTAAGAAAAAAAAATGAAGTTGGTGAACTATGTTTACGTTTCTCTCATCAGTTTTCATTCGAATGTCCCGACTGTTAAAGTCGCCTTGTTCTTGACGTCTTGTTTTTTCTTTTTCGTCGGATTTTTGTAATTTTAAAATTAATTTGAAGTTTTAATTTTACTTTCAAAATGTGCAATTACTAGAGATACTGTGTATTAAATAGGGACCCTTAAATTTGATATTGTATGTACTACAATATTTTTATTAAATATCCAAAAAATATGCGTTGGCCGGGAATCGAACCCGGATCAACTGCTTGGAAGGCAACTATGCTGACCATTACACCACCAACGCATGTGATATATTGATAAAATTACTTGTATAGATCAGATTATTACAAAAAGTATTGAAATTCTAACGGTGTATAATCTTTACCTACAAAAAGCCTATTCAAATATTGACTCAAGTGAATGACTGTATTCAAAATAATGGCATTCATTACAATTATTTTCTATTATAATCCCTCTAAAATACATTGAACCTTACCTTTTTACTATCCTATCCTACTAATAATATCTATTATAAATGTGAAAGTTTACGAGGCTGGATGGCTGGATGTTTGCTACTCTTTCACTTTAAAAACTACTGAACGCATTTTGATAAAACTTATTGGTATTATTATTTATATATCAGAATAACTTATAGACTATAATTTATACCGATTTTGAGTAAATTAGCCAAATTGCAACGATAATTATTAAAAGTAACATTTCCACGCGGATGAACTCGCGGGCAGAAGCTTGTTATTTATAATTTTATAATCTGAACAAAAATTCGGTTAAAAATATAGTTGCAATCTAGTCTACGTGTCGTTAATTTCAATGGCCTCCTTAATTTACAAACAAAGTTATTTGTAAACAAAGTCATTTGTAAACAAAGTCATTTGTAAACAAAGTTAATTGAATTAAGATTGAAAAACCGGCCAAGTGCATCTTTTAATTGCCATGGCTTAGAAGTTTGACTTTTTCACAGCTCCAAGGGACAGTAGACCTGTAGTATTTGATATAAATTTTAGCTTGATACCTCCACGAGTTTCTGAGAAAAAGGGTCTTGACAGACGGACCGACGAACAGACGGACGGACGGACGGACAACAAAGTGATCCTTTATGGGTTCCGATTTTTCCTTTTGAGGTACGGAACCCTAAAAATTATCAGAACTTGACTTTGATATTGAGATTATAAATTTAAATTAAAAACTCGAGCTTGCGTCCTACCGGTCCTTCCTGCCTGAGATCGAATTATCGTGTTCGTATTAACGTAGAACTATTACTTACCAAGAAAAGAAAGGGAAGCAAGCCAGGAAGCTTGCTGGTCGGTCAGATGGAAGTCTCTCCTGGTCGCGTTGGCCCCTGAACCCTGGAGGGAAGCTATGGCCGGAGAACTATAGCCCTTTCCAAGGCCAGCTGAGAACGGCGCTAGGGACACCGCCAGCGCTGCAAGGACCTGCAAAGATATTCATGTATTGTAACACTCGCATATTTGCTGGCACTACTATGTCTGGACTTCAAAAGAGACTATGATTCTCTGAGTTTGTTTCTGTGTTTCTTCTCAGAGGTCGTCAGGTAGGAAATGCCGGAGCCATCTAGCTTAAAATGTAAAACATTGACTTGAAAAGGTGTCCATATAAGATCTATTTACAGAAATAAATATCATTTCCTTATCATATTCCAAGTCTTTTATCAACTAAGTATGTTGGGGTCGGCGTTCAGTCGAACCAGATGGCCAGACTGCATATCATAATTTTACACGAATCGACTGCCATCAGACTTCTGCAACCCAATTTTTGGGCAGTACAGATATCCTGAGGATAGACTGCTTGTCAGGATTTTTAGGCTGTAAATATTGGCAAGTAATTATAATTTATCATTATAGCCTGTAGAGTTTTATACCGGGTTAATGGAAAAATACCAGAAACCTCTTATAATACTAACTTTGTATCATCGAAAAAATAACTTTTTTTTACTACTTTCACCAAAACTAAACGGCCAAAAAAAAGTTTTTCCGTATTCGGTGTGCAAAATTCGTGAATACATTATGCGCTCGCTTGCAACACCGCTCGCCATTGCCGTGTAAGTATGTATGAATTTGCCGTGACGCCTTCAGCTGATAGTATTACGAAAAAATACAGAGCAAATTTTGTATGAAAAAAAAAATCGAATGTATGTGTGAAATAACTATTGGTTCTCTTAATTTTCCGATTAATTTTAGACCTACCGTAGCAAAACCTAGGAATTGAGGACCATTCTAGAATATTAGTTCGACAGCCTGAAAGTTTGGACTTAGTAGTTAATTTAGTAGTTTGGAGTTAGTAGTTTCAAGGTTAGATAGGTAGTAGGTAAGTTACAATACCAGCTAAGTACGACATGTCTGGAGTTTACTTCACGATGTAAATTGTCTTTCTGTCAACTATCATCTTCAAAACTCCAGTACCGTTTACAATACAATCTCGATAAACAAGTAAATAATGTATGTTAATGTCATCTCAGTCTATTCTGTGACACGTCCGGACGTGCCTGCCTACCGGTTTACCGAAACGTTACGAAAAATAACGTGAAAACGTATTAAAACTTCGGAACACCGTTTTGTTTGCCAAACAAAAATATCGGAACACGATAAAATTTGAACAAATTTGGTTAAGACACGTATTGGGGGCGATACAATAAAGATCACACCTCGATGTTTCATTTTTAAAAAGGTTTATTGTTCTGTTATTACAATTTTATCCTTTTATCATTTAGAATAGAATAGAATACATTTATTTGCATAAAATGTAGGTTACATTATAGATGGAAATTACAAACAGTGCCATATACATTTTATCGCTTTGCGATATGCAAATATAAAATTAAAATTAACTACTTAATACAACAGTGAAACTTATTTTAATAATTCTGTTACTGAATAAAAGGATTTCTCTAGAAGCCATATTTTCAATTCTTTTTTAAATCTATTTGATGGCAATCCCTTAATACTATGTGGAATTGCATTATAAATATGTCCACACATAACCTTACAATTCTTTAAACACATTGTTGTCCTTGGTAAATTTGTCAAAACAATTCTGTTAGCATTTCTTTTGTTTCTAGGGAATAGATCTTTAGCGGTTTTAAATAGGTCAGGGTTAAGCTTAACAAACTTTGCTGCTTCTAGAATGTACATGCAGGCTAGTGTAAGGATTTTATATTCTTTAAAAAGTGGTTTGCATGATTCCCAAGGTGGTATACCAGCAATGGCTCTAACACATTTTTTTTGAGTAAGAAAAGCTTTATGTACGTCCGTGGAGTTTCCCCAAAATAAGAGACCGTAATTTAGAACGGAGGACACGTATCCGTGGTATGCCGCTAGAACGGTTTTGAGCGTAGAGTTTTTATGTAATTTATATAACACATAAACAAATCTATTAATTTTATTACACACTTTATCGACATTTGTGTCGAGACAAAAAATGGCGGTGCGTCCAAGCTCCGTGTCGTGCGTAGTGAAGTTACTGCAGTTCCTCCGCCGCGAAGCCCGCAGCGAGCGATGTTGTTAGGGTGCATTCGTAATAATTTGTAAATATGAAGAAAGGCTGCGTTCAGACGTACCTACTACGCGGCTAAAACACGGAGAGCGATGTGTTGCCCCGTTCCCCAAGCTTCCCCCCGCACCTAGACATGTAACCGATGCATGGCTTGCTTGGCTTGCACTAAGCATACAGCCCACTGGTAAGCGATTACCGTAGCCTATAGACGTTTGTAACAGCAGGGGTATCATTTGCGCGTTTCCCACCCTGTAAAAGGAAAGAGGAATAGTTGGGTTGGCAGTATAAGGGTCAAAGTACCCCCACTGCCAACACAACGTTTCCTCGCGGAGCAGTAGCAACCTTGCTCACCGTAAGTGGCAACACAGCTCAAAGCAGTGTTATTTCACTTCGATTTTCTGCAAGGCGGAGGTAGGTACCTCCCCAGTCGGGCAGCTCTAATTTGAGTGGAATTACTGCCACCATCTCTCTTGTGTGTGGTCTCTACTCTGGAACCTCTTTGCGCCAGGTTCCTAGCCCAGCGGCCATGGGTTCATTGGTTATCAGACTTTTTAGGCTTCTGACTACCAATAACGATTGTCATATATGTATAGATGTTCCTATGACAACAGGAACCAAAGGCTTTAAGTGTTTCTCGAGGCACGGAGAGGTCTCGAGGACTTAAGAATGTAAGTAAGTCATTTTATTCGCCATATAATGGTCACCCATCTATAGGCTGTCCGTGGTAAGCGTAGTTAATACTTAGCCACGATTCCCTCATTGTAAACGAAGTAAACACAATTATTTTTTTGCTTAACAATGAGTTATTATCTCTTTAAGACGCTTTCTGCATAAATAATTTGATGCCGGCTCTTGCTTAATCTACAAATAGACATAATTATTTGATCTTTTTCAACATTTTAAACACCATAAAGCTTTATGCAACGATCCAAACTCTGTGTAAGCAATCAAAAAATTTCACCCCGGGAGCGGGGGTGAAACTCCGGCCAGACGGAGTTTCGGTTCGTTGCGAAGTTTTTACGAGAGAGCAATAATCCGTCCGTCGTTAGTCCCCTAATGAGCTCCAAATATACGTTGAGTACCAAGTTTTGGGAGTGAAGCTTTCAGCAGAGTTAAAGGGATTAATGAGGGTTATAGATACGTAGGCACGTATACTCGGCAATCAGTCGCGTTAGTTTTTTCAATTGACAACTTGTATGTGTTTAAACCTAACCATTACTGATGGAGATTACAAATAGGGATCTAAAACACTTCTTCCTCCGAGCTTCTTCCCAACTACATTCGGGTCAGCTTTCAGTCTAACCAGATGCGGCTGAATATCAGTATTTTACACGAAGCAACAGCCATCAGACCTTTGCAATTTCTGCATAATACCGATATCCTGAGGATAGACTGGTTGGACTCTTTGGGCTTCTGACTACCACTAACGATTTTCATAGTATGCCAATCGGACGGACGTGCTCTCTGAAGCACGGAGAACCCCTCCGTGCGTCCAATGTGTTAAGAATGGTTACACCCATCCACAGACTGCCCGCGAATAGCGCAGCTTAACTTGGAAAACGGTTGATCAGCTTAGTTCGAGCCAAAGCAAAAGTTGAAGCAAAATTTCAGTCAATAGCAATACTAATGGGCAGATATCGGATTAGGTTAGGTTAGATTAAAATATACTGTGATAGCCTAGCGGTATGACCATTGGAATGCCAAGTCGAAGGTCTCGAGTTCGAACTCAAGGCACGCAACTCTGACTTTTCGAATTCATGTGCGTATTAATAATTAATTATCACTCGCTTATACGGTGAAGGAAAACATCGTCAGGAAACCTGCATACCTTAGAGATTTTTGGGTGAAAATCATTTAAAATGACCATTTTGATAGCAACATTTGTCCACCCGCGATATTTTATTGTAAAATTATTTTGTAATATGTAAAAAGTACTTATACAGATTTATACATTCGTTGCCAATAATAAGCAAATAATATTCCTTTTTTCTCATCCAACTTGGATATTCTCCATACAAAATAATTTGTCCACTTCACGGGCTGCGTCACAAAAGTCATCTTAATAAATATATTAGCTGCAGTATTTAATTATTAATGAACTTTTTGCGAAGACTTTGTTAATTGCCATTGATATCGGTAAAATTTATTTTATATTAGTTATTTAAAATATTAAAATGTTGGGTAGAAAAGGATGTCCATTGTTTTGATCATTTTTGTGATTCATTTTTGTAACAGTAAAATTTGGTATTAAATGGTAATTGTAAAATGGCAACACTCAGACTAATAACGAGCCAATCACATGCCAGAATCGAATATAAGTCGGCCATTTTGTCCTCGAGTGAAAAAAGTTAATGACGCGTGTTTCTTTGTTGGCGAGCAAATTTCCAACTTATTACAATACTTATTGTTTTGTTTCAACCAACTCAGGTAAGTGAGACTTATATTATTTAATTAATCAATTAAATAGGTTATAGCAAACCTTTATTGAAATGAAAGGTGGTTAGAACTCATTGTGATTTTTGTTTGGCTTAACATATTTGAAGCTACTTTCAAACTATGTTCACGTTTCATTTTTGTTATGCTTTGTTACACTTTTTGGTTGCGCTACAAAAATGAAATAACAAAAATGAAGTAAAGTCACATTGCTTTGAATTATTATATTCTCATTTATTCAATTACGATTATATTAGAAAAAGTTTGATTTTAAATTTGTTGATTTTACCTTTTTTTTAAGTGTATAACGTTAATTAATGTTGTTGAATAATGCCTATTTATTTGTTGTATCGTTGATTTGTTTTAGAAAGGTAACTTTATAATCTGAGAATAACATTCTCAACATAACTATTCTCAAAACTGAACATAATTTAAAGATAACTGATAATACGTTGTCTCTTTTGATTGTCCCCAAAGAAAAAATATGTTTGTAAGAAAAACAATGTTCGTTTTGATTTTCTTTAATTAATAAAACAAATGATAAAAGAAATATAACCTGTTTTATTGCAGAACCCCTTATAAAAAAAACAATAATAGTAAGATAATAATGTACATTGTAAATAAGCCCTAATATTTCATTTTTGTTATTTTTTGTTACGCGTTTCATTTTTGTTACATTTTCATATTTGTCACAATGGTCATTTTAAATGATTTTCACCCTTTTCTCGACGGTTTGTGAAGTTTGCCAACCCGCACTAGGCCAGCGTGGTGGACTACAGCCTAATCCCGACTCCCGTCATCCGAGAACCTTGCCCAGCAGTGGGACAGTATATGGGTTGATGATGAAATATACTCTACCTAAACTTATTTACTAACATAGAGTAATTAATACCACTCTCCGAAATCCCGGGTATAATAATGAAGGCGTTTTCAGCCCGATTTAATAATCAACAATTATTTATTGATCTTCGAAAAACAATTACTCCTAACATTCAACATAAAAACAAACAACTGTTACAGTGTTAATTATTTTAGTCCGGAACCCGATATAGATTCCTCGTAATAATTTGTTACCAATGTAATCCAAGTAGGTATAATAAATAATTAGAGATCCTTGAATCTCAGGATGAAAACGTCATTATTCTGGAATATCAGAGGGAGATAATTCACTGTTACTTATTTCCTTGAAGTTTAGGTAAATATTACTTTTGGTACCTATTTTCTGCTAATTATGTACTCAGAAAAATTACCGTGGCATACAGACAGACATCAAAGCTATCATAAGGGTTCCTTCTGGCGTCTACGAACCCTAAAAAAAAACTTATAAATATGTATATAGGTAATGAAAACTCCCTTTATCCGACGTTTATCCAAAATTGGCTTGAATAGAGAACAATACACAAAGCTTGTCCGAAATTGACCGAAGTTTATCGATCATGGACCGAGTGGAATGTACAAAGGCTGCCAAAATTGAGTACAGTCGACCAAAAAGTTAAGTATACAAGCAGCGAATGACGTCTGTGTCTTGATATAGATTGGGTTACAAAACATTTAAATATTACGAGCGATAGACGGGATAACATGAAGAAAATAGTAATTTACTACTTATTACTCATATAGGTACATATTTAACTGCTCTGTCTAGTCATCTAGTGTCATTATGTACTTAAATCAAAGAAAGAAATCTATTCAAATAGACTATTTGACAGGTTTTTAAAATCCATTTTATATTATGTAGTAGAGTTTAAGGAACCCAGTAAAAGTTGTTTTTTTTAATTCTGGTACATATTTGCTGAAAAATATCAAATTAAAAATTCAATATTTAAATAGCGCGCCAAAACGCTACTTCGACAATATGGCGCTGCAATGGGGTCGGTGACGTCACACGCCTGTATTCTGATCTGTGGTACATATCATCCACATACATTTGTTGCAAACAAAAATCGAAAGTGCGATTGGATTTACATTTTATCAGTGAAATAAGTGACAAAATGAGTTACAAATGGTGTGCAGTTCCAAAATGTACAAATACGTCGATAAAAACTCCGGAAAAACTATTTGTAAGTGTTCCAAAGAATGTCGAAGTGCGCCGAAAGTGGTTGAAACTTTCTCGCAGGGATCCTAATGACATACCGAATAGTACAAATATTTTCTTCTGTGAAGACCATTTCGATGTAAGTAAACATATTACATAAATTTTGTAATAATTAATTACATTCTGAATCTAAATATTTTCGTTATTGATTTGAGGTTATAATACCTCTAATGTTTATAACAGAATGTCTTGCAAATCACTTCGAATATTTCCGCTGTTTTCCATAATATTAGTTAAAAAGTGTAGCTACAGAGTCTTATGATTTCAATAAGCGTTACACTAAAAGATCCCGACTATAATATATGTATATATCCTATATAAGTTCGATGTAGAAGTTCATCATTATTTCACTTTCTTATGATAAAATTTCAGTTACCGCTAAAGTGTTAGTATACTTACTTTGCTGTTTTCACATTTTTTAGCTCGGAAGCATAAAAGTCGGAATTATTTTTGAAAAACAATCCGACCATGATTGCGTCGACTTGGGGCAGGTTTCTGCTGTCAGCTTTTACAAAATCGTTGTCC
This sequence comes from Acronicta alni, assembly GCA_964056405.1. Classification (NCBI taxonomy): domain Eukaryota; kingdom Metazoa; phylum Arthropoda; class Insecta; order Lepidoptera; family Noctuidae; genus Acronicta; species Acronicta alni. The sequence continues at coordinate 10,932,029 of OZ043935.1, forward strand.
ATGGTAAAAGTACTTGACAGAATTTGTAAAATATTGCGAATAAATCACACAAAAAACAATGAATAATACAGAAAATCTTATTAAAATAGTTTAGAAAGCTGATAAATCACAAGTAGACGCAAGTACGCAAACGAGATTTCCAAGCTTGTGACGTCATCACAAACTCGACCAATCAGGAGCGTTTTGTGTCACGTGACAAACGTTAAAAAAATGCATTTTTTATTTACGGATTTTTAAATAAATTAGATATTATTTTCAAGTTACGTTTATAAAAAACCATTTTTAAACTCTTAATTTATACTGATAACAGTAATTGACACTTTATTTTTCGCATTGTCAAATAGTCTATTGGGATAAAAGTGTTTGTTTGCATTATCATACAAAAATATTGATCCCCATCCTCAATGAAAACTAAAAATTATTAGTATGTGGAGAGGCGAGGCGTGTTGCCCCTCCAACCAAAGGGAGGATCCTCCAACCAGGCGGGTGTTGTGCCTGGCGGGCCACGGCCCGACGGTTGATGTCGGGCGGTTGTATATATGCAACTTTCGTTGCGAATGTTGCTTGCGCGATTCAGGACTTCGTAGTTCTATGTAGCGCGGTAGATGTCGCTACAAGTTTAACAGGTCTCTATAACAATATATTGTAATTAATTATCTGCAAAAGATTTTGGTATGTAGGCAGCAAACAATGTCTGCCACATTTACGTGATACATTAAGTGTTACAATTTTTTTGTTAAACCACAGATCTCGTTAGCTGCCTGAATACCTAACTCTTATGTCGATTGTACTTACCTATAAACAAACTCGCAGCCATATTTTACGAGGCGGGATCGATAATCATACATGATTTATCGTTAAAAAAAAATCGTAAATAAAGCTACCCCAATCTGTTAAATTTCTTTGATAGATTTTCAACCTTAAAACAAAACAATAAGGTTCATATTCAATTGAGAAAATTTGACAGTTTTGGATAGCTTGACCTGGTGGCGTCAGTTCATTGCTGTGTCAAAAAGGCGTGTTTTTTACCGTTTAAGCGAGTGACAATTAATTGGAAAAGTCATAGATGCGTGCCTTGGATTCTAATTCGAAACCTTTGACTTGGCAGTCCAATGGTCGTATCACTAGGCTATCATTGCTTGCTTTTTTACGTATTTTTTAGCCGTTACTTAAAATCTAATAGGTAAGCTATTAAAGTGTTCAGATAACATCTACGTAGATATTATAAACTACAGCAAAATCGCGCTTAAAGCCACACTGAAACTGAAAAAAATGTGTTGGAAAATCGTTCAGCAACCGTGTTCAGCTGTTATAGCCATAAATTATTATTTTATTACTGGAAAATGTGCTGTGCTTGTCACAATACTGCACGCGTATTTTACCTATTGTTTATTTTTTCGGTAGGAGTCGGACATACCGTGCCGCCTTCCAGGGTGGCAGATCATAACTAAATAAATATTTAGGACATTTTGCATTCGATAAAAAAGCAGTCTGATAGATAGCTTAGTGGTATTACCAAGTCAAAGGTCTCGACATCGAATCCAAGACACGTAACACTGACTTTTTGAAATCATGTGCGTATTAATAACTAGCTTCTGCCCGCAACTTCGTCCGCGTGGTTAATTTACATTTAATTAGCGTTTCGTTATAAATTGTAGCCTATATGTCATTCTGATGTGTAAATAATAATACTGTAAAGTTTCATCAAAATCCGTTCAGTAGTTTTAGCGTGAAAGTAACAAAAATCCATCCACCCATCCTTACAAACTTTCACATTTATAATATTAAAGTAGGATTAATAATTATCACTCGCTTAATCGGTGAAGGAAAACATTGTGAGGAAACCTTCATGCCTTAGAGATTTTCTCGAAGGCGTGTGAAGTCTGCCAGACTGAATTAGGCCCGCGTGGTGGACTATAGCCTAATGCCTCTCATTTTGAGAGGAGACCCGTGCCCAGTGGGACAGTATATGAGTTGATTATGTCACTGTACCATTGTTCGTCTGTTTGTTTGTAGGTCTCATGTTGCTCCAGCTGCTACTGAGCATGAGCAAGCCAAATAATATTTTACTCGACATGGTAATCGAAACCATATTCTTATTGCTATTAGAGATATTGCTTGCAGCAATGTAGACACTAAAAGTGACAGTTCGAACGGGAGGCCTCATTAATCTAGAGGTTGAAAGTGCGACTGTTATACATATTATTATAGGTCCTGGGTTCAATTCCCAGGTCGAGCAAACTGTTATTGGGTTTTCCTATAAAATTCTCAGTAGCAGCTCGGAGTTTTGATCTCTGTCCGTTTAATAGCAATAGGGTCGTTCAATCCTTCCTACTAATTATTATAAATGTGAAAGTTTGGGAGGATGGATGGATGGACGTTTGTACTCTTTCACGCTAAAACTACTGAACAGATGTTCATAATAATAAACTATATGATGTTCATAAGAATAACTTAAAGGCTATAATTTATAACGATTTTGAGATAATTAGCCAAATTACAACGATAATTAAAAGTAACTTTTCCACGCGGACAAAGTAGCGGGTAGAAGCTAGTAGTATTAGATAGGACTTAAATTATAAAATTTTACACCTCTGCCTAACCGTTCGAATACTGGTATGTTATGTTACGTGTTTGATTTGTATTTTGCAGCATAGCTTATTCACCCAATCTTCGTGTTGATATTCCAAAGTAAATGATTTGTAATTAATAATCTGTCGGCGGCAGCAGGATTAATCCCGGCCTTTCATTCTCCAATGAACTGTGATAGTAAATGTAGTCGATAATTTAGCTTTATATTAATACTAGCTGTGCCCCGCGTTGTTACCCGCGGTTTATTAGGGAAAATAAATTGTTTATTTTCCCGCAGTAAAATGTAGTCTATGTATTAATCCAGGGTGTCAGCTAACTCCATACCAAAATTTTATTAAAACCGCTCCAGCCAACCGTTTAGACGTGAAGAAGTAACAAACATACACACTCACAAACTTTCGCTTTTATAATATTAGTGTAATTCTTTCCAAATCTTGTTATAAGTATAGTTCTTTCTAATCTTATCATGAGTATCTGAGCATTGTCCTTTGTTTGGGTCAGTTTTCAGTCTAACGAGATGTGGCTGAATATCTGTATTTTACACGAAGCGACTGCTATCAGACCGTCATAACCCAATTTCTGTGTAATACCGATATCCTGAGGATACACTGGTTGTGAAGGCTTTTTGGGCTTCTGACTATCACTAACGATTGCCATAGATGTAGGGTATACAACCAGGAACGACGGCATTAAGTGCTCTCCAAGGCATGCAGGGGTCTTGATGTGTTGAGAATGGTCACCCATCCACAGATCGACCGCGGCTAGGGCAGCTGAACCTTGCAGATCGATTAATCATCGTAGACTTTATTATTAAGCCTCGAGCCCCTCTTCTGTATCAGTTGTGTCAACATAAATTAATAAAAAAAAATCGAGCAATATTCTGCGTCTTTTAACACATGCGTCGGTGGTGTAATGGTCAGCATAGTTGCCTTCCAAGCAGTTGATCCGGGTTCGATTCCCGGCCGACGCATAATTTTTGTATTTTTATTATTTATTGCATAAAATCTTGGGTGACACCCTCGGCATTGTGTAAAACTATTAGGTTAATTTAATGTCATGAGAATGTCCTCAACAAAATTATGAAAAAAGCTAGGAAATGCCGGCTCCATCTAGTTTTAATTAATAATTAGTAATAAATGTCATTGATCATGTAACAATAAAAAATGTAGGGTAGCTGTCAGTAATTATATCATCAAGACGCCCACCACCTCAGTCTACCCGTGACCATGGACGCTGTAAAGGGTCCGAAACGTCGGGATTAATAATATCAATATACGCGATAAAATCCGTAAAAAGTAGTTTTATTTCAAAATTATGAAGTTTATAATAATTATGTACAAGAAGTCTATACTAAACTAGGTTTTTAAGAAGCCGTATGAGCGAAGAAAATGGATCTCGCTAAGCTTGCAAGTAATAAGCTGTAGGTAGGTAAGGCGGGTGCGCTCGACCGACAAGAATCTTGTTATTCACATGAATACCGGCTTATTAAAATGCTGTGGCAGTATCAGGGTTGAAGTCGTTGCAAATAAGTTTTTAAAGTAAGGGAGAAATTGGTTTATTTCAAGTAGACCATTACTAAAGGTAGACAGTAAATTATACTTATTTATTTCTGTAAATAGATCCTTTAGAGACACTTTTACAAGTCAATGTATTATTATTTTTTAAACTAGATGAATCCGGCATATCCTAACTGACGACCTTTATGAAGAAACCCCGAAACAAACTCAGAGAATCCTAGGCTCCTATCAATTTCCAAAATTTGTCCAAAATACTTATCATTATTATTGAGTACCTATTTACTTGTTAAGTCCGATTTCCTAACTCCGGGTCTTGATCAAAGTAGGTACCCTATCTGGGGCTGTACTGGCTGTGCTTCCATACTGTCATATTTATTGTAATTAATCCTCATTGTCTGTAACACAATACAGTACTCACGTATTCATTAATGAGAACAGACTTAATTGTAATGATTTTGATTTTGTGTCGAATTTAAGCGACACTTACACATGCGTCGGTGGTGTAATGGTGAGCATAGTTGCCTTCCAAGCAGTTGATCTGGGTTCGATTCCCGGCCGACGCATATTTTTTGGCAATCTATTTCTGGATAAAGCGAACATAAGGTCGTAAATGTGACCAGGGAATTGAAATCAAAGGGTGCTTAGCTCTAAAGGTAATAATAATTAATAGGTGTTATAAGTAGATGGTTTAATAATGTGTATTCATTTAATAATCTAATAATATAAAAATCTCGTGTCACAGGGTTTGTTATCGAACTCCTCCGAAACGGCTTCACCGATTTTTATGTTTTTTTTTGTTTATCGTTGGTAGGTCTGAGTATAGGTCATAGACTATTTTTTATACCCCTAAATGATAAGGGTGGCTAGAAAACATTTATATGGCAAACAAATTAATAATAATACAAAATAAATAAAAATATAAAATTAATCGAAACAATAATATAGATAAAATGAATCCAAATAATAATATGTCATTAATCAAGATTAATCGAAATAATAATATTTAATTAATCAAAAAATTTGATGATGGATCGATATAATAGTATAAAATGAAATACAGAGGTATTGTGTATCTATTTCATCATCATCATTTATCCACAGAACATATTATGTGTTTAATATGTAGTACGGAAGATCCTCATGGATCATCATTATCCAATCATCCTCATCTGACAACGTGTGTGGTTTAGTGGTTCGATTGTTGGATTCCTGATTAAGAGGTCGTGGCATGGGTTCGATTCCCACAGGACACAAATATTATTTTGTGTGATCAACACAAAGTGTTTGTGTTTGGCTGGGTGTTCCTTCTGGATGTTTCTTATGTATTATAATAATAATAATTTCATTTATTTCTCTTCCACAAATTATTACACAGCAATTTACATCAGCACTTAAGAGTACAAAATAAAACAGCTACAAAAGAAATAATTTGTGGGAGACTGATGCCTAAACTAAGCCGAGGCCTGTATCTTAGGACATCAGGCCCCACCACCACAATATAAGTATATATTTACGAAAAAAAAGTATGTATAAGCATTATATCTATTGTCTAGTACCTATACTACAAGCTCTGCTTAGTTTGGGACTAGAATCTGCCTATATCTTCGGCGATACCGTCGAATACTGTTTTTCCCACTAGGATTTTTTCCCGTTTCGTGGAAAACACTCAGAGCCCGAACAACATAACTTGTTCCGTGCGAGCATCGATCTTACGACCCGATAATTATAGTTTTAATTAGGCTAATTAACTCAAAATCGTTATAAATTATAACCTATATGTTATTCTGTTGTATAAAAACTTGAGAGGTGTCAAGGGACACCCGGATGGAACGAAGTTCCTTTCATTAAAATTTAATAATAAAAAATAAAAAAACCTGTATACACTCAAAAATTCACAACGCGCGAAATTCAAATATTGTCATTCACTCAATAATATTTGAATGCTTGTCAACAATATTTGAATTTCGAAAAAAGTGTCGTGACAACTTTTTCCGTCTAGCCCCCTTTCACAACGCGCGATAAGGAACTTCGTTCCAATAATAATACTGTAAAGTTTCATCAGAATCCGTTCAGTAGTTTTAACGTGAAAGAACAACAAACATCCATCCATCCTCACAAACTTTCACATTTATAATATTAGTAGAAGATAGGATGTATTTAAATGTAAATCACGGTCCACATAATATATCAAACATAATCATTAACCACAACCCATCGGACCCCGATCAGATCTCCTGAACACACCGAGACACATTAACCCGTAATAACTCTCCGAAGGGCTGAGGGCCGCCCCATATTATTCAGTAGCCGGGCACCATTAGACGCACAGATTGGTGTAATAGCCTCCAATTATTTGCAACTAACATACATATAGGGAATTACAAGCTGGTCCGACGGATCGTAGATGAAGTTGTTTGTTGGATTTTAAGGGGTAATATTCAGTGCTCCGCGAGGAAACGTTGTGTTTCCCACCCAAGTATTCCTCTTTCATTTTACAGGGTCGGCAACGCGCAAATGATATCCTTGGTATTACAAGCGTCTATTAGGCTACAGTAATCGCTTATCATTAGGTGGGTCGTATGCTTGTTTGCCACCTTAAGTATAAAAAATAATAATTTAAAAAAATACCATCAGTTATTTACTTCGGCCTAACCGTTCAGGGAATAGGCACAGGGGTGCTGTGCCTATTCCCCGAACGGTTAGGCCGAAGTGTACATGTACAGAGGCCAGTACATCAAGCTTCCCCAATCTGTCAAATTTTTTTGATAGATTTTCAACTTTATAACAAAATAATAAGGTTCATATTCAATTGGGAAAATTTGACAGTTTTGGATAGACCAGCTGTTGTCTGTAGTCTGTACACGATATTTTTTAATCCCATGTAATATGGAACGCGTGTATTGCGATTATCTGAACACAAATCCAAATCCAAAACAAAAGTCAATCGATGAAGGCTGGTTTATTTTTAAACTGATTCTCGCTAGTTACTAACGATGCAGTATTTTACAAAGAAACGAACCTCGATAATATTATTGATTTTCAAGAGTTAACGAAGTAGGCTGCGCGACTTTGTATTTTTATGTTGTTTGGTAATAGTATTTTCTTTTTTAACCCCCGCAAAAACGACGGGGTGTTATGAGTTTGACATGTCTGTCAGTCTGTGTGTGTGTGTGTCTGTCTGCCTGTGGCATGGTGTCTCCCGAACGGATGAACCGATTTTGTTTTTTTTTTGTTTGAAAAGTGAATTAGACGGAGTATTCTTAGCTATGTTTGATGAAAATCGGTCCAAGATGGCCGCCGCTACAAAATGGCGGATTACATATAATATTTTTTCACAACTCCTCTGTAAGGGTATCAAATGAAGGGGCTTGATTAGTAGAATACTAAAGATGATAAATATAATAAAATGAAAAATGATAAATTTCAAATCCAAAATGACTGGGCTGTGTCGTATGTTTTAAAAAAAATTATTTTTTACTACTAACTGATGTTAAACTGCAACATTAGTCTAGTGGTCGTGAGCGCAACTATTACGCTAGAGGTCCTGGGTTCGAATCCCAGGTCGAGCATAGTGTTATTGCATTTTTCTATGAAATTCTCAGTAGCAGCTCGAAGTCCCACGTCATAGGTTAGGTAGGGTGAGCGTAAATCCAAACTCCGAGCTGCTACTCAGAATTCCATAAGAAAAGTCAAGAACTGTTTGCTCAACCTCGGAATCTAATTTTAACGAACCTAGGACTTCAAGCGTAGCAATCGCTATTACGATCACAAGACTAATGAGATATTGCAGCCAGGAATTTTACTGGCTACATTATAATGGCTAGTATTTAACTGCAAATCAAAAATGAAATGACGTTTTGTATAACAAAACAATCCTAAGTAAAAATACTTATTGCACAGCAAAAATACTGATTGAGCGACAAAATTACTGATTGAGCAGCAAAATTACTGATTGAGCTCAAAATATTGTTATATACACTCAAAACATTCAGATTTGGTTCTGGGTTGTGTGGTCACAGTTCTAACCTAACCGATATCTGTATTTTGCTGCTCAATCAGTAATTTTGTCGCTCAATCAGTAATGTTGTCGCTCAATCAGTATTTTTGATGCGTAGTTTATTATATTCCCATTATAATACACAATGCGGTACAGTCAGCAACAAAAATCGCTGAACATGTTACAATCTTGAATACGATTTTTAATATTAAATGACTGACCTCTATTAATATCAGCTGCCTGAGTCTAGATATTTCCTGACGTGAACAATTTAGGGGTCTTCAAGTTACATCTTAGACCACATCGTCACTTATCCTCAGGTGAGATTGGTCAAACGCTAACCTATCTCTTATAAAAAAAAACTCTGAAGGTTGTGCGAAGTCATTCAAAGTTAAAGTTAAGGTCAAATATTTTATTTCAATTAGACCATTGAAACAGCACTTTTGGAATGTCAAAACTAGTTGCACGGTTCCAAAAAGTGGGTCTTAAGGAGAAGAACCGGCAAGAAATTCCATAGACACTATTTTTAAGAACAACATGATTACAATGTTAATCGGTTTACAATGTTTTTTATTCGAATAGGTAATGAGAACAATGCAATTTGATGTGTACATTGCATAGATGACCATTAAATATTTACCTTACCTTCTTAATAAAAAAAAATCTTGACAAGTTTTAGAGCTGTCATGTTTTCAAAATTTAGCTGTGTTTAGCGACTTACGTTGCTGACCGTACTTCCCCAGACGAAATCAGCACCAGAGCTACGCTTCACTCAACTTTTTTTTATAGTAGATTTTTGTGCGTTTGAGCACCTGACCTGATGATAAGTGACGATGCTGCCGAGGATGTAGCACGCAAACTCAAATAGTGCCTATTCACTCTCACCTTGAAGGTTCCTAAATCATACGAATCGGTAAACACAGCAGCCGGCAGAGAATTCCACTCCTTGGCCGTTCGCATGATAAATGATGAAGCAAAACGCTTCGTGCGTACAAGTGAAATATCAACTACAAAGAGGTAGAATCCCTCCCTGCGTCTGGTCGTCCGATGATGGAATGGAGAGGGAGGAACGAGGTTGTGCAGTTCCTGGGCACATTCACCGAAATGAATCCTATAGAACATAGATAAACAGGCGACTTTGCGGCTAACTGCGACAGTCAAAAGGATGTTTTTGAAAGCCTTAATTAATCCCAGCTCATTGTGATTGTGCATCCCTGTTGAAACTTTGAACGTCAGAACAATGGGGTTTATTTTGACGTTTCTGACAGACGCAGGAACGCAAGGATGGGTGGTTGAATTTCGCCAACAAAATAATAGCCCCAGTAGGCGGCACGTGTGGTGAACTCGCGTGCCTTCAATTATGCGAGGAAAGAGCGTTAATGAAGGGGGTCCACAGCCTGACATGGTCGTGGTGAATTTCACGGATCCCATGGCAATGACTATGGGGCAGGTAGAAGGCAAGTGCGGTTTGTAGTCGGTACGAATCCGACATACTACGGTCTGCCACCTCCCCGGAGACCAAACGATTCATGAGGACTATCCGTATTATAAAAAAGACGGGCCAAGTGCGAGTGAGACTCGCGCACGAAGGGTACCAGTATTAAAGGTACCTATATTAATTTTATTTTAGTTTCATTACATATTTATTTTTAAGTGAAATCTACAACTAAATATTCTGTGAATATTTCAAGTGTATACCTGTTGTCGTTATTAATATCGAGCAAAAAAAATCACGTTTGTTATATTATTTTATTCTTTTTTTGTAGTATTTGTTGTTATAGGGGCAACAGAAATACATAATTTGTGAATATTTCAACTGTCTAGCTGTCACGGTTCATGAGATACAGCCTGGTGACACCAGACGGATGGACGGACAGCGGAGTCTTAGTAATAGGGTCCCGTTTTTACCCTTTGGGTACCCTAAAAAGGGCGGTGATGACAATTTTACTTGCAATACAATGCATAGAAGAGAATTAATTATTAATTAATTTGTCTATCAATCATAATTTTTGTAGACGACCCCCCGCTTCGCGCGGGTAGATAGAAAAGTAAATTTTTGATGCCTTGTTTTATATTACTAGATATAATTTTTCTAGGGATCTCTAACTAAAAAAAGCAGCCCATGTTACTCACTGATAATATAAATGAAATAATCTTTAACACCGGTTTAGTATTTTTTGAATTTATCAATTACAAACAAACATACAAGAATTAAATTTTATCTCTTTTTTGCTTAACGAGAATAGATTTTTTAACAACATTATTAAATATGTATTCTCTCTACTATACGAAAACTTAATGAGAATCTTAAATACATTTAACCGAAATACAGGCTTTGCATAGTTGGGATATAGAGCTCAATCCATTTAGGTATTTCATATAAATATACTGCCAAGCTTTTTTCTGTAAGTGTCTACTGAGTTTTCTGAGAAATAAAATGTATTATTATTATATTATATTAAAAACCTTTCGGAAGAAATGATCTGATAGTGAAAACCGTATCAAAATACATTGCGTAGTTTAGAAGAACATTACGATTCACGACGGACGCGAAAAGCTACTTTGTTTTCTACTACCTACCTATTGATATTAGTTTAGATAACACAATATTTCTCTCAATTTACATCGCGACAACGAAAACCAACGGTACAAAATCATACTTAAAAAAACTCGGTCTTACCTGCGGAAGGTGTCTTGTTTTCCTCGGCAGTTGGTTTTCCTTCCCGGTGGAGCCCGATAAGCATTTCCCGTTTGGCACGCCGCTGCTCGCCGCACCCTTTATCTCTTCCTTCGCCCCTCCACCGATCGGTTTTGAAATTGGAATGTTGTGCTTCTCAAAATAACCATTCTGTATCATCTGGTCCAACGAAACCTCCAATTCTCTAACTGGAACCAATTTTCTCCCACATATTGGATCGTCAATTACCATTTTTCGGTTGCAACCCGACACTTCGGAAAATTTAACGTTCTTTTTTGGTTCTTCGGATTTCTTCGGACGAGTTCGGCCCCGTTCAGGTGGGTCAGTCGTCCAATAGCGCGCACTCTTATCTGATATTCGATGCGGTTTGCACACTGCAACGTTTTTTGTCTGTTTCAAATTAGAATTTGTTGGTGCATTCAACGTTTTTTTGTTAGAATTAATCGTTGTTGTCGTGTTCATTGGTTTTAACTCTTTTGGTCTAGGCTCAATAGATTTTCTATAAGATTCATAAGATTCCCGCGTTCGCCGCTCATTTTCGATTCTAAAATCGTAATGATCCTTCTTGTACCTCCGATTATTCCTGTCTTCATAGTTGTAATAATTTCTTGGCAGTGAATTGTATTTAACGTCGTAAGTCGTTGGAAGGTTCAAGTATTCGGGCCTAATAGGTCTAAACAGGGATAATCGCCCTTGTGCTTCGTCGAAATCGGAGTATATATCTTCGTACACATAGCCGTTCTTGCGTCGGGGTTGGTCGTGTAGATCACGTCGCCGCTCCTGCCGATATCGATTGGTCTCTCTGTGGCTCTCCCTGTCGAACGGTTCATATCGACGTCTGAATTCGTATTCATATTCGTAATCAGGCCTCCTTTCATAGAGCAATCTCTCGCGGGAGCCGGCCATTGTCCTCTTATTAGATTTTTCCCGCCTGAAAAGAAAAGAATCATATATTAATGAGGGATCGGCGAGATTCCACGGATTTGTGGGGCCTGAATAGCAAGCCACGGATTGTAAGGCATTTTGTCCCGTTTTTACGACGCGATTACCGAGGTGTAAAGACGAATAGTTAAATTATAGGTACGTGTATATGTTGTACCTTTTTAGTGCCGTCCCCAAATTTTAGGGCGTAATTCTGAAGCCATATTTTGAACGGTGGCTTAAAAGTACAATGGATTATTGTTGAGGTAAGGTAATAACAAGAGCTATGCAACCCTTTTTATCTGCGTACACTGATGGCTTGTATTATTATATGACTCTCACAGTCTCACTCATATACATTCTGTATTGTACTTTATACCTACGGGTACTCCTATAGATTTCGCTTAAGATAGCTGGAGTCTTTGAGCTGAACCTGTAATATTTGGAACAGGGGAGATATCAGAGCGATTATCAGCCCAAAATGACTTGATAACAGATTGCTTGCGCGATTCAGGACTTCGTAGTTCTATGTAGCGCGGTAGATGTCGCTACAACAGTTTCGGTAATTAAAATCGCAATGGTGGTGACTTATTGAAGCCTAGTGGTATGGCCATTGGACTGCTAAGTCGAAGGTCTCGAGTTTGAATCCAAGGCACGCACCTCTGACTTTTCGAATTCATATGCGTATTAATTATAAGTTATCACTCGCTTAAACGGTGAAGGAAAACATCGTGAGGAATGCCTTAGAGATTTTTCTCGACGGTTTGTGAAGTCTGCCAACCGCAGTAGGCTAGCGTGGTGGACTATAGCCTAATCCCTCTCAATATGAGAGGAGACCCGTGCCCAGCAGTGGGACAGTATATGGGTTGATGATGATGATTTGTATTTAGTTTAATTTTTTTAAATTCAAATACCTTGTCTTGTTTGCCCGTAAATAACCCTATTTTTTTTTTTTTTTTTTAATTTTAATTACTTGTTGTACAATAAAGTGTATATAAATAAATACATAATTAATTAATTATAGTAGAAACAAATAAATTAGCAAAACACTGCTCTCATTTTAAGGTAGTTGGGTGAATCCAAAAAAATTGGACAACACAAACTAAAAATAAGTTATCAGTATCACGTATGTAAACAGGAATATCTTATAATTATATCTTTTGCACAATAGAACTCTGTTGAGTGCTTATAAAGCTATATAACAAGCAATTCTATTTGAAGCACACTAATAAACAAAACCGAGAACATTTGCATACGGAATCCAATTACATGTAAGCCGGGAAGGGGCTCACATAATTATGTTTGTGACGTCATCTTGGCACAGCCTAATAGAATCTCGGTTTCAATGTAAAGCCGCATATATGAATTAGTTAAAAACTTTTTTATGCTACAACGTTGAATATAATCAAGTTGCGGTTGGATGTATCGGTTAATTATGGATACCTACAGATAATAATAAAACTTTGTTCTGTTGACTATGTATAACAGAAATAAATAAATAATAATTAGGTATATGTAAAAATTAACGTTGTGTTGGCAGTGGAGAGACTTTCCCTATTGATGAAATGAAATGATGAAATGATATTTATTTCTGTAAATAGATCTTTTAAAGACACTTTTACAAGTCAATATTTTACACTTTTTTTTTGTTTTAAGCTAGATGGCTCTATTATACTGCCAACCTAATTTTTTTTTTTTTTTGTCGGACACAGTTTTTAGCTCGAGGGAGCTTTAAAAACTTAACCGGACTAGGTGGCGAGGCACCAAATGCCTCCAGCCAGGGGCAACTTATAAACTAAGCAACACAGCTAAGGGCGTCCTCTGCGGGACTCGAACCTCGGCTTAGGGCGTTGCTGGGGGGGCAGCTAGGGACGGCTGGATCTGGGTTTAAATTATTTTGGGGCGAATTTAAAGCTACTGGCTCAGCACGGGCCGGCTCGAGCAAGGGACGGGGAGGATTACCGTTAAGGGGTCTTCGCGACGGGCCTCGCCGGCGAGGACGGTATATCGGGCGGCTGCCAACCCAACTATTCCTCTTTCATTTTACAGGGTCGGCAACGCGCAAGTGATAGGTACCCGTGGTGTTACAAGCGTCTATAAGCTACGGTAACCGCTTACCATCAGGTAGACCGTATGCTTGTTTGCCACCTTAGAGGTATATTTATGTATTTTTTTTCTACTAATTTTTGTTTACACGAGGGTCGCAGTGGCGAACAATAAATTTTATAGTATGTAAGATAAAATTAAGCATAAGTAGTTTCCCTTATTTTAATTATATGCACATAATGAAGAGTTGAAGACTCACACTCACACACACATCTACCGAAAAACCGTGATTGTATTATGAACCGTGATTCACAATACAATCACGGTTTTTCGGTAGATATAATCTATCGAAGCAAAACCGTCAAAATGTGATGTCGAAGCGAAAACGCACCTCGCTCGCTGATTAGTTTAACGTCATCTACTGAAAAATAATGCGTCACATAATGATTGTACAGTATGTCAAGATTCACAATCTGTCGAAAAATCTCGCGAGATAAACTATAATCTAGTGGTATTTGCAATTTTGACGGTGACATCTAAAAACTAGACATTCAATTATGTAAGTAGGTACACGTCTGTATGTTTGCCGAGGCATACTTTATTTTAATACTGTACAACACCAGTTTAAATCTAGACCACAAGCCCTCAAAAAGAACAAAAGCAGACTTGAACATAAAATATGATACTTTCTGGTATGCAAAATAACTTCCCTAATATAATAACATTCCATTTTGTGAATGAGCCTCCCGAGCGCCGCAGACTGAGCGCAATAGAGATGTGACGAGGTCAGCATTTTACAGAAATATCGATAAAATTGGTTGTTATAAATAATTATTATTTAACAATAAATTACTATCACGTTCGTCTTCCCCGTACGATTAAACAGAGGTGTACTGCTGTACACCCACAGTTCGCTGATCTATTTAGGTTCCATGTAAATGGGGGGCGAGCCTATTAGCCATTAACCAGGCCTAAATCAAAACGACGAACAGCTATTAGGAATTTCATGGAAAAACCCCATAATACTGCTCGACTCAAAAATCTAACCCGGGATGTCTACTATACAAACATTCCAAACATTTTATTTTTGACAGTCTGAATTCTAATTAATTAGTATTTTCTAATGCGTTACCAATTCTATTTCTAATAACAATCAACTTTATTCATGAAGAAGTTTTAAAATCAATTTATCACATAACTTTATTTCTTCTTAACATTTTGTATTGTGTTATAAACACAATTCTAGGTGTATAAATTAACATATTTTATTTATTCAAGTAAACTTTCTATGTAAAGCACTCCGGAAAATTTATTTATTAATTTTAACAACATCAATCAGGCAGTTCATACTCATAGACAACATACCACTGGCATCACCAATGACGTGGTAAAGTATCACCCTGACTACAATTACTTTCACGACCTCCAGCAAATCGGGAGTACCTAGTTCATTAAGCAATTAATGATTAAATAGTTTATGGCGATTGTGTTCTCCGAATGAATGCATTTAATAAGAAATGCATTTTTTCATAATCCAGTTACATTGTTATAGTTGCGCTTCTAGATTCTGGCTTACAGGAGTTGCTGTGGCAAGCATTGAGGTTGACGGCCTTGTAATAAGAAACCCAATTTAAAACTGCACTTCATTGTACTTCATATTTGTTGCCGATTATAAATTTTATTTGATTAATTTATCGATATCACAAGTCACATCACTAGGCCGCGGACCCGTCTGGCGCAGTGCGGTACGTGGTCCATCGATAAATCTCTTGAAAGTTTAAACAAAACGACATAACACCAGTATTGTGGTCGCCACTCTAATTCATCTTAAAGAGTTTTTTCAAGTATTGAAATTAGGTACATTATTGAAAAATAAGTTATTTAACCTTTTGACCGCCACGTCAATAACGAAAATCCGTGTTCTCTACGCCAAGCGACAAATTCTAGTATTTAATAATACGTAAAAAAAACATCAAAGAAAATTTTACATAGATATGTATTTTGAACTAAAAAAAGTGGTATTTTTGACGTGCCATGCCGTCGTTGGCGTCGTGAGCAAGTTTTCATTTGACGTCTATACACGTCCGTGGCGTTCAAAAGGTGAATGACATGACAGCTGTATAACCCAGAACTGCCAAGTTATAGATCTCGAGTTTGAATCCAAAAACATATCTGTAACGTTTTGAGAATATGCGTATTAATATTAATTTATCACTCGCTTAAACGGTAAAGACAATACTGACATGTTGAGGAAACCTGCAGGCCTGAGAGCTTCTCTCAACGATCACGTCGTGTCAAATCTGCTAAATCGCATTTAGTGTGGTGGTCTATAGCTCTGAGAACTTGGGACTTATACCGGCGAACTGTGGGTGTAAAATGTGGCACACTCTGCCTCTGAGAATCCTCTGGGAATACAGGCGTAATTCTAAGTGGCGGTCAGTTATTTCTGGCTACCCATGTGAATAATGATACCTTCAGTTGCAAAGTTTTCCAAATGCCTCGAGCAGTTTTTTTTTATACCACTAAGATAGCAAACACCTGAAGGTAAGCGGTTAGGTTAAAGTCAGTGCCTATAGACGCTTATAACACTAGGGATATCACTTGCGCGTTGCCGACCCTATAAAACGAAATAGGAATAGTTGGGTTGGCAGTATAAGGGTCAAAGTCCTGCCTGTACTGCCAACACAGCGTTTCCTAGCGGAGCACTGGCCGCCTTGCTCTCCGCAAGGAACACAGCAGCTCAAAACAGTATTATTTCACTTTGATGTTCTGCAAGGCGGAGATACTTCCCCAGTCGGGCAGCTCCAATTTGAGTGGAATTACTCCCAGTCCCCTACCTCTCTTAATATTGAGACTTCACGGATCATTTAAAGGAACTCGGCACAAATGTTTTTATTACACGCTATTTGCTATCGTCTAGAAGGGGTTCTTGGCAAAGTAATAACAAATCAATCCACTTGCCACGGTTAGTGGGGGAGACCGGGGCTGGAAGTGACAGGGGTAGGTAGTTACAGTGGCAACGGTCGCGAAATAGATAACGCAATACTGACGTTAGAAAGGGCCAAATAATCCTGCCTCCACCGGCTAGCACGCCGCAAGAGCCAGTGGCACCAGCATTTTTGTGAGAGGAGCCCGCGCGTATCGCCAATAAAATCGCAGGTTAGTAAAATTTTACATTTTTAGTAATATTGGTTTGCAACCTATGTTCCATAAAGGCAGAGATGTCCTTGTTGTGATATTTGCGCCCTAATGCTTTCGTTTTGCAATGAATCTACGTTTGTACAGCTATATTTATTGACGTTTTTACTGCATATCCTTAAAACGTCAGTTTTGGCGTTGGGGCTAAAAGTTACATTTGCTCGGGGCAGGTTATGACATGTCACTAACTGCTCCATAGTACTTATTACCGACAGATATAATTTGTGCTACATATTCTTTATAATTATTATTATTTATTTATTTGTTTGTAGGATGAGGACGTATATAAGAAAAACTGAGCGGAACAAGAGAAGGAAAATAATTAAAGAAACAAAAAAGCTTGCTGTTAAGAAGAAGGTATTACATGACACTGATGAAGAAAGTGAAGTCAAGGATGGTTATTTTGATAAGATAGCCAAAACTGATCGGCAAATGATTTGACCAGATTTGACATGATTGGACCAGAACCATATATGGGACTACCAACATGCACCTTCAATAAGGCCTTCAGGATAATGCCGATATGAAACACGAAGAGGAGTGGTGCAATAGCCTAGGGCTACAGAGTACTCACGACATTTTTCGGCAGCAGCACCACACGAGCCTCTTAATTAATTTTTAATAACAGAAGGGACAAAGTCCGACCTGTCATCGGAGCCCTCACAGGACATTATCCAATCAATGACATGCTCAATAAAATGAAGCTGGCTAGAAATTACCTATATTTTGTTTTTGAAAACCAAAAACTAAGTTTGTAATTTTATTTCATTTTAGATTATTATTAGGTTTTTGTTGTAATGATGCAAATACTGCTTTCATGTTATTTAAATTAAGAAAAGCAACTGATTATGATGATTGTTCCTAATAAAAACCCTTATTATACGTTTGTTTTTATTGTAACAATTTGCCCCGCGTAGAGTAACAACCAGCCCCGAGCACGGGGTTAAAAGTTACACGGATTTTTTTTTCATAATTCTTACATTTATGTCATTGCTATTAGTCTGCTACATAAAATTTATTTTAAATAAAAATCTTGAATAGTTATTTAATCAAACAAACCTATATTCAGGTAAATCAATCAAACTAATAAAAAAATATGACGGTTTGTAAAAAAATGTCACAACCGGCCCCGGTCTCCCCTGTATGGATGGGTTAAAACCCATCGAGACCCATCCGTGCCTTGGAAAGCGTGATTGAATACAGTTGAATTGAGAACCTCCTGCGTTTTAAAGTTTGTTAAAAAGTACTCTATTCCCGGAAATATGAACGCAGAAGTACCGATTGAACCTAAACTCATTCAGCGAGCTTACGGGCTTAGAGTTGCCGTAGTTCGCAAACTAGGTGCTCTGAATATAAGTAGTATTATGTGAAATTTTCTTAAATGAAACCACGTTTCAGCAAAAGACAGTGAACTACTTAAACCGATTAGAGTGTAGTTTCCCTGCAAGCTTAATATAAGCCCAACTTGAAAACGGGTGCATTTTATACAGAAAGATACTTGGGACTTAATTCCTCGTTGTCGAAGAGATCCGAAGAGTTAGTATTACGTAAAGAAGAAAGAAAGAAAAGTATTTTATTTTACATACCATCCCGCTTGTATTCCCCGAAGGGTAGGGCAGGGGTGTACCAATGTACACCTACAGTTCGTCGGTATGTTTCAAGTCCCATTTAATAGGAGGTGAGCTTATTACCACTAACCTGGCACAAATCAAAACTCTGAGCTGCTACTGAGAATTTCATACAAAGACCTAATAAAACTATTCGCCCTGGAAATAGAAAGTAGTATGTACCTCTTGCGTAGCAGCCGTGCTCAGGACCAATATACAAACGAGGCTTAATATCTGATACAAAATATTATGATGAAGCAGCTACCTGTGTATGCGGTACATTTGTCGCAATGCGGGGCGGCTGTCTGCCAAATTGTATTGTATTAATTGCTGTAGCTACCTTGAGGGTGAGCCAAAGAATTTTACGGCATAATGCTTTTTTGTTGCGCGACTGTACTTACAGGTTTTTTGATCTTCTAATTTATGAAAATGGATATTAGTTTTTTTAGTTCTCTTTAATAATGTGTCGATACTGAAGGAGCTCGGAATCACCGTGAGACTTTCTACAATTTGCCTACGTACCTAGGATTCTAGAGTACTTTGGCCATATAGCTAGGAAAACAGGTGACAACCTGGAAAAACTGATTGTCACTGGTAAAGTAGAAGGAAGAAAACCAAGAGGCCGCAGTCCCACAAGGTGGACAGACCAGATCCGCAGCTCACTCTCCATCACCGTTCATGACGCCGTCCAGGCAGCGGGTGAGCGATACAGATGGCGAAAAATCATCCGCAATCAAATAATTTCTAGAGAAGGTCACGACCCTCAGCATTGAGGAATATGAATTAAGGAGGAGGAATAATAATAATAAATGTTTATTTAATAAAAGTATTTCACTCGGTGATCCCCACACTAGGCAAGCCTGTGTCGTGGGGTCCCAGTTAAATGAGTTATACATATCAAAGTTTGCCTTGACACTACAGCACTAGTTAAAAAACTAAAAGCAGGACTTTCATTGTTCTGTGTTATTCTATGAAATTCTCAGATGCCGATCAAAGTTTGAAATTATGCCCGATTAATGCCAATAATACCATTAAGTTATAGGTGAAGAAAAACATCGAGAGGAAACCTGCTTGCCTGAGAGATTTACTTGACGGCACGTGAAGTCTGCCAACCCGCAGACGTGGTTAACTATAGCCTAGTCCATTTTTAAGGGAGACGCATGCCCAGCAGTGGGACAGTATATGGCTTGATGATGAATAACAATAGGACCCTTACTTTGGACCTATCACCATCGTGTGTATGAGATGTGATAATTATGTGAGAGTCAGAATCAGAAAGTGTATTTACTTGAGAGCCTTGTTGTTGTACACAACAATAAAAAAAATCTACTGAAAAAAATATGGGACCAACACGACCTACTTTCAAAACATTCACTCCGCAACTGTGACTTTCATCCCCTTTACAACATAAAACTGGAAGACTATTCAAACAAGTTGCATTTCATCCTCAAAGTTACAACAGAATAAAAATAAAAAATGAAATGTCCACATTTTATCAACTTGTATTCGGTACACTCGCGTTCAAAATCTAAACAATTCGCAACGACCCAAAGTTGGTTGTAGATGGCGCTAACTGCAACTCAACTTCATGAATACAACGTAAAATTGTAACGTGAAATTACAAAAAAAGTATGACTTTTTTTGTAATTTCCGAGATTTTTTTGAACAAGTTGCAGTATGAATGCTATCGCTCGTGCGCGCTCCGAGTTGCTTTTTTATGTTTCCTTTACATTTTCCTGCCCTTATTAAGTGTTATATCAATTTGTTGCTTTTTAGTTTATGTTTTTGTAAATATTTTTCGTATCCAGATGTTTTTCCATACAGTGAGTTTTATTTATTCACAACTTCAATCGTTATGAAATTGTAATAACTATACAATTTGTAACTTTAATTGGACATTTAAAAGTATCACCTGACTTTGAAGTCAAGACTCTGTGAACCATTATTCAATGGGTATTGCATTTCAATTAATAATCATTAATTCGCTATTCACAAAAAGGTTCCTTATTTCTAGGTGTATAAGTACTGATTAGCTAAACAGTGCAAACCTGTTTTGTGAGAGCCTGGTGCCTGAGATAGGTTTGTAAAAACCTGTATCATAAATTTATTATTGCATATTCTGCTGCTAAGCAATAAAGTGCTAACATGGTTCTTTGAAAGTGTGTCAAAAGTGGGTTTAAAGGTAGCCAGTGAATTTACTGGGCAAATGTTTCAAAACGACAACGCGCGAGTGATCACTGGCTATGTGTCTGTACATATATAATATACCTATAATTACATTGTGCCTCCGATTGCCTAGCGGTCTGAGGTTGTCATGCTCACTAAAATGACCTGCTGATCGTGGCTATGTGTCGAGTCGTTTTAATCCCTGCAGCAGGGTTGAGTCGAATATGATACACACGTCATGCTCATGAATGTCTGTTGGGTTTGGTCGGCTCTTACTGTCAATGGCAATCTTTTTCTGTTTAATTAAATATAATGAATTAGTAATTATTGTACACATCAAACTGTATTGTTCCCATGAACTATTCATAACAAAATTGAGAATAACAATGTAATCTTATTCCTGTTTTTTAAAGGAGTGCCTGTGGTGTTTCTTGCCGGTTCTACTCCATAAGACCCACTTTTTGGAACCATGCAAGTAACTTTGACTTTTCAATTGTACATACTGTTTTAATGTTCTAATTTAAATAAAATATTTCACTTTGACTGGCGTTGCTGGCATCGAAAAACTTCGGACCGCTTACCCTAAGTACTTTAAAGCTTACGGAAGTGTTTAGGAAATAAAATCATTATTCAAAAACTCCGCTTTCCTCCCATACACATCGTTGCTAAACAAATCAATTAGCAGTTACCTACTAACAGCCATCGTCGGTGACATGCGTGTAAATGCATCGCATGTATAAACAAACAAACATTGTGACAGAAAGTCTGTCTATAATGGTGTTTATATAGGTTACGTGAACAGTTGCAAGAAACATTGCTTGCTAATTTTGCTAATGATTTTGGTGTGAAAAATACCAGGGACGTAAGCGTACATACCTATTGAAGTTTTTTTTTTATTCAGCCATTATCGTCCCACTGCAGGGCAAAGGCCTCCCTACCCTCCTTCCACTCATCTCGGTTTAGAGCCTTCTGCGGCCAATCCTTCCAATACTGGTCTAGCTCGTCCCGCCATCTTCTTCTGGGCCTGCCGCGACGTCGTCTAACGTTGTGTGGGTTCCACTCGGTGGTGAGTCTTGCCCACAGTTCGTTAGACATATGGCAGATGTGACCAGCCCAGTTCCATTTTTAACTTGCGGCTTTCTGATCAACGTCGGCGATCTGGGTCTTGGAGCGCAGCATACTGTTCCTTATACGGTCTGTTAACCTGACTCCTGATATACTGCGCTACATGGCTCGCTGGCAAACCCCGACTGTGGTCTTCTGATGTTTCGTCAAAGACCAGGTCTGAGCACCGTAGGTGAGGATAGGCAGAATACACACGTCCATGAGTTTTTTCTTGTGGGTGAGAGGGAGGTTGCCTTTCATTCGATTTTTCATGTACCAATATTGAAGTTAGCTTTTAAATACCATGTAGCAAAGAACAGTGAATTTCTATTAAAAACTTGCTCACATATGCCTTTTTTGTGTAATTTTATATGCAATGTTGATCCCAAGGACAAAGGGATCGTTTTTATTATGTAACTTATTCTGTATATTCCTACCACAAAATGACTGTTCAAAACAATTTCTTTATCAACAAACTTGCGATAATTCAGAATGACAATAAAGCGTCTGAAATTGAGATAAATTTTCAACAGAAACAAATAGTTTATTAAAAAAATATTCGACTTGATATAGTAACGATAACAAAAGTCTTATACGTGGAGACTTGTAATTTTCTCTCAGTTTAACTTCCTGCTTTTATTTTGTTATATTTAGCTGTAAGTCTTCTATAGATATTAAATAACAAAACTTGAGAGGTGTCAAGGGACACCCGGATGGAACGAAGTTCTTTTCATTAAAATTTAAAAATTTAATAATTAAAAATAAAAAAACCTGTATACACTCAACAATTCACAACGCGCGAAATTCAAATATTGTCATTCACTCAATAATTCGAAATTCAAATATTGTTGACAAGCAAAAAGTGTCGTGACAACTTTAAAAAAACTTGAGAGGTGTCAAGGGACACCCGGATGGAACGAAGTTCCTTTCATTAAAATTTAAAAATTTAATAATAAAAAATAAAAAAACCTGTATACACTCAACAATTCACAACGCGCGAAATTCAAATATTGTCATTCACTCAATAATATTTGAATGCTTGTCAACAATATTTGAATGCTTGTCAACAATATTTGAATTTCGAAAAAAGTGTCGTGACAACTTTTCGTAAGAATTTTTTCCGTCTAGCCCCCTTTCACAACGCGCGATAAGGAACTTCGTTCCAATAATCATTTTCCGAGCCTTTTCCATTCAGGTCGACTTCCAGGTTAACCAGACACGACTGCCATCAGACCTCCGTAACCCAATTTCTGGGTAGTACCGATATCCTAAGGATTATACTGGTCAGGCTTTTAGGGCTTTTGACTACCACTAACGAGTGTCATAGCTGTTCATATGACAACCGGAACCAACAACTTTACGTGCTCTCACGCAAGGGTCTCGATATGTTGGTCACACATCCACAAACCGACCTAGGGTAGCGCAGCTTAACCTTGCAGATCGGTCGAAAAATACATTTCTTAAATCCCTTTATTTCCTATAAAATCCAGAAATATAATCATTTGGTATCCTTCATGGACTTAAAAGATTGGACTTTCATAGGTACTACAATTTTGATTCCGATTCGATGTCTCTCTTTGTCAGGCTGACATATTAATGACACTTGACAGAGCGAATTGTTTTCAATTGAAAACTGGTTACTTAGTAGATTGAAAACAAGTTAGTAGATTTCAGGGTTCCAATCCTGTCAACAATTCCTCAATATAAATTACGTCCTTTCCATTACTTTCAATATTTCCTTTTTCCCCCACCTTTTTTTCCTTTCCCATACACACGTTTTTCCTAACCACTTTGACATTGGCAGAATTGTCGACATCGGCATCAATTGCCATAGAGAAGGAAAGAAGAAGAAGTTAGTAGATTACGATTTTGTAGTGATGTCTATTACAAGTGATATTTCAGTCGCTTAAGCCAGTCAAGATTTTGTATTGTTTGTATGTGCGTAGTCACCTCGAGTATGCCTCTCTGGTGTGGAACCCACAGTACCAAGTCTATATTTCTCGTATTGAAGGCGTGCAGAGAAAGTTTATGCGTTACCTTGATTACAAAGCACGACATTGTTCGATTGACTACATTACCGATGAGCGGTATCACTTCTTACCCCTTGATTATAGACGTAAGGTCAATGATATTTGTTTTTTGGTACACATCGCAAATGGTTCTATAGATTGCTCTGAACTTCTATCTACTATTGGACTTCGCACTAATCAATTAGGCTTTAGGCAGCGTCCTTTGTTGGTTGTACCTTTTGCCACAACAAACTATAAGCAAAATTCCTTCGTCCTGCGCAGTGCAAGAAGCTTTAACAATCTTTCGCCGGAATTAAATATTGACCTATTTTGTACTACTACTAGTTCGATCATAAGACGATTATACAATGAATTGTTTAAATAAACCCACTAATGGTGCTCAGGCTGCATTCTCCATTTAAATTTAAAGTTAAATTTATAATCATTGCCATTAACTTTGCTCTTTTTGTTTATCTCTAATAGCCATTAATTCGTAGTTGTTGTTAAAATCTGGAACACGTTTACTTTTTTTTTATTTTTCCTAAAACCTGTGTTGTGGTAATTTATTTGTGAAAGCTTGTAATTAGCAAAATGATTACTCACGTGTATAATCTACGATTGTAATTTGTCTGTGAGCTTTCCTAAAATAAAATTTTTAATGTCTTTGGGAAATGGGAAAGATCGTGTTGAGAGTTGGTAAAAAATGTTGTGATGGATACTTTAAATATCTACCTACACTACAGCCTACACAATACGCCTATGCATTTTAAAAAAACATTATATATTGAGTACACAATCCACAAAAAATTCGAGTACAATCACACACAGTTATATTGACAGCTCCCAAAAGGAACAATAATATCTGGTCAAATACAGCGTTCTAAATGGATTGACTATTACTTTATTATATTCAAATGTATTTACTCTATTTTCTACTCCCTTTATGGGAACGAGACGAGAGTGTGTTTGAACAAGAAACGTTTAGTAAAATTTATATTTGTTCTCTTTGTTTGTATGTACAAATTACTTTTGCTCACTTTCTGGTAAACGTTTTCATTTTCTGTAACGTTCTAAGGGTTTTTTCACACTAAGTAGTAATTTGCGAGTAAGTTCATAGCGAGGCGATTGGCCGCATTGCGTGTGCGTCGGATGTGTGATAGGGCGTATATTGGGAGTAATTCCACTCAAATTGGAGCTGCCCCACTAGGGAAGTACCTCCGCCTTGCAGAAAATCGAAGTGAAATAACATTTGCCTTGAGCTGTGTTGTGTTCCTAACGGTGAGCGAAGTTGCCAGTACTCCGCGAGGAAACGTTGTGTTGACAATGGGGGAAATTTGACCCTTATACTGCCAACCCAACTATTCCTCTTTCATTTTACAGGGTCGGCAACACGCAAGTGATAAATCCTGGTGTTGCAAGCGTCTATAGGCTGCGGCAACCGCTTACCATACCACCGTATGCTTGTTTGCCACCTTACCAAGTATTGCTACTACTTGAATCGCTGGAAACAGCTTTGCGATCGTAGGATATCTCTCTTATTTAATAACTACTGTCCTTTTTATGACGTAACATAACAGCACAAGATAACATACCGTCATATCTGTAATCCTGAAAGGTTAGGCCGTTTGCCTATTAAAAAGAAAGTCCCGTGAGTAATGGAGACCACGCACTGGAAAGCGCACCGTAGTACGGCCTCCAACGAGATGGACGTACAACCCGGTAAAGGTCGTTGAATGTAGGCGAAACATAACTGGTCATTGTGGAAGTCTATGCGGGAGGCGTTTGTTTAACAGTGGACCTCCTATGGATAATATGACGTTAAGTCATATCCCCACCAGAAATAAATCCTGGGGTCACCAGTATAGGGAGTTGGTCAATAAAAAGAGTTACATCTTCCTCCAAATTTATTATAGAAAACCCGTACCGCGGACGGAGCTCTTGCCGTGTGCGGTCGAGAAGACCAACTGACATATTATGTTACATCGGGTGGCGCTAGTAGCGCACCTGTCAAGTTTTAGAAAGGAGTTTCGAGTTAGGTTAATTTACCAATAGCACTTTGTTACATTATTTAAATTTAGCATTTCTGTGAATTCGAATCATAGACATTAGGATCGACATAGGCACACTTGCGATAATTAAACCAACACAGGGAATTACCTAATTAATGCATGTGTATCTTAGTTTTACAAACATCCAAAAGGAAACAGTCAACATTTCTAATTCCATTTACAAACTAGAAATCATAATAATTCATGACTCACAGTTTCAATTAAAATAGCTGAAATATTTGTTCAGTTGGTACTATAGCCATGAATACAAGCGGGATTAATGTAGCATTTCTGAAATAGTCTACGTTTCGCAATGAAATCGAATTAAGTGAAGGCATTTTAATTGAAATTGGTTTCGTTCAACGTTGATTATATTTTGATTTCCTTTTTTTATTCCACTAAAGTGGCAAACAAGCATACGGCCCACCTGATGGTAAGTGGTTACCATAGCCTATAGACGCTTGCAACACCAGGGATATCACTTGTGGGTTGCCGACCCTGTAAAATGAAAAAGGAAGAGTTAGGTTGGCAGTATAAGGGTCAAAGTCCCCCCACTGCCAACACAACGTTTCCCCGCGGAGCACTGGCAACGTTGCTCACCGTAGGAACAACAAGGAACACAACATAGCTCAACAGTGTTATTTAGTGGTCATAGCGTCTGATGTACCTAACCAGAAGACGCAGGTTCCGTTCCAGCCCGCGGTCGAGTTTTGCCTTCGCTAAAATAACTTCAAAACCTTAGCATGGAAAATGCAAAAAAAAATACATAAAGATACCGAATGGTATTTTCAAATTCTATAAAAAAAAATGCGTTGGCCGGGAATCGAACCCGGATCAACTGCTTGGAAGGCAACTATGCTGACCATTACACCACCAACGCATGTGGTAGTGAACTTCGAAAACCACTACGTTTATAGTTGCAAAACCAATTTATTTAAACAAGTGTTTTACCTACCTATTCCAATTTCAAACACCAATCAGGGACGTTGAACTGTACAAAATCCTCTATCGGATCAACATAGTATCGCAAATGTTAATTTTGCAGAAATGTAAATCCGGATTTCACAGCACTACCGCATTCAGGCTAATACGTATTTCGAAGCGTGTGTGCTTCGAACACTATTAGGTCAGTATGTGAATTTGGATTGGATCTGTCAGGGATCGACTTTAATTCGAATCCAAGCAGTCGCAATGTTGATCTGATTCTGGATTTTAGACATATCTAAATACATCTATCTATCTATCAGCCACGGAAATCCACTGCTGAACATAGGCCTCCGCGCAGACCGCATCCCCCGACTCCCTGCGACCCTCACAAGGTCGTCCGTCCACCTAGTTGGGGGCCAAAAATAAATACATAGTTCAGCATTATGGTGTTTGTCTATAACTATGAGGTTTTTGTATCTATGATAATCTAGCTATTTATTAATAATATCTTGATCTAGCCCGTGAGTTTGTCGACATGTGGGATGTAGATTCGGCAATTATCGTGCGCATAGTTGTTACAGCCAATGGTTTATTAGCCAAGAGCCTCGATGGACATCTGAGGAGGCTCTCGTTAGACGGCTGGATCATGGACTTGATACAGAAAGCGGTACTCCTCGACACGGCACGCATTGTGAGGAGGTTCCTCTGTCTGGAGCCGGGAACAAGTTACTGGTGGTTAAACCAGTAACTTGTTCCCAATATCAGTGGACTGACAATATTTTTATGTTTTTTTGTTTTTTTTTTTGTTGTAAAAATTTTACTAAATCAATATTTGGGACATTTTTACACAGCACCATCTAGTCCCAAACTAAGCTGAGCTTGTAATATGGGTAGGACTGAACAATCAAATGGATATTATATATATACTTTTTTTTTGTAAATACATAAGAAAAACGCAGACAAACACTTAAATAATAAATACTAAAAGATATATAACTATATTTTTTTTAGGATTTATTCTGTTTCATATTTTGTAAACGAAAGACCAAACACCATTTAATTTTTATATATGTTACGGTAAATCTGATTAATTGAAAGTTATTAATATTTTTACAAAATTATTAATAATAACCACATGTTTTGGTAAATGTGAATAAACGATCGAAATTTATTACTTTTAGTTTTTGAATATATAAAAAAAACCTAACAACCTAACCTGGCCTAAGTACGACTTTTAATTTTATTTAGTTTTTATAATTCCTTGCATATTGGAGCTCAACTAATATAATTGACCACAACGCGTTGTGAGCTGTTTTTGGTCCTTGAGCGTTACTTATGTACATTTATCACTTTAACCTCGACTTTCGGTAATTATTAATAATAATAGATAATTATTAATAATCTTCAATTATTCACTCTTACCGTAACATATATACAGTATATATTTCATCCTCTATTTCACCTACCAAAAGCGGAATTTCAATAAACCTTGAAATACGTGCTTCTTATTTTACGAATACGAATTGATAGATCAAATAACTTATTATTGAATGCTCAACGGAACAAAATTGATACTCTCTAAATTAATGTCATGTTTCTATCTTGAAGAATTTCGATTCTGCGTTTGAGAATCATTCAAGGCATCACATTATTTGCCTGCCTGGTGAAGTATGATATTTTGTATCACTAGCTCACCCTTTTTTGGAAAGAAGTTCCTTATCGCGCGTTGTGAAAGGGGGCTAGACGGAAAAAATTCTTACGAAAAGTTGTCACGACACTTTTTGCTTGTCAACAATATTTGAATTTCGAATTATTGAGTGAATGACAATATTTGAATTTCGCGCGTTGTGAATTGTTGAGTGTATACAGGTTTTTTTATTTTTAATTATTAAATTTTAATGAAAGGAACTTCGTTCCATCCGGGTGTCCCTTGACACCTCTCAAGTTTTTTAGTTATAGTACGGAAAATCCTCATGGATCCTCCGCTACCCGGGGAGACGGTGGGGTATAATAATATAGGTATAATAATAATATTTTGGGACATTTTACACAACACCATCTAGTCCCAAACTAAGCAGAGCTTGTACTATGGGTACTAGACAATGGATATAATACGTATATACTTTTTTTTTGTAAATACATACTTATAATACATAAGAAACATCCAGACAAACACAAATACTCATGTTTCATCCACACAAATATTTGTGTCCTGTGGGAATCGAACCCAAGACCCCATGATCAGCAGTCCGGCACTCGAACCGCTAGACTAAAATCCGCGCTTTCCTTAAATTGCCTTATAGTCATGCCCATGGGGTCCGTGAAATTCACCACGACCATGACAGGCTGTGGTCCAGAGCTCGCTGGACCCCATCGTTTAGCGAGGCCTTGCCCTGCATCATAATTCTGAAGGCACGCGTAAGATGTGCAGGCGTGCCACCAACAGGGGCCATTATCTGATCGGGCGGCGGAATCCCCGGTTCAGCTGCCTGCAGGCCACAGCTCATGGAGGCCGAAGGTCTGTCTTCCAGGCCCTCCGGTGCTCGGTGCGTCTACGCGAATTGGGAGAGAGGTGGACAATTTTCTCACCCTTCACTAGCTCTACTTGGAAATGTCTCGTTAGTGTAATAGTTTTAAGCGCAACTGCTACCCTTAGAGAGCGTGGGTTCGATCCGCACAGGTCGAGCTAAGTGTTATTGCTTTTCTATGAAATTCATAGTAGCAGCTCGGAGTCTGGAATTGGGCCCGGTTAATGGCAATTGGCAGTCAAGAAAGTATTGAAAAAATGAAGGTGAAATTGGATTTTTTTTTTAAGTTGACTGGTAACTTTTGCATTTGATAGTTCCAATTCTTGAGGAAGGTTTAACCCAGCTTCGGTATTTGTCCACAAAACTAAATAGTCGCTGGATTCACTTGAATAATTTACAGAACATAGCATTTTATTTTTTTTATATAGAAAAAAAACGTGATGACAAAAAATCGTGGTGTCGCTTTAACGGTGACGGAAAATATCGTGAGGAAACCTGCCAACTCATTTTGGCCAGCGCGGTTACGTCATAATAGCCTATCTCATTCTAATAGACCCGCGCCCAGCAGTGGGGCAGTAAATAGGTTGATCAGTACAAAAAAATGCAAACGTATTTCAACTCTCTAGTGGATAGATATCTTCGTCGAACCGAGCTCCGAGAAAAACAATAAACTCATATTAGTAAGTGCTCTCGTGAAAAATCGGTAATCGATATTCCTATTCGCAAATACGATACTTGTAGCGAATACTAATGTCTCGATTAGGGACGTGCTTTGTTTGAGAACACTTTATTTTATGTTCTAAAAATATAATACTGATTCCATTATTCAAATCTTATGTACAGAAGTATTATACCTATTTCTGTGACACGGTATTTCGCGCATATATTCAAATTCATGGGTTGTGGATTCGAATTCGATATCCGCACGGAAAAAATATTTGTATGACCTAGTTGTTCCGGGTCTCGGTGGTGTGTATACATGGGATAAATTATGTTTGTAAACGCACAGGAGAAAATCCTAGTGTGAAGCAATTTTTTACAGACAAATGCGCACCGTCATCGTCAAAAAAGACGGATCCTTAAAAGAGGTAAGTGGGAGTAATTCCACTCAAATTGCAGGTGCCCGACTGGGGAAGTACCTCCGCCTTGCAGAAAATCAAAGTGAAATAACACTGCTTTGAGCTGTGTTATGTTTCTTACGGTGAGCAAGGTTGCCAGTGCTCCGCGAGGAAACGTTTTGTTGGCAGTGAACTTTCACTCTTATACTGCCAACCCAACTATTCCTCTTTCGTTTTACAGGGTCGGCAACGCGCAAGTGATACCCCTGGCGTTGTAAGCGTCTATAGGCTACGTTAACCGCTTACCATCTGGTGGGCCGTATGCTTGTTTGCCACCTTAATAAGTACAAAATATCTTAATTGAATTTGAATTCCCCAACTGTGGTACCGAGATGTAATCCCGCTGCAGTCAGAAGCTTTGTTAGCCATATAAACAGACAATTTGGCATCTCTTCTACGCCAAGTATATTTTAGTAGCATCTACAGACATGCCAAAAGTTGTTCCACAATTTTCAGCCAAAACAGTACACCCAGAGTGAAAGCGGCCATAATGAACAGAACTTGAATGACATGACTCGCATTTAATGAGAAACTTGGTGTACCCGACTTGTATGAGTAAAGTAGCTTGTTTGATGGACAAATATTTGATTAACTTGAATCGTGAGCGTTTTGCTTGCATATATTTTGTAGTTCTTCATCATAATTATACTAGTAGTTGCTCATGGCTTCACTCGCATCCCAAAAAGGGAATGTTTTTGAGACAAAAGGTACCTAGAAATAAAACTACTTTTTACGGATTTTATCGCGTTATATTAATGGTCACGGGTAGACTGTCTACCCGTGACCATGGTCGCGGTAAAGTGTCCGAAACGTCGGGATTAATAATATCAATATAACGTGATAAAATCCGTAAAAAGTAGTTTTATTTCGATGTATAAGTGTTTTCTTTATTTACCAATCCAGTATTAACTATAGTCAAAAGAGTTTAAAGAATGTGTTATAAAACATAATGCTTTATTTTCTACATGCCAACCCTGGATGCACTTAAATATAAATATACATTTATTTAAATGCTTCGTTACTATAATACTTTAACGTAACAGTTTAATAAACAAAGTAAAAAAAAAATCAACAGGAGTGTTTGGCAAACCTTTCAGATTTAGATTTTTATTGTATTTGTCAAACGTGTGCAGCTATGGTTCGCTACCATGACCTCAAAAGTCGACGCAAACATTCCTTTGTTAACTTAGGACCCTTTAAAGGTCCGAAAACAACTTTTTATACGTCTGCACTCGGATAAAATCACGTTTTCATTACCGTTGATGAGTTTATGTAAAAAAAATGTGTTTAAAGTACATAATTATTATACAGGAAGAATTTTTTAACATGTTCCAATTTTTTTCTAGTAAATAACTATCTTTCAGACATTTTTGAAAAAAAAAATGATGTTATGAGTATGACAGAAAATCGTATAAAACGTATAGAATAGTCTCTACAATCATGTTTTTTAATAAAAAAATTATGCATTAGAAAAAAAATCTTATGCATTTATCTTTTACGAGAGGAATAGTTGGGTTGGCAGTATAAGGGTCAAAGTCCGACTTTGATCCTTATACTGCCTACCCAACTATTCGTCTTTCGTTTAACAGGGTCGGTAACGCGCAAGTGATACCCCTGGTGTTACAAGCGTCTATAGGCAACGGTAACCACTTACCATCAGGTGGGCCGTATAAATATAGTAGAAAGAGGGTGGCTGTCATCCCTACTCTACAAACATCTTCAGAGACTGTTTGGAATGTATTTCAATGTCTGTTGTAGGTAAATGTTTGCCATTCCCATTTTTCCATGAGAATAAAGCACGTGCAACTAAAAGCCGAAACGGATCAACATTAACACGTACTGGATTAATCGAGTGAAATCCGATGGAATCCGGTTTGATCCAGTTAAGTCCGGCTGTCCGGATAATAAAATGACCGGCGGGTATTACCGTGTTACGACAGCATGCAGAAGGACCAATGCATACAATGCGAGGTAGGGAACAGCAAGGCAGCAGCATATGGAGATTGAAACTAAGGCATGCTCCTCTGGCTTTTCAAAAACATTACGTGTAATTAATTTTCGCTCGCAGTGAAGGTGCTAAAACTAACGTAGGCGGCACGAAAGTTTGCCACACGCGTAGGTACCGTCGTGATTACAATGGAGGCAATGCCTCGTTGATTGACGGGATACAGCGGCGGCTGGACCACAGCCTGTCATGGTGGGCAAGTGGAAGCATGTGCGGTTTCTAATCGGCACGAGTCTGACATACCCTGTCACCTCCCCAGGTGGCGGACGATCCATGAGAATTTCCGTACTATAAAACAGGATAATAAATAGATAGATGATGATAAAACCGATGCGAGATGAAAAGCCAATAAAGTGTAAGGTAAATATTGTATAGCGGGTCTTGGGACCATTTTTATACAAAAACTTACATCTCAATATTTTTTTTTTCCTTGATGGCAATTGAGTCGTTGTCGACTATTCTGCCTGCGTCAAGTGTGATGTGGTTATTGTATACATCTCAATTTGATCTGCTTTCATTCTTTGTCAGGATGACTTATTTATGACACTAGAAGGAGAGATTTGTTTGTTGAACACGAAAAAGATAAATAAGGTTGGAATGCATTACCACTCCAACCTTATTATTGGTATAATGGTAATAGCCGGCGCGCCACAGTTATGGTGCGACAATCATAATTGCGTCCTCTACACTTCAACCATTGCACGTTTCGTCGCTTGCCGTGATTGGCCATGATGCATAGTGCGTGCTAGTGTGCAAACGAATAGCTGCGCTGAGATTTATGTTTGTGTGATTTGGTTGTGTGTGAAATATTTGTAAACATAGTATTACATTTGTGTTAGAAATTAAAATAGTGGGACCCGAGCGGCGAAACTGGTCGAATACAAAATTGCAGCGACGGCCTTTCCAACCTTATTTATCTGCTCCGTGAAGTTAATAGTAAGATTCTGTTCGTGTTATCCCGTAATGTTTTTGTATGAGAGCAAGTTTTGGAACATTTTTTGCAGTGAACCTTCTAAATGTAATCATTTTATGTTGCGACTATGATTGGTTATACCTTCAATACGATTGACGTTTCAATCTGCCAATCTATCGGATGATGTCCGTATTTTAATACGTTTCAATTACGGGCCAGAGAATGGAATCAATTTCACATAGCAAGCAATAGCGTTGAAAGCGTGCAATTTGTTGAATTGTATTGAAATATTCCTTGTGCTTTGTTTTGTAAGTTTGAAAAAGCAGTGTTAGTCTAAAGGTGTTTCAGTCAATTGCTTCACAGCTTTCAAACTGGGACCCCGGTCTCAGTGTCTTGATCCATCATTTTTTAGGGTTCCGTACCTCAAAAGGAAAAAACGGAACCCATATAGGATCACTGTAACAAAATCAAACTTCTATGTCAACGCAATCAAAAGTATACCTACAGGTTTGTACGGCACCCTCGGTGCGCGAGCCCGACTTGCACTTGACTGGTTTTTTATTTTAAGCCTTACCACTACTGTAGGACCCAAAAAAGGAATATATTTTGTTTCGAATCCTAGTAAGTACTCGGTCAAAAGGATATTTTTCTCCTTTTTGTTGATAAATGGAAACATTCATTTGCACACACAAACAAACATAAAACCACTCTATCTAAACACTTTTCTGTTCCGTCTTGCGTAAAAATAGGCATCTTGGTTTAGCATAACATTAGCATTAAGGTAAATGAGACATACTACGGCTAGTAAAATTAGTTCAAGTTACTCTACCATTCACTCGACAAAATATGTAAACGCGCTTTCGCTACCTGAAGCCTGACCTAATTGAGGTATTTTCCGTGAATTCCACAATTTCATTTGAATCTGACACAAATTTTATATATCTAAAGCCAGAAGCGCTGTTATGAAAAGAACCATAGGGTTCAATTTCGACTGGGATTGTCGCACCTGCATAGAACAATAACGTTATGAATGGTCGATAAGATCCAAGATGGGGCAAAAATGTTCTCCAGGGGTCACCACGCCTGGTTAAGTTCGCTGGGAGTCGTTAGATGCAGTCGGGAGTTGATGCAGTATAACCGGTCTATATGGAAGGGAGACGCCTGTGTTCAGCAGTGGATATCATCATCAGCCCATATTCGTCCACTGCTGGACGGTGGGGCTCTCCTAGTGAACGCCACAAAGCTCGACCTTCGTCTTTCCTCATCCAGTCACAGCCAACTGCCTGTGTTTGGATTGATGATGATAAATGTATTGGATAGTAAATTCTTTACGATATCCGCTCAATCGAACTCAAGGGAACGTGAACGCCACAAAGCCCAATCCTCGGCACTCCTCATCCAGTCACTGCCAGCTGCCTTCCGCAAGTCGTCACTCCACCTGGCCTGAGGCGTCCTACACTACGCTTACCTAGACGCGGTCGCCACTCGAGAACTCGTTTGCTCCACCGTTTATCAGTTCTCCGCGAGATGTGACCGGCCCATTGCCACTTTAGCCTAGCAGTGGATCTAAGCTGATATTATTATATTAATGATGATGAAGTTCAAACAAAGTTAAGCTTAATAGTTTTCATTTAAAAACTAGGTAATTTAAATAAGCTAATTAAGCAAGAAACATGGTAAAATTTATGCGTTGGCCGGGAATCGAACCCGGATCAACTGCTTGGAAGGCAACTATGCTGACCATTACACCACCAACGCCTGTGTTA
This sequence comes from Acronicta alni, assembly GCA_964056405.1. NCBI lineage: Eukaryota > Metazoa > Arthropoda > Insecta > Lepidoptera > Noctuidae > Acronicta > Acronicta alni. The sequence continues at coordinate 10,967,189 of OZ043935.1, forward strand.
GAGTTTGCCAAAAGTTGTTTTATGTTGTACTAAGTCATATCAGTATTATGAAAAAATATTTACACAGATGTATTGTAACAAAAAGGACTATTATATCTAAGTCTATTCAGTGGTGTTAACTATATTGATTTAGAGTTCAAGTTATGCTGGATGGAGAAGGCTCTAGTAAGTAATAACCTATTTGGCATACTCTTTCACTGCGTTGGTGGTGTAATGGTCAGCATAGTTGCCTTCCAAGCAGTTGATCCGGGTTCGATTCCCGGCCAACGCATAAGCTTTTACGGTGTTTTTAGGATAATTAGCCTTATAGATTAAGTAGGCTGTGTAAGTAAATGATGTAGTAAAGCGCGACTGCTACACTAAAGGTGAAAAAATTGTAATCAAATAAAACTGGTCTTTCAACCCATAATTTCTTCACACATATGTATCAAAGGACCATTTGTGTAAAAGCAATGATATCGTTTTAAAGATATTAACAAAACATGTATTGTGTTGATAGTGTCATGGTTCCCCTAGTGGTTCATTCCGGTTTGATTCTTGGCTAACTCAACTTTAAGAACTTCATAACTCATGTATCTTACTTTAAATGATCATGGACTATTGAAATAATGTTTCATCCATTCCTTGTATACAGATCCAATACCAATATAATGCCTCAGGGAAAACAATAGCAATGTTATTACTCGTCTAGATGCCATTACATATATTTATGTTACTCTAGGTAGCTCTATATTCGCTACATGTGATTTATACTCCGTATCGAAAGATGTGCCTTTGATGAAATTGAATTCGTGTCAAGTTGAAAATATACATATCGTTGTGTAGTAATGTGATAGATGATGTAGAATTCTGTAGGGAAAACCGAGTGGATCTTGTTTTGTATTTTTATTCAAGAATTTGCACATCAAGACCCCGTCGTACCTTGGAGACTTGGGCTCGCAGTCGCTTCTTGTATAACACTAAAGTTAAAAATTAAAAAAACCCCAGGTTTGATTTGCAATTTATCATAGAATATAGTATTCTGCCAGTCAAGCCATTTTATTTTATAATCATATTGAGGGAGTTGTGAAAAATAAATATGTAATCCGCCATTTTGTGACAGCGGCCATCTTGGACCGATTTTCATCAAACATAATAGCTAAGAACTCTCCTGACTAATTCCCTTTGAACAAAAACAAAACAAAATTAACTGTTTAACCCCTGACGCCAAAACGAAGGGGTGCTAAAAACACTGATATTCAGCTGTATATGCTTAGACTGGAAGCTGACCTCATGATAGTTTGAAATAGGGCTTTTATTATGATTACGTATTTGCAAGCAGACGTATAATGATAAATTAACAAGAATCCATCTCAAACGTTCTTGAGTGGGGTCCGCACCTGAACGCCGAGCGGTTACTTTTTGTGGCCCGACCCATTTGTCAAATGTCTTCTGCACTGAAATGGGAATTTGATGAAACATCTAAAATTACTTTACGTTATATAAGAATGAGAGAAAATACCAGATTTATCTGTATCCAAGTGATATAAAATCCGGAAAAAACAACTAAAAAAATATACCTATCTCTTTCTAACTTAACCTGTGAATAAGGAATTTAATATTTTCATTTCGTCCGATTCAGTTGAAACCCAACGACACAATTCTCTTTAAAAACCAACAATAGCTTCCATTTCGTCACTACAATTAATTAAAACGTCCATTAAACAAACCTTGATTCCATTGTGTTCACTTTTGACAAACAAAATGGAAGGCTATTGATTGAAATGGAAAATTCATGTCACGTTTCTATAGTTAGGGCCAACTGTAATTATTCGGGGGAATTTCGTTCCGTTAATATTTTCAAAGGTATAAGTAAAGGTGGTTGGAGAAATATTCCATTTGTTACGTTTTGTTGGACTGGTCTACTCAAAGTCGCTATGGCTGTTTCTTCAAAATGCCGTTTCAGATATTTCCCTGAACTTAACACTCACATTTTTGATACAACCAATATGTAGTCTGGATTTTAGAAGAGACTATGATTCTCTGACTGCCTCGTTAGTCTAGTGGTCCTAAGCCCAACTGCTACGCTAGAGGCCCTGGGTTCGATTTCTAGGTCCAACAAAGTGTTATTGGGTTTTTCTATTAATTTTTCTGTAGCAACTCGCCTACACAGTGATGAAATTCCACCCAGAGCTCGAGAGAATTGATTTGAGAGAGAGAGAGAGAGAATTGGTATTGTATTACATGAAATACAATACCAATGAACCATAGGTATTGTATTTCATGTAATGATTAATACAATACCTATGGCTACAAACCATAGGTATTGTATTAATCATTACATGAAAGAATCAAACTGTTTAGGTGTCTACAATTGTATATTTAAATAGTATTTCCAGAGTTTGAATTTTTTACCGGTTAATGGTTAATAAGTTCGCCCCCTATTACTTATATAGGACATACCGGCGAACTGTAGGTGTATAAGAGTATACCTCTGCCTAACCCTTCAGATAATACAAGTGTGTTAATATATTATGGTACGTAATGATTCTCGGAGTTTGTTTCAGTGTTGCTTCTCAGAGGTCGTCAGGCGTCTAGCTTTAAAAAATGTAAAATATTAACTTGTAAAAGCGTTTTTAAGAGATATTATTTACAGAAATAAATATCATTAATCATTTTATCGTGCCTCACCAGTCTTGTAAGTAGCACAGATTAAATAATAGTTGGGAATTATTGTAGCGATATACGCTCACAATTTTTTCAAAAAGAGCTAGGTAAAAAGTTTTCATAGATCAAAAACCTAGCCCTACTAGGTGAAATAATGTTGAAATTTGGCATCCAGTTAGGTAATTGAGTGTACAAAGGAATAATCAGAAAACAGTGAATTTACACGATTTGAAAAAGGAATATAATAAACTACGCATCAAAAATACTGATTGAGCGACAAAATTACTGATTGAGCAGCAAAATTACTGATTGATCAGCAAAATTACTGATTGAGCAGCAAAAAACAGATATCGGTTAGGTTAGGTTAGAACTGTGACCACACAACGAAGCGAGCGGTGCCGCGGCAGCGGCCGGCGAGTGCCAGAACCAAATCTGAATGATTTGAGTTTGAGGTGACTATTTTGCTGTGCAAATAAGTATTTTTGCTGTGCAATAAGTATCTTTGCTGTGCAATAAGGATTTTTGCTGTGCAATAAGTATTTTTGCTGTGCAATAAGTATTTTTGCTGTGCAATAAGTATTTTTACTGTGCAATAAGTATTTTTGCTGTGCAATAAGTATTTTTGCTTAGGATTGGGAATTGTTTTGTTATACAAAACGACATTTTTTGATTTGCAGTTAAATACTAGCTTTTGAAAAAAACACAACAAACAATCGATTATATTAGGTAAAACTAAGCGCCTTGCAAAATTGTAAGAGCAAATATTTATTCTTTCTTCTTTGCAGGATATTATGTTCCATAATGAAAGGTTATATCGTTTTTATAGGTACAGAGGCCAGCACATCAAGCTACCACAATCTATCAAATTACTTTGATTGATTTTCAACTTTAATGTACCCATTATGATAAGGTTCATATTCAATTGAGAAAATTTGACAGTTTTGGATAGCTTGACCTGCTGGCCACTGTACAACCATTTGAAATTTGTTTAAAACATCCAAATTCCTTGAGAATTTGGATACTACTTCCAGATTCCTGTTGCGAATACACGTGTGGGACACAAATTTTGGTTTATAGGATTGTTCAAGATGTTATTAAAATTAAATAAAAATAAGCTATCGAGCATAATAATATAATTATAATCAATCTTGGTAAAGAAAGAAAGTTTCATATCAATAAAATATAGAAGAATATTTTGTGTTCGTTTTGACAGGCAAATAAGCCTCAATTTTCAGGGCTCAGGTGCCAGCGAGGCCAGCTGACACCGAGCCCAATATAAATGGAGGCTCGCAAATTGTTCAAGTTCCACCCATAAAAACTGTAGTACCGATGGAGTTATTACAAGTAATTGTTTTTGTTTTAGACTAGGTAATTATAGTACCTACAAGAATAGGTAAAAATATGGAAGAAATGATAAAATATAGGTATTCATTTCTGTTAAATAAATATTTTATTATTATTGATGTCTTAACTTGTTTGGAAGCAGTGGTAGCCTACTTTTATAGGCCTCCACGAGACAGGCTCGACCTAGTGTGGAGGTCATAAGTTAATATAAGTTCCTAAATCTTAATTGTCTAATAGCACCTGTATCAAATCAATCAAATCAAAATAGTTTTATTTTCATATAAACCATATACAGGCACTTATGAAATGTCGAGTCTAGGTGCACGGTTCCAAAGTAGTCGTTTCCTATGGAGAAGAACCGGCAAGAAACTCCATGGTTACTCTTTTAAAATATCGTTTCTTATTGTACAATGATGGATTATAAATTGGATTGGATACTTACATGAGAGAACAATTTAGGAATGTTTAGAAGATTACAATTATATAAAATCCAGCTAGGCATAAAAGAAAGTTCTATTAAATATGTACATTTTTATATGGCTAATAAACATTATTCTATTCTATTCTATTATTCTATTCCTACTGGTATGACCATTAGACTACCACGGTGTACCATGGAACCACTAGTTCCTGTAAATAGAAGATCTATCAACACAAAAAAGGCAAATTTAATTCATCAAAGACTTGTATTTAAGGCATATTAAATTTAAATAATCGAAAGCAGTGATAGCCTAGTGGTATGACCATTGGACTGCCAAGTCGAAGGTCTCAAGTTCAAACCCAAGGCACGCACCTCTGACTTTTCGAAATCATGTGCGTATTAATAATTAATTATCACTCGCATAAACGGTGAAGAAAACATCGTGAGGTAACCTGCATGCCTTAGAGATTTTCTCGACGGCGTGTGAAGCCAACCCGCACTAGGCCAGCGTGGTGGACTATAGTCTAATCCCTCTCATTCTGAGAGGAGACCCGTGCCCAGCAGTGGGACAGTATATGGGTTGATGATGATGATGAAATTTAGATAGTGAGTTACTAGCTTTTATTTAGTTAATTTAGTAATTAATATATACATGAATGTTACAAACAAAACGATCGAAATAAGAGCTTTATCACTTATGTACAGATTGAAAAGGAGACAAGGCTTTGAACTCACCCCAAAGCCTTGTCTCACCCTGCATTCCAACCTACCAGAATTTGAAACTGCATTCACCCACTTCACTCGATTTACCTGTTTCAGACAACAGTACCTCAGAAAGTGGTACCAATTCTGATGGTATCCCTGATTAAACTCAGCCGAGATGGTAAGTAACACAAAAATTCTTATCATAACTTTTAACAGTTCGGTGAAAAAATCCAATAAACTTTTCAAATCTAAAATTAGCTTCTTAAATTCAGGGTACCTTACTAACATCGTGTTTTAGGAGTCCCTCACACAGGGAAAGGTCGCAAAAATGTGTGGCTCCCTTTTAAGGGCTGACCGCGTTATGTAATTATGACCAAAAAGGTTTTTTGGACCTCGGCGTTAGAGGCCCCGAAAAAGTAATAATTTGATGAAGTTTTTTAGGTTTGAGGGTAACGTAGGGCTTTTAGTGGTAATCATAGTGGTTTTGACACAAAAAAAATTAAGGTTACCGCATATAAAAATGGTGTTACACATCAATCATTACCGCCTCATTAATCTAGTGGTCAAAAACGCGACTTTTACACTTGATTTTTGAGAATGGGAGTAATTGTACTAAATTGGAGCTGCCCGACTTGGGATATATTGTATGTACCGCCTTGCAGAAAATCGAAGTGAAATAACACCGCTTTGAGCTGTGTTGTGTTCCTTACGGTGAGCAAGGTTGCCATTGCTCCGTGAGATTTTATTGGCAGTGGGGAGACTTTGACCCCTATAATGCTAACCCAATTATTTCTAGTCTATAAGGCTACGGTAACCGCTTACCATCAGGTGGGCCGTATGCTTGTTTACCACTTAAGCGATATAAGAAAAGTCTGTTTTCACAACTTTCACATACTATGCTATGCTGTTGCACTGCAAAAGCATATTGTACAGAGGTCAGCACATCAAGCTACCACAATCTGTTAAATTTCTTTGATAGATATTCAACTTTAATACAACACAATAAGGTTCATTTTCTATTGGGAAAATTTTACAGTTTTGGATAGCTTGACCTCTGGCGTCTGTACCTTCACTAAATTTGTAGGGACTAATAGAAAGGTTAAATTAATTAATAATAATATAATATTCTTGGACAATTTTACACAGCACCAATAGTCCCACTAGGGTGCAACTAGTCCCAATCTAAACAAAGCTTGTACTATGGGTACTAGACAATTAACCACTATATTTATATATCATATACTGTCTCATTAGTCTAGTGGTCCTAGGCGCGACTGCTACGCTAGAGGTCCTGGGTTCGATCCCCAGGTCGAGCAGTGTTATTGGGTTTTTCTATGAAATTCTCAGTAGCAGCTCGGAGTCTGGATTTGTGCCCGGTTAATGGCAATAGGCTCGCCCCCTATTACATGGGACCTAAACATACCGGCGAAATGTGGGTGTACATTAGTACACCTCTGCCTAACCCTTCGGGGAATACAGGCGTAATGGTATGTATGTTTTGTATTTATATAACACACGAAGGGATGCAAGGGGACTTAAATAATTTAAATTAATAAGCAGTAGCATATATAATATAATATATAATATATATAGCTTATATACACATCATCATCTGTGTATATAAGTATGGAACCGTACCACTATTTTATCAGCAATAAAATTTTTCCCATATCCAACAGTCGAAACATTGATCAAATCTTCTATTCTGCCTAAAAAGTCAACCGGTGGTATGGTTCACTTTAAACGGTTCTCAATTTAAAACCTTTCTTTCTGAACAAAGAGTTATCCATAAATTCTCCGTGTTAGGAAACCGTCTGAGAAGAGGCTGTGGCTAAAAAGATTCTAAATATGAATAATTTCAAAAGAATCGCTCAATGGCCTAACTCCGCGTTCTTTCAATTTACCTGTATAATGCAAATTGTATTTTTTTTTCTGAATAATTCTGCTAGTCCAATATGGGCTTCTAAAATTTCTGCAAGAGAAGCTAACAAAGACTATCATAGTTCTACCTTCTCAATAGACTAAAAACTTTTGGTATAAATCACAACTAACTTAAGACGCTTTGTTACAATTGAACTTTTTTTACAAGCATCAGTAGGTATGAATAAATAAGTTTTTCTTTTTGTAAGAAAAGTATGGAACGCTGCTCAGAAACATTATTTTGATGAAAAAAATGTGGTCCTTACAAGCGCAAAGGTTAGATAATAATTTAAAGTTTATTGCATTAAATCAAAAGAGCAGTAGAACCTAATTGCGTGGTTTGCCGAGCCTATTGCCATTTACCAGGTACTAATCCGAGCTGCAACTGAGAATATCATATAAAAACCCATTAACACTTTACGCAACCTGGGAATCGAACTCAGGAACCCAGTAGTGCTATCAAACACTTAGCCAATGAGACAGTCTGTCTTCCATTATTCCCCAATTTCATTGTTATGGAAGTAGAAGAATTGTTTATACTAGTGGTCTCATGATGGCTGAAATTCGACCTTTTTAAGTTTTAATGTTAAAGACTCTTTGCTCATACCTACCTGTATAAAAAAAAAAACAATTTACGTCTTCACTTAAATATGTGTTTGACATTGACATAATGAACATAACCAATGTATGCTAATTTAATTTAATGTAGTTTTGTACGAATTATATACAAATCATAGGTTTCTGAACTCCTTCTCTGTTTAAAAAACTTTAACTATACAAAATGTCACACATCTCCATCCCGCAATATGCTTAAAAAGGGGTACCAAGGTTTCTCTTCACGTAGGTATTAATATTATCATAGAGTATAGAATTCCTCCAGAACTGTCAAAACTGTTAGGAAGACAAAGATGAAGAAGAATTACGAATATGAAGATGTCACATCAGAAAGCCCTCATGGGTAGGTTCTTACAACGAGTAAGGACCTATGAGATAAAAATTTGTTTGTAGATAATAATGTTACTTAATAGATAGAACTGTCCTTACAGACCTAGCTGGCCTTACAAACCCAATGCGAATATATCAAACGTGATATAGTATCATGCATAATGTAGTTTAAATATATTTATTACTTAATCAGTCATAGCTTTCACTGTACCTAATAAATTGTCTTATATAGTACTAGCAACGCGCTCCGGCTTCGCAAGGGTGCAATGTAATAAAATTAATAACATGTATGTAACAATAAAACCAATATTTTTAGTCAGGATGCTGTACTTTTTAAAACATTCCCAATATCTAAGGCTGGAGTTGTGTTCAATAATAACAATATCGTGAAATGTTCCTGCAATACTTGAACAATATAAAAAGTATAATATCAAGGCCGTATTTGTTTTCAATCATTTTCTAAGTCAAAAGAAGCTTAGAAAGAAAAAAATATTTTTTTAACTGGCATCGCAAAATAACGAATGTAAACGAAAGAGTTACAAAGCTACAATCTACACTAGCGAGATCCAGCTACATCTCTTGAAACAATCAATAAGTTCCAACTAAACTCACTTGATTTAACCCGTCATAATCCACAACAAGGCATCCCAAATTGACGAAATTACAATACACACTTTGTCGCGAACATTTTCTAAAAAAAATAACAAACAGAAATCGTGAAAAAAAAGGAAGGAAACATTTAGAAAAAGGAATTATTCGGTGAGTCCAATAATTCAAAACATTCGACGTCCTAAACCGCTACTGCAATGCGCTTTTCGGAGGGAAAACTAGAATTCTTTATTTGAAATTTTTAAATTTAATTTAGGAATGGAAATAAGTAGGAATTATTTGAAAATAAATGTAAGCATAATTACTTTTTTTGGTTATTTTTTTGTGGAGCGTTGCAGCTCCCCCGCGTGTATTCGGCGGCGCTGAGCCGCGGTGACTGCCGCCCCGCGCCCCTACGTCCTATACTTATGTGTTTACATCTTAAATGGGGTTGCACAGAGTAATGTTAGATTCAGGCTCTACATTGGCTTGCTCCGCTGAAAAGAGCAATCGTGCCTCCTTGAGGTTGAATAGAAGGAGTGGAAATCCATTATGCACTGCTGTAAGCTGCTATTGTTTGGTTCACTTTAAGTCCTTGCTCGGTTTGAAGTTTAGGAGTGTTTTTTTTAATCTGAAAAATGAATAAAAAAAATAGTGACGTATCCAAAAGGCCCTATTTTAATGGCTGTGATTAGAATAATGCCCTTGGGCCAAGCAATCTTACTTCCTCTTAGTTAATACGATAAAATGATTATAGTGCTGCAATAAAATATTTTCAGTAGATCTAAATTATTTCAATTTGATATAATATTTGCATGAACTACAACAACTGGGTCAACAACTAAACTCGGAACAACAAGGGGAGACCGGGTACAAAAGTAACAGGAGTCGAAAGTAACAAACGGCTTTGTAGGTTTCTCCAATGGTCGACTGTCGCGGCGACGACAGAGTGCAAGCGAGAGGAGACTCTACCAGCATCTCCTGACGGTATCGAGGCGACATTTCGGCTAGTAGAAACCTACAGACCCGTTTGTTATTTTCAACCCGTCGTTACTGTTTTACCTGCTCTCCCTTACCTACTAACTACTTGGTACATACCTACGAGATTTTTGTGTTTGTACAACGCAATCAAGATACTGAAGAGCAGATAGAGATAGAGGGGTAGTTTTTTATAAAACCAAAAAAAGTCTCAAAAATATGCGTTGGCCGGGAATCGAACCCAGATCAACTGCTTGGAAGGCAACTATGCTGACCATTACACCACCAACGCTCGTGTTAGATCATTTCAATGAAGTTGCTATAAGTCAGTCTTTTTTGTTATTTGCTCAGATGGTTTACATAGATTTTACTTATAACTTTTTAGGCAAGAAAACCGATTTCAAACATTTTGTATTCTACAGAACTATCTCTGAAGATACTTTAAGGACTCCAGCAGGTCAAGCTATCTAAAACTGTGTTTTCCCAATTGAATATGAACCTTATTATTTTCTAGGTACTAAAGTTGAATATCAATCAAAGAAACTTGACACATCGTGGTACCTTGATATGCTGCCCTCTGTATAATTTATCAGATAAAAAAATATATATATGTTACGGTAAATCTGATTAATTGAAAATTATTAATATTTTTACAAAATTATTAATAATAACCACATGTTTTGGTAAATGTGAATAAACGATCGAAATTTATTACTTTTAGTTTTTGAATATATTAAAAAAAAAACCTAACAACCTAACCTGGCCTAAGTACGACTTTTAATTTTATTCAGTTTTTATAATTCCTTGCATATTGGAGCTCAACTAATATAATTGACCACAACGCGTTGTGAGCTGTTTTTGTTCCTTGAGCGTTACTTATGTATATTTATCACTTTAACCTCGACTTTCGGTAATTATTAATAATAATAGATTGGGATATATATTATCTATTATTAATAATAGATTATTAATAATAGATAATTATTAATAATCTTCAATTATTCACTCTTACCGTAACATATAATATATTCTTGGATAATTTTACACAGCACCATCTAGTCCCAAACTAAGCAGAGCTTGTACTATGGGTACTAGACAATGGATATAATACTTATGTACTTTTTTTTTTGTAAACACCCAGACAAACACAAACATTTATGTTTATTATCACACAAATATTAAACGAACGAACCCACGACCCCATGATCAGCAATCCGACACTCGAACCACTAGACCACAGACGTTGTCAAATAGAAAAGTCAAAATTACTTCACCATCAGCGAAAGTACCGCGTAACAAGCGTCGCCATTCTCCTCGCCTATCCCAACTATGTTGGGTTCGGCTTTCAGTCTAACCAGATGCGGCTGAATAACAGTATTTTACACCAAGTGTCAGCCATATTAGACTTCCGCGGCTCCGCAACTGAATTTCCAGGCAATAATTTCCTGGGCTGGTTGTCAGGCTTTTTGGTCTTTTGACTACGTGTAACGATTGTTATAGGTTAGGTAGACTGAGTCTACCCGTGACCATGGACGCTGTAAAGGGTCCGAAGCATCGGGGTTAATAATATCAATATAACGCGATAGAATCCGTAAAAAGTAGTTTTATTTCAATGTATAATATTCGCGTAAATGTCAGAAATCAATATAGATTGTTATAGCTGTTTATACGACAACCAGAATGGACAACTTTACGTGTTCTTTGAGGCACGAAGGGATCCCAATGTGTTAATTGTTACCCATCCACAGACTGACCGCGGCTACTATTTAGCCAAGAGCCTCTTGAAAATTCTATAATTTAGGTCAGTTTATATGTTCAACACTCGTAGAGTTGTAACAGTAAAGTTGAATAAGTTAGGTACCTACTACAATTTCAGCAGCCCCACCACATGCGTCGGTGGTGTAATGGTCAGCATAGTTGCCTTCCAAGCAGTTGATCCGGGTTCGATTCCCGGCCGACGCATTATATTTTGCTTTTTCTTATTTACATATTACAGTAATAAATTACAAAGATTTTTGTGATTTTATTTCTTGGAAGTAATCTCTTGAACTGATTCTGAAAATTCTTGCATTGATAGAAAATAACATTAAATCTGAGTGACATAATTATACTCTTTTCATTATTACGAAAAAAACACAGATACCTGATTTAATTACCATTTTACAATAAATTTAAACGCAGTAATTTCAAGAATATTTTTTACACAGTATCTGTCGTAACCAAAGATTGTTTTATATTGTTTTGCTATAGTAAATCGAGTATAGTGTACGTTTTTTTATAATCACATCTGTCCAAATGAAGTTGCGGTCGTAGTTGGTATTTTATATTTGGTCGCTAAATTCCTAGAGAAATGACAGTCTAGGGTCTAAAATTATCGATATCCACTTGAGCTCATCTACAGCTGTTATAAATAAAGCCTTCATTAGTTTATAATATGTACCACTGACGTTGCTATTTTATTGTAATCTAAATTATCTTTACACATAGATTTACCTTTATATCATGATTTTGTCGACTATTCTATTCCACTAAAACTATTAAACACACTACAAAAGACTATTTACTAAATTCGTCTGACAAAATATCAACTGCAAAACTTAATTAATTAGTTGTATGTTATAGACAAAGGATCAAAAAATACTACCTACTACGTAAGTATCCAATTTATAGGTAATTATTATTGTACCGAACATAATTGTAAACCACTATAATTTAAAAGAGTAACCATGGAGTTTCTTGTCGGTTCTTCTCCATAGGAAACGACCAATTTGGAACCGTGCAGCTAGACTCGACATTTCATGAGTGCCTGTATATGGTTTATATGAAAATACAACTATTTTGATTTTGATTACCTAAAGACCAAAATCTCGGACAAAAAAACCGTTCGTCTCTGTATATCACACTACTCTGTGAAGTAGGCACAAAGTCCGGTATAAGTATAAAATATATAGCTTGCTCGGATGTTATTATTACTCGTCGCGATTCATTGCGGCACCCCTGATGTATTAACAACGACTGTCTTTATATCATACTCATTAAATTATATGTTCTGGAAGTTTTTTGTTTGCAGATTATGTTGGCAAAAAAAAAAATTGTGTAAATTTGATTGATGTTGGGTGAAGGCCATTTTAACGTCAGTTTTTTAGGGTTATCGTAAGCAACATAGCCCCTCTACTGTTCGTGCAACTCGCGGTCGCATCCCTATACTTTTCTAGAAAGATCCGCTGCGCGCGCATCCCTGTGCCACGCGCACACGCCGGCATTTTCCCGCCGCAGTCGCCTGAGAGATCCTAATGCGGAACGGTCGCGTTGCGCGTGGTGTACATACTTACCACTGTGTACCCCTGTAACAATTCCTTTAAGTTATCTCCCTGTGTATACTACCTTCTAATCACTGTACTGTGACTCACTTGTCATTGTTTTTAATCTTCCGTGTGTTTGAACATTATACCTACGTTTCCCAAAGACTAATTTTCATTTATCTCATTTAAAACCCCCTACCAAAGGGTTAATATTGAAGCCAGTATTTTACTATAATCTTCATCATCATCAGCTTAATGCTGTTCACTATTGGACTAAGGCTTTTTTATGCATCTCCCATTCGTTTTTGATCTGGGCTACTCTGTACAGAGGCCAGCACATCAAGTTTGATAGATTTTCAACTTTAATCCAAAGATATAAGGTTCATGTTCAATTGGGAAAATTTGACAGTTTTGGATAGCTTGACCTGCTGGCGTTTGTACAATTCTGTTTATGTGACGTAATGTCGAGACGAGCACGATGTCTCCTGGTGTTGTGTTAATGCCTGCCTATAACAATTGCTGTGCTCAGGAGTTTGAATATTTCAAAGTCCTGCGCGGCACTACACTGCACTCGACACCCTGAGACATAAGAAAGAAAAAATATTGATTTTCACATAAATAACGACACACTTGGACCAAAAGCCAATGTGTCAAAAAAAAACAATAATAATATATTATTAAAAAAAAATTAACAATGAAAATGGCACCTGATCACGTGACGACAACAAAGTTATGCTGTTAAGTCTCTATTACCCTTTTATTTCGCTGGAAACATTAACCCTTTGACCGTAACACAGTAATGCTTGGCGGCAGAGTATCTGGTCCGTCGACAGACATGGCTGGCACCCCGGTCTGTGGACGGACCGATGGTCGTTGGAGCAGACGAGTCCTTGAGTGGAGACCGCGAATCGGAAAACATAGTGTGGGACGCCCCCCAGCCAGATCGACCGACGATCTCAAGAGGGTGGTTGGGTCAGACTGGATGCGGAAGGCGGAGAACCGGGTGTTGTGGCGCGATTTGGGAGAGGCCTATGTGCAGCAGTGGACTGCGATAGGCTGATTTGATTGATTGAGAGTATCTGTAAAAGGTTCTCTCCAGGCAGTTTCTTGCAGAAGAAACCTACCTTTAGAAGAAACCATGCACTACGATAAACTATTCTCGATTCTATTCCCGGATAAAGATAAACTTTTTATTCCCCCTCTTACTTTATTCCTAGCAACCTGAAACAGTCTTCTGTTTCCCCAAAAATAGGACGAAGCTTGAAAATAATGGAATAAATTATCCTTATTTCAGTATGACGGATAAATTAAAAGAGAAAGATTAGAGAATTCCCAAAGTTTATCCGCTCCAAATTAATCTATTTGGTAATTATAACGTTTACTGATGTTGGGGCCATGAAACATGCAGATTATAAAATAAAAATAAAAAAAATTTTTGTTTAAAATTTTAAATCTCCGAATATTCTTTACTGATTTATTTAATAATTTAATAATAATAATAACACTTTTATTCATAATAGGAATTGCATAGCAGTTGTACTTATTGATAATAAAAGCAATTTACAGTAATCTCTACACAGGCAGCTGTTAGTGTTACACTGCTCTCCTAGCTAGGTTATACAATAACCTGTATTAAGGAGTAGCAGTTCCCATCCCCTGTTCCTATAATCGACACATACTTATAAGGTACATAGTGCTATTAATTCTACAATCTCATTAAAGGTAAGTATAATTATAAAAGAAAACTTGTTTGATTCGACGATACTGCGTTTGAATCCGGGTATTTTATAATAATAATAAATTATTTATCGGTTTGAATATTATCAGAACGTTGTTACAATTATTGTAAGTATAGCTGCCGAATGTACCATTATAATAAATTATAGATATTATATCACATAAAATTTAAATTTTATATTAAGAAGAACACAATGACTTGTCTAAGTTATTATGATTATTATTATTTGTCGATGCAATTTTATTTCGACGACATCTGTGGTCTAGTGCTTCAAGTGTCCGACTGCTGATCACGAGGTCGTGGGTTCGATTCCCACATGACACGAATATTTATGTGATGAACATAAGTGTTTGTCTGGGTGTTTCTTATGTATCATAAGTATATATAAAAAAAAAAGTATTGTATAAGTATTATATCCGTTGACTAGTACCCATAGTACAAGCTCTGCTTAGTTTGGGACTAGATGGTGCTGTGTAAAATTGTCCAATAATATTTATTTATCATTATTATTTACTTTCTGAGCTATAGTGACGCGTGGTCGAGTTGTACCGCATACCTATCAAAGATAATTTACTAGACACAAAAAAAAAACAATTGATTCGACCACCTGAACCGTTAGGTCTAGCATGAAATTTAGCAAAGCAATTCCTTATTCTCCTGCAATGGGGAAAAATGAGATCAATATGGGGGACATAAAACTGCGGGTGTACAGCTTGTAATTAATTATATACATGGCTTCATTTAGCGTGAAAAATTCACCATACTCACCATAACCGGTGTTGGTTTTAATTCACCCAAACCATCTACAATTTTGTTCCAATCAACCGTTCATTTCATGGCCATACCGAGGAAACTCAAGTTTAAAAGTGATTAAAGGCGTAATGAATTATTTTGATCTTCAGCTATTTTTAGTAGAAAATTACGCGAATCGGATTAATTTTAATTTAATTCGCTACATTGAAGACTTACCTACATGTATTGTTGACGGGCTCGTGGCTACGTAATGACTACGCTGATAAAACCGTTCTGCAAGGTTAAGCTGCGCTAGCGGTGGTCTTTGTGGATGGGTGACCATTACTAACACATTGATATATCCTTTCGTGTACGTAAAGCCGTCGGTCCCGGTTGTCATACTGTAGCGACATCTACCGCGCTACATGGAACTACGAACAAATCCTGAATCGCGCAAGCAACATTCGTAACGAAAGTTATAGAGTATGTCCTGTAATTAGAGGATATAACCTTGAAATGGTTTATAGCAGAACTTACGGCCGTTGAGAAAAAATGTTTTTTTTTTTAATAGGTACATCGAAATTTTACCTTATTTTACATTCTTGTACACTACGACCAAAAATGAATGCATTCTATCAGATTTTTGTTCTCCTATTTATTATACACTAATTATGCCAATAGATATTATTCTATGAAAAAAATGTAAACATATTTATAAAAATACAAAAAAATAATAAAAACATACACTCGAATTAAGAAACTCCTCTTTTGAAGTCGGCGACAACCGCCTGGTTGGAGGATCCTCCCTTTATTGGAGAGGTAATACACCTCGCCTCTCCATAATACTAATACCTATGACAGTAGTTAGTGGTATTCAAAAGCCTAAAAAGTCTGACAACAAGTCTTTCCTCAAGATATCGGCATTACCTAGAAATTGGGTTACGAAGTTTTTGATGGCAGAAGCTTCGTATAAAATACTGATACACAGACTAAAACCCGATGCCAACAAGTAGACCAATAGTGGCGTGGTCTTGTCCTGAATGTGGTCACTACAGTCTTATAATAATATCAGCCATAGACAGTATTAAAACATTAATACCATGTAACTATATTTACTTCAGCAAAGTCAGAACTATCGGAAAAGAAACTTTATTGCTGACAAAGATTAATTGTCAACAAAAATATTGTATGACAATCAAAATCGGCAGTTTACGTGTTCATCGGTGCAGTCTCAACGTAACAATGGTCATGTCTACAATAAATTTGGTAAGCTTAACCTTGAAAATCGGCCAAATAAACAACTAGAGAGGTCGATATTAGTAAAAATATGCGTCGGCCGGGAATCGAACCCAGATCAACTGCTTGGAAGGCAACTATGCTGACCATTACACCACCGACGCATGTGTTAAAGATGCTCAAATTACTGAATTGTTAAAACTTACATTATTGATCTCATTAATAATGAAAGTATTGTCTAATAAGACAATGTACACTAATTGTAATTCAATTGTATTATTAAACTTCTACATAATTGTTTTATACATTTTACAGTTACTATTTCACAGCCTCTAACACATGCGTTGGTGGTGTAATGGTCAGCATAGTTGCCTTCCAAGCAGTTGATCCGGGTTCGATTCCCGGCCAACGCATATTTTTGGGTCTTTTTTTGGTTTTATAAAAAAACTACCCCTCTATCTCTATCTGCTCTTCAGTATTGTGATTGCGTTTACAAACACAAAGATCTCGTATGTTAGAACTTAGGTAGGGGAGAGTAGGTATAAAAGTAACGATGAGTCGAAAGTAAGAAACGGGTCTGTAGGTTTTCCACTAGCCGAAATGTCGCCTCGCTACCGTCAGGAGATGCTGGTAGAGTCTCCTCTCGCTTGCACTCCGTCGCCGCCATAGTTGAGTTCTTAGCATTATTCCCCAAACGTTATACGTATTTTTCGTTCTTTAGAGATTTGACTTAATTCTTTTACATACTTAACTGTTTTTAATAATTTAAGGCTTTTTACGTGAACTTCGAGGCACGGGTCTCTATGCAAAGATTAACTTCGGCTAAATCAGTTTTACTTCGCAAATTGGTAAAAAACAAAACAAATGAAAGGTTTCTAATAATGATGTACTTATACCAAAAATATGCGTTGGCCGGGAATCGAACCCGGATCAACTGCTTGGAAGGCAACTATGCTGACCATTACACCACCAACGCATGTGATAGAACCTTCCAAATTTTCACTCGAAATCTACAAACTGAAACAAATACAGCTGTTTCTTGTTGACCCCATTTACACGACTACGCAATATAAGGGCGGTGTAATGTTTATTTATACCCAATAAGAAAACAAACAAGCCTACACGGTAAGCGGTAATTGCAGCTTAAAGACGCCAGCAACACCTATGGTATCAATCACGAGTTGTTTGTTATCTGCAAACCTCATATTTAATTCGCATAGGTATACCCTTTAATTCCACTGGCTACATTGCTATTTTTTTTAATATAATACTAAGGTGGCAAACAAGCTTACGGCCCACCTGATGGTAAGCGATTTCCATAGCCTATAGACGCTTTAACACCAGGGGTGTCATTTGCGCGTTGCCGACCCTGTAAAACGAAAGAGGAATAGTTGGGTTGGCAGTAGTAAGGGTCAAAGTCTCCCAACTGCGTTTCCTCGTGGAGCACTATTCAAACCGGATAATATTTAGAACATTATTGCTTAGTGAAAGAATTTAAGGCAATACGGTGGTAACACAACAGACGAAGCGAAGTCAAAGGCAGAATTCTACCATCTCATGCTTCCACACGTTGAATATTATTTTGTTCCTAGGATGAATTCGGTATTCAGGTTTCAGTAGCGGAGTAGTCTCAATATCCATGTATTGTTGACCACGTTTGAGCGCTCGATAATGTTTGCAATATACCCACTCTGTAGCATTTAGTTATTACCTTACATGTTAAGTTCTTTTGTTGTTTTAATTTTAAGTAAGATGTAATCAATTATGTTTTTCTGTACACTCTTATAAGTTATTAAGTTTATCTCGTAAATATTGTTTTCTCAGTAAGTGAATCATTGTGAATTCTTATGAGGAAATAAAGATCTTAAACCGTAATTCCTTGATCAAATTGTGATAAGACAAGATGTAGCAGTATTTTAATACGAAAGGATGTAAATTTTACCTGAAACATTGAAGCAGTTACAAGCAAAATCAGTCGTGTGGACGGTTGCCGTGAATGTACTTCTAGTTTCGATTTGCATTCCAGGTAAAGCCTAATTGGGTTTTATTAGAAACTTCTCAGTAGCAGATTAGAGTTTGGAGTTGAGATCGGTATTGTTCAAAAAATGGATTGTTGAGGTCTGATGGCAGTCGCTTCGTGTAAAATACTGATATTCAGCCGCATCTGGTTAGACTGGAAGCCGACCCCAACATAGTAGAGGAAAGGGGAGGATGCTGATTATGTTTATAGCCTAATATCGTAGGTACAGACGCCAGCAAGTCAAGCTATCCAAAACTGTCAAACTTTCCCAATTGAACATGAACCTTAGTACTTTGAATTAAAGCTGAAAATCTATCAAAAAATTTGACCAATTGGGGTAGCTTGATGTGCTGGCCTTTGTACATGAACTTTAATGACAAACAACAGTAATGTAAATCATTAATTATATAGCTATTGAGTTGTAATTAAACGTTATTGAGCGTTATTGTCATGGAAGACAATACTGAAGACATGTTACAAATGAGAACAATATTATAATTACGAAGGCTTCGATAATGTGCAGTAATTTAGGATGCTCAAACACATGCGTCGGTGGTGTAATGGTGAGCATAGTTGCCTTCCAAGCAGTTGATCTGGGTGGCATATTTTTGGGATTCATTTTGACATTCCATTTGTTTTTTAGGGTTCCGTACCTCAAAAGGAAAAAACGGAACCCTTATAGAATCACTTTGTTGTCCGTCCGTCCGTCCGTCTGTCCGCCTGTCAAGACCCTTTTTCTCAGGAACGCGTATAGGTATCAAGCTCAATTTCAATACTCAGGTCTACCTACTGTCCTTTGGAGCTGTGAAAAAATCAAACTTCTAAGCCAATGCTATCAAAAGATACAGCCGTTTAAGTCACAAATGTCCGCAAATTTTCGAAACTCGCAAGGGAATCAAAACCTACAGGTTACTTCCCGTGAACTAAGAATCTTGAAATTTGGTACGAAGCAACGTCTTATAGTACAGATAAAGGAAAAATTGCGAAAACCGTAAATTTTTAATTACATCATATAATAAAAATATTTTTAATAATTTTACAGTTACTACCCCTTTCCTCATGAACGCGTAGAGGTATTAAATTGAAATTCATAAATAGATATGAGTAGAATAGACTTGAGTATTTGATATAAATTGTAGCTCGATACCTCCACGCGTTCCTGAGAAAAACGGTCTTGACGGACGGACGGACGGACGGACGAACGGACGGACAACAAAGTGATCCTATAAGAGGGTTCCGTTTTTTTCTTTTGAGGTACGGAACTCTAAAAAAGGTAGTACTTTTTGAACGTCATTTTAAATTATAGACAGACCCCAAAACACCTAAAATTAGTTATTTTTGTTGTTCGTTGAAGGTTTTGAACATGAATGTGGATAGACATGTGAGCTGACAGAGATGGAACATACTATTACCCCTGTATTCCTCGACGAACTGTGGGTTTACATGCTTACATGCCTCTGCTTCTGCCTCCTTAGGGGTAAATGATAATAAATAATGAATAAATATTTGGGCGACCGCGTCTAGGTAAGCGTAGAGTAGGACGCCTCAGTGAGAGTGCCGACTTGCGGAAGGCAGCTGGCAGTGACTGGATGAGGAAAGCCGAGGATCGGGCTCTGTGGCGTTCACTAGGCGAGCCTTACGTACAGCAGTGGACGAATATGGGCTGATGATGATGATGAAATATTTGGGACATTTTACACAGCACGATCTAGTCCCAAACTAAGCAGAGCTTACTAGTGATGTTGATAATCGATTAATCGACTATTGATAATGGATGGAAACAGGTAAAATTATCTTAATTATCTCAAAGGTATACATTATCTCACTCAAATAATCAATAATCGTGAATGAATGAAGCTAAAGATTTATTTACCTTTGCTTCCTGTCATCTCAATGCTGTGATAGTATTGTTGATAATCGATTAATCGATTATGGATAATCGATAAAATCGAACATCACTAGCTTATACTATGGGTACTAGACAACGGATATAATACTTATATACTTTTTTTGTAAATACATATATAAGAAACACCCAGACTGACACAAAACACTTATGTTAATCACATAAATAATTATTGTGACTTGTGGGAATCAAACCCACGACCTCATGATAAGCAGTCCGACACTCGAACCACTAGACCACAGACGTCGATGATGATGATAGGTAATGATCATAGTGTTGTATCATATTGCACCTTTTTTTTTCGTGTGAAAATCCACATGGATGTCCTCCGTCGTTCCCAAAAGGAAAGGCGGATGGTTTTGTCGAACTCCTTCGGACTAAAAACACACGGCCATCTCTGCAATTCTGAGGAGGGGACTCAGAGATCTCCAATTAACACACCGGTGGCCCTCGGCCCTCCTCATTCCTGTGCTTTGCATACTATACATAGGTACATCAGTAAAGTAGTAAAGTGAGATAGGTTCTACATTTTGAGTAACAATTTCATAGACTCTATCACATGCGTCGGTGGTGTAATGGTCAGCATAGTTGCCTTCCAAGCAGTTGATCCGGGTTCGATTCCCGGCCGACGCATAATATGTTTTTGTCAATTTTTTTTTTTTTTTTTTTTTATAATACGTAGTAGGGTACATTTTAAATATAGTTTCGGGTATCATAAGGTCTACAAATGTTTTATTTATATATGATAATGTATACATACTTAAGGCTCGTGGCTAAGTAATAACTAAGCTGATCAAACGATCTGCAAGGTTAAGCTGCGCTAGTCGCGGTCAGTCTGTGGATGGGTGATCATTCTTAACATATCGAGACCCCTCCGTGACTCGGAGAGTGCTTTAAGCCGGCGGTCCCGGTTGTCATACGAACACCTGTGACAATCGTTAGTGGTAGTCAGAAGCCCAAAAAGCCTGACAACCAGTCTATCCTCAGGGTATCGGTATTTAAACCCAAAAAATTGGGTTGCGGAGGTCTGAGGGCTATCGCTTCGTATAAAATACTGATATTCAGCCGCATCTGGTTAGACAGGAAGGCGACCCCAGTGTAGTTGGAAAGAGGCTTGGTGAAAGAAGAATACATACCTATATCAAAGACTATCGGATCAGTTGTTCACAATGATTATCTAACAAGTCATTATCAATGGTTCATTAAAGTTGTTTGTTCAACATTGGAAATACAAAAACCAAGTCAATTGAAGACATTAAAATTTTATATCGTACTTACATACAAACTAACATTTACAACTATTACACTTCGCAGAATATGTATCGTCTATTTGTATTGCTGTCTCTTTCTGACATATTATGTGCTGTATCTTTCTATCTCAATTCACGTATCCAGTAGCACCAATGTAGGATATCGATTGAATCGTATTCGGTTTAGAGGGGATGGCAATTGTCGGATGAATTCGGAGATAGGTCTTAGGATAATGGTTTAAACTCTCATGCAAAAGGATGGAGGTAAATATTTATTTATTTATTTATTTATTTTATTTATTTATTTAGGTCTTCCCACAGCTCGTGTATACAATATATTATAAATTAAAATATATAGAGGTAACGGGCTTACACACTAGCCAATTACGGGCTAACCAGCATTCACCATATTATATGACAATATTAATATTAAATAAACAATCGGAGTCTACAAATAATCATGATAAATTGAAGTCTTTATCTGCCTGTCTATGCGGTGCGATCGTACGAAACGATACGAGCTTATAAAAGCATCGATTTAGCAACGGTCTTCTCGTTTTGAAAGCTAGTTTTGATCGAGATGCTTCTTTGATATAATAATCAACTGTCCCACGGCTGAGCACGGGTCTCCTCTCACGATGAGAGGAGACCCGTGGCCACGCTGGCCTAGTGTGGGTTAGCAGACTTCACACGAGAAAAACCCGTCGAGAAAAATCTCTAAGGCATGTAGGTTTCCTCACGATGTTTGCGAGTGATAATGAATTATTAATACCAGCAGTGGGACAGTATATGGGTTGATGATAATGATGTTGGATGGAAACAGATTTTAAAGATCGATTTACCACATAAAAATAATTATCAAAATCGGCTACGTTACCCTTCAAACCGGAACAAAAATAATGTTAGCACTTTATTGCTTAGAGGAAGAATATTTGGCATAATATTTGTTCGTATTTGGTATAACTCATAAACCATCCCACTGCTGTGCACGGGTTTCTTCTCAAAATGATAGGGATAAAGCTATAGTCCACCACGCTGGCCTAGTGCGGGTTGGCAGACTTCACACGAGAAAATCTCTCAGGCATGCAGGTTTCCTCACGATGTTTTTCTTCATCTTTTAAAAGCGACTGATGATTAATTACAAATACGCACATGAATTTGAAAAGTCAGAGGTGCCTTGCCTCAGAAATTCATGGGGTCTGTTTGCCCGTCTAGGGCTGGCCTGTTTCTAACAGAACATATACCTAAGTATGATTGTATTTGAGCCATAACATCTGTGTCAACATGAATAATAAAAAAAAACTCGTGCACAGCCATTTTGCCCATTTCAATACAGGCGTCGGTGGTGTAATGGTCAGCATAGTTGCCTTCCAAGCAGTTGATCTGGGTTCGATTCCCGGCCGACGCATAGTTTTTGTGTTTTTATTTAACACCTAATAAAAAGGGATCTATATTAATTTATGATCTTCTACATAATAATATTAGTATTAGTATGTAAACGTGGTTGAGCAGGGATTCAAAAAAATAAGATGAACGCGAATATAGCAATAGGTACCACTGGACAGTGGCTAATAGTGCAACGTGAATTTGAACTTACCGAGGACATTATAAGGACCATTTTTGACTTGACCATTAACACTTCAAGATCCCTCCGTGAGTAATCATCATCAACCGATATACTGTCCTACTACTGGGCACGGATCTCCTCTCATATTTAGAGGGATTAGGCTATAGTCCACCACGCTGACCAAGCGCGGGTTGGCACACAAACTGTCGAGAAAAATCTCTAAGGCATGCAGGTTTTCATTCACGTGATTTCGAAAAGTCAGAAGTACGTGCCTTGGATTCGAACTCGAAACCTTCGACTTTGCAGTCCAATGGTCCATATCACTACACTATCACTGCTAGATGGTGTCACTGTGTGATGGCAGTTGCTTCGTGTAAAATACTGTTATTCAGCTGCATCTGGTTAGACTGGAAGCCGAGCCCGAAATTGGGAAAAGTCTCGGATATTGAGATGATGATAATATTAAGGGTCTGAAGATATTATGTTGAATTTAATCTCATGTGCACCTGCCAGCTAATCGTGCATTTCGTACCTATGTAGCCCGGAGCATCGCACTTTCCTCTCGTTACCGGGGAACTATAACACATTATAATAGATTTACAAACAATGTTTCACACTTTTCTGTTCAATTTTACTAGTTTATTTATTTACTAGCTTTTGCCCTCATCTTCATCATCAACCCTTGTACAGACGCCAGCAGGTCAAGCTATCCAAAACTGTCAAATTTTCTCGATTAAAAATCAATCAAAGAAATTTTACATGTATTGTGGTAGGTTCATGTGCTGAGCTCTGTACCGTCCTACTACTGGTCACGGGTCTCCTCTTAGAATGAGAGTGAATAGGCTCCGCGACTTCACTCACATTTAATTAAAACCAACAGTGATGACGTCTTCTCGTCGTCGAGAAAAGTCTTTAAGGCATGCAGGTTTCCTCACGATGTTTTCCTTCACCTCATAAGCGAGTGATAAGTAATTAATGAATTCGAAAAGTCAGAGGTGCGTACCTTGGATTGGAACTCGAGACCTTTGACTTGGCAGCCCAATGGTCCAATATCACTAGGCTATCATTGATTTAGATTTCAATTATCTTTATATTTAAAATGTATTTAATCAACCAATCGATACCTTTAATCTCAAATGGCGTAATCACCATTTTGGACAAAATGACTTTTGAATGCTGTGTTACTCAATTTTTTTTTCTCTATCGATCTGTCTTATCAGAGTTTCAAAATTCGCAAAAAAGTGGTGATTACAGCCCACGTATTTA
Organism: Acronicta alni; assembly: GCA_964056405.1. Classification (NCBI taxonomy): domain Eukaryota; kingdom Metazoa; phylum Arthropoda; class Insecta; order Lepidoptera; family Noctuidae; genus Acronicta; species Acronicta alni. The sequence goes on from OZ043935.1 coordinate 10,991,753, forward strand.
GCATCGATAAACAAGGATTTTCTTATTTTTTAGCTGTACATACCTTTAAGAATACAATTCTTAAGAGTTTGGTCGATACACCAGTTAAAATTATAATGATATGAAAAATACTGACTATCGAGTTAGACGTATAGGACTAATATACTTAACAGTGGCGTTTACGACTCAAAATAGTTTAAGACTTGAAATAAAATAATTAACTGTTAGGGGGTATCAACCTTTTTGCATTTAATTTGGCGTTTACAATTCATGGATTCATAAAAATATGGTATTTGTTTTTATTATTGAGAGAGAAGTAAAACGCTTAATTGTAAGGAGTCCATCACAGTGGCCGTCATTCTTTTCATCAGCTCGCAAAAGGCCAAAACCTTATCATGTTAAAGTCTCAGATCACACAGACTTTTTAGATTTTGAAGACGTGACTAACTATAGCTTCACTCCATCTTTATTAAAAAGTCTTAAGCTCAGAACAGTAACATTTAAGAAGAAAAAACCCAATGTAGGTAATCTACGTAAAATACTCCATGAAAGATGATGTACAAGAAGTTAATTTTACATTATGTGAAAAAGGAAACGTCAAGCATAAAGGGAAAGGTAAGGGAAAAGGTAAGGGAAAAGGTAAAGGCAAGGGTAATGGTAGTGTTAAAGGAGTTGAAGAAGTAGGGCATGAAAAAGACTGTGAAAATGTAGAAAACCTCAACAAAATACCTTAATATCATTGTCAAAATACCTTATGCAGCTTTGTATTAACGGTACAATACCAAAAATGTATCACGAAGAGTATCGTCGTCTGCCTTCAGATAAAATGTACTCGACGTTTTAGAGGAAACCGATGAAGAGGACGAAGAGGAGGAGTCTGCAGAAAACTATGTTTAATTGTTTTATTACGTCATTTTATTCATGTTCATGTTTATCGTTAAACCGAATTTAATCGAAGTCTGTGATTTATAATTAAACTTAAAGAAACGTAAGGTAGTGATTTCAATATTTAATTCTACTTAATAATAGTGAAGTTAACGTGTTATTTTTTTGCCCAATAGTACTCGTATTGAAGATTGTTTGACATTTAAAAAATAAACGTTAGTTTTACTTCTTTACACACAACTCGTAGAAGACAATTTAGGATTTAGGCGCTAAGTAAGATTCCTGTCAGTGCGGATGTAAGTAGTCTTAGTTCATGCAAAGTATAATTATGTTGTTTCTCTTTATCTAAAAACAGAATTAAACATACACAATAACTTTAGTTTGGTCTTCAAACCAAAGTTATTGCGTTTGTATGATTGAAATAATAAAACTAAACATTAATTTTGTATCAATTAAACTTTATTTTCGTTTTCCTCAAAGTGTTTTATTTATAAAAACCTAAAATAGCCATTTTAAATGCGTTCACTCTAAGCCAACTAGGCTGTTACACCGTAACTTTTTGCAGAACAGCGTTTTTTTTGGGTCGTAAACGCAAACATATGAATTTATTTTTGGCGTAATCACAAATCATTTTTGTAATTATTGGTTGAATTTTTAATACCATAGAACTGTGTTATAAAGCTGCAAATGCCATATAATTATACCCAAGTTTCATTTAAATAACATTATTAGTATAATAGATATGAATTTTAATCTTGTTTTTTTTTTTTGTTTTGGCTCTCCTGAAAAGTGACGATTTGGTGATTACGCCATTTGAGATTTAAGGTATCGCAATGGGACATTGGGAATAAGCAATTGCCGTACCATGAATGCATTATTTTAAATTACATTTAAACATAATACTTTGCATATGTAAAGAGTTTATGCTTATTCACAGTGGTTTGGTATTAATTAATGAAATGCTCAACGGGTGGTATTCAAACTTAGTACTTCTCTATGACCGACCAGCCTCAGCTGCGCTTAAAGCATTGTCGCTTCGTCGCCTTTTAAAAGAACAATCAGTACCTACTTATAACACTACACTTTTAACCCTCGACATGGAATTAATTGTGTTATAGGTGTGTGAAGCTAGTCTTTCAGTTTGAGGAATTGTAGCGTCTAAACTCATGAACAAAATTTGATGCATATTTTTTTTGTGTTTTGAATCTGGTTTTATCGGGTTAATTCTTAGCTAAGAGGGGTAAAATAGTAAACGCAATAATTTAGCTTAGCTCTAGATCAGTCTAGAGCTCGTAAGCGACTGCTACTAGAGATCCCAGATTTGATTCCCAGATTGAGCAGTGTTATTGTGTTTTTTTATGAAATTGGAAGGGTTAGTAGAGGTGTATTAATGTATATGTTACGGTAAGAGGTAATTGAAGGTTATTAATAATTATCTATTATTATTAATAATTACCGAAAGTCGAGGTTAAAGTGATAAATGTACATAAGTAACGCTCAAGGACCAAAAACAGCTCACAACGCGTTATGGTCAATTATATTAGTTGAGCTCCAATATGCAAGGAATTATAAAAACTAAATAAAATTAAAAGTCGTACTTAGGCCAGGTTAGGTTGTTAGGTTTTTTTTTATATATTCAAAACCTAAAAGTAATAAATTTCGATCGTTTATTCACATTTACCAAAACATGTGGTAATTATTAATAATTTTGTAAAAATATTAATAATTTTCAATTAATCAGATTTACCGTAGCATATACACACAGTTCACCGTAGGTATGTTTATGTCCCATGTAATAGGGGGCAAGCCTATTGCCATTAACCGGGCACAAATCTAAACTGAGAGCTGCTTGCTACTAAAAAAAACATAGAAAATCCAGAATCTGGGAATCAAAGCCAGGACTTCATGTTCAGCATTTGAACGTATGTGCGCAATTAACTATTTGATAGTTTTTTTACACCCACTATATGTATTTGCAAAGCATTGATAGCCTAGATATATGACCATTGGACTGCTTAGTCAAAGGTCTCAAGTTCGAATCGAAGACACGCATCAATGAATGCAAAATCATGTGCGTTAATTATCACTCGCTTAAACGGTGAAGGAAAACATCGTGAGAAAACCTGCATGCCTTAGAGATTTTCTCGACGGTGTGTGAAGTCTGCTAAGCCGCACTGAATCCCTCTCATTCTGTGCCCAGCAATGGGAGAGTATAGCAACATCGTGAGGAAACCTGCATACCTTAGAGATTTTTCTCGACGGTTTGTGAAGTCTACCAACCCGCACTAGGCTAGCGTGGTGGACTATAGCCTAATCCCTCTCAATATGAGAGGAGACCCGTGCCCAGCAGTGGGACAGTATATATGGGTTGATGATGATGAATGGGACAGTATATGGGATCATCATCATCATCAGCCCATCGTCATCCACTGCTAGGCGTAGGCCTCTCCTAGTGAACGCCACAAAGCCCGACCTTCGGCTTTCCTCATCCAGTCACAGCCAGCTGCCTGTATATGGATTGATGATGATAAATGTATTGGATAGTAAATTTTTTACGATATCCGCTCATTCGAACTCAAGGGTTCTTTTAAATATTCAATGAATTTATTTTATTTATAGATCACGGATGGTCTTGAAGCTCCCTTCAGCATCCTGGACATCTTCAGCAAATTAGGAGACAGGTAAATGCATGCTTACTCTCTTTCTCTTATTACTGGTAGATATATTTTTTTATATTTAACCTTTTAGACTGCCCCATTAGTCTAGCGGACTACTACGATACAGGTACAGAGTTCGATTCCCAGGTCGAGGAAAGTGTTATTGGGTTTTTTTTTTATTCACGATAGGCCTACACTTGACCACTAGTTCGCCTGATAGTAAGCGACACTGCAATATACGGTGGAGCGCGCTTGCACAGGAGAACACGATTCACTTAGATTTAAAGACACACAGATTATAGTTATTGGGGAATACCATAAACGTTGATTTAAAGCTTTTCGTTCTGGTTTTTGGGATGTCCACCATGAATCGATGACGCTTTTTCGTGCTTCTGGTCGTCTAATAGTAGAAAGGGCAAGGGAGTATAAGATCGTGGAGATCTGATGCACACAAACAACAAACTACCTATCAAACTCTCAATAGCAGCTAAGAGTTTTGATATATTGTGCCCAGTTAATGGCAATAGGCCCACTCCTTAATACATGGGGCCTAAACATACCGGCAAACTGTGGGTGTAAATAAGTACACCTCTGTCTTATATCCTTTGCGGAATACCAGTGAGTGCAATGTTTCGAAACATCAGAGATACTTGCCTTGGATTCGAACTGGAGACTTTTACTTTGCAGTCCAATGGCCATAATTATCACTAAGCTCAAAAAGGAAGTAATAGAGACACGTATTAGGTAAATTTTGATTTTTTGGGAATAACTCATAGCTCTAGAGGCATTATCCACAAAGAAAACAGCAGAATACGTTTGTATGGAGAAATGACCACTAGAGTCCCCTCTTAAATAAGTAGTACTTCGTTTGTATAGGATTTCTTGATCAATTTTTTTTTTGTATTCTACTAAGTTGGCAAACAAGCATACGGCCCACCTGATGGTAAGCGGTTACCGTAGCCTATAGACGCTTGCAACACCAGGAGTATCACTTGCGCGTTGCCGACCCTGGATTGAAAGAGGAACAGTTGGGTTGGCAGTATAAGGTTAAAAGTCCCCCCCACTGCCAACACAACGTTTCCTCGTGGAGCACTGGCACCGTAAGAAACACAACAAAAAGTCAAAGCAGTGTTATTTTACTTCGATTTTCTGCAAGGCGGAGGTACTTCCCCAGTCGGGCAGCTCCAATTTGAGTGGAATTACTCCCAGTATGCCCTACCTCTATTAAACCTCAAATATTTAACCCATACAAAAATACTGTATGCATCAATCAATTCGTAATGGATCAAACAGAAATAAATGCAGCTTAGTACTTATAACACTTAAGAGATAATAGCAGTCAAGTGCACACTAGTAACCAACCACTTGAGATTTGATTCATCACTCAGGTTTATAATAAACTAGCGACCCGCCCTTCGCACAGGTACAGTCAGCAACGAAAGTCGCTGAACATGTTGCAATCTTCAATATGATTTTTAACAAGTATGAAGTTACTGACCTACGAAGGTTATGCGAAATAATTGCATAGATGACCATTAAATATTTAGGTTACCTTAGTATAAAGACCTATTGCCAAGTTCTGGAGCTGTGACAATAAACAAATTTTGCTGTGTTCAGCGACTTTCGTTGCTGACTGTACAATATACTTATAATATACATGTATTATACATATAAACCTTCCTCTTGAATCACTCTATCTATTAAAAAAAACCGCATCAAAATCTGTTGCGTGGTTTTAAAGATTTAAGCATACATAGGGATATAGGGACAGAGAAAGCGACTTTTTATATAATATGTAGTGATAGTGATGCGGCAAAGTGCGAGTCGGACTCGCGCACGATGGGTTCCGTACGGTATATTTGGCAAAACAACTTGTTTTTAAGGTAGCCCCACCCAATTTTTTTTAAAGTGAATATACGTTATTAATATCGAACAAAATGGCAAAAAAATCACGTTTGTTGTATGGAGGACCCCCCTTAAATATTTATTTTAATCTTCTTTTTAGTACAGAAAACAGAAATACATAATTTGTGAACATTTTAACTATCTAGCTTTCACGTTTCATGAGATACAGCCTGGTGACAGAGAGACAGACGGACGGATAGACAGATGGACAGCGGAGCCTTAGTAATAGGGTCCCGTTTTTACCCTTTGGGTACGGAACCCTAAAAAGTACTGTATTGCACTGTAACCTAATCACCCAAGTCTGGTCAAATTTACTGTGTCAAATTCATGCAATACATTTTACAATATTCAGGTTTTAGACTTTTATTGAATTTGTTTTTGAATTTTCAGTTATTATTTTTATGGCAGTTGTTTTGTTTCATTATACTTGTGGCGCTAAGGAGGTCGAAATATGACAGTTTTATTTATCAAAATCTATTTTTTTTAAATGACGTAGGTATTCACATTAATATGAGTTTGACATTAACAGCATGAACGCTGACTTATTTAATTTAATGTATTCGTAACACAAAATATGTATGAATTTTAGCATTTTGCTCTCCTTCATGCACGTCATACTCGTGAAAGGGTCAGCTGGTCAGCTCTTACTGTCAATGGCAATCTTGTTTATTGTATTTTTTTTCTGTTTAGTATACTGGATGAATTTATTAGTACACATCAAACTGCATTGTTCTCATTAACTATTCATAACACAAATTGTAAACCAAATTTCTTGCCGGTTCTTCTCCATAAGACCCACTTTTTGGAACCGTGCAACTAGACTTTTCAAAAGTGCTATTTTAATGGTCTACTTAATTGAAATAAAACATGTGACTTTGACTTTGATTTCTCTATATAAACTTCGACTATACCAAATCTAACACTCCTCCGTGCGCTCCATATGCTTAAAAAGGGGTAGGTACAAAGTTTTCTCTCCACGTATCGTCCTATCTACCGTCCCTCGCGAAGATAGGGTCTCTAACGGTAATTCTTCCCTGAAAATAATATCGAGAAAGTTTTTGGAGAATAATACTTTTTGGTTTACGATTACTAACCTACGCCGTTTTTTTTTTAAGAAAAGAAGATAAAAACATTTTACTACTGTCTACGTCTATCGTTTACGTGTACTTAATATTTTAGGGGAAAATTTACTTACTTCACACATTTTATACCATATCTGCGATTGAACTAACTAACGCTACTGGTATGTTAGAGTAAACACGACTGCGAGTGTATTGCTAATACACTTTAATCAGGCGTCAGAAAATATGAAATCTGTACACTAATAATATTATGTATGTATTTACAACAAAAAAAGTATAAATAAGTATTATATCCATTGTCTAGTACCCATAGTACAAGCTCTGTTTAGTTTGCGACTAGATGGTGTTGTGTAAAATGTCCCAAAAAATATTATATTATTACTAGCTGACCCCGCAAACGTTGTTTTGCCATAAAAAAAAAATTTAGGGGTATGAAAAATAGATGTTGGCCTATTCTCAGACCTCCCCGATAAGCACAAAAAATTTCATCAAAATCGGTCAAGCCGTTTCGGAGGAGTATGGCAACGAAAACTGTGACACGAGAATTTTATATATTAGATAAAGAGATAAAGTTTGTGAGGTGGTAGGGGGTAATTTAAAATTTTTTTTTACCAATGGGAAGCCACATTATTTGTGTGTTAGTGATGGGCAATTCAGAGAACATTCTTTGTGTCGATATTTTATGAGAATTTAAATTCGTAATGACAGTTTTCACTTACGTCTATCTAAGATGAAAAGGTTGTGTATTATTTGAATGTTTTATGAAGTTTACGTTCACTATTACCAGTAATAGTTGTAAAATCATGTTTCTCGGTAAATTTTCTTCAGCGAGAACATCCTCGAGTAAGTTCTCGGATAAATTCTCGTTACTTGCGTAATGTTATTAATATTTCACATAGGTTTTTTTTAAATTGAACAAATTATGTTTCAATACTAGTCAGTTTTTCTAACTACTTAGGAACGTAATTACCAATTTACTACGCATGTACTAACCTATTTAGTTACCTATGTACTACTATGTACAGTCAACAAAAGAGTTTGGTATACAGGTAGCGAATGAAATCTGCATCTTTTTCCCATGTTATAAGGGGCGAGCCTATTGCCACTGGCACAAATCCAGACTCCGAGCTGCTACTGAGAATTTCATAGAAAAACCCAATAACATTTTGCTCGACCTGGGGATCGAACCCAGGACCTCTAGCGTAGCAGTCGGGCTTAGGACCACTGGACTAATGAGGCACACTTTATTTTTCACAAAAATAGAAACACTTTACCTTCCTTTGCGTTGCGCAGTTGGACAAAAATAATCCTTCTATCACGCCTGTATTCCCCAAAGGGTTCGGCAGACCACTAATGTTTATTGTTTTTAAAATTTTACTAACATTAGAGTATAAGTTGTAGTATTTAAGACGTACTAACAAATTGGATCATAATAATAAGATTTATTATTTAATAATATTATTAATGTATAGCCACAGTTCGCTGGTATGTTTAAGTCTCATGTAATAAGGCCTATTGCCAGTATCCGGGCACAAATTCAATCTTCGAGCTGCTACCGAGAATTTAATAGAAAAACCCAATAACATTTTGCTCGACTTTAGAATCAAACACAGGTCCTCAAACATAGTAATCGCGCTTGCCACCACTAGGCTACTGAGGTATTACAAAAGGTCAGTGACCATTTAAAACTTCTCTAGAAACCAATATAAGCAGTTCCCACTACTCCCAAATCATGGTATAAGGAACATTAAATAACAAGTAATTTGGTGAGTTTCCATGGGATTCACGTTCACCATAGCGTGACGTCATTATGATTGAATTATGGAGTACAATAGTGACACCGTAATGTTGGTACTTCCGCTTGTAATGATTTTATTATGTTGGTCATTTCGTATGTCAAGTTTATCTAGTTGTCATCATGCAGAAAAGTGTTATGAATATTATAATTATCTCAACAGCAAGGTTCTTAAAAAAAATATATTCTATATTTTTTAATCTCTTTTTATCCGCACCAATTTTTTTTGTTTTTATTCCTTTTTTTAAAGAAAACTGCACCAGGGAACAAGCCCTGTGTCGCAGGGACATAATTTGTTGGGTGGGATATATGGGAATCGAACCCACGAATCCCGGCGCAACGGGCGCAACGATAATGACGGGATGACCTCCAAATACAAAGGCGTATAAAAAAAAAATAAAAAAAAAAGATGTTAGGGTCACAAAGTTTTTATTGAAACACTTAAATTCGATTTTTAAGTACAAATCAATAATTTCATATAGCTTCAGCGTATGGCAACGTGTTTTTATAACACAATTATTTACTACATAAATAATATCTATAAAATATATACCTATTTACAAAACTTAATAATACTGTTTCTATTTATACACTCGCTACCTATAAAACATCTATGTATATATTTAAAAAAAAACATTAAAAATGCAAGGCACCATCTTAGCACCAAATTTTACACAATAGCAAAATTTTTGTATTAAATATGTATTTTAAAATTTCATCACTGGATTTAAACAGTGCACGACTGTACATACATTACTATGTATTGAAACATAATACTTTTAACAATTTAGATTTTCCATATGATACAGTTCTTACACAAGAATTGTATAAGAAATAATAATATATTATATAAATACAAGTCGTGAGCGCTTCTGTCAGCGACTGTACACCGTACCCGTACAATACAATGAGTACTATGGTAATGGTTGGGTTCAGATAACCGGCAGGTCATTTCAAAAATCATCTCAAAACGTAAATTGAATGATCTAAATTCGAGTTTTTTGTAAACAAAACCAATAGTAGATTAAGTTGAATTAGACATTTATCCATAATATTATTCTATTTTCTACATGGATAAATGTCTCATCATCATCATCATCATCAACCCATATACTGTCCCACTGCTGGGCACGGGTCTCCTCTCACAGAATGAGAGGGATCAGACTATAGTCCACCACGCTGGCCTAGTGCGGGTTGGCAGACTTCACAAGCCGTCGAGAAAAATCTAAGGTATGCAGGTTTCCTCACGATGTTTTCCTTCACCGTTCAAGCGAGTGATAATTAACTATTATTACGCACATGAATTCGAAAAGTCAGAGGTGCGTGCCTTGGGTTCGAACTCGAGACCAGTTGGCAGTCCAATGGTCATACCACTAGGCTATCACTGCTTAGTTCTAAATAATACTTATTAATAGCAGGTGTCATCACCATTGTTCGAACTGAAAACAACACTCTTTTTATTATTAGTCCTCCAAAATAATGAACCAACCATTATCATGATACTCATAGTACACTAGTAAAGACTGCTTCACACGCGATGCAATAATGTTATCAGAAATATCGTAGCTCTTTCATTCCGCCTGCAAGGCAGTCTTCACAGTATCAACTACAATTATATTTACAATAAATAACACTACATTCGTAAAAAGGAAGAAGATATTTACTAGAACCGTTGACATGTTAGAGAGGGGTGGAAGTAGTCATACGTATAGCTACATTTCTTTTTCGCAATGAAATAATAACTCTACGAGTTCATATTACCTGGTTTCTGATAAAATTCAGATCACAATAGCATTTAATAAAATGCTACTGGGGAAATAGAGAATTTTTAAATTGCATCAGAATTTGGAAGCACTTTGACCATCCGTACTGTAAATAGATTAATAATTATATACTTAATAATACATTTAATTATCTTATAGTCTTATATCAAAAACAATTCAACAAAAGAATCGAATAGTTAATAACTTCAGATATAAAAGATTTTATTTACATTAAGCACCATGAAAATATAGCACACCTTATAACCCCCGACGCAATTTCTAATCTTGCAATGTAAAAACAGGAACTTTTTAAGATAGAGGCACTTTAAAGGGAATACTAATTTTAATACTGGTTTAAGACCTTAGTTTGAGTTAAACGCACATTATCGTCCTATCGCGTTCACACTAGAAGACATCTGTTTCAAACACCAACTTATAATTCCATTGCACTTAATGTGACTAGCAAAACAGTGCCTTTCTAGCGTTAATTCTCAAAAAAAGAATATCTGCGATTTTCTCCAACATATTCCAATGTGCGCCTATCCTTAGTTTTCTTCAAATCAAACCACTACAGAATTCTAAACAAAAACTATCGATTAATACATAATGATTCGACATATTTCGGGTCCATTTCGTCAATCTCGCGACCTTTCGTTTCTGGTACAAAAAGAACGACAAATAGAAGACATAGTACTGATATTCCAGCATACATCCAGAACAACCCGTAGAGACCTATGTAGTCTTGAAAATCTGTTGCTGTCTTAACATTTACGAAGCCGCAGAGATGACTGAAGCTTGTAGCCATAGCGCTGCCTGTACTTCTGTACTCGAGCGGAAACAATTCCCCAATAAGTAGAGAAGATATAGGACTTATACCTAAAGAAAATGCAATTGTAAAAGTTAAGACGCACAACAGCGGTATCCAATCATAGGTTGGTTCTGATTGCATTAAATCTGATGAATTTCTGAAGACTTCTTCATAGTAAGCGTAAGAGCCGAATCCAGCTAGAGCTATTGACATCATCACTCCACTTATCATTAGCAAAGGTAGTCTTCCAACATTATCTATCAGCATTCCTGAGAGACAAGAAGCAAGAAGTTGGGCCACACTCGTTGCTATCGCTCCGCCATGAGGATTCATAGTTCTGAATGTCTTCTTAAACATTTTGACCGCGTAGAAGTTGAACAAATTAGCTCCAGTAAATCTTTGGAAGAACATCAGCCCGCAAGTGATCAGAACAGGCCGTGTCATCCTCTTTGATAGTAATGCTTTAAATTTGCCTGCATTGTCACAGTTGAAGAGTTTGCTTGCGAGAATATTGGTCCTTATCGTTGCCAGTTCCTGTCGAATGTCGGCTTCTGGTCCTCGGAGCCATTGTAAAGACTCTTCTGCTTCCTGTTCTTTCCCTCTTAGCAGGAGAGAAGAGGGAGTTTCGGGTATAAAGAAGAGAGCGAAGAATAAGAGGATTGGTGCTGCGGCGACCATCAGAGCAAGCTGGTACCAGTTCAGGTAGGCGCCGATGGAGAATGATATTAGGATGCCGATTTGACTCAGAATCTTCAGTACTGAGCTGAGACAGCCTCTGATTTCAGGCACTGCTATCTCTGTGACGTATACCTGCGGACAAAACAGTATTTATTAGTGATGCACTTCTTTCAACATTAATATACGCTTGGTGTTGTCTTCTAAATTTGTCTTATGGTTAACCATTGACTGTTTATTTATTTAATTGTGATTTAAATTATTTTGCCTAGTCTTGGCACTGGACCACACAAAGATAATGAAATTCATTGTTAATGAAAACAAACCAAAACAAAGAGCTATCTAACGATACATAATCATGAGATGAATTCTCCGCCGTCTTTAAGCCTTACAAATGAACATTAACCATCTGATTTAAATTGTATTAATACTATTTCGTTCGTTATCAAGTAATTTTATGCTTTTCAAACAGTATTTTATTGAATCCTATTATTTTTGGGATAAGATCATTTTGTTTCTCGCCTCGTGTATTAGTGTGGGTGTCTGAAATTGTAATTTTATTAGAATTCCTATGTTTATTTTGATTGTTATTAGTTTTATTGGGTAATTCAATGACTTTTTCGGGGTTATTACGTAGTAAAAGAATAAGAGAGTGGATCAGTTGATTATCAGCCCACTCGACTCGTAAAATCTACTGATGTTACTTAATATGCTTTGTCCCTTGTATTTTGGAAGTTGAGCTTCTTTACTTGTTGACGAAACAAAATCAAATTGATATAGTAATCTGATTTCTGTGATTAGATTGATAAGCCTGTTGTAGTGTTGTACTGTAAGGTTGTAATTTGCTGTATTGAAAACGTAAGGCCAATCCTGGTAACTAAAAAAACTTCAAAACATCATACCGTTCCAGTTTCAGTGGCATAAATGGGGAAATTTTCAATTTCAATTCAACCTAACTTGTTTGAAACTCTTTTCAGTTTAAAATTATTGCCTATTTACATACCTACTAGATTTTTTTTAATTACCAGAATTTGCCTTCAGTTCTTGCCGCTCCGTTCCTCGCTCCTCACTTGTGGTCAAGAACGCGATCTAATAGACGTATCACCAAACTAAGTTGACCTTTATGACCACTCTGAAGTTTCAAGCGGGAGCCGTATTATAAAGGCATTAGGTATAATTTGCTGTGGCAAAACGTGTTCGGAGCAATCATAAAGTTTGGTTATAGTTACCATTGACGTATTTCCATACATTACTTTAACAATGAACTATAAGACTCGTGTATTGTGGCGAATTGCTCATGAATTTTATGTTTTTGGCCATTTTGCATTTTGCTGTGGTATTAAAATTTGTGTGGACTGAAACGGGTGGTCCTAGCACTAACTTTGTAGGACAAAGAGTTGAAATGGGCGGGGAATGTGGCCATTGAAAGAGTGCATGGTTCTATTATGTGCCATATGCCATTAAATGTCGCCGCACTTTTCAGTTTTAGTCGGTATGCTGGCCACCTGGCCGGAAAACCCGACATAACAGTCCCGCATCCCCGAGCAGGGCGGCATGCTTAAGGAGCATTTCCCCACCCGAAAAAAAAGAAAAGAGGTTGTGGGTTTGATCGATCAAATTTGTATGACCTACAAGTTTTTCTGGAAGTTTGTTTATTTGGCGGGAACTAATAGAGAATAATTAGTAAAACCAAGTTGCCTAGAATACAGTGCTTTTCAATAAACAATCGTGATTCGAGAATATTCTCGAAGTCTGACTGTTGCGTTGACAACATGCTTGAGTCTGTGGATGTCACTACAGATTAGGATGCCACCTACACGTTTAAACGCACGTACATACGATACGGGACAAAATCGTAGTGAGGGGCAATGTTTTATTACAAGTTAAAGTTACATCAATATTCACACACTGTCTTTTTAAAATTGCAATAGGTAATATCAGGCAATAATAATGTATCTTTACTGTAAAACATTGGTCATCAGTACACATACTATCGTAAAATGGTTTAACAATAGATTATTTTACATAAATAATACTTAACAAGTCAATGTTAGTGCATAAACAGTAATGCCTTTTTATGTTCGGTTCGAAGAAAGCCAAAGAGTATGTATGCTAAGAACAGAGTAACTGATGAACAAATGGCGCGACTTACGCTTGACTCTCTACAATCTCATTAGTGGAAACCTCTGTGATATAATTGCTAATGTCAACATATTTAACTGTTTTGATAACTTGATTGATGAATTATATTTTTTAGTTGATGACTCGATATGAGATTTAAAATACTTCTTAAATTGTTTACATTACTTGAGCAATATTCTAAAATAACTTTTAAAATTTAAAAGAAAAGAATATCGACTTCAAGAATTTTGTGTTGAATCTTCAAAACTGATGTTCAAACACAAAATTATATTAAAATACAAGGAAAAGTCAAAATAAAATTGAGAACCATCTCTTTTTTTGAAGTTAATAATTTGGTATAATGCCTTAGTAATATATAATTATTATAATGATAAATGATATATCGTGCTTACTAGATTTGCATGCAAAGCTTATTATGAGATGGGCCATAAATAATTTAAATTCAAAAGTTACGCAGCCAATCCGATTTAAAATGATTTGTGTGAATTTTCAGATTATACTGATTGGTATTAACGAATTATTTTAGTTAATGCATTAGCATTCAGTTTAGGAAATGTCTTGAGCATTAATACCTACAACTACTACTATAGAAGATTAAGATAAACACAAACCTCAGCACTGTTCATTGGATTTTGAAATATTTTTAGATTCTGTAGTTTTTGTTTTGGCTATAATTATGAGATGATAAACGAAGAGTTATTCCATTTTGCCCCACCAAGCCGCCTCACTGGTGGGCAAACTGGAATGCCTTGAAGTTCGTAGTGGAATATGCCCGCCCTACTAAATAGATTTAGTGGGCTAGTTTCCACTAGCTTAAATTTGGATGATTCTTCCCCACTAGGGTCGGCACTTTAGAATTTGCCTCACCAGTGGGAGGGTTGGTGGGGTAAAAAGGAATTAAATAATACTAAAGGAACAAACATGTAAATAAAAAGTAATTTTCATTTTCCTCAATTTGAGTGCATAACAAGTTTCATTATTTTAAATAACCTTTTGAAATTGATTGCCCATTGATAAATTTTTACGTAATAATAATAATTCTATATAGGTACACATTACCAATTGATTTTAAACAAAGTATGTCAATATGATACAGTTTATGAAAATTTAGAGACTTCCAGATCTCTCTAAGCTTACTTTACTCTATGGCTCCGCTACAATACACAAAGTGACGTCTGTCAAATATTGCACGATTCTGAAAACTGTGCAACACGTTGCGACCGGCGCATTTCAAATCACCCTTTATTTAACAATAAGTCAAATTAAATGGTCAATTGTTTTGTTATGCATCAGGCGTTGCCTTTGATTACGACAATGTACCTCGTCCATAGCAAAAAAACATTATTTTTATGTTATTTAGAAAAGGAAAAATTCGACCGCGGACCTTTTCTAAATAACTTTAAAATCTTAGCATGGAAAATGCCAAAAATATACAAAAAGATAATTATTTTTATGATTGAGTGAATACTTATTTTTCCTCTTAAAATAACGTTACCACAAACTACAATGCTCTCTAGTATCGTGGGTAAACCGAAATTTTTACATGTTACAAACGTCCACCAATAAGAATACGGTCATGTAGATCAAAGAAGAAAAACCTATTACCACTTTGCTCGACCTGGGGATTAAACTTAGGATCTCACGTTCAGCTGCCACGCTTGTGAGAGGTAGTTAAGATAATAAAGACTTGTTCTACCAAATATGGTTCAACTGACCTAACCTTACCATCAAGTTCTTCCATAACCGACGCTTGACAAGCGGCTAACCTAAGTTGTTAATTTAACGATCTGCCAATTAATATGTCTTACGGTGTATAAGTGCACAATTACTGCATGCCTTAGACAGTATTCACGGTTGTGTAAATAAAATGTAAAGGTGAACGCTCACTAGGGAACATTGCGACGACGACGGTGGCCGCAGTGACCAGGTCGAACTATAGAAACTCAAGGCCCAACGCGCATTGGCCAACAGCTGATCGCTCAGAGGGTCAGATGAGAGAATGTTATACACAAGACACTAATAAAGAATGTAAACAAGTGATTGAGTATGGAATATCACTTTTCCAAATGTTTTGTAGACTTCATTACCTACTTTTGTTAATTTCATACACAACATGTTTCCATGCAGTAAATAAGGGTAAAAATCGAAGGTCCTTGTACTGTAAGGTCTAATTTTTATGTGCAATAGAAGACATCGTTTAGAAGCGTACCTATTCAACTAATAATTAATTCTATTTAATACTTCAATACTAATTTTTATTTCCAATAGCCTTTTTACATACTGATCTTCGTACTCAATACCTCAAACATGTTTGTCATGACGGACGATTTAGCATGACAAGACTGGCAATATTGCGTGACTTTTTCGTGTCGCCTTGTCGCTTCAGTTGAGGCTGAGGTTGTAAACCTTGTATGCACTGGGAGACAAATGTCCCCGAACACGACTCATGTAGCGCTAGAGATGTCTGGCGACATTCGATCGACGTAGGATGTAAATACAAAGTTAATCAGTGTGCGTTTACCCTACCATCAGTTAGATAAAGGCCCAGCTATTCAATTTTAATGTCTTCAGGGATTGACACTTGTAATGGCACTTCTTCTGTATATGGTACCTGTAATGTTTCATAGTGCTCCCTAATTGGCCATATATGGCCTTCCTGAGCTTTCTCCATCGAAATGCAGTTTCTGAGAATGTTATTTTCGTAATCCGTTGGGCCTATTGCGTTGGTTTATGTTTTAGAGGTTTGGAGTTGATAGTTGGATTCCATATAAGTATCATAATGCGACTGAGCTTGTCTGTTAGAGTCTGTGTGTTTCTTGGAAGATTTACGAATAAATGAGGTATCCTTTTTTACTCTTAAGTGAAGTAAATTGTCATGATTACGTCAAAAGTATGAGAAATCATTGGCAAGAGTCTTCCCTATGACTTTATGGGGGAGACTCTTGCATACGGGGCTTAGAACTCATAATCATCATCGTTGATCATCATCGAACACTATAGGTGTTCATTAAGTGTGTCTATACTTTCGGGAATACAGGTAAGCATATGTGATGATAAGCCCCACAGTACGATGATAGCGTGAGTGAGTGCCCAGGGTGCGCTAAACGATCAATTAATTTATACCTCTTATTTTTTTTAAGCAGCAGAAGCAGTGATGGCCAAGTCGAAGGTCTCTAGTTCGATGCCAAGGCACGCACATCTGACTTTTCGAAATAATGTGCGTATTATTAATTAATTATCACTCGCTGTAACGGTGAAGGAAAACATTGTAAGGAAACCAGCATGCCTTAGAGATTTTCTCGACGGTGTGTCAAGTCTACCAACCATCCCTTTCATTCTGTGAGAGTGGGTTGATGATGATTTTTTTTCTAATAAGTATATGGGCTTTGAATAATGGGCTTTTCCATTTTATAATACATTTGGTTGAATTCAGGGTTGATCCCATCATATTAAACGTAATTTATAATGAAGGCGCAGTTGTTGTACGGACGCCAGGTCAAGCTATCCAAAACTGACAAATTTTCCCAATTGAATATGAACCTTATTTTTTTTGTATTAAAGTTGAAAATCAATCAAAAATATTTGACAGGTTGTGGTAGCTTGATGTGCTGGCATGTGTACATCAAAATTGCAGTCAAACTTACTTGTGTTGTCATAGTAATGCAGCAGATGAGCATGCCTCCGCAGAAGGACGCGGCGGATATCATGTGGACTCCAGTGGAGAGCGCTGTGGCCAACCACGCCAGCGTGTACGGCAACGCCGTCGCTAGCAACACCGTGCGCCGGCCCAGCCGCATCGCGAACCCGCCCATAATGCCGCCAATGAACGCACCTAAAACAAAACAAAATGGATTTAATTAGAACAATATTTTTTTTACATTTTTCATAGATTTTTGACAGGCTCGCCCCCTAATATAAAAGTTTCGGTACAAGTATTGAAGAATTTAGGTTACCTAAACGCCTAAAGGTAACCGCCATCTGGTAAAAACACCTCTATTTAGATTACCCTTTTAATACCGGTTACTTAAAAATGACCTTAGTTGAAAAATAATATTCTAAATTTTCATAATTATAAATGTGTAGGGAACACAGCTCGTTGACACACACAAAAAAAATATAGGTCGTAACCGAAAAAATATCGGTATTGATCGTACCGGTTTTGGTCTATGACCTAAACATGCCCGCAAACTATGGGTGTACAGAACACCTCTGCCCAACCCTTCGGAGAATGCAGACGTGATGATATATTTACCATTTATAAAGTACAAAGCAACTGAATGACTATATCATTGTTTTAAATCTTATTACTAAGCAGACGCCGGCGCTAAACGCATACTTGAGCTGATTATGTAGTCGCTAATAAATGCACTTAAGGTGTTAGACCATATTCATAACGATTGTATGCTAAACAAAACTTGGGAGCTAACAGAACTAAAATGTGTTATACCTACTAGGTTAGATCTGATTATGCGAATTTATTGGAGATTTCCGTGTAATTCTCAGCATTAGCTTGGATATGGGCCCGGTAAATGGCAATAAGTTAACCCCTATTATCTACATTATCACGAGCCTAAAAATATACCAGCAAATGATATCACTACATCGTTAATAACGTGTTCTGACAGTTTTGAGTATGTCAAATGAGCTACGCAAATGTCTTGCTGCTCTGTTATCATCGTGCGACGTGTCGTTGAGCTCCCTAAATAATGGTTGAGCTACACGATGACTGATGTATGCGTGCCGTCAGTATGGACTGGTCAACTCAAAGCTGCTATGGCTCTTTCTTCAAAAGGCCAGTTCAGATTTGCCTACATTGTAAAACAGATAAATGATTAGCACTGAATACTGTTATTGTCTGGACTTTAAAAGAGACCATGATTCTCTGAGTTTGTTTCGGAGTTTCTTCTCAGAGGTCAGCTAGGTAAGACTTGTAAAAGTGTCTTTAAGAGATCTATTTACAAAAATAAATATCATTATCATTTATCTGCGTAACGATTTAGGTAATACATGCTCCTCACTATTAACTCATTAACCACTAACCACTGGTGGGATAAAATTATAACTACTTTTATATTTTTAACCTAGAAAGAACCCAGAAACTCTCAGAAGCCGTGCTTGCGACCACTGGACAAATGAAGTACCATTGGACTGCCAAGTCAAAGGTCTCGAGGTTTTAATTAAAGGCACGTACCTCTGACATTTCGAAATCATGTGGGTATTAAAAAAAAAATATCACTCTATAATTAATCTTACATATTTCTAATAGATTTTATTTAAGTATACCTACAATAGATGTAAACATTGTTCTGGTGATATATAGGTACGTTAAACATGTAAAGCATGAGTTTTGTTGAACTTATTAAGGTTAGTAAGTAATATTGCACATTCGATACGGATATACTGTTGATACTTATTGTATAAATGTTAACACCTACTGTACACAGTTGCGCAATAAATACATTCTATTCTATTCTCGCTTAAACGGTGAAGGAAACCTTCATGCCTTAGAGATTTTCTCGACGGTGTGTGAAGACTACCAACCCGCATACATCACATTCTGTGAGGAGACCCGTGCCCAGCAGTGGGACAGTATATGGGTTAATGATGATGATTTAGAAGTGGTAACCCAGATCTTATAATACCAAACAATAAGATTTCATAAAAATTCCGTGAGCCGAACATTCCTAAGTCTCTTTGAAAACGTATTGTTCCGAGAAAGGCCAAATATTTGCTCTTTGACAACGGAATATCCGATTTCTGTCTCGCGAATTCTTGCTGTTCGTATCGGGAATCATTGAAGAAAAAAATGTTATTACAACAGCAAGTGAAGCAAGAACACAAGGTTTTGTCGACTGTTTACTAGACGAAACCAATATGTTATTATTATTGTTTATATAACATAGGTAGGTACATAATCCTTGTCCACGTTTTCATGTCACGCCTATTGTGACGAGACAAATTGAAAGTTCAGGTTTTTTTTTGTATTCATTACCTTCATAGCCTTTTCCAACTGTTGGGGTCTAGTCTAAACAGATGCAACTGACGAGACCTCTGCAACTCAATTTCAGGGCAATGCTGTAGACTGGTTGTAAGGCTTTTTGGGCTTCTGACTTTCTAACGATTTTCATGGGTATGACAACCAGAGCAGACTCCATTGCGTCCCCGAGGCACGAATGGGTCTGGATGTGTTAGAATAGTCATATAGAAATTTGAAATTTTGGCAGTTGATGCCTTTTAAGTTGTATACATTCACTCAGAAACAATTATTGGAAATTTCACCTCTAGGAAATAAATTTAATATACTTCAAACATTTAGGTATAATACATTAGTACTCTGTAGCCTTAGGGGAATTATAAAACATGCTTGATGGTTTATGTATGTTTAGATTAAAAATTATAGAGAAGTACAGCACTAGCAAACTGTACCTATGTATTGTACAAGACAGCTAAGCCAGATTATCATTTTCATACATCAGGTACTTGAAGCGTGAAGTTGTTGGTATCATACGGTAACGACGGAGGTGTTGGCAGTGAGGTACTTTATATCCGATCTTTTCCGTCATTACGCGTAAAGCGACGCGATATGTCTTCACGTAGGTACACCTTTCATCAGTCTAAGACGAATCGGTATAGATAAAGTAGGTACGTGAAAGTGTCTTTTTGTATTACTTATTATTTTTTTGCATTTTCCATGCCAAAATTTGCAAGTTATTTTAGCGAAGGAAAAATTCGACGTCACCATAAAGACGTAAATCCAGTTCAAATTTCGATATGGCGGGTGGGACTCACGGTGGCTTAGTGATCATAGCGTCTGGTGTACCTAACCAGAAGACGCAGGTTCGAATCCGAATTTTTCTAAAATAACTACGTGAAAGTGTATCAGTGTTGATGTAAAGATTTGTATACATAAGCAATCGTTTTAAAAAATGCTGTAATTTTTTTGCAGCAAATAATTGCTCATAGTCTAAGCAATTATAAGCTAACATTATTAGATTCCGATTTAAAGAACTATGTAGCCGGTGAAATTATTGGCCAAATTATGTTAAGAGAGGTAAGGCATCTTAATCTTAATCTTAGCAGTGGGGGCTGGCATGGCCAGCAACACTTCGACCAAATGTGATCTGTTGTGTTGTCCCCAGCATGGTACATTCCTTACTCTTCAAAGACGTGGTTCATGAAGGCGGCTAGCCCACTAAGAGGAAGGAACCTGTAGTCCTCTGGCTTTGGGTATCCGTTGCCGAGATGACTCATCCGTTTCGTCGCTAGGACGTCACAATCACACAAGATGTGCTGCATGGTTTCCCTGAATTGAGGTAAGGCATAGTTGGAGTAATTCCACTCAAATTGGAGCTGTACTGCCTTGCAGAAAATCGAAGTGAAATAACATTGCTTTGAGCTGTATTGTGTTCTGGTGAGCAAAGTTGCTAGTGCTCCACGAGGAAACTTTGTGTTGGACTTTGACTCATAGACTGCCAACCCAACTATTCTTCTTTCGTTTTACAGGTTCGGTAACGCCCCTAGTGTTGCAATCGTCTATAGGCTACGGTAACCGCTTACCATCAGGTGGGCCGTATGCTTGTTTGTCACTTTGTAATGAGGATTAATATCTGAGATCAGTAAATGACAACACATCAGTTATACTGGTGCTTCTGGCGTGTAAAGGCTGCGATGTTTGACGACTTAAAAAATAAAGTTATTAAGCAAAGGAAAAATTCGACCGCGCGCAGGATTCTTTTTACCCTGGGAAAATGCCAAAAAATACAAAAAGAGACTTAAAAAATAACTAATACATTGAAATAAAACTACTTTTTACGGATTTTATAGCGTATATTGATATTATTAATCTCGACGTTTCGGACCCTTTACAGCGTCCATGCTATTTTTATACGCTATTTTTATTTCAATGTATAATATTCGCGTAAATGTCAGAAATCAATATAACTAATACAGTAGATTTTCCTATGAATGATCTAAAAGTAAATAAGCTACTTCTACATTTACCGAATCACTGTTTCCTTTCAATCCGTATCACGGAAAACTACATTTCAACTGAATTATATTAATTGAAAGCTATTCGGTTTGAACGATTGCAGCGGGCGTAAATATATCCCGGGTATGTCTGTCTGTCTGTGCGGTTTATTTTCGTCTGACTGGGTATCGTTCCTGAGATGTAGCAGATTGGCTGACATAGAAATAAGCGTTTGATTTCATCTGACTGTTTATTTTAATGGACTTTTTGCTTTGGGCGGCGGAGTTTATTTACTAGTGTAAGATATTGAGAAGCTGTTATATCGAAAAACTGATTTTGAAATCTTATTTCTTTTTTAATTGCAATAAGACTACCAACAAGTATAAAGTCCGCCGAGTGGTAAACGGTTACCGCAGCCTATAGATACCATTGCGCGTTGTCATCTTGACAGCTCAGTAAGTTTATTTATTTTAGCACAATCACAACTATCATTACAGGATCATATCCCAGTGTGGTTTTCTCAACAGGGTATTCACAATTATAATAAAAAAAAAAGAATAATAAACAAAAAAAAAGAAATACTTACATTTTACATTAATTCACAATAAATAAAAAACAAATATTAAAACCATCATAATTCAAAATAACATGATACGTAGGTATAGTGCGGTTTTCAATAATTCATTCAGAAAGCATCAAAATAAGTCTATCCTGTCTGCAACAATGTCCAGCATTGTTGTTGTTAATCCTGATATGTCCCAGTAAAATTAGGTACTCTGCAGACGGGATCACAAGAATTTTAGCACACATTGCTTAGCGGCAGAATAATAAGCAATGCTATTATACCACCCCAACCGAACTCGACAACCAGTCATTTACGGTTCCACTGCTGGGCACGGGCCACCTCTCAGAATGAGAGGGATTAGACTATACTCCACCACGCTGACTTTCACATACCCACGAGAAAATCTCTAAGAGATGCCGGTTTCCTAACGATGTTTTCCTTCACCATTTTAGCAAGTAAGACCTAATTAATTATTAATACACACATGATTTCGAAAAGTCAGAGGCGCGTGCCTTCGATTTGAACTCGACACCTTTGACTTGACAGTCCAATGGTCATAGCATAGCACAGCTGTTCTACCATATCGAAATTATTATTTATCGTTTTCTTCAACTCACTTAATCAACTGTCATTTTTGTTATTACTGAACGCAGTGTTTTGATACCACACATGTATTCGAATGAAAACGCATTAATTTTCTGAAAGCAAATAAACAGCGACATACGATTCGTGTTTCCGACGTCACTAATCATTTTAATTGTGATTGTAAAGGAGTTTGCATATTGAATCGATCAACTTTGTTTCAACGGTAACACTTATTCATGAATCAAATAAAAAAAAATCTATCAAGAGATTCGAAAATTCAAATATTGATTTGAATTCTATTTATTATTTGATAATTTATTTATTTATTTATTTAAATTAAGGCACTCCAACGACTTACTCACTAATACATTTTTGGTATCATAACGTTAAACTTATAATCTAGAGTGAGTTTGTCACTTACAGGTGTGCACAGCACTTACATAATTTTTGATCGTAATTACTCAATCATAATTCAATTTTTATCGAAATTATGCCATCAATTTGGCTGTTGATGTTACTTTTTTTTTTTTTTTATTTGATGGGGTGGGCAAACGAGCAGACGGATCGTCTGATGGTAAGCGATTACCGCCGCCGATGGACACCCGCAACACCAGAGGAGTTTCAGGTGCGTTGCCGCCCTTTTAAGGGGTTTGGGCCTCCGGTGTCCTCACTCACTCGACGAAACACAACGAAAACTTTATTTCACGCCGGTTTTCTGTGAGGCCGTGGTATCAAGTCCGGTCGAGCCGGCCCATTCGTGCCGAAGCATGGCTCTCCCACGGTAAATTATTATTGTTAAAGGTTTCCATTTAAAAAGATCTCGTATGTATGGCAGGCGGCAGGGTATGTCAGCCTCGTACCGACTAAAAACCACACTTTCCTTAACTTGTCTTAAAGTCATGGGGTCCGTGAAATTCACCACGACCATGACGGGCTGGTATATATGCTACCTACTACACTACGTACCTAGTGACTATATTAAAAACAACAAAGATGGCATACAAGCAAAGCATACCTACGCATATAAGTAAGAGGTAACTATAGCTTAAGGACGCAAACAACGTCAGGGACATTACTTGCACGTTGTTAAGTCTCATTTTCCCAGTAATTTCACGTGCAACATTACCCTTCAAACCAGAACACAGTAATGTTAGCACATTACTGTTTACTGACAGAATCTTTGCTGTGGTACCTACGAACATCAAAAAAGTTTGCGATCACTACCATAAGCTGATATAATTTTTTTAATT
Organism: Acronicta alni; assembly: GCA_964056405.1. Lineage (NCBI taxonomy): Eukaryota > Metazoa > Arthropoda > Insecta > Lepidoptera > Noctuidae > Acronicta > Acronicta alni. The sequence continues at coordinate 11,015,813 of OZ043935.1, forward strand.
GAACTTTATCAAGAAAAAATATTTGTTGTGTTTTCTTTAAATAGAAATATCCTGTTTGAAATAATCTAAAAAGAAGAAGAAATCAAAATATAATCTACCGTAACAAAATATTTCGATTTTTCAAAGTGATTGCAAACCTTTTTGGAACGAAGTTCCTTATCGCGCGTTGTGAAAGGGGGCTAGACGGAAAAAATTCTTACGAAAAGTTGTCACGACACTTTTTTCGAAATTCAAATATTGTTGACAAGCATTCAAATATTATTGAGTGAATGACAATATTTGAATTTCGCACGTTGTGAATTGTTGAGAGTATACAGGTTTTTTTATTTTTAATTTTAATCCGGGTGTCCCTTGACACCTCTCAAGTTTTTTTTGATCTGTGTATGTACCGCCATATTGGTATGGTTTCTCATATGGAACTCTCCGATGTAAGCGAATCTTCTTCTATATCATTTCGCTCTTGTCAGAGCGTCGTGGTCTTCATGTAGTAGCATTATCGAGGGCAGATGGTATACGCCTCATGATTTCTCGCCATCGTTTTCTGTTGGTGGACATTCCAGTACACAAATGCAAGGGCCCGCGTTCCCTTGCACGACGAGTCTTTCTATGGAGTGGCATTCCCGTCTTGACACGTGTCCAAAAAACTTCAGGATACGACACTGTACTATAGAAGATAGACGCTGCTTGATGCCGAGTTCTTGGAGTATACATGTACATGTAGGTGAATACATACGGAGAAATATCTTAAATACAATCTCCTTATACCACAAATAAAATCTCATGACTTATTCTTAGCCGTTGACTGCTACTAATCCGGCGCTCCCGAGACCAAATAACCAAGAATTTCGAACATCCCAATGTGTCATTCCGCAGCCGTTGAAGGATGCCCTTTATCGGCGAAAAACAATGACTTTCCGAATACCGATGTCGACAGACAGACATAAATTAGATGCTCGACGCTCAACGGCACATCACTCTTATTTTCTTTGCCCGGTATTCAGGTTGGACTCAATTTAGAATATTGTTTTAATGTATTTATTAATGTATCGAACCTTATTATACATTTCTTCCAATACACGACGATTTTAATTCGATTTGAAGGTGGACCGTAGATTTTTTCAAAAATAATAGATTTCACTTTTGACGACACGTTTATTCGCGGGTTGGATCCCCCACGGAAAAAATATTTAATATGTCCTACGGATAATAATTGTCTGGGGGTTGTATGTGAAAATTTGTGTTTGTAAAACGCACCTACGATTCAAGACAAAATCTTAGTATAAAATAATGGTTTTTAAATTAATTATGTTAAAAAAAATTACTGATAATAATGAACAACCAACCAACCTCTTTGTGTCTTTTAGAATAAAATATTCCTACTTTCTTTGGTATTATTTTTATAATGAGATATACCTACCTATCTTGATTTTTTTTAATACTGCTGGGGCATCTTAAAGGACTTCTTCCTTACTTTTTTTAAAAACCTATGAGCAGAAACGCCGGAACAAACTTAGAACATCATCTAATATATAAAATTTCCATGTCACAATGTTAGTTACCGTACTCCTCCGAAACGGCTGGACCGATTTGTATGAAATTTTGTGTGCATATCGGGGAGGTCTGAGAATCGGCCAACATCTATTTATCATACCCCTAAATGATAAGGGTGACCCACCCCAATATTTTTTTTATGGCAAAACAACGTTTGCGGTGTCAGCTAGTAATTTATAAATATGATGTATCAATATCGTGTGTCTTCTATGTCTACAATGGGCTTTTGAGGAAGTCAGCAGCTTTGACATAAAATCATTATTTTCAAGAGAAAGTCATTGCTATGATAAAGCAATAACATTTTTATGAATACCTATTAAAATTACTTGCTATTTTAATATACCGTATAATGATTAAAATTCATGATACCTATTTAAACTGTAATTTGGCTTAATACGCCGCCATATTTTATGCGAAGACTGACAGTAATGTAATTGACAGTTCGACTATTCGTAGCGACCAGTATAATGTTGACACTTCCGCACAGCGTTGCTCCTAAAGGCACATGTCAACAATATGTCAAACTCAATACAATACATTTAGTTCCCAATTATGTCACGTGTCAAGATATATTGGACGAACGCAAATTGAGCTCTGTGATGGAAAAGTGCTTGCGGCAATCTGGGCGGGGAAAGTAATTCAATTATGAGTAATAAATTAAATTTTTGTTTATATTTTGAGAGAGATTTATAGGTAGCCAATAAATTACTGTAATCTTTGAAGATGAGTACCTATTATTGATTATTAATAATTATGTTGCTTATAATTTTATTTATCATTCAATTTTTATTACTTACTTTTATCTTGACAGACAGTAGGTAGTTTACTTTCTCTTAATTAATTAATAAAAAGTTATTATTCCATTTTAGATAAAGTATCAACGGGCCGGAAATTATGACAAATCTTTATATATAATAAAGATTAATTGCAAATTTTATAACCGGAAAACGCAGCGTAGGACGGTTTCCAACGAGAGGGACGGATGACCTGATAAAGTTCGCTGGGAGTCCTTGGATGAAGGCAGCATGTAACCGGTCCTTGAGGACGTCTATGGGGATGCCTTTGTTCAGCAGTGGACATCTTGGGGCTGGTATGATGATGATGATTCTAACAGTCAAAACTCTTTGGTATTTACAAGTCGAGACATAAAACTCACAGAGACGTGTCAAACGGAATTAGGTTTAGTAACTGTCAATTTCTATTAAGCAAAACCAAGCATGTTCCCCTAACTAGTAATTAAGCACAAGGATTGTAAGCTGACCTGGTATTAAGAATATGTTTGTTTGTCTGTTTTCTAAGTAGGTAATACTTAGGTCAATACGTTTCTAAACATACGTTTATAAAACCTCTTTCTAAGCTGATACCATAAAAATATGTATCTTTGCACAACTTAAATGTGAAAGGAATTAAAAAACACTCCATTAAAATAAAATATCGATAAGACAGATCTTGTTAATGGCTGATTTATCAATAATCAGATAACTTTAATAAAATACTTTTTCGACAGCTTTTTCACAGATTTCTAAAATTGCGTGCGTGCTTATTTGCGGCATCTGGCATGTTAAGTAATGCATTAAACAACCAACGGCCAACGGAGGTTTATGAAAAATAGATTTTACATTTCGTCTGTATGTTACCTGACGGGTTTAAAACCATCTAAGGTACAGTTCAACCTATCCAAAACTGTAAAATTTTCCCAATTGAATATGAACCATATGGTTTTGTATTAAAGTTGAAAATCAATCAAAGAAATTTGACAGATTGTGGTAGCTTGATGTGCTGGCTTCTGTACAAAACCATTTGTTTTGACGGCGAGGCACAAGCGAAGTATATTTCTTACTCATCAAAATATTATCTTTCCGGCAAGCACCGCACAACAGACAAAGCCTAGTATGTCCATTGTATAGAAATTGAATGGCGCAACGTTAAACCGCAAGTGCACTGCCTACACTACAGGAATTTAGCGAGATGTTATTAGCGATTTCTCTAAAGAAAGTTGTGGGCCCATTCACAGCATTATTATTGCAGATAATATGGTCATATTATTATGATTGAACTGAGATATGTTTGAGATATAATCTTTTAATGACAATATAATATTATTACTCCTGTATTTTGTTAAGGGTTAGGTAGAGATGTCTTCGAGTAGGAAGCGAGGAGAAGCCGGCATAACCATGGGTGGTGAATGTCACGATTTTTTTTTTTTTTTATGTGATAGGTTGGGCAAACGAGCAGACGGATCGCCTGATGGTAAGCGATTACAGCCGCCCATGGACACCCGCAACACCAGAGGAGTTTCAGGTGCGTTGCCGCCCTTTTAAGGGAATTTGAATTCCATGACTGTAGGGCAAGGAAAGGCAAATTAGTCTGTACTTCATCCAGCTAAGTGGCCAGACGATCTATAACGATTTTCCAAACACCAAAAGAATAAATAAAATAAAAGAGGACAGGTAAAGGTGCACTAACACTTAAAAAAATCGGCCCAGTGCGAGCCGGACTCGCGCACCGAGGGTTCCGTACAAACCTGTAGATTTAGACCTGTAAACTTTTGATTGCGTTGACATAGAAGTTTGATTTTGTTACAGCTGAAAGGTATTATAGACCTAAGTATTTGATATGAATTTCAATTTAATACCTCTACGCGTTCATGAGGAAACGGGTAGTAACTGTAAAATTATTAAAAATATTTTTATTATTATGATGTAACAAAAAATTCACGGTTTTCGCAATTTTTCCTTTATCTGTACTATAAGACGTTGCTTCGTACCAAAATTCAAGATTCTGAGTTCACGGGAAGTACCCTGTAGGTTTTGATTCCCTTGCAAGTTTCGAAAATTTGCGGAAATTTGCGACGTAAACGGCTGTATCATTTGATTGCATTGACTTGGAAGTTTGATTTTTTCACAACTCCAAGGGACAGTAGACAGTATTGGGGTTTCACTGTCATAAAATTTAATTTGTGCCCGGTATATAGCAATAGGCTCGCCCCCGTTCCAAGAGACCTAAAATCATACGAGTGAAATGTATGTGAACCTCCTTTGCCAGACCTTTCTAGGTAGAGTCAACGGCACATAAGGGTATACAAAACTATCACTATCAAATTTCTCGAAATGATTTTATACCTTAAAATGTTGACAGTTTAGTTCAAAATCGAATAAATATTGCTGCTGTTGACTGTACAGAGGCCTGCACATCAAGCTACCCCAATCTGTCAAATTTCTTTGATAGATTTTCAGTTTTAACGCAACACGATAAGGTTCATTTTCAATTGGGAAAATTTGACAGTTTTGGATAGCTTGACCTGCTGGCGTCTGTACATAGGTGTGACGATATGAAAATAATGTTTTGTCGCCTTATGCAGTTGCCATGCAACCTAGCAGTGTTTGAATTAAGATGTGGCAACACTGAGTTTTACAATCATAATGGTAAATATTTAGAAATACAGTTACCGTATTTTACACAACTGAAACCTACACAAGGAAATTGATTACATAAGCTAGCATATTATGTTGGTACAAAGAGAATTAAAAAGTTATAGAACACACATTCGAATGATTTTCATATAAAAAATATTGATTCCGATTTTATTTGTTTTCTCTCCTTGTCATTTGACATATGACAGAGACAGAGCAACTTGGAGCGATTTGTTTTCAGTTGAGTAGATTACGATTGTGTTCTTAATGTCCCGACTATCGCTTGTAATATTTAAATGTCTTATGTCAAACTTTTGATATTCAATTCTCGTATCAAATTCAAAATGTAAGACGTATTTAGAGATCGTTTTCGGATATCGTTTTTTTTATTCGGACGCTTTAGACGTAATTCATTTCATACAGACTTTATTTGATTATACTAAGTACTCCTAAGTATTAATTCATTTAAGAATATATTGTAATGAAAAAGGGTTTGTTTGTCCTAAAAGGGTGATCATTAATCCCAAATATGTTTAATGGAGACGTAATAAGGCCTTTTCCTAATAAGTTTAGTTAAGTAATTATATAAAGACAGTTGTATGCAAAAATCGTAGCAAGTGGCGTTCTTTAGTTTCTGCCTACCCCCATGGGAAAAAGGCGTGAGTGTATGTATGTATGTATAAAGACAGTTGCAGTAATTGATTATGTTAAGCGTGTCATATTCACATTACTTAATCAAAGATAGTTAAAGATAGTCAAAGATTTAGGAACTTTTTAGGAAAAGAAAACCGACTTCAAGCATTGTGTGTAAAAATAATGGTTTTCTCATGGATGCCATTGTCAGAACTGGAAAATGGGACCACACGGGAAGCACCAGTTATCAAATAAAAAAAGAATCATCAAAATCGGTTCTTCCAGTCGAAAGTTCTGAGGTAACAAACATAAAAAAGAAAAAAAAAATACAGTCGCATTGAGAACCTTCTCCTTTTTTTGAAGTCGGTTAAAAATATAGATACAGAATCATTGTTTTACATAACTATGTATTAACAATAGGCATAAATGAGTGTATATTGGCATGTTAGATTTTAAGACTGGTATTAAGAAAGCGGGTCACGATTATTAACTGTGTAATATAAATTCTAAATGATTTAAAGCGTCTATAATCGCCGCAATGTCTACCGAATACCGTGAAGGCACGATTTCGATCCCGGATTACAATTTATCCGACAAATCAATAATGTCAACGACTAATCCCGCCGCGATCTATCAATAAATTAATTACTACAGACATAGCCGGGGGCCAAACTAAAAGTATTTATTGATAATCCTAAGTAATGGTGGTTTAATTTTGTGTGTTTGTTTATAAGTTTTAAGGAAGCTGATCAACCCTAGCGACTTAGGAATAAATAAATTATTCATTAAACATACATTACTTAACATACTTTCAAGGCTGTATTCCCCAAAGGGTTAGGCAGAGGTGTACTAATGAACACAATCATATACGTCACTGGTAGAAACATATCGGTGAATTTTAGATCCCGTGTAATAAGGAGGAAGCCTATAGCCCCAAATCCAAACACCGAGCTGCTACTGAGAATTGCGTAAAACATCCCAATAGCACTGCTCGATCTGGGAATCGAACTCACAACCTCTATCGTAGCAGTCGCGCTTAGGACCATTAGACTAATGATATTTCCATTTATTTTTTGTACTGACAATTCGCTTTGAACTGCGTCTTCAGGTAGGTAAGTAGTAGGTAATCCTCGTTTGTTGGCGTTAATGCTTCATGAAAATAATTTTCTATAATTTCGGTATGAGCTACACAATATAATGTTGTTCATGCTATATCAAAATCTTATAAAAATAACAAGCAACTGATGCAACATAGTTAAGATAAAATAGAACATTTGCAAATGTACACATCCCATACTTTTTCATAAATTAAAGGTAGCTGCAATGCACAAAACAACGATAACTCCTGAAGCGTTAACGCCTTGCCATCAGAATCATTTCATCATTTGTCTACAAGCATTGTTGCTTAAATAAAACAGAAGTACCGTACCAACACTGTATCTTAGACATCGCGCGCAAAACCTAGTAAGTGTAACTACAAATAAATCATTGTTATTTGCAGACACAGCCGCGGGGTAAAACTATGTATTTACAGATAATGTGACATATTTATGTGCGGTTGTAATCAAGTATAGTTTATGATGAACTGCCGGCAGGATGTGAACGGCATTAGGATCGTATCAGGCTTGTTGTGAGCAAATAAATATAACGGTAACTGAATTTCATATTTGACGACCTCTGTGGTTTAGTGGTTCGAATGTCGGACTGCTGAAAATGAGGCAGGATGTCCATGATCCATGTATTATAAACACAAGTGTTTGTGTTTGACTGTTTCCATTGTATTTCCATAGTATTCGGGGGCCTGGTGACCCGTAACACAGGTATTGCAATACCTATCTCGGGCACCATTCTCTCACAAATGTTTGTTTAAATACTTGATATGCCTATACCTGTATACCATTGGTGATGAGAAAAATAAATGCATTTTTTTTTTATTACAAGTATTTACTACAATAAAAGGTTATAAGTATTATACCTATCCATTGTTTACTACCATAGTACAAGGTCTTTTGGGATTATGTAAAGTGTCCCAAAATATTTATTTATTTTATATAGGTAGGTACTAGCAGGCCCGGCCGAGGTTTCCTGCAACCCGATTGCACCACCGGGTCTATTTGTGAATCGAAACCTTAATGGTTAGGATACTTGATAGATGGATACACGGAATCGGAAACTACCAGCTTTGTGGTTTCTTGTACCGGCTCGTTCAATCAAGGTAGGTTCTTTAGCCGGCCTGTTGACTGAGCGAAGAGGAGAGGGGACGTAACAGGAGCGATGCGGAGTGGAGGTACAGATAGGTACTGTGCGGAGCTGAGCAATACTGAGGAGGTGCGGAGAGAAGCAATGAAGGAGCACTGGGGGTTGGAATGCCGCGTGGAGGAGCGTTGTGTGTGTTAACCAATATACCTAATTTTAGACGGAGCTAAGATGTAAATTTTGTGCAATTCTAAAATTATTATTTTCTTAGCTCTTACTCCCACTCCTCACCGCTTAAGTTGACAAGCAGCTTTACAATTTAAGAACTTGAAGTTGCGTGGCGACCGTTGCAACTCAGACGGAACCGCATTTGCGTGCGAAAAACATTAAACAGGCGCCGTGCAATAAGGCAATAAACGTCTAAAGCAAAATCAATTATTTTCGAGAAAACATTAAATATAACTTGTCAAGCACCTCATTACCTAAGCCTATTACCATCAACTTAAATTCTAACCGAACCACACATTTCTCAGACTCGCAATTAGCTGCAATCAGTCATTAAAATCTAGTCTACACGCATTACAAAATCTTTAATATGACACCTTTTATGGTAGTATTACAAGAACAGGTGGGTAGGTAAAGAAGGTTGTTACTTGCAAAGATATACTTGAACTTTTAAGTTGTAAAGGGTGGTAGATCGACGGTTGAATGGTAACTTTAATAATTAGTTATTTTTGTAATAGGTATGTAGGTATAAATCTAATAATCGAAAAGTATAAGGCATTACTTGCATAAATGGAGGCTCCAATCACAAATGTTTGTAATAATATGTCTTGCAGAAATAAACTATTTTGTATTTGTATTTTGTTTTTTGTTTTTATGTCGCTGTCCACGACAGTAAAGTGTCAATTCTCAATTTTTTTTATTCAAGAAATTGAATAACTGTCATTATAATGGCTGGTGTTTTTGAAATCTTAGAAATGTATTTCAATAATACAAAATAAATAAATTGAAACTAATTAAATTCGATAATTTCTTCCAGAAGGTTGATAAGTTTACTACACGCATGTTATTAATACATTGTACCCAAGCAAAGCCGGGACGGGTTGCTAATAATGTAATTCATTACAATTGAAGTAGGCCCAAAAAAAAATTGTCGCTATCATAGTAGATAATTATATTATTATGGATCAGTTAATATTTAACGAAGTTATGCGGAAACATAATTTGAAACCTATAATACTCTCCATATTGCGAACCTCCTTCTCTTGTTTACAAATCTTTCTAAAAACCACACAAGCAAGACTATAGCCATTGCTCCACTGCGGCTTAAAACATTTTCACGGAAATCCTACGCGCGAATGCTCAAGCACCTTTCCGTTTATTCCGCTCAATTTCCGTTTTATTATTTCCGTTCACCGCAATGGACTAGTCTTAATAACCCTTAGTCATTATGAAATAGTGCATATCTCAACAATATTACTGTTTAAGTGTTCAGACAGTTAGACGCGTACAATTCATGACCTAGGTAGCAAATATCTTATCGTAATCATAAATATTGAGTCTGTGTTCAACATAATTGACATTGACAACATTGCACACATTCCTAATTGTACAGACGCCAGCAGGTCAAGCTATCCAAAACTGTCAAATTTTCCCAATTGAATATGAACCTTACCGTTTTACATTAAAGTTGGAAATCAATCTAAGAAATTTGACAGATTGTGGTAGCTTGATGTGCTGGCCGCTGTACATAGAATGTTTATTGGACAATTTTGGATCTATTGTTGTTTAAATTGTTGTTATAATTTATAATTAACTTTCGTGATTTAAATAATACTCGCGGTCCCATGGTGGCCGAAATTCAACCTTTTTAGTTTTAAAGTTCTTTTTTTAGTTACAGAGGCTCTTTTTTCGTAATAAAAAAATAATTGACATATATGTATACGTACATAATATCGAAAATGGTGTATTATTGACAAGAATTAACCTAAAGATTTCTGCAATTTTCAACGCAGGAGGTCTGTATACATTGTTCCTATAGAATTCATAGGCACATTTGGGAACCCCACCCAGTACAAATTTCAAAACAGCTTTGTAATATCATACCTTTTATGGAAGTGACACGGCTACCAGGATCTAGGGGGCTTTGCCTTGGGCCCGAAATGTCACAGCCCTATCTGTGACGTAGGTACAGTCAGATACACAAATTACATGTCCCCATGATTTGCATTTAAGTAGCGCGCACGATTTCGTTGTAAATTATTGGCATGTTACGTTGACGCCCTATAATCTACGATAGCATAATAGGTTTCAATAGTGCTATTGAAAATTATATAACATTGGGATGTACTCATCCTTTTTGGGATGAATACATCCCAATAATCCTACTACCTACCAATATTAAAAATGTGAAAGTTTGTGAGGATGGATGTTTTTGTTACTTTTTCACGCTAAAACTACTGAACGGATTTTGATGAAACTTTACAGTATTATTATTTATACATCAGAATAACATATAGGCTATAATTTATAACGATTTTGAGTTAATTAGCCAAATTACAAAGATAATTAAAACTAACCTTTCCACGCGGACAAAGTCGCGAGCAAAAGCTAGTAATAGCATATAATTTTCATTTGACGTAGTAACGTTAAATGAAAATTCTCCTCAGTGATAAGCCACAAATTTTACAATAGAAAAGAAAAATGCTCCTTGCTTTTAATCGTTCGTTAACTAAAAGATAGCTGAAGTAGGTTAGTTACATAATTCGAAGCTAAAATATACACTCCAATCCAGCAATTTGATCTAAATTGTATTGGATGTAAAGTTAATCAAGTCACGTACAACATTACTGGGGTCCGTAAAAACATCCTAAGTCTTTATTAATAGACAGCTAACCTTTTTGTAGAATTACAAAAGGATAAAAAATATGTTTATACTAAAAAATAGTATATAAAAATATATGTATAGTAATAAGATTGTCGCAAACAATTTTCTAAGCAATATGGAGAAAAAGGGTGAATTAGAAAATTATTCTTTTCGAAGTTTCTAAACACTAAAGCCCAAGAGGTAACCATTGGAGAATTGAAATATATCAAAATGGGTGTAATTTAAATAAAATAGTGTGACACGGGTGATGTACATAATACACAATGTAGATGCCACAGAACTTCAAAACCGAGCCCAACCAGAGCGATATGGTTGACTAAAACTGCAAGCATTTTTTTAATAAAAAAAATAAAATTTAAAATTTGAAGCTATTTATTTCAATTAAAAAAAAACACACTTTTACATAATTATAATAACACTCAATCTTTTGAGTAAGATTATGTGCGTTATTACATAATTCATAAATGAATGATTTGATTTTTTTTATTAAAACGTAGAAGTTTTTTATAAAATCGTAAAAAGTCCCACAACAGGATTTCCTCCTATATCGTAGGTGCGTTTACAAACACAAATTTTCACGTACACAAACACCCAGACCCAGAACAGATACATGTCGATTATACAAATATTTGTTCCGTGTGGGGATTGAACCCACAACCCATCTTCTGTGGTGCAGAAGCAGCCGATCGCTCATCTATTAGGTTAGGCTAGAAAACAAGATGTAGAAAACTCTCAACCTGGAACAATGGAGAGAGGAAAGCGGTCTTTAAAATTAATCCGAACTTCCAAAGTAATATTGTAATTGCGAAAATAGCCAGATCTATCTGTGTATCTGTTTGTTGGTTACGCCTAAACCGCTGAACCAATTTTTATGAATTTTGGTATAGAGATAGATAAGAGTACGGAGAAGGATTTACATACATATAGGCTACCTTTTTTCTTTCATAATGTGAATAAAACCGTGGACAACAGCGCTATTAAAACTAATTCTTGTTGGTCTTTCAGAATAATAAACTCAATTGACAAATCCACCTGTATTAATTTATCTTTCGGCAAGTAAACTATTAACCATTAATTAACAAACCGGTTCAATATCTCGACAACAGTTGAATTGATTTTATTACATTTAATTAATCATTATTCGATAGATTAATACCGGATTAATTTCAAATGTATCGGGGTCTAGTGAGATACGATGAGCAGTCTACAATAATTGAGGATTATAAATATTCAACTCCATTAATCTTAGTAATACACGGATTTTGGAAAATGGTGGTATCAACCAAAGTATTACGCTGTATTCCTCAAAGGGACAGGCAGAGGTGTAGGTACTTAACACCCTTAGTTAATTCATTCAAGAAATAGTGACCGACCATCTAGAGAGTTGTAACGCTACATACACGATGACTAACTGATAAATGCGTGCCGTAAGTAAGGACTGATATTATTATGGCGATTTCTTCAAAACGCTTGTTATAAAACTTATAAGCATTGAATACTGTTACTAGGTGGACTTTAAAAAGAAATAGTATACAACTCCTTTACATCACGCAGTCGGATAAAAAACACAAAGCTAATAAGGTAGGTGCGACCAGTCTAGACAAACGAAAAAGAATTTCCAATGTAAGCTGACCTCGCACTGTATAGCCTTTCCGTACAAAGAGTGGTCAACTTTTAATGGACGTGTCTCGCTTATATATCCGTACATACACTGTCATCTCACTGCTTCACCCAACAACAGCATATAACCGGACCACCTACATTACAGTTATTAACAGAATTACAACGTTTCTTGTCCTGTACTGTACCGTTCATCACTGATAGCAATTTTGTATGCGCCAGTACTTGCAGTGTCGATAGCTATGGTTTATGCGGGACCTGACAAATCGTTGCGCGATCACAGCGCCAATTACTGGCAACATTGCTGTTGTACAGTTGTCAACAAATGAAGGTGCTAGTTTGTTATATTGAGCTGAGGAAACTTTATTAATTCAAATTGCCAGAGTAAAAGAAAAAAAACTACGATATTTCTTTAAATAAGTTATTATTTATATAAATAAATAAGATAAGTAAAGAGAACCGGCTTCAAGCATTTGTGTTGTAGGTATCTCAAGATCCAATTGTTAGACAATAACCAGATTTACATGGAAATCTCTCTGAATATCAGATTAAAAATAAAACGTCGAAATAGGTTCACAATCGATGAGGATCGCATAACATACATACAAGAAAAATACAGTTGAATTGAGAAGCTGTTACTACATAAATTGGTACCTACGTTTTAACCGACGTTAAAACGGCGTAAACGAAGTCGCATCACTACATAGTAGAAAACAAAGTCGCTTTCTCTCTCCCTATATCCCTATGTATGCTTAAATCTTTAAAAGTACGCAACGGATTTTGATGCGGTTTTTTTTAATAGATAGAGTGATTGAAGAGGAAGGTTTATATGTATAATACATTTATTTTAGTAGTATATTGCACCCGTGCGAAGCGGGGGCGGGTCGCTAGTTGTTAATAATCTTTCTAACAGTCAACTATGTTTGTCTAAAAATAGAAGCGCAAATAAATTGAATCAACTACTCAAAAATATTCTAACCTAAACTTCTTAGTTTCACAAACGCAAGAACAAGCTCACGCTTGCCTGATTATAATTATTAGCCAACCAATAAACATCCCACACACCAAAATAAAAATCAAACCCACAAATCCAGGTTTTCACATAACATCTCGAGGCATTGGAAAAAATAAGTTCCACGAAACGAATAAAGTGGCCAACACATAAAATTAGATCATTAGTTCCTCGGCTGTTCAATACCTGGCAACACTAAACAGATTGTGAGTAAAACGTATCTCTTAAACAGTCGACTATGTAAACGAATAGCGAAAATCTTGAGTTTATTTATCTTCCCCTGCCAATTTATTGGGGCTAGATAGTGTTGTGGCTGAAAAATTGATTACGTTTAAACATCTGAATCGATTTGAAAATAACTTTCGAGTTTAGACTTTATGTTTCCGAAATCGATCATAGAATTAGCGGTCAAAGTTTGGTTTTATACATAATATTTTTTTTAGTTAATTATTTATTTAAAAAAAAGAAAGAATCTGAATTAATGCTTTTACATAGGTACTCTTGCCTAATTAAAATTCCTTCCTAAAAAACAAAAGCTCATATTCCTTCCAGTGAAACCTACATTCAATTCAGTTTAAATTCCCATCGAATGACTTTCTTTTTTTAATCCTATCCAATCGATTCCCCAATTCGTTACTAGGAATCGATTCCCTTTGTCATATCCCGTCTCTATAGTGAATATATTTTGTTATTCGACTGTACATTACTGCCCAAGTTTAAATATTAGGTGCGGACAACGTAATTGTTGGGTAAAATGTGTTCTGTATTTGTGTTCACCATGATTTAAAACAGTGATTTATTGTCGGAACAGTGTTTCGCGAACGTATGTACGAATTTGTGTACACACGACCAATATAATATGCGTTTATGTATGTATGTATGTGTGTGTGATTGTGTGTTTCAGTATATCAATAATGCGAGAATGTAAGGTTATTGACTCGTAAATATTATGTCACATGTTTACGTATTTCAGGTGGGAATAAGGTTAAGTCTTAGTGTAACAGCTGTTTGCGATTGTAGTTAATAGTTACGCTGGAGTGAGAGCGGAGGTTAGAAACTATACCTAGTTTAATTATTATACCTATTAATAACATCATTAATTTTGCAAATTGTATTCATATGTAGCGTCTAATAAATAATTTCCACCATTATGCGTGTACCTACTCCCCGAATCCAGTCCCATTTAATAGAGGGAGGGTGAGCCTATTTTTTTTTTATACCAGTAAGGTGGCAAACAAGCATACGGCTCACCTGATGGTAAGCGGTTACCGTAGCCTAAAGACGCTTGTAACACCAGGGGTATCACTTGCACGTTGCAAACCCAGTACAAGGATCAAAGTCCCCCTTACTACCAACAACGTTTCCTCACGGAGCACCTTGCTCATTGTAAGGAACACAACACAGCTCAAAGCAGTGTTATTTCACTTCGATTTTCTGCAAGGTGGAGATACTTGCCCAGTCAGGCAGCTCCAATTTGAGTGGAATTACTCTCACTATGCCCTATCTCTCTTAATTCTCTATTGCCATGAGTTCGGCTCAAACACAAAATCGAATCTAGGTGCTGAGAATTTCATAAAAAAAACCCCAATAACACTTAGCTCGATTTGAGAATGAAACCCAGGCTCACTATTTGTAGTAGTCACACTCACCACAAGGAAAAAAAACAATCTCCAAATTCGAGAAATCCAGGCAAGTAAGTAGACAAGTCCCAGTAGGCGGCACGCGTGTGGAG
The DNA here is from genome assembly GCA_964056405.1 of Acronicta alni. Classification (NCBI taxonomy): domain Eukaryota; kingdom Metazoa; phylum Arthropoda; class Insecta; order Lepidoptera; family Noctuidae; genus Acronicta; species Acronicta alni. Next base: position 11,030,860 of record OZ043935.1, read on the forward strand.
AACACGCGTGCCTTCAATTAGTATGCGAGGCGATGCCTCGCTAATTGAAGGGATCTAGTGACTGCTGGGCCTGTCATGGTCGTGGTTAATTTCGCGGATCCCATAGCTATGACTATGGGGCCGGTGAAGGGAAGTGCGGGTTTTAGTCGTACGAGTCTGACATACCCTGCAACCTCCCCGGGTAGCGGAGGAACCATGAGGATTTTCTGTACTATAAAAAAAAAGGTAAGCATAAGTCAGAACTGACATACTTACCTACCTAGATTTCGTATCTCGTATCGGCAAATCTGCACTAGAAAAAAAAAAAGATCGCGAAAATTATTGAAGAAACTCCTTGAAATCTCTATCTGATATTTTTCCTCCAACCTGTAGTGTAAACAGTATTGTGTTCCGGTTTGAAGGGTTACCTATACCAACATAATTTCTGTCGCGGTCGGGCCCGGAAGATTCCGCAAATCGACCCGTCAAAATTAAATTGATTTGATGTATCACGTAATTTTATTTGACCCGTCAATGGTCCTATCCATCTTATTGTAAGTGTGTATTCCATAAAATGTATTCAATTCGATAAAGTGGTGCCAAGACTTTGTACGGGCCCTCCACCGAGAAGTTGCGAATACAAAATTCTACAAATATTATTTATCGACAGAAAAGTAACAATCAATACAACACAAGCTAAGCAAAGCTTGTATCTTGGGACTCGGAAATGCATCTACAAGCATTTTATCGTCAAAGTCAAATATTTTATTTGAATTAGATCATCCCTACGCGTATTTTGAATTGACAAAAACTGCGTGGTTCCAAATAGAGGGTCTTTATAATAATAATCTTATTAAAACGCCTACTTTGGCGTTTGCACCGATATAGATATAAAATATAGCCAATGTTACTCGCTAATAATGTAACGTACTACAATAGGTGAAAGAATTTTTGAAATCGGTTGAGTATTTTTGAATTAATTCGTTACAAACACATACGACGTAGTGTGGGACGCCCCCCAGCCAGATAAACCGACGATCTCAAGAGGGCAGCTGGGTCAGACTGGATGCGGAAGGCCGAGAACCGGGTGTTGTGGCGCGATTTGGGAGAGGCCTATGTCCAGCAGTGGACTGCGATAGGCTGATTTGAAACACACATACAAAAAATAAAATATCTCCTCTTTATATTATTGGTTTAGTTAGTGTATTTAAAATTAACTAACGGATGGAAAAATCATCATCATCATCAACCCATATTCTGTCCCACAGTCACTGCTGGGCACGGGTCTCCTCTCATATTGAGAGGGATTAGGCTATAGTCCACCACGCTGGCCTAGTGCGGGTTGGCAGACTTCACAAACCGTCGAGAAAAATCTCTAAGGTATGCAGGTTTCCTCACGATGTTTTCCTTCACCGTTTAAGCGAGTGATAATTAATTATTAATACGCACATGAATTCGAAAAGTCAGAGGTGTGTGCCTCGGGTTCGAACTCGAGACCTTCGACTTGGCAGTCCAGTGGTCATACCGCTAGGTTATCACTGCTTCTTGATGGAAAAATGATTCCTACAAATAGTAAAGTAATAACTACGCGGATGAACCAATCTGCAAGGTTAAGCTGCACTAGCCGTGTTCAGTTTGTGGATTGGGGGACTATTCTTAACACATCACGACCCCTCCGTGGCTCGGACAGTACGTAAAGCCGTCGGTCCTGGTTGTTATACGTCACAATCGTTAATAGTCCAAAATAGCCTGACAACCAGTCTATAAACAGGGTATCGGTATTGCCAGAAATTAAGTTGCGGAGGTCTGATGGCGGTCGCTTCGTATAAAATACTAATATCCAGCCGCATCTGGTTCGATTGAAAGTCGACTCCAACGTAGATGGGAAAAGCTGACGATATTACAAATTTCTAGAGAAAAAACGGGAATGACTAATCTAACAGACAAACAGACTTCGAAGTCTCACCAAAAAGGTTTATTAGGAACTGCTATTAAACCTTTTTCGTTTAAAGACAAAATCGTTTTAGGATGCGACCTCTACTTGGCGGGGTCTCTACCGTGCCTGATTATGCAAACTTAAGTACTGTAAAATCTGTGCCGGTACTTGATATCAATGGATATTGATTGGTAAGTCCATTGACTCTGTCAGGCGAAATTGTGGGCCTTATTGCGTAAGTTACATAATGCAGGAAGTGACAGAAAAGGGTTAATATTGATGGTTCTTTAATTTTTATTTGGAACGCGCAATATATTCAATAACTCATTGGACTACATCCTTATTCTCGTGGTAAGGTTAGATCGATCAGTATTATTGGTTTTTAAAGAAATTCTCAGTAGCACGTAGTTTAAATGTATAGTTAATAGCATGCTTGCTTATCAAATGGAACTGGAAAACACTGCCGAATTTTCTGGGACGGTACCACCACATTGGGAAATATTCTACCACTAAGCAAGGTGTTAACATTGTTATTTTCAGGTTTGAAAGGCAATGTAGCCCATTAAAATATTGGGCATATGAGACTTAACAACTGAGGTGTCAAGATGACAACGCGCGAGTTATACCACGAGTGTTGATAGCGTCTATAAGCTGCGGTTACCAATTACCATTTCCCCGTATGTTTGTTTGCTATCATATATTAAAAAAAACTGTACACCGCTTAAGTCTACCAGGGTCATTGTAAAAAGTAAACTCGATACTGGTATTGCAGCTACTGTTTGCAATTACCCTTGTATATACTGTTTGCAATTACCCTTGTATTTACTGTTTGCAATTACCCTAGCTGACCCTGCACCTAATCTTTCTGGGATTATAAGTGTGATGTTATGCACTTGTAGTGGCACTAGTTTCTGTATAATATTTGCAATTTCATAAACTTTCCATCCTTTGCTAGCCACAGCATATTTTCTAGTGCCAAAGTAATTAGCCTCGATCACCATCACAAATCTGTTTACCCCCGGGGCGGTGGAGCGTGAAGACATAAAATTCAGCCATTAACGGCGGTAGCACATGAAACAGATTTAACTACGGTTCATCAAATTGCGCACGATTAGTTACGGTGTAGGATATTTAGAAACTAGGGTACATTCACTTTAAAAATCTTTAGGTTAATAGTTATTTTCGCCGATTGTGGAAAAACGGTACTTACCTATTTTAGGCGGTTTCTCTATTTACGCATAAAGATATAGCTGTGTCCAGTTAATAGCCACATGCCCCTATAATCTGTGCTTGTCAACTAACTTAAAATTACGGTAAAAATCTGATCAGTAGTTTTTGAGCTACAATATATCATCCATACAATCATGTAGATACACCATATAAACAGACATACATAGACTGTTAAACTCATTACCCTGCCTTTTCTGACGTCATGTCAAAATGGGCTACAACTTATTTTACGTTCTATTCCAGGATAAATACTCTAAGCTAAAATTAATTTGAATTTGTAAAGTGGTTTTGCCATTGAACAATGAACATACAAAAATAAAAAAGTAGCTGTGCCCTGTGGTGCTAAACGCATTGATTTGTTTTACGCCATTTTGTGGGAAATTCCCAAATCCCTTACAGGAACGCACACGCCCAAGTTTGTTAGGCTTGAAATGATTAATCACACTCACTGATTAATTAAGTATTTCGCTTTTCTACTCGTAGATGGAAATACTGAGCCCAATTGTCATTTATTTATTGGTTTACCTACTATTGTGACACTAATACATAGGTTGTATTAATAAGTCAAAGTCAAAGTATTTTAATGCTTCATGTGTAAATATACATAGGTGTTTACATTTATAAAGTAACAACATGAAACCCTGTTAGGGCACTGAGCATAGTATACCTAATATTAATTATAATATTATTAACATAATTATATTATAATTAATAATAATAATTGTTATTAATTAATAATAATAATAATTATTATTATTTTTTTACTATAGTAATGTAGGTATCTAATTATTATTTAATTTATATTATATTTTATTATTTATTTATTTATTTTTTGGCTTTGCATTTTTAAATGTTTTATTTATTAATTTTTGTTGTTTCAAAATATTCATCTAGAGAATAAAAGCATTTTTTTACTAAAAATGCTTTTAATTTTCTATTAAAATGTGTTAATTTGATTTCCTTTTTTATATCTATTGGTAATTTATTATATATCTTTACTGCCATGTAGTAGGGACTCTGGTTAAGCATTTTTATTCTAGAATGTGGCAATACCTACAGGCTACAGTTAAAACTTAGTGTACAAGATTAGGCGGCAAACAGCAACTAAAAACAATTTCACTCAACAAGAAAATGGTTTAGTTAAGACACTTAAATCACAGAAAAAAAGGAATGGAAAGGTCATGAATCAAAATCGCAACATTCAAAGCCACGTTAGTTCTAATTTCAATCACTGAGACGGATAATATTGTCGCACTATACAAAACGTCAGTCCACTATGACGGTGTTGACACTTGCTACCGCAACTTTGCAAAAACATCTGCCACGGAACTATATATATAATTATGTTCACGCGTGGACATAATACTCATTACGCGATATGCATTTGGGACTAACTGTATCAAAAAAGATGTAGGTACTTTATACTTTTAAAAATTGTAAAGCATACCTATGTTAATTTCTTTTTCTAAGCAATAAGTAGTTTCACCATTTAAGCTATTACGAACTTACATTATATTGTTGACGTAAGAATATTTCCTCATTTGCAAAACGCTTAAGCAATTATTTCTAAAACGTATGTTTGTTTGCTCCGGACAAACTCAGGAACAACTAAACGTTTACTAATTATCGTTTGGGCATAAGACTAAGAATATTTAGAAGCAAACGGAAGATATTTGCACCTTCACGCCTCTTTTCCTGTGTAGCTGATTTAGTAAGCTGATTTAGTGCTAATTAAAATAAATACTGTATTGTACAGCGTCTCGGCGAGCTATGAAGGCAGTCTATATGCTCGGAGTTTTTCTAAGCGATGAATTCCGCAACGAAGTAATCCATCATGTGTTATACCAGTAAGGTGGCAAACAAGCATACGGCCCACCTGATGGTAAGTGGTTACCGTAGCCTATAGACGCTTGCAACACCAGGGATATCACTTGCACGTTGCTAACCCTGTAAAACTAAAGAAGAATAGTTGAGTAGGGTTAAAGTCGACACATCGTTTCCTCGCGGAGCACCTTTCTGAATTGAATCGCAATAGCACGTTATGGTAAATCCTCTTATCTGCTTTCGATCCACTACGTAATTAATGTGTCTAGAGTTTGCAAGTCATAAATGTTAGGGTGACGTCACACCAAAAACTCGCAGTTTTATGGGTGAACAAATTAGTGATGCTAATGAGCTAAATACCAGTGAATCTGACGTTTACGTATTTGATGGTGCAATGCGCACTGGTTTAAAAGTGATTTGCTTTTACACCTGCCGATAAATTAGGAAGAAAAATTGGCCTTAAGAAAAATTCTGCGGTATATTTTGTTTTTTTCAAAAGACAGCTCCCGTACCAGGGGACAGGCCCTGTGTCTTCACACACATAATATAATTAACGGACACAACGTTATTAGTAACTAAGTCAAATCATCACAGAGTTGGGGTCTCATAGTGACCACAAATTGTTTATTTTTATCTTTCAAAGCAATTTTTGCCCGTGTTAAATTCCATAGCTCTAAAAATTACAAAATTACAAAAATGTTAGCAACGCTTAAAATAACACACCACCAAATCTATTAACAAGGAGATGTTTCATTATAATCTTTAATATTGATCTACCTTTCCCATTATTTTACGAGTGCCTTTTTCCCATACGTACCTCGCAGGAACTAAAGAACACCTTCATCTAAATTCATACATCATCTCAGACATACACGCCGGTTGCGAGTAGTACGCAACTAACCTTTTTGAAGAACCTCACCAATAAGGTCGGTGTAGGAAATCAGATGAAAAAAAAACTCATATTTTTTTCTGAAATAAGTAACTTTAGTGGTGGCTTTCAAACTCAACAAAGGCATCCTTAACCTAATTATTGTTTGAATAAAATGTAATGACGTCACGTTACCTACACTCATTGCTTACGAAGGTCTGAGTGGTACTGACAATGATAACGTGAGTGTCTGAGGAAATGATAAGGACCGTATAATGGCGTGGAAGTCAGTCAAGTGAATTGACAGGAAGTATGAAGTTAATGATACTTGGAAATAGCTGATGATGTCTAACTTTGAATAAAGTTGCTGCAAAAATCGTTGGATATTAACTACCAGAACCAAAAAGTTTTCAACAGAAATACGCCTCCTTGAAAAAAATATGACCTTACCTAATTATTCCCCTAGCTACCTTTCATTCTTCTCGAAAATTGAAAGAAAATAGAAAATACGTATAAAAATATGATGCTTATGTGTATCTGTAGAATTGTAGCTCCTAAACGGTTCAACTGATTTGAATGCAGTTTGCTTTCTCTCTATCCCAATATTTTCGAGGCAGTCCAGACTTGTCTTATTCTTATTATGGTCTGTTTTAGCATAGATAAGCTCCTATAACTAAGATTGTAGTAAGTTAAGTTTGCTTGCGTTGCAATAATTAAAAAAATAAATAACATAGGGACTGATTTCGTATCATTTTCGCAGTAACTGTCAAAAATCTATAATTCTAAAGTTGTCATATTCATTTTGACAGAATAAAATAAGCCAAAGTGATTTTTAAATGGCTTATAGAGCGAACCAAAAAGACAGAGGTAGGGCATAGTAGGAGTAATTCCACTCAAATTGGAGCTGCACGACTGGGGAAGTACTTCCGCCTTGCAGAAAATCCAAGTGAAGTAACACTGCTTTGAGCTGTGTTGTGTTTCTTACGGTGAGCAAGGTTGCCAGTGCTCCACGAGGAAACGTTGAGTTGGCAGTGGGGGGACTTTGACCCTTATACTGCCAACCCAACTATTCCTCTTTCATTTTTTAGGTTCGACAACAACGCGCATGTGATACCACTAGTATTACAAGCGTACGGTATTACCATCAGGTGGGTCGTATTCTTGTTTGCCACCTTAGTGGTACATAAAAAAACATTGGGAACATTTTCATAAATAATTTTGATTCCGATTTGCTGTTTTCTCTCTTGGTTAAGCTGACAAATTAATGAATGACAAAGATCACTATTTGCGATTTTATTCATTACATCCCTTCACTAATACTAGTAGATAATATTTAAATACTTTAGGCTTGAGGGCCCTGGTTGACACCGAGCCTGTTTACATATAGTTTCACCGACATTAATTTTTATTGTTGGACAGAACACAACGTCAATCAAACCTATAAGAACCTATTATTTTTCTCCGCAAACTGGCACAATCGACTCAATCATTTTACGTACATTTGTAAACAAAATCGAATTAGTATTTACACCATGAATGCAAAAAATTTAAAACCACACAATGCTGTATTATCGGCGATGGCAAAAATATGGCTATTTGGAAACGTGCCTATCCCGCAATCCCGGCACCGTAGAAAATTGAACACGATTGAAGTTTTAATCGCCTTGGTAGGCCTTTTTCAAACAATGTGCTTACTAAGACTTTTGTAAGTAGGCTGATGTATTGAACCAAAAGACGCAGGTTCGAATCCGCAGACGAATTTTGCTTCGCTAAAATAACTTCAGTCAAAAAATCACTTGCACGTTTCCAAAAATTTGAATCATTTAAAGGAAAATAATCAGCAAGAAATTCGTTTCAATAAAATAATTGCAGTAACATTTTTAAGTAAAGAATAGAACTTCTGATTGGTTGGAAGAAAAATTGTAAGTTCTGATTAGTAGTTAGAAGACCACTGACAATTATCATAAGTTGGTGTCTATATGTCTCGATGAGCTAAAAATGACCCATCCATAGACTAACCGCGGTAAGCTCAGCTTAATTGCAGATCGATTGTTAATGTGTAGTTTTTACTTAGTCACTATCTTACTGCGTACACTGTGTTCGACCATCCGTACATCTCATTAACCTTAATAATCACTTTAAAATTGCATAGATAAGAGAGCTAATATGTTTCACTTCTAACACACTATTGGAGTGCTTTATAATAATAGTGACAGTGGAAGCAGTGATAGCCTAGAGATATGACTATAGGACTCACAAGTCAAAGGTCTCAGTTCAAATCTAAGGCCTCCACCTCTGAATTTGTGAAATCATGTGCGTATTAATAATTAACTAGTGGTCCCATGGTGGCCGAAATTCAACCTTTTTAGTTTTAATGTTACAGAGGCTCTTTTTTCGTATTTAAAAAACCTATTGACGTATTCACATTATGTAGATGTGTTTGACATTGACAGCTCGAACTTAAACAATGAATATTTTATTTTATTGAATTTAAGGAGTTTGTAACATTTTTGTAACAAGCAGTGATAGCCTAGTGGTATGACCATTGGACTACCAAGCCGAAGGTCTCGAGTTCGAACCCAAGGCACGCACCTCTGACTTTTCGAATTCATGTGCGTATTAATAATTAATTATCACTCGCTTAAATGGTGAAGGAAAACATCGTGAGGAAACCTGCATACCTTAGAGATTTTTCTCGACGGTTTGTGAAGTCTGCCAACCCGCACTAGGCCAGCGTGGTGGACTAAAGCCTAATCCAGAGGGATATTGAGAGCAATATGAGAGGAGACCCGTGCCCAGCAGTTGGACAACATATGAGTTGATGATGAACATTTTTAATACAAAAATTTTAGCTTTTTGCACTGCTTCTCCATGTAATTTTTAACTATGCGAAATTTCATACTCCTCCGTGCGCGCAATATCCTTTAAAAGGGGTACAAAGTTTTCGCTTCACGTATTAAGTAATTATATCGATTACCAATCGCTTAAATGGTGAAGGGAAACATCGTGAGAAAACCTGTATGCCTTAGAAATTTCTGGACGGTGTGTGAAGTCTGCCAACCCGCACTAGGCCAGCGTGATGGACTATACCCTAATCCCTCTCATTCTGAGAGGAGTCCCGTGCCCAGAAGTGTGACAGTATATTATGGGTTGATGATGCTGAAAATTATAGTACTCCGCAGTAGGTAGCGCGATGAGTTGGCTACTCCCGTGCTTTAGTAAGAAGCGAAGAGAAGCCTCGCCTTTTGATGGGATCCAGTGGTTATTATTATTATACTGACTAGGGCAAGGGGATATGAGTCTGACATACCCTGCCAGCACCCCAGGTGGCAGACGGTTACTAGTAATTTCGTAATATAAAAAAGAATTTATATAATAGTACTACGTATAGACCGGACACTCCCCGTCCCCCCCTACCTTAAATACTCCCCGCTTCCCGTACTTCATTGAAGTGTTTGTTGTCTTTAAACGCAAATGTCAGCGGACGAATGAACGCAGTGATGAACAGTGGCAACCCTAACCATTTACGCACACATTTGCACGTGTACGAAAGTCTTTTCGATTATGTAGTAGTGGCATATAAAAAAAACACTTACCTAATAAACTAAGGCTCGCGATCCAGCTGGCTTGCTGGTCGCTGACTGTGAATGCTCCGTCATGTACCCTGGAGTCTTGCATCGACGCTATCGCTGGTGACATGTACCCCTTGCTGAGCCCCGCCGCGAACGGACCGAGCGAGACAGCGAGAGCCGCCAGAATCTGTTGGAGAGAGACAGATATAGTTTGATGATGCGTTTAATGATGCAATGCATTGTGTTATTATTAATGACATGCATTGCATTGTCATCAGATTTACGTAAGTGTACCAAATTTGAGATCGATAGCACACGAGGAATTGGCAAAGGCGAACGGCAGATTTCGTACCGCATACTTTTTTTGTTGTTCTGTTATAGAATTTGAACCACTTATTAGGGCAACTAAACCATTTATTTTCATGTAAGTATATTACTTTTTGGAACTTCGGATTAATTAATAATATCAATAGAAATATTTTAGTAAATAAACGTAATAAAATCGTAAACTAAACGCAGTTATGTTTTTAGAAGTTGCAATATTATGTAAAATAACACAAATATCGAAATGATAATTAATTATTTAGAACTAGAAATAACATTAAATATGATCGGGAATAAGATCATGGAGATTTGATGGACATTCTCCGAAATATAAGTATCCGATAAAAACCGATAAGCTAACAACCCTTTGCGGCGATGTTCCAGACTTCTTCATTATCAACCTGTGCACTACAAAGTCCACTACTGGAAATAGGTATCTCCTAATGCACCCCACTGAGTAGGTACGATCCTCCATCTCAATCTACCTACTTAATGGTAAGTAAAACACTACAAAGATAGCAACAAGCAATTTAGAACATTTACTTGTATCACAAAAGCAATGTTTATGTACCTATTAACAATCTATATTGGGACACTAGTACATAACCTTAAAAAATAAAACCTGGTTATAACTTTTACGTCCTAAGTTCTAAAAATCTAAGAATTTAAAAAGGGCTCGTCTATCATATTAACTACCAATTAAAAAAAAATATCACAAAACACGAAATTTTATTACCGGTACGAAAGCCCCATACAAGCCTGCCATTCTCCTTTGACTTGAAAGATTTGAGCCAGGGCTGTCGCTGGGCTAGGCAACACGTGACCAATATGTTGTATTTTGTGAACGGCTACTAAGATAAAGAGGTATTGCAACGGCTCATCTAGTCATTAATAAAATATCCAGTCGTTGTAAACTTCAAAACGCCACGCATTAACAACATCGCACGGCGCCGTATATTTAAATATTGATGTCACACCAATATGTTTAGTTTAAAGATCACTAGTAGCACGCTTGTAAGCTTCATGTTAACCTTTAAATTATATAGCGTCTCATTACTCTAATCATCATCAACCCATATACTGTCCCACTGCTGGGCACGGGTCTCCTCTCATATTGAGAGGGAGTAGGCTATAGTCCACCACGCTGGCCTAGTACGGATTGGCAGACTTCACAAACCGTCGAGAAAAATCTCTAAGGTATGCAGGTTTCCTCACGATGTTTTCCTTCACCGTTTCAGCTAGTGATAATTAATTATTAATACGCACACACATTCGAAAAGTCAGAGGTGCGTGCCTTGGGTTCGAACTCGAGACCTTCGACTTGGCAGTCCAATGGTCATACCACTAGGCTATCACTGCTTCTTTACTCTAATGAATGCATTTTATTGCACCCATATGAGCTTGAAAGCTGAGGTCTCAAGATGACAACGCGCTAATGGTACAGTCAACAAAAGAGATTAGTTTACAGGTAGCGAACGAAATTTGCACCTTTACATAGATTGTGATTTAATTAATTACCCGTCAAAGGGTTTGATGTGTAGCAGCTTACATTATTACCTGCGTTTTGACACTTATTGCATGATACATTATTACACAATCTTTAACAAAACACAGATGTTAATTAGCTGCCTGTATACTTAACTCTTTTGTCGACCGTACTACTGGTATTCCTGGCGTCATAAGCTACGACTGACGCTTACCATCAGGCATCACAAAAGGTTACATAATCAATCCATATACTATCCCACTGCTGGGCACGGGTCTCCTCTCAGAATGAGAGGGATTAGGCTATAGTTCACCATGCTGGCCTAGTGCGTGTTAGTAGACTTCACACGCCGCCGCTGAGAAAATCTCTAAGGCATGCAAGGTATCCTTATGATATACGACCTCTGTGGTCTAGCGGTTCGAGTGCCGGACTGCTGATCATGGGGTCGTGGGTTCGATTCCCACACAAATATTTGTGTGGATAAAACATGAGTATTTGTGTTTGTCTGGGTGTTTCTTATGTATTATAAGTATGTATTTACAAAAAAAAAAGGATATAAGTATTATATCCATTGTCTAGTACCCATAGTACAAGCTCTGCTTAGTTTGGAACTAGATGGTGTTGTGTAAAATGTCCCAAAAATATTATTATTATTATATTATTATTATTATTATTTAATTTACCTTTTAAGCGAATGATAATTATTAATACGCACATGATTTTGAAACGTCAGTGGTGCCTTGGATTTGATCTCGACACCTTCGACTTGGCAGTCCAATGATCATACCACTAGACTATCACCTCTTTCACATAAGATTGTTTGCCGTCTTTTTTAATGTACAGTCAAACGCGGTGAATAGGGATGCAGGGGTGAATCGAGACAAATTTTTGAAAGGAATTTTTAGCTTTAATTATCATAGTTTCATGCCAACAAGGTCTTCTAATGATTTATAATAATTTAGGAACAATATTAGAGTTCCTTTTTGTTACAAACTATAATCACAAAAGCTGAAAAACTCTTTCAAAGTTGTCTTGATTTACCCCTGCATCTCTATTTACCTTTGACGGTATTAAAAAAGACGGCAAACAACCTTATGTGAACCTAATAATTCCAAATCTAATGTAAGTAAGTGGTTTATATGAAAATAAAACTATTTTGATTTGATTGAACGCACCGAAAAACCTAATGTAGAACGGCCTCCGACGAGATGAACAGATGACCTGGTAAAGGTTGCTGGAAGTTATCGGGTACAGACGACATATAACTAGACCCCGTGGTTAGTAGGTGGCGGGGTATACGTGACCTCGTACTCTTTACAAATCTATCCTAATCTTCTCCTATGTCTACCTACGTTTAAACAGTGGGATTTATTAAATCTGTAGTGAAGATAATTCCACTGTATTTCTCAATTTTCTTTAATTTCCGAGACCAAATAAATTATTAACATCGTCCAACACAAATGTCACTGCATTTTGACGACGTTTCAGTCGGACGGCCTTCCAATTTCCGCCGAAAAGTCTCGATATACATCAAAATAGATCGGCGAGGCTGCGACAGAAAATAAATCAAAAAGTAGATATATTTGTTAGAAGTCTGTAGCAGTTTTACCACAGATTAAATAATCAGGCAACATACAGAAAGGTCCTCCGTCCCTTCCTTACTTTAGATACTTCAAAGTTTTCTACACTTTGTGTGGAATGTTCGTTGTCTTTATAACAAGGTTCAGCGGGCAAATGTGTCATCATCATCAGCATCAACCCATATACTGTCCCACTGCTGGGCACGGGACTTACATAACCGTACCTCATCATCCATGCACGAGCATGGCTATGTCTAGGAAGCCTTTGCCCATAGATTGGGGTCGGCTTTGAGTCTAACCAGATGCGGTTTAGTATCAGTATTTTACACGAAGGGACTTCCATCAGACCTCCGCAACCCAATTTCTGAGCCATAAATGAGGTATTCAAATGTAAATCAGTTAAATTCTACATGTATAGTCTAGTCTGAGCAATACCGATATACTAAAGATAAACTGGTCGTCAGGCTTTTTGAGCTTTTTACTTCTGACTACCTCTAACGATTGTCAAAGGTTTTGAAATAAAACTACTTTTTGCGGCTTTTAACATGTTATAGGTATTGATATTATTAATCCCGTAAAAAGTAGTTTTATTTTAATGTCTAATAGGTATTTGCGAATGTTACAAACTCATACAATTGTATTGATATTTTTGACAATTTGACAACGGGGTCGACATCGTGATTTCGGGGCTCCAAACTATCTTTCCTGTCCTCAGATCTTGAAAAGACATTTTTTTAAACTTTTTTTTTAATCTATGAAGAATGTATAGAATCTTTCCCCGTTAATGACTTAAGTAGCAAACCGGCTATCCACAGTACACAAGTACAACTTAATAATTACTTAATTAATTCCAAGACCACCTCAAAGACACCGACATTTTGAAATAATTAGAATAAGTATCAATTTTAAAACACTGTTAGTCCAAATTGAATTGGTTGTAATAGACAGTTATTATGATTTGATGGCGTATTATTCAATGCCCTCAATATTACTGTGACATTGAGAAGTCATAGTGACGCCTTTTTTATTTATAACAATCATAATCATCTTTAATATCAGTGTTCGTCTAGTGCTGGACGTGGGTCTTTTTAGAGAACGTCATAGAGCCCAAGGGTAATGAGTAGTCTTCAGCTTTCATCCAGTCGTTCATATTCAATTGGGAAAATTTCACAGTTTTGGATAGCTTGACCTGCTGGCGTCTGTACATTGCTTAGAAAGTATTTAAAACATCTAAGAAAGATATTGTGAAAATTCTCACGTAATTAACGAACACGAGATCAATGCGGGCAATACCGCGAGGCACAGCTAGTAATTACTTGTTCACTCTCCACATTTACACCATAACCGATTTTTAAAAGAAATTTATGTTAATAGATAAATTGAAACCGGGACCTTTTATCACGATTTCTGAAAAAAAAAAATAACAGTAGGTATTCGACTTTCTTTAACATTCCCAACACGAAACGAAATATTATCCCGTTTCTGGATACATACAAAGATGTATGGGGTGTTTCATTAGAACACGACTGGAACACGAACACAGTATCGATCAATGTTTCGAACACCATGTGTAAATGGGTTGATAGTGACGTACCATCGATATGGAAGCGGACTCATCGACAAATATTTTGTGACTTGGTTGTAAGAAGAGATAGTAAAATAACGCCGATTAAAAATTAGGAAAAGAATTATTTTACATTTAAACAATGATTTGTCATATTATTATATTTAACAATTTAACTAATCGAATCCTGCCCGCGGTCGAATTTTTCTTTTAATTTGAAACTTTAAAATGTTAGTATGGAAAATGCCAAAAAATACAAAAAGATAATTTAACTTAGTTTGAAATATTGATTTCTGACATTTACGCGAATATTATACATTGAAATAAAACTACTGGTCACGGGTAGACCCAGTCTACCCGTGACCACGGACGCTGTAAAGGGTCCGAAACGTCGCGTCGTGATTAATAATATCAATATAACGCGATAAAATCCGTAAAAAATTTGAAATTTTGGTTCATCGATATATAATATTAAATTAAATAACAATTCAATCATTAAGGTTTACGATATTCATGAATGTCTCGAACTAGTTGTTGCAGTTGTTGGTTGGTATAAAATAGTGTACGACTTTTATAAACCATAGACTTCAATGGCTAAAATTAAATGGCTAAGCCTATTTCTGTACCTCTAATGTGTAAGTTAGCAATAAGACTTTCTTCTTTCTTTAAATCATTTATGAAGATATATTTTGAGATTTGGACGAACCTAATATCAATATTTTGCAATTAGTTGTTATTCCAAATTCTATTTCCGCTGCAATCCTATAACGTAAACTTGTCAATACCTTGTTTCAACATCCCCAATCCGGATTCTATTTTCAAACCACAATAATCATCGACCTCGATATACATCCCGACGCAACCCTAGTTACTCTATCAGAAAGCGTCCGCTAGGCTCCTAACATTTGGACGGGTCAATAACCGACACACTGCCATACATTCTATCCCCTTCGTACAAATATAACTTTACAGCCACCGCACTCAAACTCCAACCGTATTTTGGAAGTCGTAAGAATTATTTTAAGTGAATGATGATGTTTGGTGTTGACAAATTTAATTCCGATTCCCCGTCATGGGATATTGAACTTTATTTCTAAAGGGATACGAGTGAGAAGATTATGTTATGCATAGCAAGAAAAATGATGAGCCCAGTTGATGTCACTGAAATTGACGGATTGTGCAATAAAGTTTAAATGTGTATAATTTAATTAAAATTGATTAATATTTCGTATAATATTAATTTGTATGATAGTAATTATGTTGCTAGCTTGAATTTATTAGTGTTATTATGAAGATAGGTAGTTATTTTGAGTTCCGGATTTGACGATATTTTGTAGGAAAGTTTGTATGAGCTTTCTAGTGATGGGCGCCTGTCGATTAAATCATTTATAACCGGATCCGGAACCGGATTTATTGTGATCATTTCATAGTGAATGGCATGTCTCAAGTAGATAGAAAACATCTAAATACTCTCCCATCCAGTTCTCCTGTCTCCTGTCTGCCGAAAAAAATCTCTTGTTGACAAAAGTATCACGTTTGTGGGTTTTAATATTCCTTTAGTTGAAATATTTTTGTGTGATTTCAATAAAATCATCATCAACTGCAAAACCAATCCTAAGGATAGACTGGTTGTCAAGCTTTTTGGGCTTCTAAAACTACACTACCGGCACGCTATGATGGCCGTTTTGACGCTTATCCGCTCATTAAGTTTCGTATTAATTAGTAATTACATATGAAGGAGCAAATTGCTGCTTTATTGTCAGTAGTGATCTGTCGATACTACTACAAAAAATATATACAATATGTATTGTGTTTTTTAATTTTCTTCCATTAAAGTAACGGACATCATAGTGTGCCGCAAGTATAAGGATTGTCATAGGCGTTCGTAACGTCAACCGGGACCGACTTACGTGCTATCTACAGCACGTAGGATGCTGCTCTCGATGTGTTAAGAATGAAAAATAACCTATTCATAGACTGGCCGCCGCAAGCGCAGCATAAATAAATAAAAATAAATAATAAATATTCTTGGACAATTTCACACAGCACCATCTAGTCCCAAACTAAGCAAAGCTTGTACTATGGGTACTAGATAATGGATATAATACTTATATACTTTTTTTTTTTGTAAATACATACTTATAATACATAGAAACACCCAGACAAACACAAACACTTATGTTTTAACCACACAAATATTTGTGTCCTGTGGGAATCGAACCCACGACCCCATGATCAGCAGTCCGGTACTCGAACCACTAGACCACAGACGTCGTCAAATAAGGTTAATAATAAGGTTGTTAATCGATTGAACAGAGCTATTGTTACTTAGCCACGTTCCCCTCTATAGGTTTATTGATAAATGATTAATGATATTTATTTCTGTAAATTGATCTTTTAAACACACTTTTACAATATTGATTTCTGACATTTACGCGAATATTATACATTGAAATAAAACTACTTTTTACGGATTTTATCACCCTACCACCTCAGTCTACCCGTGACCATGGACGCTGCAAAGGGTCCGAAACGTCGGGATTAATAATATCAATATACGCGATAAAATCCGTAAAAAGTAGTTTTATTTCAACACTTTTACAAGTCAATATTTTCCATTTTTTGCTCCGGCATTTCCTAGCTGACGACGTCTGAGAAGAAACGCCGAAACAAACTTAGAGAGTCTCTTTTAAAGTCCAGACATAGAAAAGTAACAAATATGTGTCTTACAATGTAGACCAGTCCCAACTGACGGCACGCATGCATCAGTCATTGTGTAGATCAACCATAACTTAGGGAGCTGTTGATAAAATATGACATGAGTTGCGCAATGGCTGAGCGATCAGCTTCAGTTTAGCGCTACAGGTCGTGGGTTCAATTTTCGCTAGGAGAATCAGGTCGGTTAGGTTGGTCAGAAGGTCAATACACCGACGCTACAGGAAAAAAGGCTAGTGTAGGACAATGTTTTGAACAAAATAATATGCCTGGAATCCTGAGACAATTAACCGCAGATGTGGCAAATCATGGATGAGATGGGGAGACGACCTGGGGGCCTAAAATGACGACTTTTGATAAATAACTAGTGTAAGCTGACCTCTTCTTGGAAAGGATTTTCGTATAATGAGAGACCAGCTTATACAAGATATACATAGCCTGCGTGATGTGTAATAGTGAATCATGAATTATATTAGGGGGGCCTAGATAAAGTGAAAGAAATGGCTGGATGCCTTTACTCATGGGTAGGATAATACGGGCTGTATAATAAAAAAAAATACCTGTCTCCTATAAGTGTTCCTTCCATCGTTAGACCTCATCATCATGATCCTCGTCTCTGGAGTAATGTTCGTCATTTTATCACTACGCAGTCCCTTCTCACACATGTACACTGATTGTATCACTGTTTGTCACTCATCACTTTTTAACACTTGATGAAGACTATACTGTAGAATGTGGTATCATTTTGTGGTTTGATTTTGAATCTGAAACAAAAGAAGGACGGCGTTAGTTTTGATGCATATTTGACATAATAAAGACAACAGAAAATCTATTGAATTAACATTATCATATATGTAATTTCTCTCAAAGTTTAGGTAGAGGTAAGTATATTAAAAAGCTCATGATAGAAACAAGGTACAGCACTAGTAAGATGGTCTGAGGCCGTCGGAGGTTGCATGCACCGAGCAGTCCACACTTTCGAAGACCACACGGCTTGTAGACGTGTCATGTTATGTAGTCGCAATCCTCAACAATGAGGGAACGACGAAGAAGGAACAAATCAGTTTTACTAAACAGCATAATTATATTTTTAAAAATATATAAAATCGGACAGCTCAGCTCAAAGCTCCTAGATAATATTAAGAACCAATCACTAATATTGAGTTACACACAATTACACGAGCTCTCTCTTCGCCGGTTAATACATAACTACAATAAACTCGATGCTAATTGTCTACCCATACATACTCACAGCTATAATCTCTACTACTCGTAACTATCTGCTACTGTAGCCCACGGTCCCAGGCGAGCCCACTTGCGATAAGCGAGGCGATACATTGAGACTACTGATAGACAGCTCTATTGGCGCTGTGGTCGTGGTTGCGATCCCCACACTGAGCCTTTTCCCAACTATATTGGCGTAACAGATGCGGCTTAACATCAGTATTTTACATGAATCAACTGCCATCTCAAAAACCCTATTACTGAGTAGTACCTACAGATATACTGAGGATTAACTGGGTGTCAGGCTTTTTCGGCTTCAGACACAGCTGAATAGACTGTAAGCCGACCCTAACATAGATTAGTTGCGAAAAGGCTCAGAGAATGAGACTTACACCGGAGGAACATCGAGAGATTCAGCCTAAGGTGGCAAACAAGCACACGTCTCACTTAATGGTAAGTGGTTACCGTAGCGTATAGACGCTTGCAACACCAGGGGTAGGTATAACTTGCGCGTTGCCAACCCTGTAAAACGAAAGAGGAATAGTTGGGTTGGCAGTATAAGGGTCAAAGTCCCGCCCACTGCCAACACGATTCCTCGTGGAGCACTGGCAACCTTGCTTACCGTAAGAAACACAACACAGCTCAAAGCAATGTTATTTCACTTCGATTTTCTGCAACTCATGTTCTCTCCTATCGTATATTAAATTATTGCTCCGTGACTGAGAAATAATTTTCACACTACGTAACTAGCTTTTGGTAACCCCCCTAAAAATATAAGGGCAGAAAATCTCAATTAACCGAAATCAATCGCTTCGTATATCGTCTCGCTGTTACCGCCCTTCTAGGACAAAGGGTTACGCACATTCATTGGTACCATACATCTGCACTGAACGAGATGACGCTCAACTATTGATTAACCATCAAAACAATTGTTAACAATGGTTCACAATGACGTTAGTCACAGAAAGAGTATGTCAACCGTCAATATTTTTAATTCTGGAGGGAATGTTTTTGTTAAATTATCGAGTTGAGTTAAAACGGGTTCGTGTCTAAGTAATAACTACGTCGGTTGACGTGCGCTTGCCGCGGTTAATATATGGATGGATGGCCATACTTAACACTTTACTACCTACCTACTATGGAGAGCACGTTATGCAGGCACTAAAGATAGATGTCATACGGACACCTATGATTATCGTTAGAGCCTAAAAAGACTGACAACCAATCCTTACAATATCGGTATTATTAGAAAATGGATTATGGAGGTCTAATGTGGCATTAAAATTTACATGTTTTAACCCGGTCATATCTCTAACTGCATAGACTTAAAAGCTTGAATTTACTCCTTGCTTCGTTGGCCCATCCAAGGGACCATAGTCCTCAGTGTTCGATCAAAATTTCTACTCGATACCTCTACCTACTCATTCTTGACTGGTAAGATGAACGAACACACACGAACAACGAAGGGCGCAAGTAAGTTACTACCAGTCAACATCATCAATCTATATATTGATTGCCCACTGCAGGCTGGGCACAGGTCTCCTCTCGGGATGAGAAGGATTAGGGTATAGTCCACCACGCCGGCCTAGTGCGGGTTGGCAGACTTCACACGCCTTCGAGAAAATCTCTCAGGCATGTAAGTTTCCTCACGATGTTTTCCTTCACCGCCCACATGATTCCGAAAAGTCAGAAGTGCGTGCCTTGGATTCGAACTCGAGACCTTTGACTTGCCAGTCCAATAGTCATTCCACTAGGCTATCACTGCTATCCTTAAGTCCTAAAGTACGGAACCGTAAATTATGACACGTATATTATTAAAGGTTTACCATCCCTGTCAATATCAACAAATTTTAATAATGGATGCAAGGATACTTAATATTGTTAACAAATAGTATATTTTGACGTTAAACTAATTGTTGCTTTGACTTATTAGTCAACCTTGTCCTACTTGTTTAATGTCATCCTTCTCAAATAATTTCAAAGCATATTTAGTTTCTGTCCCAAAGGTTGAAGATACTCGTATTGGGTAATTTTAAAATTAATTTTATGTAATTGCCTATAGGTATTATATTTGAAGTCTGCCGACCCGCAATAGGCCAGCATAGTGGAGAGTGAGAGGAGACCCGTGCCCAGAAGTGGGACTGTATATGGCTTGATGATGGACAAGTGGAATACCACTTACTCACATATTAATCACGAAATTAAAAGTCTTAGACAGCAGCTAACTTAACAGCTACAATAAGATTTTGGGAATTAACACCCAAGTAACACCGTGAGTAAACCACTCCTGGCAACTTCACCGAAATTTATAAACTTACGTATACCAATTTATTCACAAAGGTTTATAAGCAATATGAAAAAGGTATGTGAACAAAATTATCGATATTCCAAAAAAATATATTCATTGTTTGTTCCTACACTAGAAACACAGGGTGGTCCAAAAACAAACAATAAAAACCTCCTTTTAGACAACAGACAAAGTCTTCCTTTCAACTCCAAATTACAATCAAATCACTAAACAGACACAGGAAACAGTACAGGATACATTACGATATTTTTAATTATTTACACAATTACAAGTAAATGCGATCGTCAGGATGAACAACAAACATTCGTCAGTAGAAACGGAAATGGATCGAAATTGGACCGAAGCCGTAAACAGTTCTCAGTTCACCTAATGTGTTAATGGAGGCAAGATTCCTCTGTTAGAATTCTGCTTTATAAGGATCTTAATCTGTCTCTATCTACTCATCATTGCGTATGGCAGTCGTCCTTCATGGATCAAATGTCTATGTCTAGGGTTTTCAGCCCCAGACCCTGTCGCATGTGGTAAACGAATGTCCACTTCGCTTTTTTCCCGGTAGAATATCGGAAGTCCACAAACTCACAAAGCCGCCGTAACCTCTATCTACTGTGCTAACTACTTTAAAAAAGAGGTACGGTCACCAACGTCACCGAACACAACCAAATTTTGAAAACATCAGTACACCAAAACTTTTAATTAAATTCTAGTTAAACTAAAGCTTGTAATTATTATCTTATAGACAAAGGACGCGTGTTACCTTCTCGGGTCGGAGGGTCTACTCCCTATCTCCTTCAACGAAGTTACGAACCGTTCGAAAATTCTACGAAACTTCGGAGTCCGATAAAACAAGTGTTAAATTCAATTTTTCGAACGGGTAAAAACACATCGAGAGTAGGGACAACTGTCAAATTGTGTTGTCATTCATTCTTAGTTCGGGCCCCGAACGAATCATCCATCCGTAGGTGATACGGAGTAGGAAACGTAACTAAGGTCGAAACTACGGACTTCGTGCTTAGGGAGTAGACCCCTAGTAACTTCAAGATAAAATTTTTAAAGCGTTTTAAAAATTGCATCGTCTTCAGTGACTTTCGTTGTTTACTGTACCTAAGCAACTTCATCATCCCCCAAGCCCGTATGTTGGGGTCGGCCTCCAGTCTAACCAGATGTAGCTGAATATCAGTATTTTACACGAAGTGACTGCCATCACACGTCCGCAACTTATGTACAGCGAGGGAATGGAATCAGCTGCCTCAGTCTGTATTTCCTGACGTGTACAATTTCGGGGTCTTCAAGTCACGAGTGAATAGCTATCTTCTAGGTAAACGTGCTACATCTGAGACCACATCGTCACTTACCATCAGGTGAGATTGTGGTCAAACGCTAACCTATCTCTTATAAAAAAAAAAACTAATTTCTGGGTAATAGCGGTATCCTGAGGATAGACTAGTTGTCAGGCTTATTGGGCTTTTGCACGGAGGGGCCTCGCAGTGTTAAGAATGAAAACCCATCCACAAACTGACCGTGGCTGGCACAGCTTGACCTTGCAAATCGATTGATTGGCGTACTTTTAATTTAGTCACGCCGTGTGGTGTCGACCTAGAATACACCATCCCATTACATCCCCTGGGTGTCGTAAGAGGCGACTAAGGGGCGAAGATGGGCAGCAGCGTCCTCCAAGTTTTACTTCCACCTACTGCGATCGCCAACTCGCCTGCCAAGCATGGCGATTATTGGCAAAACCCCCCTCTGGGGAGGCCTATGTCCAGCAGTGGACGTTAAAAAGGCTGATATGATGATGATGATGATGAATTTAGTCACGAACCCTAAGCAATTTATTCTCTGTGCGTAAAATATTAGTCTTAAAGCATTGAAATCAAAACCCTCCAGTGAGTTGAAACAATTCGCTTTGGCTTCCCAGTTCACTGCGATCTACGATGGAGCGCGCTTGCCCAGAAGAAATCAATTCACTCGAGATTTAAAAACACACAGATTATAGATATCGGGGAAGACCCACTCGGGAAGCTCATTCCACATTTCAGCGGTATGCATGATAAACTTTTATCATGCATACCGCTGACTATCTATTTAAACCGATCAAGGGTTAAGGAGACACTATATAAAACAATTCGGACGACCAGAAGCACGAAAAAGCGACGTTGGTTCATCCCAAAAACCCGAACGAAACGATTAAGTCTAAGTAGACTTAATCGTAGTCTTTGTTAATAATTACAGATCAAGATGACGGAACTGCAAATAGGAACGAGGCTAACGTCTTTACCGACATGAAATGATTTAGAGTTCGTTCGAAATATAAATAGCACCCAGTATTCTGTTTACTTTTTTTACGCCAAAAAGAAATACCGGCTATTTATGAATTGGGGGTAGATTCCCATATCCCACGCGTGTGTTTAAATTTGGAATCGCCGTTTTTAGCAACCGATCTTTATCACGACAACTTATTTTACGGAGAATTACTTTGCTTTGGAGTGAGTACCTTGATTAATATTTCTTTGTGATATTTGCAACGGACTTCAAAAATAGCTTTTTAGGAGAAAAGGAAACCGACTTCTTTTGTGGTGTGTCTTTAGAACCGATGGTCAGACACACACCAAGCTTATACAAGAACATCTCGGAAGGTTAAATAATAATATATATAATACAATAGGGAAAACAAACACTTAGAGAATGTACTGTATGAAGGCATGCTGCTCTTGTAATGTTAGCAGTACTGTCACACCAAATCATCCTTGTGATTTGATGTGACAGTACTGCCAACTTGACATTTAATTTATAAGTAGTTTAATTAGCTACTAAAAATACTATGCATTTATTTGTATGCTTAAGAGTTTATAGATAAACAGAGCGCCTCTTTCGCCAACAAACTGTATCCCGCAATTTGGTTAAATTGTATTTTTTAAATATATTCTACGAGACAGAAAATAAGCTATTTACAAACATCACTAAAGACAGATAAATTGAGAACACCCTTTCAGCGAAGCCGTTTAAAAAGAAAGGGTGACGTCACGCAATTTTTAAAGAAAAACAATATCGTGGAACTCGTGGGCTTGATTTTAGTTGTTGACATGCGCATTCTATTTCTAACATCGCGTGATTGGCGACGCTGGATACTAACATACCGTACTGCAATAAAAATATCAAAAAGCTAAAATTATCTACCAAGCATTGACAAAATGTAAAACCGAGATAATATGTGCAGTGGATTTTTGGGGAATATTTGTTTAATACCTTTGCTGATGTGCAGTTTTAGAGTAAAATATCTCTCTCTATTCGTCTCGTGAGTGAAGGAACCCGAATTCTCCTCAAGAGTAGTTCAGAGCGTAATTGAGATTAAATACTTGTACCACCGGTACAGGAAAATCCTCCGTGAGTGCAGGCTTTCGTAGACAGCAGCGAATGTCGTGAACCCTTTAGCCGTCACTATAGGAAAGACAAATGCAGTGTTCGGTCGTCTCCCCAGGAGGCAGAAGAAACAAGAGAATATTTCTTCACTCCAAAAAAAAATGGTTGCTCTTCTTATTCTGGGAAGGTCACCAAAAAGGTTGGTAGCTACTGTCTTGCTGTGTCACTTCGCTGTTCACACATTTTTGAATAACACTTCGGAGCATAGAGGCGAAACTTAGTATAACCAATACACATTGCAGTTCTCCCGTTAAACACTAGGTATTTACTCACTAACATGCACGTACGTACGTTATGCATGTACAAACATACACGGTAACTAATCAACTAAGTTGACTGTCAATAAACTTGCCAAGTACCTACATGCATAATTTGTTACTTTATACTTAATCAACATTCAATGCTATCACAATATTTATGACTACAAACTAATTATACACCATTGAGATATTAAGTTCACTGTAAATGCCAGGTACTCAGGGAGATTGCAAGATTTCTATTGTAGCGACATCTACCGCGCTACATAGAACTACGAAAGCCTGAATCGCGCAAGCAACATTCGCAAAGATAGTTGCATATATATACAACCGTCCGACATCAACCGTCGGGCCGTGGCCTGCTAGGCACAACACCCGCCTGGTTGGAGGGTCCTCCCTTTTCGTTGGAGGGGCAATACAACTCGCCTCTCCACACTATCATTGTAAAAAAAATGTTCACTGTAAGGCAGTCAGTCACGTCAAACAAAGTTTGTCTGCAAGGATCATGGTTGAGACGATTACAATTAGCCTGATATATCGCACTGTTGTCTTTGCCGTAATCTCGACATCTATTCGTATCATTTAGTAACTTTTACCCGCGACTTGTATGCGTAGACTGAGTAACACAATTTTGGCCGGATTGATTTCACAGGAAGAACAGGGAAAAGTATGTTCGTGCTGGTCACAAAAAATATATTATAGCCTTACTTAGTAAAAGAGTAAAAGGTACAAAGGCATCCGTCTTGAAGATCTTAGTAACTATAGTAATTAATAAATATTAAAATAGTAGATATAAAAAAAAAACAATATGGCCGCCAATTAAGTTTAGGTTACCTCGTTCTGTGACAGTACCAGAAAAGAATACATGCAACGAATAGTTTGCATCATAGCCACAGTTCAAAGCATCGTTTGCAACTAACCTAATAAGTTGTTGAGTAAAGTCCTCAATTTGAATAGGAAGTGCTTTCAAGGTTTCGCCCTTTGGGTTATTACAGCTCAATGTTATATGCGATATTATTTATTGTCTTATAATATTACTTAGTTATTATGCTAATGTGTAAATAATAACTTTGATGTAATATTTTTATGAGGAACATAAAAATATAAAAATTACGTCAAATCCTTGACGGATTAGAAGAGTTTATGAATAAATACTATTAAAAGTATGTCAAGGTGTCTTTTTTTATAAATATAATATTTCTACAATCTATGACTGCCTCATTTGTCTTGTGGTCGCTAGAGCGGCTGCTAAGCGCGAGGTCCTGACTTCGATTCGATCGATTCAGGTCGAGAAAAGTGGATTAAATGTCAATAGACTCGACCCTTATTACATGGAAGCTAAAAACTAACTGGCGAACTGTTGGTATACAATCGTACACCTAACCCTTATGATGGCGTGATGATAATTATGTGAACTAACTGTCATGTGCTACGCTAGAGATCCTGGGTTCAATACCAGCTGGAACAAAGTTATATTGCTCCATAAAATGAAGCTGGCTATGATTGTAGAGCTTGTGGTGAATTCAGGGAAACAATGCAGCACATCTTGTGTGATTGTGACGTCCTAGCGACGAAACGGATGAGTCATCTCGGCAACGGATACCCGAAGCTAGAAGACTACAGGTTCCTTCCTCTTAGTGGGCTAGCCGTCTTCATGAACCACGTCTTTGAAGAGTAAGGAATGTACCATGCTGGGGACAACACAACAGATCACATTTGGTCGAAGTGTTGCTGGCCATGCCAGCCCCCAAGTTAAGATTGAGATTAAGTAATATTGGGTCTTGCTTTGAAAATCACAGTAACAGATTGGAGTTTGTGCCCGGTTATTGCCCGGTAATAGGCTCGCCTCATATTACATGACACCTTTTTTTTTTTTTATTATACGGAAAATCCTCATGGATCCTCCGCCACCCGGGGGGCGGCAGGGTATGTCAGACTCGTACCGACTAAAAACCGCACTTTCCTTAACTTGCCTTATAGTCATGGCCTTGGGATCCGTGACATTCACCACGACCATGATCCACTCGCATGGAGTCCAGCACTCGCTGGACCCCATCGTTTAGCGAGACCTTGCCCTGCATCCTATCATGCTGAAGGCACGCGTGTGATGAGCACGCCTGCCGCCTACTGAGGATATTACATGACACCTACATATGAACTGTGGTACATTTCTGCTTAATCCTTCTCGGAATACAGGCGTGGTGGTATGTTAAGTAAACCATTACGTCAATAAAACCAAAGGATTATAAATACCTAACAAAACAAATACATAATCATAATACAATAATTATGACCATTTAAAATGAACAATTGTGTCAATAATTTTAAAAGTTATTAATAGATTTTATGTCATCATTTCAATATATCTAACACATGCGTTGGTGGTGTAATGGTCAGCATAGTTGCCTTCCAAGCAGTTGATCCGGGTTCGATTCCCGGCCAACGCATCTATTTTTGCATATTTTTTATACATTTTTGAAAAAAGATTAGTAATTAATTTGTAATTAGTAGAGATCGAAATATATCGGTAGAGTATTTTCTATTGCAATAAATTGACTATGTTCAAATGTCAATTTTAGACATTTAAATAAAACTCCTTTTTTCAGATTTTATCGCGTTATATTGATAATTATTATCAAACCTGACGTTTCGGACCCTTTACAGCGTCCTTGACCATCATCTTCCTGCCCTTGTCCCAATTTATTTCGGGTCGGCGCAGTATGTCCTTTTCTTCCATTCATCTCTGTCAGCCGTCACATCATCAGTCACTCTCTTTTCTATCATGTCCGCTTTAACACACTCCATCCACCTTTTCTTTGGCCTCCTCTACCCCTCCATCCCTCCACATTCATATTCATCACTCTTTTAGTAACATGCGTTTCATCTCTCCTCATCACGTGCCCATACAGCATACAGCGTCCTTGACCATGGGTAGACAACCCGTGTCCATGGACGCTGTGAAGGGTCCGCCGTAAAAAGTAGGTAGTTTTATTTCAATGTCTATTATTCGCGTAACTGTCAGAAATTAATATGACAATTTAATTTTCTTAGGCTTTCAATCATTTCGGCATTCCGTTTTTGTATAAAACTGTACCACGCACAATTCGCGGAGCGACTATATTGCCATTAACTGTGCACAAACTCTAACTCCGATCTGCTACTGAGAATTCCATAAAAAAATCCCACAACATTTTGCTTGACCTGGAATTACCGAACCCTTAATAGCCGCGCTTGAAATCACTAGACGAATGAGGCACCAGTATTTTGCCAGATTGTTTCCCAATATTTAACATAATAATTTATATGAGACGCGAACAGACCAATAGCTTTACGGAAATCATCAAAATGGCTCGAAATTTATTTCTATTTTATGTTTTGAACATTTGGTGATTTTTTATGATACTCCGCTGCGTTTCCATTGTAGTAGCATTCACGGCACGACTTTTACAATATTTTTTTGTATCCATAACCATACGAATACCTATGACAATCGTTTGTGGTAGTCAAAACCTCGAAAAGCCGGAGAGCCAGTCTATCCTCAGGATATTACAGGATTACGTAGTTCTGGAGGCAAACGCTTCGTGTAAAATACTGATATTGAGCCGCATCTGATTATACTGGAAGCCGACCCAAACATAGTTGGGAAAAGACAAGGAGGACATTGTTAGCATAATCCAGTGCCTCAAGATGGCCGCCAGTGTCAAGCCTGACGCAGAAAACCGGCCTCAGATCATGATCAGGGATAAAATGTAACATAATTATATGGTAAGCCCGCAAAGATAAAGAACCAATTTTATTGAAAGAAATAATAATAATGGATGTGGCTTTCGAAAACAATGTCATGGCTAATGCATTACCCTTTACAGAATAGACATGACAGCCAACAATGCACAATATTTTACACATTCACACCTAAGTTTTCTGTTTTACACGTAAAAACCTATTGTCATTTCTATTCATTATTAATTTTAATTTATATACATCATCATCAATCCATATACTGTCCCACTGCTGGGAACGGGTCTCCGCTCACATAATGGGGCTTAAACATGCTGGCGAATGGTATAATGTATACCCACATTAGTACACCTCTGTCTAACCCCTCCAGGGATAAAGGCGTGATGTAAACATGAAAGAAATAACAATAATATTATGACATACTATAGCTTCGCCCCGTGGTGTTGGCCGCATTCTTAGCGGATGTCTTTATAATAAGCAACTTACATTCAAATTTTCAAGTTTTCTGGCGTATATGTATATTTTGAGTGTGGATCACCAACAAAGAACACAATCATAAAAACATGACTTCTTTCTCTTTCGACACTACAGCGAGATGTTGATGAAAATCTTCGTACCAAGTGACGTAACACAATGGAAACGCACCAACACAGTTAAGTTCCATGCGTATAAAGTTAATTAGAAGCCGTTTTATTGCAGATGCCACTGCGAGTTATAAGCGTCACAATGCGGAAGTGGCCCTCTGCATGTAATTAAGATTACAAAGATAAGTATCAAGTTATAATGAGAATGTTTCTTTAATATCTCATGATGGCTTGTGGATGGGAAGCGGCACTACAATAATTTTCTTTCAAAGAAAACATACTACGTCAGTGTATTATTTCAATTAGATTTTTATGATAAGAGAGAAATTCTCAGTAGCAGTCCGGAGTTTGGATCAGTTATTAAGTAATTGAGTCGCCCCCTATTATATGACCTAATACCGGCAAGCTATAGGTACACATCTGAACACCTTTGCCTTATATTTCACGAAATACTAATAACACTCTTAAAAAATTTAAGAGTGGTATGGCTTAGTGCGGACGGGACGTACCTCCGCCTTGCAGAAAACCGAATTGAAATAACACTGCTTTGACTGTGTTGTGTTCATAGGAACACGGTGAGCAAGGTTGCCAGTGAGGTTGGTAGTGAGGGGACTTTGACCCTTGTACTGCCAACCCAACAATTGCTCTTTCATTTTACAGGGTCGGCCACTTAAGTGCTACCCGTCAGGCTACGGTAACCGCTTACCATCATGTGGGCCGTATGCTCGTTTGCCACCTCAGTGGTATGTAAAAAAAATACAGGCGTAATGGAACGTTATTAATAAACAAATAAAGATCAAAATAGTAATCCAAATCAGCTCGTTAAAGTTGAAATCTCAAAGTAACAAAGCTTTTGTAAACTTTGTCTGTTGACAGTGAGTGACAGACAGAATGACGCTAATCAGACTTCAACGGTTTTAGAACTTCACAAATAGTATTATCTTGCACAACCATCAGGAAGAAGAAAGAAAAGTCCTATATTTTTTTAATTACCGAAAAACAGAAAGATTTTTATTATTATACTATGGTGACATACATACGGGCCTGTAAGGGCGAGCATTACCAAACCCAAAGTCCGAGCCGCTATTTAAAACTTATCGAAAAACCCACTTTGCTCGACCCGAGAATCGATCCCAAAACTCTATACTCAGCAGCCGTTGAAGCAATCACTAGCTAAATGAGTCATCATAATAATAATTCTCTGATTTATTCGATACCAAGTTCAAGTATCATAGTATGTTTACAATTATCTCCGAGGACAAAGGTGGAGATTGTCAACATGTTAATTAACTTGTAAGAGATATTACGTAATAATTGTAATAGGGTTTGAGGCCATAAGGCCATCCAGCAAGTTGTAATAGATTCTATTGCAAGTTATGGCCTGCACATACAAACATAAATATGTAACACATTGCCTGTTTCGTGAGCTCAAGAATGAATTTGTTTAGGTTTTAACCTGTCAAAGAATAACGAGTTTAATAGAGAGGGGAATTCACAGGGTTCATTCCATACTTAATTTAAGAAATAACTAAAAAACGCGATTCTTATGTTCGATAATTCTCAGCCCACCACTGGTTATTGAACACTTTTGTATCCAATGCAAGTACAAATTGCTCCTATCACGACACTTAATCAAAAAAGGGCGTAACCCACACTTCACGTAATAAGCCCCATCTAGCCAAGTCTTAAAGATGGCGATTAAATGTCAGTTTTGAAAAAAACAGCATACATTTTTCATTTTTTTCCCGTGAACGCGTTTTTAACGAACCAGTTGTGCAGATTATTATGCGTAATATCCATGGCAAATTGCGTGTATCGACAGGTTACATCTTTATGTGGGGATATTTACACTCGACGTAAAAAAATGAGTTAAAAAATAGGTACTCTCATGTGAATTTTTAAATCAACAATAATTCAAAAATATTCTTATTCGATTTCGGAAACGTTTAGGTATATGCAAGCTGTAAACTATTTGTTTTTTTAAAATAACCAATGTACAGACACAGGTCACACAGGTCTTTTGGCATTTTTAATAGTGTAGAACCAAAAATTTATCCTAATATTTTTTAATGTTAAAATTATTTGCAATCATTTCTCAAGCGTATAATTGCAGGTTGCAATTCCGTTGGATGCAGGTCGCATATCCTTGTGGAAGTCTATGGGGAGAGGCCTTTTTTCAGTAGTGGACCTCTTGTGGCTGATATGATGATGATGATGATGAGTTAAATTAACAGTTGTTTTGTTTTCTTTACAGGTTAGTTTGTACAGCTAAGCGGACACCTGCGACACTTACGAAATTAAGGATTTCCAATCCGGTAACTTTTCTTCTTTTTTGATAAAGACAGCTTCCGCAATCGGAAAGTATAGTGTTGACTGACCATCATAGATTTCAACTGCAGTTTGGTCTACTTAGTGGAAAAGGTCCACGCCTCCGTTGCGTCGAGTGTCGTTGGTTGGATTTCCACCGAGACAAACATTTGTGTGTTCTATACTTTTTTTTTATATCTTATAACAAAACTATATAGCTCGACAGAAGAAGTCGTGTCGCCCCCGTCCCGTATCGTATAATAAAGCTTACATGTAAAACCGTGCTCATTACGTCAGTCCATCATCGTCACTGCAGGCTGTATGGGTGCGACGCTGTCAAAGGATCGCGATATTGATACCTGGTACACGAGATGTAATTACATACCAGGGGAATGACATGTCCTAACCAATTTTATGCGTCATTTTGGAACGAAGTTCCTTATCGCGCGTTGTGAAAGGGGCTAGACGGAAAAAATCTTATGAAAAGTTGCCACGACACTTTTTTCGAAATTCAAATATTGTTGACAAGCATTCAAATATTATTGAGTGAATGACAATATTTGAATTTCGCGCGTTGTGAATTGTTGAGTGTATACAGGTTTTTTTATTTTTAATTATTAAATTTTAATGAAAGGAACTTCGTTCCATCCGGGTGTCCCTTGACACCTCTCAAGTTTTTTTTAATTTATGTGGTTTTAATGAGAATTGTGGTAAAACAATATTTTGTAATACATTTAAGAAAGAAAGAAAGAGAAAGAAAACATTTATTCACTGGTCTATAGTTAACCGTAAATAATACAGTGAAGTTTAAATTATTTTTGCGGCAGTGAAAAGGCTACGACTCAGCATAATTGCCACGCTATAAAGCGTGGCGCTGATTTTCTATCGCGCCTGGTCCAAACTCCTATTGTTACCAGCTTGATTTACATGTAAATATACACCAAAATATGAACTAAACTAAATAACACTAAATATAAACTGCCTCAATAGTAGTGGTTGTAGACGCAACTGCCACGCTAGAAGTTTTGGGTTCGATTCTCAGGTCAATTCAAATGTTATAGGGTTTTTCTCTCCACTGCCAACACATATCCTCGTGGAGCACTAGAGCACATCTTAGGTATGATCATTAGAGAAATGTTTAAGCTACATTTTGTTTTAAAAAGCCATTTGGAATGAGAGTAAATCTAACTAGCAATTTGGCTAGAAACACCAAGTTATTTATACTAGCGAAATAACCGGCCCATAATATTCCGTGTCCGTAATAACATCTTATGTTAACTCCTAGTTATAACAATTCGCACTTGACATGTTGTCTCTGAACACGTGTTTCCGACACATTTAGAAATGATAAACAACGTTAGATACGTCTATGTTTCTGCTTGTAAATTTCCATCTTAATAGCTACCTGACTGATTTTTATATGAAATTCTCAGTTGAAGTAGCTATAAGTTTGGATTTGTGCCGGTAGAGAGACACGCCTGCTGGTCAAGCTATCCAAAACTGTCAAATTATCCCAATTGTAGAACCTTATTATTTGAAAATCAATCAAAGAAATTTGACAGATGGTGGTAGTTTCGTGACAATTCAGCCAGCCTTTTAGGCACCAAAGAGTTTTTGATAACGTTTTCAAACTTTCCTGTTTTGTTTGATTTGTTTTTCTTATAAATTAATATCCTAGTTTAGTTCTAATTTAGACAACTGCAAACCCTTCTATAATACTTTAATATTATAAATATTAAAGTTTGTGAGGATGGATAGATGGATGGATGTTTGTTACTCTTTAACGCTAAAACTACTGAACGGATATTGATGAAACTACTGTATTATTATTTATACATCAGAATAACATAGGCTATAATTTAAAACGATTTTGAGATAATTTGCCAAATTACCACTATAAGTAAAAGTAACTTTTCCACACGGACGAAGTCGTGGGCAGAAACTAGTAATTCATATCCCTCAATTTATACAGCTTATAATTCTCTTAGAAAACATTACACTTTAATAATCCCATAAATAAACTAAAACCATATTCATCATCATCAACCCATATACTGTCCCACTGCTGGGCACGGGTCTCCTCTCATATTGAGAGGGATTAGGCTATAGTCCACCACGGTGGCCTAGTGCGGGTTGGCAGACTTCACAAACCGTCAAGAAAAATCTCTAGGGTATGCAGGTTTCCTCACGATGTTTTCCTTCACCGTATAAGCGAGTGATAATTAATATCAATACGCACGTGAATTCGAAAAGTCAGAGGTGCGTGCCTTGGGTTCGAAGTCGAGCCCTTCGACTTGGCAGTCCAATGGTCATACCGCTAGGCTATCACTGCTTTTTCAAAAACCATATTACAACGCGTATTTACATTAAAACCGTTTTGTACCCTGGTAAACCCTAGTTTATATTGCTCCAGTTAAATGTACTTAATCCTGTAATTTGCACCAGGGTTTATAGCCATACATGACAGGCCTTTAATGGACAGAGGATCAAACATGACATTCACATAAACACGCAAAGGTTATGACTAGTTTAAAGAGTCGAAAGCTAATGGAGGCATAAGTTACCACGACCACTTATTGGATATTAATAGATCAGCGTCCAGAGCTCTACTTACGTTGGAATTCTGAATTGATTACCTAATAATATTACTGACTACATACACACACTTGCACCTTTTTGTTATAGATGTAGGTAGAAACTATACCATATGCAACGATTTTCATAAATTATCTCCTGCTTCGGTCACGTTCATAAATCTTGTCACATAATATGCGCCGGTATCGCACGGTTGCGAGTACAGTAGAATCCTCATTATGTGGATCTAATCAAACTTAAAATCCGGATAATCGATTTCAATAATATTTAAAAATCAGTCAGACAATCTATCAGTATAATGCTCAGATAATGAAACACAACATGTCATGTCTCGTTGCGCGATCAAAACATTTTTAAATCGGCAATTAGAGGCGTGATGAATCAGTCTGGATAATCGGATGTTCGGATAATCGGGATTCTACTGTACTATGAAGGGTGTACTATCAGTACACCTCCGCCTAACCCCTTGGGGAATGCAGCCGTGGTGGTATGATACTGCTATGATTACTAATTTCCGCACACAGCACACAACAGAAAACAGATTTTGTGCACTTTAACAATGTTTTGTCTATTTCCTATTTATGTGATTTTCAAATCATTCGACAGTGACAAAATATAGATTCTGTAGCCGACATACAATACATAATCATACAATAAAACCTTACATTGTCGAGTTTGACTCACAAGAGAAATAAGCGAGTTAGAGCTCCATTTACTCGATACTCCGTACACCAGTTCAAGGTGAAAATTTTACGACTGTTATAGTTAAAGGAATAGCAAGGGATATAACCAAAGCTTTGTTGATATTACTTGTCAAGTGAACCGAAGCCATTATTTATGCTTTCGTAAAACCGAGCCAATAATATTAGATTAAAGGATAGGATTACGCTATGGTAAGCAAACACGTTCAGAAACTGGTTTTATAGATGCTATTATGATATTTTCTAAGATAATACTTAAGTTACGGCCACGGGGTGTACAAATATTAAATAGGTGTCTTAATACAAAAATTATTACTGTATGTAAAAGCTTTGTATCGTGGAAAACTTCACAAACACAAAGACTTGAAATCCGTGAAACACACAAGAATATCTGCCTCGGGTGGGTATCGCACCCATGACATGCAGCGCAACGCACACTGTCCCTGTCTGGACCTTAAAAGAAACTATGATCCTCTCAGTTTGCTTCGGTGTTTCTTCTCAGAGGCCGAGAGCTAAGAAGTACCAACGCCATTTAGTATTAGATGTTGACTTGTAAAAGTGTCTATAAAAGATCTATTGAAGGAAATAAAACGTACTAACGTTTTGGAACCACCTGATCACCTCGTCACTAGGTAAGGTGATCAGGTGGTCACATGGAATTGGAATAAGTGTCACTCTAATTATTCAGCATTTTGGAGTCCCACTCTTGTATTCGTTGCGTTTGACACTAGTTTTTACCATAATCAACACCGAATCTAAGATCGAGCATGAAGTTCAATTAAATACAAATTCGGACTCTGGTGGGATCACAGTAAAGTTATTTATTTATTCATAACAAAAGTCATGGAGCTGGTCTTACATGGGAGGCCTATATTATAGACCCTGCCACCTGACAAGCTGCGTTTTGTTGCCTTTCTTTGCTGCATTCACCCAAAATTAGGTCATTGTAAGCTTATTACATGCTATATCATCACGACTGTATTCCCCGAAGGGTTAGGCAGAAGTATACTAATGTACACCCAAATTTCGCCGGTACGTTTTAGGTCCCATGTAATAGGGGGCGAGCCTATTTCCATTAACCGGGCACAAATCCAGACTCCGAGGCGCTACTGAGAATTTCATAGAAAAACCCAATAACACTTTGCTCGACCTGGGGATCGAACCCAGGACCTCTAGCGTAGCAGTCGCGCTTAGGACCACTAGACTAATGAGGCACCTACTGATGTATAAAAAAAAGCATTGATAGCCTAGTGATATGACCACTGGACTGCTAAGTCAAAGGTCTCGAGTTTTAATCCAAGGCACGCATCTATGTCTTTCCGAATTCATGTGCGTATTAATAATTAATTTTCACTCGCTTAAACGGTGAAGGAAAACATCGTGAGGAAACCTGCATACCTTACTTAGAGATTTTCACAACGGCGTATGAAGTCTGCCAACCCGCACAGGGCCAGCATGGTGGACTATAGCCTAATCCCTCTCATTCTGAGAGGAGACCCGTGTCCAGCAGTGGAACAGTATTATGATGTGCTGATGTAATCCACAGTTCTCAATTATGTCTCAGCGCCCATGTTCTTCTACCTTTTGCCCTATCGTTCTTTCTTCCTCTGTCTCCTAAATATATTTTTCCTCAAATCCAGTACAGTTTGCGAGTCGCCCTTAGTACCCCACGCACGTGCTAGGCCCGCACGTGCTGCAGTTACGGGTGCATCCGGAGCTGTAACTTTATGCAATAGTCCAATTTGCACCAACGTGCAAAGTGTGCACGTGATCTACGAATATAGGGTGTTTAGGTTGGCAAGACTTGTAAATAATGCGTTAAACATTTGAGGTGCATTAAGAAGTAGAACAATATATTATTTTGTGGATCTGGTAATGCCTAACAATACAGTCCGTAGCGGACTAAAGCCTGCAGTAGACTTCATTTTCCTATAGCCAAACCACTTCGAACTTTATTCCATTATATTTTTTTTTATAAGGTTTATGTTATCGTTTGACCACAATCTCACCTGATGGTAAGTGACGATGTGGTCTAAGATGTAGCACGCTTACCTAGAAGATAGCTATTCACTCGTGACTTGAAGACCCCAAATTGAACACGTCAGGAAATACAGACTCAGGCAGCTGATTCCATTCCCTCGTTGTAAGGACAAGAATGTGGAGGCAAAACGCTTAGTGCGGGTTTCCAGAATTTCCACCATGAAACGGTGACGCTTTTCAGTTTGCCTGGTTGTACGATGGTAAAAGGGAGATGGCAGAATTAGATTGTGCAGTTCTGATGCACACTGTCATAATCATAAGAATATAAGGTGTCTTGCAATAAAACTTCGCTCTATAGCTCTCACGATGGCTTGGTTGGTTCTTTGTAATTCTGATTTAAAAACAGCTGCATGCGCAAACGTCCATGTCTTAGCATCATGGACAAGATACACTGAAGAATGGGAAGTCAGGTCATATCAACTTTTTTTTTATACCACTAAGGTGGCAAACAAGCATACGGTCCACCTGATCGTAAGCTGCGCCTATAGACGCTTGTAACACCAAAGGTATCACTTGCGCGTTGCCGACCCTGTAAAACGAAAGAGGAATAATTGGGTTGGCAGTATAAGGGTCAAAGTCCCCCCACTGTCAACACAACGTTTCCTCGCGGAGCACTGGCAACCTTGATCACCGTAAGGAATACAACACAGCTCAAAGCAGTGTTATTTCACTTCGATTTTCTGCAAGGCTGGGGAAGTGCCTCCACTTTCCTAGTCGGACAGCTGCAATTTGAGTGGAATTACTCCCACTATGCCCTACCTCTCTTACTACATTTACTACACTGAATAGTCCACAGCATCCTCCTGTGCTTACCAGTGTATATGCAGCAGTTGTGACAGATTGAGTGGTCCGTAATTTGATTGTGTTAACTGCATTGCCAGTGCATATAATGGATGTTCGTGAGACAGGGGGACCGGTATGTGATATAATACGCTAGACACAAACCTAGGTGTATATGTTGTTTACTACATAATACAACGCTCAGACTTACGCAGCGTTTTCATCAGAGATGTACGAGAAAGTTGAGTTGAACGGCACAGGAAAAATCAACCAATAGTCTCCGTTTTCACCAGAAACAAACGAAGGTGAGAAAAACCCACCAATAGAATAGACTGCGTTTTTTCTGGTACCTAAAACGCAGACTTTTGGTCGATGTTTCTGCTGCATATGGAAACACAGCTTAAAGAGGATTGCGTTACGTATATTAAAATAGCTTTATAACAGAAAAGAACCTTGCCCCACACGAGGATTTTCTCCTGTGACATGGGTGCATTTACAAACACAAACTTTGACATACACAAACACCCAGACTCGGAATACTGTAGATCATACTTTTACATATAATTTTTCCGAGTGAGTGCCCACAACCCGTGGCGCCGATGAAGCCGATCTCTCAGCCGCTGCGCCAAACGTCTCGTCAAGTGTCGTCGTAGCTGAAATTAATGGACTAATAGGGAAATCAACCGTTTAATTGGTTTAGTAGACGCAAGCGCTGCTGCTAAGCGTGAGGATTTAGTTTTCACTCCCAGGTCAAATAGTTTTTAGGAAGTAAACTTTAGATTTGTGTAGGAAGTCCTGCCCTTGTATTACAACCAACCTTATATCGCCGAACTTTGGATGCCCAACAACAAAGCTCTGCCTTACCCTTCGGGGAATATATTATTATATGCGTGATGGTTTATACGATAAAGATAAGATAAAAATATTTATTCAATACATTTGCACACTTAGTTATCCCATTAGCCCCAAACTAGGCTAGCCTGTATCTTGGGTACTAATAATTACAGTATATAATGTTACCATTTTCCTTCTTTCTTATATAATAAGGAAATCACAATTAAATCTCCACCCAGCTAATCTGCCATCATTAAACCGAAGTCTGGTATGTACGTATACGGCCAATCCTAAGAGTACTTTCTAGGAAACCCTGTTGAACATACAAACTAGGCTATTACATGTTCCAGTATTTAAAGCTTTCCCCCTCATTTGGTGAAAGTATATACTTAGGCTTCGAATGTTATGAGGTACTTTCATGTTTATGTAGTATCGATATCGATATAAGATTGAATTCATGGTACTTTAAAATCGATTGGTAGTTAAACATTTAAGATAAAATTGGAATCGTATGCGATTGGAGCGAGAAAATGATATCCGTATTATTATTATTATAAACACGAATGTAACTTTGTCTATTACATTTTCATGCCACCACTAAAAATAGACGAATAAAAATAAAGAAAAATGTCGAACGCACGTCATTTTGGCACATTATTGACAGTTTCATAGTGATTTCATAGTAAAAACTGTCAACTTGACAGCTGTCGTTTCGGACCCTTTACAGCGTTCATGGTCACGGGTAGACATAAATATAGTCAGAAATCAATATTATAGCCTGTATGTTATTCTGATGTATAAATGATAATACTGTAAAGTTTTATCTAAATCCGTTCAGTAGTTTTAGCGTGAAAGAGTAACAAACATCCAACCACCTGTCCTCACAAATTTTCACATTCATAATATTTCTAAGATAGGATAGTAGGATGTTTCCCCATGTAAAGACCGAAGGTGGTAGACCGGTTAACTTGAAATGATGACCTATTAACGATACAGTTTCAAACATGCAGTTTCTATCCCGGTGTCTGATACCCAACACTTCAAGGCTCTTTGCTTATCTGCTGTCATAAGATACCGTGTGAACTATGCTTATAATGCTGCAGGAAAGGGATATTGAAGCACTATCTACAAATATACACAATGGGTTGTTAGAAGAAGCTTTGCAAATATATCATTGGAACCTTTTCCCAATTTTTGTTGGGGTTGGCTTCCAGTCTAACCAGAATCGGCTGAATATTTGGTGTCCTATGGGAATCGAACCCACGACCCAATGATCAGCAGTGGTCTAGTGGTTCTAGTACTCCGGTACTCGAACCACTAGACCACAGAGGTCGTCAAGACTAGTGACTAGTTATTACTAGTGATGTTGATAATCGATTATCAACATCACTGTCACAGCATTGAGATGACAGGAAGCAAGGGTAAATAAATCTTTAGGTATTCATTCATAATTATTGATAATTTGAGTGAGATAATGTATACCTTTGAGATAATTATGATAATTTTGCCTGTTTCGATCGATTATCAATAATCGATGAATCGATTATCAACATCACTATATATTATTACTTAACTACAATCCCTTAACTACAAGCCTTCCTCCTCATCCAACCTTCTCAATTCTTGTCAGTATATTATTTGTTTAAATGACAGAATAAAATTGTCTCATCAGCCACAAGTCGTGACGAATTCAAAATTTTTCATAGAATGTGTATTTTCTATTAGCAAGCTACTAAAATCTTTTTCATGTTCAGTTAAATGTAAATAAGACCATTTTGTATATCAACAAACATGGGAAGCCCGTTTTAGTTTACATTTTGCGGTTTCTGCATCATGATAAATAAATAAAAAATCAAATTAAAAGTCTATAAGTGCCTGTTTCAAATGATTTCGTATACTCGTACTTATACAGTTAAGAATAACGTACATTTCAGGATGCATATATTTTAAGCACTATGTTTGGCTAGGAAGCGTGTTTATTTCAATTAGTTTCCAATTGATGAATTGAGATTAAGACCTAAATTCACCTTGGAACCGGATTCAACCAATTTTCAATGATTTTTGTAAAAAATCCTGTGAAAATGGAATGATCATCTGAATAATGCGGCTAAGAATTTCTTGTTTTAAATTCTCCTCGCAGGTCTACTGTAAGATATTTCTTTAGAAATAAGCAGTAGCATATTACTATATTTAATCCAAAGCTATTTTTTAAACTTCTTGCGTTTATAGTGAATAAATAATAAAATCTCACAATATTTATGTTAGATAAATCAAAAGATTTAGCTGTCTGATTGTGGATTAGCAAGGATTCAGATTATTCTTAAAAGATAGTTGAAACCCTGATATTAATCCTAAAAACCGCATTGATTTCCGTCACCCTTCCATGCTGCAAAGTAACAGAATTCAAAATAAGAACTCTTTTGCGTCGGAGGTTGGCAGGCGATCATAAAAATAAATATATACTTTTTTTTAAATAAACCATATTAAAAACTCTTTGTCTTCTCACCTAAGTCACAGGTTAAAAATAATCAAAGTAACAACGCCACAGGGTAAAATTAATGCTCGTTTATTTTACGCAGACGCAAGAAACAATTAAATTTTAATCCTTTGAGAGAGTAGAGACCATGTTTGGGCAAGCGTAGTGTGGAACGCCATGCGACAGAATGGACAGACGATTTGAAGAAGGTGGCTGGTGGATGGATGCGAGATGCCCAAGACTGGGATGGTTGGCGCTTTTTTTCGTTGGTGGACGGTGATAGGCTGATATGATGACAGTGACGTTACGTATCACGGCCTCAACGTGAAATTAACTCACTATACCTACTAATCTTTACAATACAATGCCGGCCAGTCTGTAAATCTACGCAAACTTGCAGAGCAATCGCAACTAGTTAGCAACCGCGTCTGCGACCGCGACGGGTCGCATTACTTACGGTATTTCCTATGATCGACTGCTCGTTCACTTGATACGATTTGTGGTGGCGGTTCTAAAAAGATGGCTCTTATATAATCCCGAGTTTATGACGTCATTTATCCACAATAGATGACTCAATGACTTTACAGTCTATAAATGGGTGATCATTCTCAGCGAGATTGCTCCGCGCCTCGGAGAGTAAAGCCGGTCTAGGTTATCATATTGCGAATATGTATACAACACGTACAAACAACATGGAACATGTACAATCGTTAGTGGTCGTCAGAAGCCCAAAAAGCCTGAGAACCAGTCTATCATCAGGGTATCGGTATTACTAATATAATGTTAGTCTAAAAGATTATAACTATGACGATATAGAAAACATTATAAATAGTTAACGGCTCATACATACGCACACCCAATCAAAATCACACACACATACAAACTCTCTCTCTCACACACACACGCACGCGCACACACACACACACACACACACACACACAAACACACCACACGCGACCACAAAATGTCTAGAATTAAGATTTAGTTTGTAATCATTGTCTTTTATGACATAATTATAGTATATTTTGAAAGGCGAAGACACTGGTCCCTGAAATACAGTTTGCACTAGTTTAGGGAGCAGAGGTTTCATATGTATTGTACCTATTTATGTCAATAAAGAATTTATTATTATTATTATTATTAATGTATATTTGAGTTACAATGAAACGACCGTCTTACTCAATAGCCAGTTTATTACTGTTAACCACTAGGGAACCGATACATATATTACATCCCTCCAACATTAATTTGGAAACCTGTAACAATGGACATAATAGGTACCTATATACTAACCAAAAACTGGGTTGCGGAGGTCTGATGGCAGTCGCTTCGTGTAAAATACTGATATTCAGCCGCATCGGGTTAGACTGGAAGTCGACCCCAATATTGTTGGGAAAAGGCTCGGAGAAAGAGAGAGGCGCAAGAGCAAGATAGGCTCTGCCAGAAAACCATAACAATTTATATAATAATACAAGTACTGTATCAAATAAAGATATAAAATTGAAATCGATATTATTTTTATGATCGCAATCTGCGCCCACGCACCCGGCCTGTTTATTGACACATTTTATGGTCTATAAATTTCACAATGTTTATGTTTTGTACTAGTAAAGTTGTTATATAATATTTTATGTGGAATTGTATTGTTTTTATTATGAGTAGTGGAATTCTTCATCTTTTCCAAATCGATTCATCATCTACATACGTATCCAACTGCTGACGACATGTTTGCACAGCGGCTGAGCGATCGACTTCTGCGCCACGGGTTGTGGGTTCGATCCCCACACGTAACAAATATTTTATGAGCTACATATTGTTGTTCCGGGTTGGGGTGTTTGTGTATGTGAAAGTTTGTGTTTGTAAATGCACCCACGATGTAAGAGAAAATTCTAGTGTGGGGGCGTTTCATATTAAAAAAAAGTTAGTATGTACTTAATAGTAAAAATGCAAAAGTAACTCAGTGAAAGTAAAAATAAGTATTTTCATCTGTTACCTTTTCACACCTAAACCGAAAACAGATTTTGATAAAATTCCGCAAGAAGATAGATTGCATCATGAGGAAGAATAAAGTTGTCTTTTTCTCACAACGTATTGGTGATGCGAATGACACCGATGACATCAACTAGTATCTTATAAAATACTACATTGAGTTACAATCACCTGAGTATCATCAACATTGCCATTGAAATTGACGGGTATTATGAGATTTAACAACTGAGGTCTCAAGTTTTTGGAACGAAGTTTCTTATCGCGCGTTGTGAAAGGGGGCTAGACGGAAAAAAATCTTACGAAAAGTTGTCACGACACTTTTTGCTTGTCAACAATATTTGAATTTCGAATTATTGAGTGAATGACAATATTTGAATTTCGCGCGTTGTGAATTGTTGAGTGTATACAGGTTTTTTTATTTTTAATTATTAAATTTTAATGAATGGAACTTCGTTCCATCCGGGTGTC
Organism: Acronicta alni; assembly: GCA_964056405.1. Lineage (NCBI taxonomy): Eukaryota > Metazoa > Arthropoda > Insecta > Lepidoptera > Noctuidae > Acronicta > Acronicta alni. The sequence goes on from OZ043935.1 coordinate 11,073,656, forward strand.
CCTTGACACCTCTCAAGTTTTTTTTTATGGGACAAACGAGCAGATGGATCGCCTGATGATAAGCGATTCCTGCGACCCATGGACACTCGCAACACCAGAGGAGTCACAAACGCGTTGCCGGCGTTTAAAAAAGAGTACGCTGTTTTTTAGGATTCCGTTTCCAAGGGATAAAACGGGACCCTATTACTAAGGCTCCGCTGTCCGTCCGTTCGTCCATCTGTCACCAGGCTGTATCTCATGAACCGCCTTATTTAGACAGTTGAAATGTTTACAGATGATGTATTTCTGTGGTCGCTATAACAAAAAATACTAAAAACAGAATAAAAGAAATATTTAAGTGGGGCTCCCATACAACAGACATGACTTTTTTGGTCGTTTTTATAGATAATGGTACGGAAACCTTCGTGCGCGAATCCGACTCGCGCTTGGTCGGATTGAAGGTCGTTTTGGTCCGGAAATACTGCAGGCGCCAGTTCATTCCACAGTTTTGTTGTGCGAGGCAGAAAGAAAGTTTCTAGAGGAACGCACAGTAGTGGACTGCTAACCATCTAGATGATGGGGATGGAGATGACAACGCCCGAGAGATACTACTGGTGTTACTGTCGTTTACAGGCTAGGATTGCCGCTTACCATCAGGCGGCCCTTATACTTGTTCGTCACCATATTACAATGAATACGACTCCCAAGATCGTAAACAAAGCGAAATTCATAACTTAACGCTAACTCTAAACAAAAACTAAAAAGTTGCGAGTAAAAACAAAACCAGTGTTGCAATTAACGCCAGCCACTCGTTGCCAATAAAATAACATATTAACGAGAAACGCTTTCTTCGAAACGAAACGTCTATAAAACGCTATTTTCGTCAATTCGACGAAACTGATTGTCATCACAGATGTACGTCATAGTAATACAATGTTGCCCTGTGTTTGAAAAGGGCTGTGGAGTAATTATTTTTACTCTATCCGTTTGCTTGTTACTTTTTTACGCCTAAATCACTCAGCAGATTTTAATAAAAATTGGTAAGTAAATAGATTGAATCCTGAGGTAGCATATAGACTATATTTGTCTCAAAAGGGAATTCTTTGGAATACCCGTGAAACTGCGGTAAACTATAATCACGCCAGAACCATCTCAGAATTGCCTACCTATATTCTAGCAGATAAAAATTGAAAGTCGAAATCAGTTGATAATACGCGCAGACATTGAGTAAAAAACACACGAAAAATACAGTTGAATTGTGAACGTATAAACTTTTTTGAAATCGATTAAAAATAGTGTAAGTACCTATTGTAAAGTTGTAACAGAATGTGTGATGTATAGAATTAATATGAGAACTTTTTAACATTGTAACCAAACTGTGGCCTGAAGACGGCCGTCGACGCCGAGGAAAGCCCAGAACATACTGGCGGGACGACTCAAGGCCAACGCAGACCGGGACTACAAAACAAGGGAATATTTTTTTTACCAATGGACATTCAAACGTATCGATATAGCAATACGACATAAATTTCTACGCTTTAGAAACATGCTGTGGCATCAAAAAATCCCTTTCGATGCTGTTTGAATGTCCATTGGTAAAAATTTTAATCCCTTGCCATGCCATCCCGGTCTGCGTAGGCCTTTAGACGCTTTTTGGGCAGTCTGGCCTCAGATGAAATGAAAGAAAGAAATGAGTGGAAAGAGATGGGGGAGAGCTTTGCTCAGTAATCACTAAGGTTAGACACAAACTTAAGAATATAGTGGGACTTGGATTTATTAGAAGTTAATTTTTTTACGAGAAGAGAAATACTTGGCTATAATCTTTACAGGAAAAGTTTATGATTCAATTATTATTTTGTTACACTTCTGTCTATCTCATTCTGAGCATCTCTGTCACTCGTTAAACGTTTCCCCGAAATGTTATCTGGTTGCGCCGCGGTTTTTGTATATACATATAATCTGTTGCAATTAGGCTCTAATTAGGCTTTGTTTATCATCAACTGGCGTTAGCCTGCCGCTGCACTCAGGTACGTTGGTTTTGATTGATGTTTTTAAAGAAAGGAAGTAGCTTTATTTCAGATTCGCACAGGATACTTCAATTGGAGCACATTCCCAAATGTTACCATCAGAAAAGCGGTGGAGAAAAGAGGATGATAAGGGAATGAAGACATACTGCGCCGACCCGAAATAAATTGGAACGAGGGCAGGAGAATAATGATGATGACTCGACGATCCACCATATGGGAGACCGACCACGAAAGGTTATTCACTTGAATTGCAGGCTCCATCTGACTCTAATTGTGCTTCCCATCTAACGCATTAATACTTTTGAGATGACGTGGTGCTGGCGGAAAATGTGATGATGCCTGGAGAAGATCCCAATCCTCAGCATCAAAGAATAGATGCCTTAAGAGGTAAATGAATTCTTTCCATCAGGTAAGGTTAGAAGATATCAACTTAAAAAATGACAACCTGCACGTGACAGGAAAAAGAAGTAGTTGTTAAGTATTACTTATTAGTGTTATCGCTTGATAAAAGTAAAAATCTCTGAAAGTAATAAATTAATTTCCTCAAATGTCTTGGAAAGTCCGTTATCAAAATAGAAAAATACGATATCAGAAAGGCTACGGAAGGGTCCGTCTTCAATCAACTATCCTACAAACTGATATGACAAAGTATCTCCCAAATTACACAAGATTATCTAAGTAAATAGTTAGTATTTATCTATGTGCCGTATCGGATATCATGGTAAAACACTTTGGTTATAAAATACGACTCATAATGTCCCAACACTAGGCAATATCTCTCAACAATGGGACATCAATATGCTGAATTTTATGTAGGTTAGATACCATGTAAAAAGATATTTAACTAATGTACAGAGGCCAGCACATCAGGCTACCACAATCAGTCAAATTCCTTGATCAATTTTCAACTTTAACACAAACCAATAAGTTTCATATTCAATTGGGAATATTTGACAGTTTTGGATAGCTTGACCCGTATGTACGTTGAAGTGCGTAATAATAATTTACCATCAGCATGAAAAGAAGATCGCAAAGTGATCAATTTCTATTTTCACTAGACTACGCAAAACAAACCATTGTTTAAATAAATACTTATATTTACAGTACTTGCTAAGCAATCTTACTTAATTGAACGTCAGTTTTAGCTGTGTGCTAGGCTTGTTTATGCATGCGGACAAGTGGTGCTACCTTGCGGGTCTCTGATAATTACATGCCTTTACAATTAACATAATGCACATGTATGAATTGTTTGTCTCCAGGGCTGTATAAAGGCAGACTTCCAGTAAGAACAACCAGCATCTACCCATATTCATCCACTCCTCGACTTTAGGCCTCTCCTAGTGAACGCCACAGAGCGCTACCTTCGGCTTTCCTCCTCCAATGGCTGCCTTCCGCAAAACCTCACTCCACCTTTCCTGCGGGTGTCCAAACTGCGCTTACCTAGAAGTGGTCTCCACTCGAAAACTCGATGCTAAACCGTTTGTCATTTCCACTATTTCTTTGAGCTATATCTGCAACTTTAGTTCTCTGACGGATAACTTCATTGTGAATTTTATCATTCAGAGAGATCCTGAGCATAGCCCTTTCTTTTTCTTTCTTTGTTTTTTTTTTCTTGATAGATGCAGCTGAATATCAATATATATTACACGCAAAAATAATTGCCTCATTGGCTTACTGGGTTTAAATCATAGGTAGAGGTGGTGGAGGACATGGTAACATGGTTTCATGTGTCTACTTTTCCATAACTTACAATAAGACATTGAAAGGAACTTTCTTACACAAATATAAACTTAACAATAGTACAACCATGCACAGATGCACTTCAATATTTGTTCGTCGCTATTTGAACGCAGAGGTTTTATCTCATGCAAACGTTCTGAAACAGTGCACACCGACACTTGTGCACGCCACTGTATTGTTTAGATGTTTTTTCTGCCATCTAGTGCCATTGCATAATCACCATAAACGGTGTAAGTCTGATTTAGTTCTAAGGTCTAAGTCTTATCCACCGTCCCTATTACTAAGATAAGCTGAATATCAGTATTTTAAACAAAGGGACCAACATCATACAGACACCCGCAACAAAATTTCTGAACAAAACCGAATTGCCAATATTCTAAGAATAAACTGACTGTCAAGCTTTTTAGGCTTTCACTAAAGAACGATTATAATAACTGTTCATTATGACAACCATGCTCCTCGAGGCAAGAAGGGATCTCGATTTACTAAGAATAGTCCCATGACACCATCCAAGTACTGACCGCTGTAGGCACAGCTGATAGTGTAGCAAATCTCATCATAGTTAATACTTGGGTACAAAACAAAATAAATCATCATTCTATTTAATTTATTGACGGAATTCTTGTTCACATAAAAGACGCATTATTGGAAAAATAAAAATTCTAAATATCCCTCAACATTTTCTACAAAGATATTAAACCCTAAACATAATAATCCTGTAAGTTATCACAATTTCTATCATGATAACACGCGGCTCTATAATACTAGATAATAATATGTTAATGTTAACATCTTGACAGCTGACACCGCTGTGTTGTGTTAACACTCACGCGCAGCGAGCGCTTGATCTCAAATAGTTTTAGAACTTTGGTGAAATATAACACATGAATAACTAGAATTTTTTACAAAAGTTGCTCTCTCTCAATTTTTGGAACGAGATTCCTTAGCGTCGTATGTGAGTTACGTTTTCTATTAAGAGTTGCAAAAGAGGCGTGAAGAACTTCGTTCCTGATGGGGTCCCCCGATCGCAGACGTTTTTTTTTATCATACTAACTACAGAAACAAGCTTACAGTCCGCCTGAACCGTAGCCTATAGACGGCAATAACACCGGTAACAGTAGTGCGGTGTAATCTTGAGTTTTTTATTTTTACACCACTAAGGTGGCAAACAAGCATACGGCCCACCTGATTGATGGTAAGCGGTCACCGTAGCCTATAGACGCTTGTAACACCAGGGGTATCACTTGCGCGGTGCCGACCCTGTAAAACGAAAGAGGAAATGTTGGGTTGGCAGTATAAGGGTCAAAGTCCCCCCCACTGCCAACACAACGTTTCCTCGCGGAGCAGATCGAATATATCTCAGTTGTTAAGCTTTATTTGTCCAGTAATGTCACTGGCTACTTTACTTTTCAAACTCTAATACAACAATATTGTATGTTTTTCAATAATAATGTTATAAAAATCTATTATAAGGATTGTCTATGTTACTGTCAGTGATAGCCTAGTGGTATGACCATTGGACTGCCAAGTCGAAGGTCTCGAGTTTCAACTCAATGCACGCACCTCTGACTTTTCGAAATAATATATTAATAATTAATTATCACTCGCTTAAACAGTGAAGGTAAACATCGTGAGGAAACCTGCATGCCTTAGAGATTTTCTCGGCGGCATATGAAGTCTGCCAACCCGCACTAGGCCAGCGTGGCGGACTATAGCCTTACCCCTCTCATTCTGTGAGAGGAGACCCGTGCCCAGCAGTGGGGGGTTGATGATTTTCTATATTACTACGTTAAAAAAATGATCTAAAAACATGATGTATTTTGTAGATCAAAAGATACGATGTATCAATTTGACATATTTACAAACATCTCATACAACTATATTTCTTTCTGTTCTGTGTAACAGTTTCATAATCCCTACATTTTACCGTGGCTATAAAGTAGAAATCGGTCTGTGAGTGTTGTTTACGTGACCCGGAACACGTTGTCTGTGTGATTGCGATAAAATTCTAACTTTGAATCTCTATACCAAAATTCATCAAAGTCGGTTCAGTGGTTTAGGTATGGAAACGTCATAAACAGACTTTAGGGGTCCGACGTTGTGAGGAGGCCTTGCAGAAAATCGAAGTTAAATAACACTGCTTTGAGTTCCGTTCCTTATGGTGATCAAGCGAGGGCGACATTGACCCTTATACTGCCACCCGAACTATTCCTCTTTCGTTTTACAGGGTTCGCAACGCGCAAGTGATACCCCTGGTGTTGCAAGCGTCTTTAGGCTACGGTAACCGCTTACCATTTAGGTGGGCTGTATGCTTGTTTGCCACTTTAACGGTATAAAAAAAAACTTCTAGGGGAATTATCAGCATGAAAGCTGGGACCGATGAATTCATGTGCTCTCCAAGAATGGAGAGGGGTCTCGATCTGTAAAGAATGGCCACCCATCCATAGACTGACCGCGGCTAGCGCAGCTTAACCTTGCAGATCGGTTGATCAGCGTATCTATAACTTACATTATACTATGCTGATAACTACATACCATAATCCGACTACGTAATTAGCCATGACTACCAAGAAGTCATTTTACTTTAAGATAACAATGGTTTTTCCATTGATAACCAATGTTGTGTGATAAAATTTATCTTAATAATGTATACAAATATTTACTGCGGCCGTCATATTAGAAATCACGACTTGGGAAATCTAGTTCCTTGTTAAATGGAGTAACTAGCTTTGTCCCACGATTTTACGGTCATAGATCTCGATTTTGCAAACCCCAAGGAAATTTTCTTTTCTTTCTTTATGCAGATATTTATAACTACTTTTTAAGCAGCCTACATGATAAAATTCAAGTTTTTTAGTCTTTAGAGCCCCTTCATACTTTGCGTTTGTCCAACGTAAGCGTTCGAGGAACGAATGCGCAGCATTGCAACTGCCGAGGAAACGCCACGCGTATGTATATCAAACGCCTACGCTGGACAAACGCTAGTGTGACAGGTATCTTATAGTTATTGAGATTTTGTAATTAATTAGTGAGTGAGCCGTATTTCGTTTCTATCCCTGCTAATAACATACAATTCTAAAGTAACAATCTGAGTGATTAAGTCGCTGCGTCTCGTCGATTCCCATTCGAGACAATTATTTGTGTGATGCACAAATATTTATTATACGTAGACTAGTAAATAAAGTAAAACGATCTATTGTAACTTATGAATGGCCGATTTATTATAAACACGTGATGTAGAGTTATAGTACTCAAATGAGTTACTAAGAAAGCCACACACCAATAAATAAATGAAGCACCTACACTAACGGTAAGGTTGTCGTGTTCAACCCTACATTAAAGCAGTACCTAGCTACGAATTTGGAAATGAAAAATGGATTTAAGTCATGGAACGGAGGGGCTCGTGGCTAAGTAATAACTATTCTAATCAACCGATCTGATCTGCAAGGTTAAGCTGTGCTAAACGCGATAAGTATAAGGATGGGTGACCGTTCTCAACACATCGAAATCTATCTTTTTGTATTTTTTGGCATTTTCCATGCTAAGATTTTAAAGTTATTTAGCGAAGGAAAAATTCGACCGCGGGCAGGATTCTAACCTGCGTCTTCTGGTTAGGAACACCAGACGCTATGACCGCTAAGCCACCGCTAAGTCACCATAAAGACGTAAATTCTGAATGTGAAGGCAAAATTCGTCATGGCGGGTGGGACTCGCGGTGGCTTAGCGGTCATAGCGTCTGGTGTACCTAACCAGAAGACGCAGGTTCGAATCCTGCCCGCGGTCGAATTTTTCCTTCGCTAAATAACATCGAAATCTCTCAGTGCGTAGGTCCACCCGTCAGTCCTGCTCTGACAATCGTTAGTAGCAGTCAGAAGCACAAAAAACCTGATAACCAGTCTATCCTCAGGATATTGCCTAGAAATTTTAAAAAGCTACTAGAAGAATATGTAAGGACAAACATTCCCGCCAAATAATTAAAAAAAAAAACAGAATCATTATATTAAGCCATGTAGTTACTAGGTAAAATTTTTGCCTATACATCCTGTTATAATGCTCGCTCAGACTTGTAAATGAAATGAAATTGTTAGAATAACTATGCTCAATGTAAGTGAACTGTATTTGTTATTTTTGAGTAAAATAAATGTCTTTAAACCGAAATTGGGTTGTGGAGGTCTGATGGCAGTCGCTTCGTGTAAAATACTGATGTTAGCCTGGAAAGTCCGTCCAAAGTCACTATTCAAATTCTCTACACCTTTAGTTTTAATTTGAAACTTGGCAATTACAAAATTTTGTCTTTTTTATAGTACGGAAAATCCTCATGTACAGACGCCAGCACATCAAGCTACCACAATCTGTCAAATTTATTTGATAGATTTTCAACTTTAATGCAAAACCCTAAGGTTCATATTCAATTGGGAAAATTTGACAGTTTTGGATAGCTTGACCTGCTGGCGTCTGTACCATCTACCATCTGAGGAAACGAGAGGGTATCTCACGTTGTACATTTAAAAATAGCTACTTATTTGAAAGATTACGTGGTGTCTTATCTTTCATTGATTAAAAGATTGATTGATAGTCCCAGCTATGAATGGAAATACACTCATAATATGTATGGTGGTGACATAAGAGGCGACAGGGTGGTAAATATTTCACAAATTCCTTCTAAACACTGATAAAACATATTTTATCAGTTTACTTTTTCAAATGATAAAGTTTGATGAGTGAGTTACATCTAGTTCTAGAGAAAGGAGTTTCATTTCATTTTTTTAAACCATCACTGCATGATAAGATGTCAAAAACTAAAAGACTCAAATTCAGAGACGAATTAACGACTTTTGACGACGTCTGTGAACTAGTGGTTCGAGTGTCGGATTGCTGATCTCGAGGTTGTGGGTTCGATACCGACTGGACACACATAACTATAATTTATGTGTAGAATATAAGTGTCTGTCTGGGTGTATCTAATACAAAAATAAAAGTAGGTAAACTAAGTATTACATCTATAGTACAAACTCTAGTTTTGGACTAGACGGTACCGTGTAAAATTGACCCAAAAATATTTAGCGTTATTTTACGCTTCCATGTTTTTCTTATATGTATATTATAAGTATGTATTTACAAAAAGAAAGTATATAAGTATTAGGTATATGTATACTTGCGGCACGCTATGATGGCCGTTACGTTAAATAACGAAAATAAATAATAAACACAATACATATACATATTGTATATATTTTTTGTAGTAGTATCGATAGATCACTATTGACATTAAAGAACAGCAATTTGCTCCTTCATATGTAATTACTAAATAATACAAAACTTCATGATTGTACAAACGTCAAAACGGCCATCATAGCGTGCCGGTAGTGTATTACCCATAGTACAAGCTCTGCTTAGTTTGGGACTAGATGGTGCTGTGTAAAATTGACCAAGAATATTTATTTAATTTACTTATTTATATTATGTCAAACTTCAATATAGATTTGACAGTCTGAATCTGTGCCTCAATATGTATACCGTACCTACGTAAGTAATATTGGGAAAAAAAGGTGCTACATTGGGCTGCAATTATTTTGACATCAATCATAATAATCGTGGTCTTGAGAATATTTCTACAATGTAAATGTAATAAATTATATTAGTATTTAAACTTGGGTCATATGCGCGCACCGTTTCATGATTACTCTTGAGTTACCGAACGCCCAGACCACTTGAAGTGTGTTTCCATTGTAATGAGGCTTTTACGATTTCAAAAATCGAATTTGATTTTATTATGAAAAGAACGTGAAAGACATAACATTTTAATATCAACGCTGCACCATTCTCAGCCGAATCTATTGAATAACAGACAATATTTTATGACATTTGTATGCTTATGGGGTTGGTTACAGAATGACCTAATAATATTTAAGACCTTTGAATCACCTAAAAAAAGTTTTTTCTGTATTTAAATGCAACACTAAAAAGGGTTTTTCAATGGTGCGAATTAGACGAAATGACCTACACGTAGGAGTAACGGCGCAGTAGTTATTCATAAAAAAGTATTATAATACCTTTCTAGCAATAGTGTCAATGGGCATTACAATTAAATATAAGTACAGTGGCCAGCACGTCAAGCTACCCCAATCGGTAAAACTTCTTTGATAGATTTTCAACTTTAATACAAAACGATAAGGTTCATATTCAATTGAGAAAATTTTACAGTTTTGGATAGCTTGACCTGCTGGCGTCTGTACATGGCGATTTTCGATAGTTAAAAAAAGTAAGTTAAAAAAAATGCAGTTTCGGCAAATACGTACATCATTCGTTCATACAGATGTGAAAGAAAATTGGTACTTATCGTACAAAAAGTCCTAATATTTACTTCTAAAATATCAACAACAAAAACCGTATCGTGAAAACAATGGACACGTGCACCGTGTCAAGTGTCAGTAACAAGGCCTGCTTTCTTCCGAGCACAGACTACATTATTTCCGCAAAACCAGCATCAAATTGAACTTTATCATACAATGCAATAAGGTCCATTTTAGTAATAACAGGATATAGACACCTTTGATTTTGAACCACTTGAAAATACATTCAACTTTTGTAATATGAATGTTATTATTATGTTATTTCGGGATTGTTCTGTGTTTATATGGGGATAAGCAGAGGTGTAGGGTGTCATAACATATAAGGTTGGATTACTAAGATTATTGTTGTGGCAGGTTGCTGAGAGTCGCCTATAATAGTTTGTTTAGTTCACGTTTTCTCTCGACTGTCAAATCATACAAATTGAATCAACAAAGAAAGTACATATTATTTTTTATTAATTATAATTATGTAGGTTAATATAGACGATATAGTATAGAATGAACAATTATTTCCTTCATTTCTAAGAAGATTTATAAAAAACAACTTATGGTTTCTACACCAGTAATATTTTTTGTAAGTCCACAATAATAATTTATAGAATTTATAGTTATTACTCAACAAATTTATTCTATTATGATCAAATCTTAAAGTTTATCTACTCGATGGCTATCATAAATGTTAATTTTTCATTAACATTCATCAAAAAAAGCAAAATGTCAACGTCACGCGGTGTTCCCAGGCGGTCACCCATCCAAGTACTGACCGCGCCCGATGTTGCTTAACTTCGGTGATCGGACGAGAACCGGTGCTTTCAACGTGGTATGGACGTTGACAACAATCGTGTCGAAATAGACGTTATAATTCTGTAGTCCATCGTTTTTCAGTAGTTTTTTTACTTGAGGTACGAGGTACCTATAAATTATATTTCTACTTCGCAACACAAAAACCAACTAACTCTTTTAGCAACCTAATGGAATTCAAATTACTTATATTAATTACCAGGAAACACCAAACGCCTATTCTTAAAGTATTTTTTATGCTTTCACGATGACGATACTTAGAATACTAGCAACAAAAGATAATTATAGCAAAAAACTCGAACAACACTGTCTTATTACATTAGGTTATTCACCTACACTGATGTATTTCATATTGATATGGAAATCAATAGAAAGTGACCTGACCACACTGGTATCTACAAATCATTGAATTCAATTCACTATCTTTCCAGCTTTTTAAGAAATTGGTACATACCGGGACCTAGGTAAAGTACAGACGCCAGCAGGTCGAGCTATCCAAAACTGTCAAATTTTCCCAATTGAATATGAACCTTTTCGTTTTGTATTAAAGTTGAAAATCTATAAAATAAATTTGACAGATTGGGGTAGCTTCATGTGCTAGCCTCTGTACTTTTAATTCATGTTAAATAATTATCATAATTTAAATATTTCATCATGCTTTCAAGTCGCATTGAAAGAAATGAATATGCCCGTGACGTCATCGAAACTATGATACCATTCATCTATTTCGACCACGCTTCCGTCAACGTCCATACCACGTTGAAAGCACCGGTTCTCGTCCGATCACCGAAGTTAAGCAACATCGGGCGCGGTCAGTACTTGGATGGGTGACCGCCTGGGAACACCGCGTGACGTTGACTTTTAGCATTTTGTGCATTTTTTTTTTAATTTTTGTAAACGTTTACATAAAATATTGTGTCTTAGCTAACATGACAACATTTTGTACAATGTGAAATTAATCTCAGACAGAATCAATCAAAATTCTATACTACCCATTAAAATAGCAACAATTACTTACTGTACGATAGTAACAGTACAAATATGATTCTCAATAATTTAGCACTTTCTATAATTGTTTGGAAACACGCCGATGATTTGATTGTACGCACTAATGATGGTGATTTATTTTAACAACTGCGATTTCTTTCTTCAAAGTTATACGCTTCGATAAAAAGAATAAACTGTGAGCTGTGCATTCCCTATGGGTAAGCTTACAGGCAAAGCTGTTATGTAAACTAATATTGTAAAGAGAAAATATTTGATTTTTTGTATGTTTTTGTTTGTAATGCTTAAACTCAAAAAATACTAAACCGATTTTAAGCAATATTTCCTTTATTTATAGTAAGACTACATTTATCCCTATATAAACTTTTTTTTTATCAGCCAGTAACTGAGAGTAAACTTCAACAACACCCTATCCAATAAAAAAAGAATTATCAAAATCGGACTAGGTACTCTGTATAAAGTTATGCGTTGTCATACATTACAATCATTAATTAAGTGAACAATCAATCATCCCCTGTTTTCCTACCTTAAGAATTGCATTTTTTTTCCAAATGTATAAGGGACCAATTTCGAGGTATATATACCCCTTCCAATAAAAAAAGAGTTATCAAAATCGGACTACTCTGTAAAAAGTTATGCGTAAGTTATCGACTTCAGCACCTCCTCCGTTTGTTTTCTCCTCTATTAAAAATTACACATCTACGAAATTTGTAATAATATAATGTAAACACAACACAATATTGCCTGTGTCGTATGTTTTAAACCAAACCAAAGGTGACGTACTTAACAGTTTTAAGTATGTAATTGGTTTCCTGTGTATTGAAAGCGAAAGTGTTCAAATTGTGTGAAGTCGTTCTTGAGATGCTCTTCAATTATGCAAATAGAAAAATATTGACGTTTTATTTCCGTATTGTGCTGGTTTCACCTATATTATTTCTTCAATCATTAAGAAATACCTTTTTATAACGTTATAATACCATCACGCCTGTATTCCCCGAAGGATTAGGCAAATGTGTACTATGTTCACCTACCGTTCGCCGGTAGTTTAGGTTGCATGTAATAGGGGGCAAGGAAAAGTAGAAGGAACCAGATCACGTGGCAGATCACCTATGCGCTGGACTGATCAAGTGAAATCCGCAGTGGGAAACCGTGTGTCAGACTGCACCAGACAGTCTGCAAACAGAGAGAGATGGCATCGAGATTGTGAAGAGAGCTGTGTCCGCCTCTAACACTAAAGTGGACGCCTCAACGTGACCACGACCGCTCTGCCAAGAGCGAAACGACTGAGAAGAAGAAGAATAGGGGGCGAGCCTAACTTTTTAGGGGTACAAATTTAACTCTAGTGGGAGGTATTCCACTCAAATTGGAGATGCCCGTCTGGATAAGTGCTTTGCAAAAAATCTAAGTGAAATAACACAGCTTTGAGCTATGCTGTGTTTGTAATTGTGAGCAAGGTTGCCACTGCTCCGCGAGGATATGTGTTGGCAGGGGTTTGGGTTGGCAGTACAAAGGTCAAAGTTGGGAAACTTTGACCTTTAAATACTAAGATATTTCTCTTTCGTTTTACAGGGTCGGCAACGCGCAAGTGACATGCCTAGTGTTACAAGTGTCGATAGGCTATGGTAACCGTTTACCATCAGGTGGGCCGTATGCTTCTTTTCCACCTTAGTTGAATAAAAAAGAACTCCAAACTGCTACTGAGAATTTCATAGAAAAACTCATAATAAACCTCGACCTGAGGATTGAACCAGGGGGTCTACCGGGGACCTGCATGGGTGGCGGAGGATCCATGAGGATTTTCCGTACTATAAAAAAAATGTTGGTTACCTAGGAAAGCAGTAGATATCTATTCGAAACGTCGAACACACGTGTGGGGCACATTCTTGCTCTATAGTCACGACCACGGGATTCTTCACATTCAACACGACCATGAAAGGCTGTGGTGAAACCTTTATTTCACTCCTCAGTCTGAACAGTTCAAAGGTTTTTGGGCCTCAAATAAGCGTCTAATTTCATTTTCAACGAGGGTTTCAATTTGGATAACTAGAGTATAACTACAACTATTATAAGTTAATAAAACATAAAAGTTCTTACTAGCTAAGTTACTCAGCAACTATGCAGATTCCTCAGTAACCGGAAACATACCTGTAACATAAACAAACAATATAAATTAAATTCAAAGTGCAGCAAAATTTTCCTATGTACTGTTTGTACCACAAACCCACAATTATATACGTAGGTACCCATGTAGGTAATCTCATCTTAGTTCAGGTCATTGAGGTAGTATGTACCCCATACCTAAATACACCGCGAAACGAGATAGTTATAAATAAATTGCAGTAAACTGCGCTACAACTGAGTTTACTTCTAGGCAATGTGCACTATTGTTAACTGGATCATCGCTAGAGAAAGGAGTCGAATTGAACAAGAATTAAATTTTAATTGTAATAAAACAACAATTTTAAATTTAATTCTAATAAAACAACAATTAATAGGTTGAAGAAACAAATTGGCAAAAATGGTATTGAAATTATTAATGACTGAAATTAGGTAGATGTCATAAAGCCTTCAAACTTTTTAAACCTCTCAAAGTATTTGTTTCGAAGGTTAGGAACAAGTGAAACTTTTCATTAATAAGTAAAACATTTTCTAGTGCACTTGATTGACTTTATTCTACAATACCTAGTACTTAATACCTCAATAATGTAGGTAAGGAAACTGTGCACCGCAAACCCACCGCAGTGTAGTAGTAAAGGTTATATTTATTTATTTATACTGGAATTGACGCGTGCCAGAAATTGTTAGGAAGCTAGAGATAAACTAGATGTGGCTAACGATACATTAGACAATGCACTAAAAAGGTCTAAAAAGGGGAGAAACTAAAAAGGTCACAATATTCTTGTTAAATCCTAGTAAAGTAGCCTATTCTAGCAAATCCTAGGCAAAGTTCTAACAAATAATCATAATAATAAAAAAACAAACTTTTAGCTCTGTTGACTTATGAAAGATTTGAGTGAAAATTGTTTTGTTAATTTTTGATATGCGTAGTCGACATAAATGTGTAAATGTTAAATTACAGGGAGTTATCAATGTCACACTGATACACAACAGTGCTAACATGAGTGCCGCGACATAGTTTACGATTATGTCATCGCATTACCTCGTGTTTTACTGATAGTCTGGCACGAGATGGGAAGACAACATTATTTTGTTGTACGCATTTTAGCCTAAGCAGCCGGGTTTTGAAGCGAGATTGTTTTTTTTTGGAAACAGGTCGGTTTTTTTCTAATTGGAACGAAGTTCCTTATCGCGCGTTGTGAAAGGGGGCTAGACGGAAAAAATTGTCACGACACTTTTTTCGAAATTCAAATATTTGAATTTCGCGCGTTGTGAATTGTTGAGTGTATACAGGTTTTTTTATTTTTAATTATTAAATTTTAATGAAAGGAACTTCGTTCCATCCGGGTGTCCCTTGACACCTCTCAATTGTTTTGTAATTTCTCTCTCATGACCCTAGATTGATAGACACAGAGCCTTCGAATATGGTCTATTCCAGTATGCCCTAACTCCATGGTATAGAAAGCTGTGTACCGCGTGGGAATACTAGTTACTACACGGACTCGTTAGTGGAAGTGCACAAACATGCTACTTTTTACAACTAGCCATACCGTTCGTAAGTATAGGGTTGAGTTAATTGGCGCGGATAATTGCGTTTCATAGTCGGATAATGTTCAGTTCGGATATCGATGCGAATAATTTTGTGAAAATTTAATTGGATATCTGTATTTAAGGTAAATATAAATAAAAACTTATTAGAATCAAATTTCCTCAATATCAATCAAAGAGAAATACAACACGAATCAATATGAATGCCTACTTTGCAAGAACCTAGCAGATTCTGACAACAAAATCCGATAAGTATTTTCCTTGTTAGCCGAAAAGAAGGACAAACACGACGGGGGGTCTTTATTTTATAGCTTGTAGGTTGGTACTCAACTATAAAGTCATTCTAAACTGGTCCAGGTATAACAAAGTGTACTCCACTCTCTATAAATATTGTTTTGAAGTATTAGTTTACGGTGCGTTTATTTATAAAACATAAATTGCGCTGTCCCTGGTTCCGCCCACACAATCGGAGATGGAGGTGCAATAGACATTCTAGTTCATTTCTGGGATATATTTTTATTACGACCTACTTACAATAAAATGTTTACGAGTAAATGTTCAAAGCATTTGATGTTTATTTATTTACTTATTATGACACTTCAAAAACCTATTCTCTAAACACAGTGAATAATAATATAATAACTACACAGTTTCTTTTTCGCAGTGAATTCGTCACTTCAATAAGTGCACAACACTGGCATAAAAAAATTAAACAAAGCTGTAATTATCGTTTAATTTTTTTTTTTAATTTAATTTTCTTGTTAATCAAAACTCTATAATAATCCTAGACGATACATTATGCACCTGTATGAGTAAAATAATAAAACCCCGGTGATATTAAAAATAAAATAGAAGAATTACATATAGAATGGAATTGAATTTTTCTAAGAATTTCGCTTGCAGATATTGTTTTATATAACTTTTTCTATGATTATCGCTTGAGGAAAATTTTTATCAGATTAGAACTTGTAAATGTTTTAACGTGTAGATTGAAATATCTACTTTCATTCATTTTTTTACGACACATTCACATATACTGCACGACGTCTGTGGTTCGAGAGTTGGATTGCTGATTTGCCCAGAGGACCCAAACATGTATATTATGTAGGAGTTTCTTATACATTTTATGTATCATTTTGTATGTATTGTTTACAAAAAACTATGTATTATGTCCATACTGTCCATAGTACAAGCTCTGCTTAGTTTGGGACTAGCTGGTGCTGTGCAAAATGTCCCAGATATTTATCATAATAATTATTATTAATAACGCCACAATCGTTCATTCAATCATTCATCAGAGATGCCAGTGTGTTTTTTTAACATTAAAACAACTGTGAATCGAACGTAGTAGGTACTCATATTAGTGTTATGATTTTTGCACTTATTCTACGTTTTATTTCATGAATTCATATCAGTTATAAATGAAAAGGAAAATGGATGAAGATAAAAGCAAACTTGAACAATTATTGTACACTCACAGTCCGCCGATATGTTCAAAAGGTCTCATGTAATAGGGGTCAAGCCCTTAACCGGGCAAAATTCCAAACTCCAAGCTGCTACTAACAATCTAAGAAGAAAAAAACCCAATAAACATTTAGCGCGATCTGGGAATCGCACTTAGGACCTCTAGGGTAACAGTCGCACGCTTACATCCACTAGACTAATGAACCAGAAATAAAACGTGAATTTATATAAATCGAACACAATTTAAAGTGCCAAACATTTTTTTTTTAATTTTTTTATAATTTGTCCATTTACGATCTTTCGGCAGACCAAGCAAGTTTGTTGGGAGAGATCATGGCTTTGTGGTGGAGCAGCCATCGCTGCACCTCCCAATTACAGTATGTGGTCTCTTTTCAGTGCCAAGTGCCAAACATAACAAAGATTTAATAATTCGTATATTTTCGGATATTTCCCAAAATGACACATCTCTATCATCTAAACTTGAAGCATAAGGTCATATATCGTAACTTTAGCACCTTATTGAGCGTTAGAATTTGTGCTTTATGTAATATTTTTATTATTACATAGACATTGAAGGTCACAACCCACTTAAGATTTAATATTCTAAGAATATAACTATTTGCTTATTATCTACTCCAAATCAGGATTAGATAAGTATAATAAGAATATTATAAGTTGTTACATTCAAATTACTTATACTTTTTTTTGGGAATTTAGCCTTGAATTCTGTAGCTAGGTAAACCTGAGTCATCATTTCATCATACTCTTAGCCTTTTTCTTTTTTTTTTATGGGATAGGGGGCAATCGAGCATACGGATCGCTTGATGGTAAGCGATTTCCGCCGCCCATGGACACCCGCTTCACCAGAGGAGTCACAAGCACGTTGCCGGCCTTTAAATGGGAGTACACACTTTTTCTATTCTATTTTACCTTTTAGTTTTCATATTGGGGTCGGATTCCGGTCTAAGTGCGGATGAATATAAGTATTGTACACGAAAAGACTACAGCTGCGCTTGCAGCGGTCAGCATCTAGTGGGTTTAAAGGTGTTAAGAATGCTCAGTTAAGAAAGCATTCCAGAGGCCATATCAGAACGTGTTATTGCGAGCGTTTTACGATTGAGAGGGAGGGATGCCGCTCTACACATTGAATAGCGTCATCCCTTTCACACAAACTAAAGATGATCGCGTTATTCGGAGATCGCACGGAAAGCCGTAAGTGCCGGTTGTCATACGGACACCTTTTTTTTGTTGCGAAGAGGAAACCTTCAAAAGGCTGCCGGCCTGCTGGGGGATAGGCCAGGGTGTGTGGGATTTTTACCGCACTAAAACCCCCCGGTTGCAATCTTCAGCACAATATTAAGGGGCTCCAGTACAGAAGTATTCTTGCGGAACCTTTCCTGTGTCACGCCTGTTAAGGCCCGTCCCAGCGGTCATACGGACACCTATGGCAGTAGTTAGTGGTAGTCGAAAGTTAAAAAAGTGTGACAACGAGTTAATCCTCAGGAGCTCTGATGGCAGTTGCTTCGTGTAAAGTACTGATATTCAGCCACATCTGGTTAGACTGAAAGCCGACTCCAACATAGTAGGGGAAAGGTTAAGCAATATCTGGGCAATACAGATATTGTAAATTGCACAGTGATTTTAGTTTAAATCAACATTAATTTTTAGCAAGAAAAACACCACGCGGGCGATATCACGGGAGAAAGCTAGTAAATAAGTATGTAAGTAAGTAAGGCCGAAATTCAAGGTCAAATCCAAAAACAAGCAATTTAAAGCTAATTCAAGATCAAACACAAAACGCTAATCGAGTTTGCAAATGACCCAAAAAACTAGTTTTAAGAAAAATATGCGAAAAATTTTAAACAATGTGATGCTAATTAGTGAGAGCTCAGGTAGATTCGTAGAAATGGACGGACAGACAGACGGACAATGCTATTGTATGCGTTTTGTTTAGTCTTTTACACGCAAAGCATTCTTAAATTCTGACCATTTTTTTCGATACTATAACGAGCAATTAAAAAAAACTGATTTAAAAATAAGGAGGTTCTTCGCCTTCGCCGGTTTTGATCTAAGTAATTTGAACGTATGTGATTTTAGTTCTTATCTTCTATGTCATAATTCCAATTGTCTATAACTAAGCCATTCCATTTCTAAGAATTTCACTGGTAAACCGAAAACAATACCTAGGAATCCAATTCAGGGTCTCATCGCACTTCAAATCCTAAACTAATGAGATTCTCTAATATATTATTTTTGTTACAAACAAAATTTTCTAGTGTCACTAAGTAATAATTTTGAATAAGCTACTGCAACGCCTAGTTGAAAGTCTGCATAGCTGATAGCCCACACAATCGGCACACGACACATCAACCATTCACTACACTTGTAGAATGCTTGTTATTGCCTACTGTAGGGCTACCATGCGACTTGGGTGTGAACGGACTATCCTTAATTCATACTAATGTTATAAATGCAAAGATAGCTCTGTCTGTGTGTTATTTATTTATTTATTTATTTAAACTTTATGACATATAAATGTACATTGGCGGACTTAATGCCTTAGGCATTCTCTACCAGTCAACCCTAGGGTAGTGCAGATAAAAAGTGGCAGGTGCAAAAAAAAACACAATGAAACATACTCAATCTAAATAACTTATAACATATATTTACATACAGAACCTTAATAAATATATACATATCTAATACATATATAAATAAATACAATATTATGGATACATACTTATGATATAGTGTTACATTTTCACATTTAAGTCCCTGATATTTGATGAATTTTGGTATAGAGTTAGATTGGATATCGGAGGATAGAGGCTACTTTTGTGTTATTGAAGCAGAAAAAAATAAAAAACTTGAACTTAACCAAGGGTTAAGTTTATATGGAGAAATATTTGAAACACGAAGGTGCAACGGAAGAACTTTTGCTCTGAATTCTTGCAAAAAAAATACTTGCGAGTTATGATGAACCGGAATTTGTAACCCGCTATATAAAAATGTACTTACCTAAATATTCATTGGTTTTTTTCAAAATTTTCTACAAAGTTGCATTCGAATATTCACGTGTCTTTTGTTATTTCTGAACTACAGCAACACGTGACCGGGTACAGCAAGTTACTAAAATATTATAGGTATCTACTTACCTACCTATCGATGAAAAAACTTACATGCTCGGTGAATCGCTAGATATGGTAAATTATTGAAAACTGTCTTTAATGCGTTTAATAACTTTGTTGTAATACATACTTTTTCGAAACTGCGTATTCATTACGATTTCTTATAAGCTCACTACTACAACTGCCTTCATAAAAGCTACTAGGAATTAAGCACAATTATTCTCGTTTTCTATATTTACTTTTTTCATTATTATCATAATAGAAATGATTAGTAACTTTAACTACGTATGTCTCCGCCCACGTTGGTCCCGCATGTCCCAATTTTATTCCACAATCGCATAGTGTTCCTATTTGAACGTATCAGTAATGCTGACCCAGCATTGTACGTGCTTGTCCGTGGTTTAGATAACTGCGCGTCACCATGTAGCTACCGCGAGTGTTGGGACATGTATGTGCGTATTGCAGCTTAATACGGGGGATTGGGATGTTTCAGAATGTGTAAAGGCTTGACCACACTAAATGCATGTACAAACAGTAACACTTGTAATATATGAGACTATATTCGAGGTGCCACACACACATGCACTAACATTTATGTGTCGTTTCGCAAACACACATTCCGTATAGCCAAGTTTTTTGCGTTTTAATGCGTAGGTACACATTTACGGGTTCAAGGCTCAACCATTCTTTACAGATCGAGATCCGTCCGTGCCTTGGAGACCACGTAAAGGCCTTCGGTCCCGGTTGTCATACGAACATCTATAACATTCGTTAGTTGTAGTCAGGAGCCTGAAAAGACTGAGAACCAGTCTATTCTCAAAATATATGTACTGATATTAAGCCGTATCTGGTTAAACTGGAAACCGTCTCCAATATAGTAGAGCGGATTCAGGGGAACCACGGCAACTTGACAGTATCTAGACGGGAGTCCTAAACTTATAAAATAAGTAACTGCATCTGGGTAGTGTGCAAGTATATATAATTTAAATAATTTCACGGTTATAATAGCAATGCACTGTGTTAATCATCGGAAACAAATATAAGGAAAAGATAATGTGCTTCGTTCTAGGAAGTAGCGCCTTGAGATGGTGCAGGTCCGTTATAAATTATTAATGTTGTCATATTCTGTATTGGTGATCACGTATCTCCATGTTAGTCCATACGTCTGTTCTTGAAATTCATTGAAAATGAAGCTTCCTTGATATTTTGCCTAAAATCGTGCGAAATAGATTTATATGTGTTGTGGACGCTATCATGTCCTATCAATAAATTATACAAAAATGCCATAAAAACTGTTTTTTACGATTTTGTCGGGCAACTTTTCTAATTTACCTTATTCATACTAATTACGAAAATTTAAAAATATAGCCAGACCGTTCCATCTGTTTTCCGGTGATACATTTCTCAACGGACAAGACCCATAGATTGTACCCGCGACGATGCAGCCTTCGACAAACGTTCCAACGAACTTTTCAAATAATAACATCCATAAATTTAAAATTTTATGAACCCCCGACACAACACGGCCATCTTGTATTTGAAATTTATCATAGATACCCTTATTAAGGGAGTTGTGAAAAAATATGTAATCCGCCATTTTATGGCCGTAGCCATCTTGTTCCGATTTTCATCAAATATAGCTAAGAACACTCCCGACTAATTCACTTTTCAAACAAAAAAATCAAAATCAAAATCGGTTCACCCGTTCAGGAGCTACGATGAGTGAGACACACACACACAGACAGATAGACACGTCAAACTTTTAATTACACCACGTCGTTTTTGCATCGGGGGTTAAAAACCACATTGTTCACATTTGCCACAACTCTAGCTTTCTGACAAAGCTTTGCAAAAACGATAAAAGAAGAAAGCATAATAGTGTACCCACCCTTGCAAGTCTAAACAAAAAGCAATGTTTAATACTTCTTTAACTTCAGAGCTCAGTTCTTGTCAGTGGAACTTTTGCCACTGTTCTCTATCCTCGTTTCCCTTTGTTGGTACTCTTGATACGACTCGTTTTCCACTAATTCCTTCACTTGTACTATTAATCTTTGATTAATCTATTTATATACAGTGCAATTGTACGCACGGCTTACATAATGCATTTAAATCTGAACTAGTCGGTCAGTTGGCACATATCACGTCTATTTTAAACGCAGCTTAAGCCACCGTTAGCTGATAGACAGACTATGATTCATTGCGTTGTGTAACTGATACTGCAAAGGGGGTGTGTCTGGGCGTAGGAGATTGCTCTGCCAAATATTTGAAGGTTGAAAGGGTTAACCAACATACAAGGGTTAGGCAGAAGTGTCCTGTAGTACAGCCAAAGTACGCTGGTATGTTTTCAGGTCCCATTTAATAGGAGGCGAGCTTTGCGCCATTAATAAGAATTTTATAATCCAAAATCCCAATAACACTTTTTAAAGTGATTTCGTATTTAAAGCCCAAGTTATTATATTTTTGGAACAAAGTTCCTTATCGCGCGTTGTGAAAGGGGGCTAGACGGAAAAAATTCTTACGAAAAGTTGTCACGACACTTTTTGCTTGTCAACAATATTTGAATTTCGAATTATTGAGTGAATGACAATATTTGAATTTCGCGCGTTGTGAATTGTTGAGTGTATACAGGTTTTTTTATTTTTTATTATTAAATTTTAATGAAAGGAACTTCGTTCCATCCGGGTGTCCCTTGACACCTCTCAAGATTTTTGTTAATATTATTTTGTCTTACATTGTAAACGCTACATATCTGATAATCATGAATACTACCGCTGTCTGAACTTTGACTGAGTTTGATTCGGTGTTTTTTCTCAGAGGTCGCTAGGAAATGCTGACGTCATCTATGATTAAATAAAGACTTAATTGTCTTCAACCTTTTGACCGTCACGTCAATAACGAAAATCCGTGTTCTCTACGCCAAGCGACAAATTCTAGTATCTAATAATAGGTAAAAAAAACAATCATTTTTTATATAGTTAGGTATTTATTTTGAAATAAAAAAAAGTGGTATTTTATTTGACGTCTATACACGTCCGTGGCGGTCAAAAGGTTAACAGACTATAGATTGTCAGTATTACACTACTTCTTCATCAACCCATATATTGGCTCACTGCTGGGCACGGGTCTCGTTTCAGAATGAGAGTTTAGGCTATAGTCCACCACACTGGCCTTTTTTTTTTGTTTACGGGGGGAAACCTTCAAAAGGCCACCGGTCTACGGGGGTTAGACCGGGGAGTGTGGGATTCTTACCCACTAAAACCACCCCGGTGGCCACCATCAGCACATGGAGGGGGGCACTGGGTCCTCTTAATAGACCACCCCAGAACCCCCCTGTGCACCGCCTATTAAGGCACATCCCTGGGGAGACTGTAAATGAGTCTTCCCTGAATCTGTCCCTGTGTACGGCAGCACGTGACCACTGTGCTACCGTCTTCTCTGGGATCGCATGATGATGGGCGAACAGAGTACTGCAGGTTGGCAGACTTCACACACTGTTGAGAAAATCTGTCAGGCATGCTTGTCTACCTACCTATTCCTATAGGTATTATATTATCTTCACAGACGGCTGGGCGGCTATTTGTGTCGAACTTGCGCAAGCCGTGACATTTACACAGGGATACTAAACACATTTTAGGTACAGACGCCAGCACATCAAGCTACCACAATCTGTCAAATTTCTTTGATGGATTTTCAACTTTACATTATAATAAGGTTCTTATTCAATTGGGAAAATTTGACAGTTTTGGATAACTTGAACTGCTGACGTCTGAACATAGAATTCTATTCTTCATAATCAACCTATTTAGTGGCCCAGTGGTGGACACGGGACTTCTCTCAGAATGAGAGCCCTACCTGGTCGACTAACCTAGGCGAGCAGGTTGGGATGCAGTTCACCAAGCTAGCCTAGTGTGAGGTAGCAGAATTCACCGTCAAAAAAATCTCTCAGGCATGCAGATTTCCTCTATCTATCTATCTATCAGCCACGGACGTCCACTGCTGAACATAGGCCTCCCCTAATGATCGCCACAAAAATCGATCTTGCGCAGACCGCATCCACCGACTCCCTGCGACCCTCACAAGGTCGTCCGTCCACCTAGTTGGGGGCCGTCCTACGCTGCGCTTTCCTATGCGTGGTCGCCACTCCAGGACTTTATTTCCCCAGCGGCCATCCGATTTCCTCACGGTGTGTAATTTATTAATAATATTATTTATATTTTATTCACGATAGGCCTACGCCTGATGTTAAGTGACACCGCGATTTACGATGGAGCGCGCTTGCCTAGACGAAACCGATTCACTCGAGATTTAAAGACACCAGGATTATAGTTATTGGGGAAGACCTCCTCAGGAAGTTCATTCCACATTTCAGCGGTACGCATGATGAAACTTGATTTAAAACGTTTCGTTCGGGTTTTTGGGATGTCCATCATGAATCGATGACGCTTTTTCGTGCAAAAATATCAAAATAATGTTGTTTCTAACTCTATGTAGGTAACATTCTGATTTTATTAATTGCTATTGGTTTAGAATATTCTTTAGTTGTTTACATTCCATTTGGGGAATTCCGATTGCTTTAAAATATTTAAAAAATCAAAATATGACTATAATAGATGGTTTTATATGCAATCATGAAATATCAATTAGTAGCAATCAAGATTTCACATCATTTATTTCTATAAGAAATAGATTGATAAAAATTATGCTCATATACGTTTACTGCCATAAATCAAAACTCCGAACTGCAACTGAGAATTTCATAGAAAATCCCAATAACACTGGTCGATCTGAGAATCGCACCTACATTCGTAAAAAAAAAAAAAGGTTTATTGCAGAAACTTGTACAACTTTTACTGTAAATGTTACATAGAGACCTCCTTTTAAGTAAAATATATACCTGTGCTAGGAGGCCCCGCTCTTCAATAACAAAACAAAGTGGTACAAAGTGGTGTACTTACGAAAATATTATATAAAAATTAGAAATTAAAGAATTATAAAATTAAAAAAACAGAAAAACTTAAAAGTACCTGGTCTACTAAAAGTGTGTGTGTGTGTGCATGTGTGTGTGTGTGTAGACGCGTTTACAGCCACTAGATCAATGAACCATCGAGGAAACACATATCCTCATACTAATGACTTCATCAACTTAGTAAACTTTAATATTATCACCTAATTACTCGAATGGCTTATTTCAGTAATCACGCAGGGATCACAGTCGAAACTTATCAAATATACACCGAACCAATCAGCTGGAAGTACGACAGTTATTAGCTGAACCGTTATTGACACGCAATTGCGTCAATCTTACAAATACTTACAATATACAATGGAACAGGTAAAGTACAGAAGGTTCACTTGAAAGCTTGCAGTTAAGTAATAAATACGTTTATCAATACATCTGGTAGGTAAAGCTGCAATTGCCGTGGTAAGTCTTCGTATGGGAGACCTTATTTCTCCAAGCCTTTTCTCAACTACATTGGGGTCCAGTCTAACCAGATTCCTCCGCATCTGATGGATGCCTTGGATGCGAAGTTCTTATTTCTATAAGACGTTCGAAGTTATTCTTTGTTTAAGACGGTCCTTCATTACACACCCCTTTGTTGTTAATATTCCTCATATACCGCACGTAGCGTTTTGCGTCATCTTATATCATGCGAATGGCCTCAGAGTGGAAGTATGGATTACTGGTAGTGGATATATATAATTTAGAAACCTTCAATACGAGAGTGAATAGGCATTTTTTGAGATTGCGTGCTACATCCTCGGCAGCATCGTCACTTACCATCAGGTGAGGTGCTGCTAAAAGCACTCTAATGAATAATATTTTTAATATTTTGGGACATTTTACACAACACAACTAAGCAGAGCTTGTACTATGGGTACGATACGATAGACAATGGATATAATACATAAATATTTTCTTTTGTAAATACATACTTATAATACATAAGAAACACCCAGACAAACACAAATACTCATGTTTTATCCACACAAATATTTGCGTCCTGTGGGAATCGAACCCACGACCCCATGATCAGCAGTCCGGTACTCAAACCGCTAGACCACAGAGGTCGGTTGTGATTTTAAAAAATGGGCAATATGGTATTAAACCTTTTATACTTTCTTTCACAGTGGTAGAATTTAATTGCCTCGTTAGCGCTAACCAGCTCACGTGATTAGCATAAACAGGCACCGGCGCCGCCTCCAGTAATTATGACGTTACATGCATGGGAAGATATTTGGGCAACGTGTGATCAAGTTTAAGCTTACTATTTACACTGGGGACCTACTCCGAAATTCGAACTAAGAAGCTTTGGTTGACGGATCGCACGTTTTTCTACCACGAGTGTTTAGGAGCCGGCCATCGAATTCCAAATGTTATTTTACCAGGCCAGCACATCAAACTACCCCAATCTGTCAAATTTCTTTGATAGATTTTCAACTTTATTACAAAGTTTCATGTTCAATTGGTAAAATTTGACAGTTTTGGATGTTTGACATGCACAAATAATAACATTTAAAATCATTTCTCATCGTTATTTCATTTCGATCCAAAGTTTCGTGAACAAATGTTGACTTGAGGATAGACGTTTAATCATGGCGATTATAACAGTATCGTACCAGCGACCCTCGTAGTAAGTAGTTAGAGATTATTAGCTGTGCTAACCCCATTGATCCCGTTTGTGCCAATCTCGTAAGAATTTTCACAATTCCTTTCTTAGTGGTAATCGAATCCACATTACTTGGCGCTACAGTGGTAGTGCCGAGGTGTCCACCTTATACACGAGAAGTAGGTACAGAGGCCAGGACATCAAGCTACCACAATCTGTCAAATTTCTTTGATTGATTTTCAACTTTAATACAAAACTATAAGGTTCATATTCAATTGGGAAAAATTGACAGTTTTGGATTGACCTGCTGGCGTGTGTACAATCAAAGTTTGGTTCGTTTGTAAGCCCATAATGTATATCTGTGAATCAACAAGTTATTTTAGTTAACAACAAAAATCGTTTTAACGTTCCTGATGTTTATGTTTAAACCATTTCGGGGTAAGCAGACGTCATAAAATAGGTTAATCGTGGTCGTGTACCGATATAAAAGACGAGTTAACATACACAATGATGCTTTTGTTATACTTTTATGTTTTAGGGCGATAAAAATACAAGTTTCTGGGTAAGGGAATTGGTAACCGACTTTTACAGAGTATTCACAAGTATTTTGAAGTGCGGGATTAACTGTAATATGATGACAAATAGGCAGAGGGGCCGCCAGATGGTAGATTAAATAAAGAAATAAATATTTTTTAGATAATTTTACACAGCACCAAGACTGCCTCATTAGTCTAGTGGTCCTAAGCGCGACTGCTACGCTAGAGGACCTAAATATACCGGCGAAATATGGGTGTACATTAGTACACCTCTGCCTAACCCTTCAAGTAATAAAGGCGTGATGGTATGTATGTATGTAACACCATCTAGTCCCAAACTAAGCAGAGCTTGTACTCTAGGTACTAGACAATGGATATAATACTTATATACTTTTTTTGTAAATACATACTTTATAATACATAAGAAACACCTAAAGAAGCACCTGAAGTGGCAACCGCAGCCTATCGACGCCAGCAAAACTAGTGGTATTGCGAATACTACTCCCGAATTGGCTTGTGGACTGATATTCCTTCATGATCCTATGAAAAAAAAAAACAAAAATAAAGCCAATGTTATAATAGAACCGATTTTAAATTTGTTTTGGTTTCAACATTTTGTTTGCACAGTTTAGTTTGTAATCATTGTCTTTTATGACACATTTAACCTTTGACCGTCACGTCAATAACGAAAATCCGTGTTCTCTACGCCAAGCGACAAATTCTAGTATTTATAATAGGTAAAAAAAAACAACAAATTTGTTGTATAGGTATTTTTGTTTGTATTTTTGAACTAAAAAAACAGTATTTTTGACGTGCCATGCCATCGTTGGCTTCGTTAGCAAGTTTTCATTTGACGTCTATACACGTCCGTGGCGGTCAAAAGGTTAACGGCGAAGACACTGGTCCCTGAAATACAGTTTGCACTAGTTTAGGGACCAGAGGTTTCATATGCATTGTACCCATTTATGTTAATAAAGAATTTATTATTATTATTACAAAACAAATTTAAAATCGGTTCAAAAATAAAGAAATTATAAGCATATTAATTTTATGCAGAGAGAAAGCTTGCTATACTAATGCTACTACTATGTATATGGAATCTGAGTCGCCCTGCAATTAATCGAGAACTCTTTTGTCATGCCATGTCATTTCCGTTTCTCTAGATCATTGCACAAATATCTCGTCACATGCTTTGAAAGTCGACATAAGAAATAATTTGTGTATTAGAACTAATGAGAAAGAGGCGAGTAAGTAGTTTCCACTACGATTTGAAAAGTAAATCTACTAAACTGCAAAATAATGTAGATCAGAACTAAAACATATTTACAAATAATGCTCTCTCTATAAAAATCTCATCACAGTGGTCCGGTCTCGTAAAAACGGGGACAAAAAATGATACGACATCGCAAAGGAGATAAAATAATGTAACGTAATATTTTTGTGGCGCACGACATAAACATCAAACAAAGCTATTATCTTGATTTTTTCTATAATTTAATGACAACTAAATTCAAGGGAGGACCACCTAAGAAGTTTAAACTTTTTATGTCCCTTAACTTAAATGTACTTAAGAAAATTCACTTATAATCGTAAGGATTTAAGGTCGGTTTTAGCTTGTGAAAAGAAGTATGTTTTTTTTAATGCATCTATATTATAAAGAAATAATGCAGTCACTCCTTTAAATGGACCTTTAATTTTGACAGACACCATCAAATCAAGTTTACGATTATAGTTCCCAAACTTAATTTCAATCGAAAAAACATCTTATACCAAGGATGTAAGGTGCTTAGTTCCGAAGATAAATTGTATATTGATGTTTGTGGATACACTCCTGATGATGTGTGGTCTTGTGGGTTTTTTGTTTATAAATTGGGATTTTTGATTGAGTCTACGGTATAATTAAGTTATTTGGTGAGTTATAGTTGTATTTTCAGACACGCCTATAAAGTTTTAGTGTAAATATTGCTGTTTATTTTATGTTTTTGTAAGATTATTTATGATGGCTGATTGAGTAAGATCCTCTTCTAAATTTTTTGAGGAAACAAATGAGCTGTTATTTATTATTACACATTACACTGGATTCCTAATGGACTAAATAAATATAAAACAAAAATACTTGCTAAAAACAATTTCCGTAAAATAACAACGATTATCGACTTATAATAAGCTTAAAAAACACCACTTACACAAAAACTGTGTTATCAACATTGATAATTAAAAAGAACATTTTCCTCATTTTTTCCGGGATTATAATCATTTTAGCACACTGTGTGGCCATCTTGGCCTGCTAAATTAAACTGAGAGAATATGACCAATTGGTCACGATCTCTCTCAAAGTGATGATTTCTAATTATGACAACAATAATCCATCATAATTCTGCTCAATCATCATGTCTTAGTAATTTCAATTGGTTTTCACTAGTATAGGTACTACTTTCAATTGATGATTTTTGCTTTATTTAATTAATATAGACTCTATCATCTACCGTTATTGTAATTATAGTTTAACTTGTGATGCAAAAAGAGCGTGTCTGTTGAGTGTCTATGCCATTGAAATTCCGAAAAGATACTTAAACCAATTTCAATAGTTTTTATGTGTAAAATTGAGTGTGATCGCAATAGATGGCATATAAAAGTATGTATTTCCAAAAAAAAAAGTATCTAAGTATTATACATATATACATTATCTAGTACCCATATTTATTTATTTTTCTTAACTTAAAAATTCTCGAGTGTGTCAAACCAGTATCGCCAATTTTGAATAGCATGCTGGATACTTTGTGTCAAAGCGATAGCATACGTTTAATAGCGGCATTAACACAGTACGCGACTAGGGATGTCGAATGACACAAAATTTCAATGCATTGCCAAGGCACAGGAGTAAGTGATACCCCGGTGATATGAACCATTGAACTGCTAAACCGTAGGTCTCAAATAGGTCCAAATCACCTCTGAGTTTTCGCAATCATCTGCGTATTAATACCTCGCTTAGGCGATGGAAAACATCGTGTAGAACTTTCAATCCTACGAGTAGTATCTACAAAACATCCGAAAACCTTCGTTCAACAGCTACGCTTGTACCAATGTTCATTCATTCAAATATCGAATGAATTCAAAAGTCAAGTTTCTTGCATTATGTTTGCCATCCCTGTTCATACCATAAACTTAGGTCTGACCTGAATCCTATGCGTTATAAACAAGCCGACTTTAAGTACGAGTCGCAAAACAATACGACATTTGAACTTAAATTGCATTAAAAGATGACAACACAAAGAGCTACAAAGTCTTTCAAACCGTCAGAAGAATTTGTGTAAACAATTGTCAATAAGAGGGGCTCGTGGCTACGTAAAACAGATAAAAGATAAAAAATATTTATTAACCAAAACATACATTTGCACACTTAGTTTTTCCATTGGCCCCAAACTAGGCAAGCCTGTATCTTGGGTACCAATTTAAAAACAATCAGTTAAGTTGCGCTTTCCGCGGTCATTCCATGGATGGGTGACCATTCTGAAGATATCGAGACCCCTGCGTTGTTCAGAAATCTCATAAACTCGTCGGTCTCGGTTATCAAACCCACACCTATAAGTAATCGTTAGGGTAATCAGTAGCCAAAAAAGCGTAGCAATAAGTCTATTCTGAAAGTTTCAAAGCCGATGGATACCGAAAACTTTGTACCCCTGTTGAAATGTAGAATATTGCGCACACGGAGGAGTGTAGGATTTGGCATTGTTAAAGTTTATAATGGAGAAGAAGTGCAGAAAGCTAAAATGTATTTAAACTTATTATACGTTACGAATACATACAATAAATAAAATATTCATTGATAACGTTTGGCCTGTCAATGTCAAACACATAACTATGAATATGTCAATTTCTTTTTAAATAGATTTTCAACCGACGAAAAACAAAAAACGGAGGAGGTTCTCAATTCGACGTGTATATTTTTTTTTATGTATGACCACGAATAACTTTCTACTGTGTAGTCCGATTTT
This sequence comes from Acronicta alni, assembly GCA_964056405.1. Taxonomy (NCBI): domain Eukaryota; kingdom Metazoa; phylum Arthropoda; class Insecta; order Lepidoptera; family Noctuidae; genus Acronicta; species Acronicta alni. Next base: position 11,104,958 of record OZ043935.1, read on the forward strand.
GATAATTCTTTTTTTATTGGAAAGGGTATACTCCGAAGTTGGTCCCATATAAATTTGGAAAAAAATCCCACCCTAAGGCTAGGAAAACAGGAGATGATTGATTGTTCACTAACAGATTGTAAAGTATTACCACGCATAACTTTATACAGAGTAGTCCGATTTTGATCATTCTTTTTTTATTGGATAGGGTATACCTCGAACTAGGTCCCATATAAATTTGGAAAAAAATCCTACTCTTAAGTGGGAAAAAAGGGGTGATTTATTGTTCACTCACAGATTTTAATGCTGAGTGTATATTACAATTAAATCAATAATCATAGATTAAGCATGTAGTAATTAGTAGATTATAGCCACAAAAAAATATAAAATAAAACTTTTTAACAAAAAAATTAAACCGCCGAAAAACTGAAAAGCTTATAATAATAAACGTTTCTTATTTAACCATAATAACTAAGTTCATTATACTAATGTAAGTATACCTAAGTAATTTTGAGTCGGCGCCAATTTTATTGGAATATTAGTTAAAATAAAACTACTTTTTACGGATTTTATCGCGTATATTGATATTATTAATCCCGACGTTTCGGACCCTTTACAGCGTCCATGGTCACGGGTAGACTGAGGTGGTGGGCGTCTTGATGATATAATTACTGACAGCTACCCTACATTTTTTATTGTTACATGATCAATGACATTTATTACTAATTATTAATTAAAACTAGATGGAGCCGGCATTTCCTAGCTGACGACCTCTGAGAAGAAACGCCGAAACAAACTCAGAGAATCATGGTCTCTTTTAAAGTAACAATATTCAATGATCATGTTTTAGTTGTTAATTATTGGCAATCCGATTCACGCAGAACGAGCTCACAGTATCCTTTGGTCTTGCAGTTGTAGGCCTGGATTTTGGTTTAATAGAATCTATAACAGGATTCCAAGCAGGTGGTAAGACCCAGCCATCTTCTCTATTGAAATTTGGATGTTTTTTAATTTCAATAGCCTCACGAATCATCCTGGGTAGGTATCGACTTTCCTGGAATATTAATGTTCATCGCTGGAGATTTCACGTTTCATTGTTAATTTGATTTGGCTATTTCTTTAAATTTAAAGTAATTTAGTGATCTTTGTTCATCGATTGTTTGGCGCCGACTTAAAATTACTTAGGTTTACTTACATTTGTATAAGAACTTAGTTATTATAGTTAAATAAGAAACGTTTATTATTTTTTGCTTTTCAGTTTTTCGGCGGTTTAATTTTTTTGTTAAAAAGTTTTATGATTAAAGAAAGATTATAACATTCAAACTTAACAAGGTCGCATTTCGACCTCCGAGGGACCATTAGTATTAGGAACGATCTCGGAAGTAAACTTTATCAAACAAAACAAAATCGGCAACATCAGTTCGTAAACAATTATCTACAAACAAAACGTGTTGTTGATGAAAATGTTTAAAAAAAACTGAAATTCCTACCAAAAATAAAAGACAACACAAGTTACTAAAGCTTTTCAAACGAAATCATCTTTTAATAAGTTGGAAATTTAATTAAAAGTGCCAACAAACTAATACAATGTTGTCCAAAATTAATTATTTTACAAAAATATTCACGGCCACGCCCGCTTCTTAGTTGAAACGTAATTTTGTTAGTCAAACACAGTTTAAGTAATGGTTAATGGTCGAGTAAGCTCGGCAAACGTGTTTTAAACTTAGTTTAAGTAAACTAACGGTTACAGGCGGCTGTGCTTGACTAAGAATAATTTTACTATAATTAAGATTTTTTTTTATTTTCTGCTTCATTTATTTTCTTCCTATACTAGGATTGTCTCGTGGTTATAGTGCTATAATTAGTGTAGTCATAAGCGCTAGGAACCTAGAGGTCCAGAGTTCGATTCCCGGGTCGAGAAAAGTGAAATTGATTTTTTTATATCAAATTCTTAGTAGCAGTTTGAATTTTGTATTTGTACTCAGTTAATGACAATAGGCTGCTTCTCTATTACTTGGAACATAAAAATATACGGACGAACTGTGATTGCAATCTAACACATCTCTACTCCATCCTTCGGGGAATACAGGCGTGATTGTATGTTGTTTCGAAAAAAAAAACCGTGAAAACCCAAGACATATTTTTACAACGACGCATTCATTTAATTTCTTTATTTCACAAGTGTTGCATAAAGTCATTATTTTCATGTTAAGATGTCAGGGAATTAAAGTAGTATATTTTAAGGCGAGTCAATAAAATGGAAATTGTTTGATGGGTTCTCTACATTTTCCATCGTCTTGAAACGCACGGCATCGCGGCATCAAGTTCAATTTAAGGAAAACTTAAACGAATCCGAAGTCAGCTTACATAAGCTGACTTTGGATTCAGACTTCGAAATAAATATTTTTCCAACACTTCTAGCGCCATCTCACTTTATAGACTTCAAAATGACAAAGACAGGTATATGTAAAGGTTTATTAAGCGTTTTAGAATAAGACTAATTTTTTTGGGTGTTCGGGAAATCCGCATGAATCATCGTCTGACACCTGAGAATACACATTTTAATAGGTATTCTAATATTTACTCGTAAAGTCCCATCTACATTTAAATGATTTTCAATGATTTACAAACGTTTTTATCATCTTTCTACGGAACCCTAACAATTTAAATGGAGTTTCTGATCCTCTCATCGCGTGAAGTGTAACAGCTCAATCTTGGCACAGCGTGTCAGTACGTCTGTCATCGATTACACCCGTGTGCTCCGGAACTGACGCGAGACTGTGACGAATTCTGGGAACTTTTTGCTTCTTTTTATAAGTCTCGAGCAAATAAATTGTAGGTTGTTATTGACGTTTTAGCATCGAGGTTAAAGTAGTCCTCGTCATCACCGTTGCACTGTGTCGTGGATTCAATTTTCACTAGAAACAAATATTTTTCACACTATAAAAGGTACTGTCAGGAATTCCTTCTGTAATTAAAACATAAATTGAAAACTGCGGTCTTAGAGAAGTTGCAATCTGACAATCGAATCGACGAACGAATAGAAACAAAAAGTATGGAAATGACATAAGCTTTCGACAAATCGGGCGATCATAGATGTCATTCCCATACATTTTGTTTCTATTCGTTCGTCGATTCGATTGTCAGATTGCAACTTGTCTACAGGCGCTGAATAGCTTATTGTGGTAAGACAGACAGCCAAGTTACGGAATACATATTAAAAAAAAAGTCTAGTGCTCTGCTAGCGGTCGGTATTCGATACAGGATAGGATAAATTCGCATTCAATTTATCCTATACCGTCGGAACTGTATGATACCTAATTATGTATCTGTCACTGTCATATTATACCTAGCGATAAAACGAGACAGCTATACTGATTTAGTTCTTCTAGTACCGTTGTAGTAGATTGTTTATAAATATCAGAGTAAATGTCACCTCCATTTAATTTTACTGCTTGCGACGCGATAAGCTGCTTAAGCTTATACAGCCTGTTTGTTTTATAATCAGACGCAGGTATTATTGCTAGTAATAAATATTAATGTATTTTGCGTTCAACTTTGATCTTTAAATAGGGTTATTAGAGTATTAGTAAAATAAGTGCTTGCTTCAATCGGATGGGTGTGCATTGTTAACACATCGAGACCACTCCCTGTCACGGAGAGCACGTCGTATCTGAAATACGTATACGGATACCATTTTTTTTTTTTATACCAAAACGGTGGCAAACAAGCACACGGCCCACCGTAATGGTAAGTAAGGTTACCGTAGGCTATAGACGCTTTCGGGGGCTGCGGAAGAATGTGTTGTACCCGCGGCCCCCGGCGTGCGTGTGTGACGGCACACCGGGGTGGTTTTAGTCAGTAAGAGTCTGACAGACCCCTCCGCCCACGGGCGGAGGACATCCATGAGGATTTCCACCCCGTGAACAAAAAAACAAAAAAGCCTATAGACGCTTGTAACACCAGGGCAATCACCTGCAAAATGCCGACCCTGTAAAACAAAAGAGGAATAGTTGGGTTGACAGTATAAGGGTCAAAGTCCCTCCACTGCCAACACAACGTTTCCTCGTGGAGCACTGGCAACCTTGCTCACCGTAAGGAATACAACAGCTCAAAGCAGTGTTATTTCACTTTGATTTTCTGCAAGGTAGAGGCACTTCCCCAGTCGGGCAGGTTCAATTTGAGTGGAATTATTCCCATTATGGCCCTTCCTCTCTTAAAAATACAAATGACAATTTGTTATTGTTGTTGTGGTGGTTAGTAGCCCCAACAACCTGACAACCCGTCTATCATTGGGATAGCTCCAGGATTCATTCGCTAACATTAATTCATAGACTTCAAAAATTAGAGTACCTACCGACGCCAGCAAGTCAAGCTATCCAGAACTGTCAAATGTTCCCAATGAGGAAGATGTATTGACGTTTGTTACTCTTTCACACAAAAACTACTGAACAGATTTTGATAAAATTTTGTACACGTATAGTTTATAACCTGGATTAACACATAGGTACGTTACTTTTTATCCAGGTAAAGTCCACGCAGACGAAGTCCCGGGCGGAAGTTAGTATTGTAATAATGAGTTTAAGCTTCAAGCATAGGAACAGCGATAAGCTTCGTATCAGCTGGTATTATCGCTCTATTGTGATTATATGTACAACCAATTATGTTATAAATAGACGTTTTACGGTTCTAACCATAACTTTGACCTGATACACAGAGTACAGACGCCAGCAGGTCAAGCTATCCAAAACAGTCAAATTTTCCCAATCGAATATGGAGCTTAGTGTTTTGTATTAAAGTTGAAAATCAATAAAAAAAAATTGACAGAATGTGGTAGCTTGATGTGCTGGCCTCTGTACAGACGCCAGCAGGTCAAGCTATCCAAAACTGTCAAATTTTCCCAATCGAATATGGAGCTTAGTGTTTTGTATTAAAGTTGAAAATCAATCAAAGAAATTTGACAGATTGTGGTAGCTTGATGTGCTGGCCTGTGTACATATGAACACATCAGTCTAGTGGTGTTCAAAGTTGCTATAAATCAATAATTTTAAGCAAGCGATTTTATGTCCTTTAATATATTATGATGATTAATTTATACATATGCATGATATTAAGTATGTGCGGTGTAACTCGGAATGACAGATTGAGAAATAGTGTGATAAGAGAACGTTGCGGCTTAAAAGACGATGTAGTGACGAGAATTGAGAAGAATATGCTGAGATGGTTTGGGCATGTCGAGAGAATGGATGAAAGGCGACTAACAAAAAGGATTTATATGGCGAATGTCAGTGGAACCGCCGAGAGGGGACGCCCTAGAAAAACTTATACCGACCTTATTGGTGAGGTTCTTCAAAAAGGTCAGGTGCGTAGTACTCGCAACCGGCGTGTATGTATGACAGCATGTATGAATGTGGTCGAAGCGAAAGGAGTATGCAAGAATCGTAGCAAGTGGCGTTCTTTAGTTTCTGCCTACCCCTATGGGAAAAAGGCGTGAGTGTATGTATGTATGTATGTAATTTATATGCCTACTTGTGACGGACAGTTGGTTGAAAGAAAGAGAGAGAGTGTTAAGCTATATAAAACAAAATAGCTTTATAGCATTATAACAAAAAGTACGAACCGCGATATCATTTGCTTTATGCTATATATATAAAATTTATGCTATTTTCTGTGAAATTAAAAAAAAGTAAAAAAAAGAACGGTGCGGCCAAGGTTAAATAATTTGGGCCCAGTGGGTAGCAGATGACCCCAACTAACCACCATTTTCGTATGTTCAACGTTCTACCAAACATCCTGTATAATGAATGAATGAATGAATGAATAATTTTATTTCAGACAGGAGTCCATAGGGTTAGTAACAATTTAAATTAAATTCTAGTGTTAGTAAGTTACAGTCACATAAAAATATACAATTATATTTCGGCGTGGAGCGCGTCATCCACCTCCGCAACATCGGGGAAACAGCACGCTACTTTAAAATGCCGTATGCTATATTAACCATCACTAAACACATCATGCTAAAAGAAAAAAATCATACGGCGCGGTTGCTGTCACTACCCCGGTTCGATGTCCAAGTCGGGTATTGTTATTAGCTATCTATGTATATCGAAGACGTATGTGGTTTAGTAGTTCGCGTTGCGGATTGGTGATCACGTGGGTTCGATTCCCACAGGACACAAATATTTAAACTGTATTTGTGTTTCTCTGGGTGTTTCTTCTTTATTATAAATAATATTCTTAGTCAATTTTACAGGATACCATCTATTCCCAAACTAAGCAGATCTTGTACTATGGGTACTAGACAATGGATCTAATACTTACTTATACACTTTTTTTTGTAAATATATACTTAAATTATATATCAAACACCCAGACAAACACAAATACTTAATGTTCATCACATAAATATTTGTACCCTGTGGGAATCGAACCCACGACCTGGTTATCAGTAGTCCGATACGCAGACCACTAGACCACAGACGTCGTCATGAATCCATTAATTAATTAATCCATTGATTCATTAATCCATTAATGAATTAATCCATGAATTCATTAATCCATTAATACATCTTAATTAAACACATCAAAATCACATAAAAGAGTTAATCCTCACTTAAATTAGTTCCTGTCGTATAGAACGCGATCTTACGATCGAGACGCCATTTTGTTAACAATTCGTCGTTAACACTAATTCCTGATAAATGGAGTTTTAAGCAAAAAGCGATTCGCTACTGTGACGTCATTCTAATTGGGAGTTAAGGGGTTTCATACTCACGGGATTTGCTGTACAAAGTGATTTTTAAAAGTATTTGAAACAATTTAAATACATAAATCATGACACTGGTATTCCCTGAATGGTTAGGCAGAATTGTACCAATGTACACCCACAGTTTACCCGTATGCTTTTAGATCCCATATAATCGGGGACGAGCCTATTGCCATTAACCGGGCACAAATCTAAACTCCGAGCTGCTACTGAGAAATTTATAGGTACATATAAAAGGAATAGGATGGGCATAGGAAAGCGCACCGTAGGGCGGCCCCCAACTAGGTGGACGGACGACCTCGTAAGGGTCGCAGGGAGTCGGTGGATGCTGTCTGCGCAAGACCGATTTTTGTGGCGATCATTAGGGGAGGCCTATGTTCAGCAGTGGACGTCCGTGGCTGATAAATAGATCAGAGTATTGCAATTTTATATATTATTGCATTTTTATATTATACATATACTGGTCTTGAGTTCCAATCCAAGGCTCCTCTGACTTTTCGAAATCATGTGTGGAATAATTAATTATCACTGCATGCTTTAGAGATTTAGTCCCTGGCTAATAGATAGATAGATAGTTAGAACCCTGACAAATTCCGCCAATTTAAAAACATCTAATTGTTGCGATACATAGTTTAAGATGGTAATTGCTCCAACCATAAGTGAAAACTTTAATATGTTCGTGCGTATGACTGGCACAAGAAACAATACCCTTGTCGCGATGTATCAAGTAAGATGTGAACTTGCAAACGAAGGTAATGGTAGTACAGTCAGCAACGAAAGTAGCTGAACATGTTGCAATCTGCAATAAGATTTTAATATGAAGTTACTGACCTGTGACGGCTGTGCGAAATGATTGCCGAGAATATTTTTGCCTTATCTTCATAAAAAAAAATCTCTTCACAAGTGTCATGTTTTCAAAATGTTCCTGTATTGAGCGACTTTTGTTGCTGACCGTACCAAGTTACCATGGTGTATACAAGTACCAAGGTACTTGCATGCGTGGGATTTGTGCACGTGTGGTTTATGCTGTGGTCTATAAGAAAAAAGGCTATTTGTTTTTATTATGACTACAATGTAATGGGGACAATGAATACATCAGGAGTTTATTATCTATCATAGTTATAAAAAAAATAACTGCGTAGCTAACCTAGTGGTTCTAAAGCTAGACTGCTACGCCAGAGGTCCTTTTTTTATACTACTTATGTGGGAAACAAGCAAGGCCCACCTGATGGTAAGCGGTTACCGTAGCCTATATACGCTTGCAACACCAGGGGTATCACTTGCGCGTTGCCGACCCTGTAAAATGAAAGACGAATAGTAGGGTTGGCAGATAAGGATCAAAGTCCCCCCACTGCCAACACAACGTGTCCTCGCGGAGTACTGGCAACCTTGCTCACTGTAAAAATACAACACAGCTCAAAGCAGTGTTATTTAACTTCGATTTTCTGCAAGGAGGAGGTAGTTCCCCATTCGGGCAGCTCCAATTTGAGTGGAATTACTCCCACTATGCCCTACCTCTCTTATTCGTCCTGTGTTCGATTCCTTGTCACAGTGTTATCGGGTTTTCTATGAAATCCTTAATAAACAGCTCGGAGGTTTGGGTATGTGCCCGGTCAATGACGATAGGCCAGCTACTTATTCTACCTAACCCTTTTGGGGAGTGCGAGCGGCATGGTATGTATGTATGAGAGAATGAATGTTATTAAACAGTTTTACTTTTTTTAAAAAAAGTTGGGAGATTGAATTGCTTTATATTCATTAGCAGCATTTTATCTTTTTTCCGAATCATATAAAATCGGTCAGGTTCTAGTCTTATTTAGACTAAAATCGAAATAAATAAAATAACGGTCTTAATGTAAGTATTTTAGTTTAATATCGAACAAAGATCGAACTATTTCTCAACTGAAAAACCGTTATCAACAAATAAGTGCACTTTCAACACCAGTTGCTATAGTAACAGAAACGGGAAATCACTTACTAATTGCTTACAATTGAAAGAACAAACTGTCGCACAGCATATCGGCCGTAGTTAATTAAACTATACCGATTCGTTTCAAACAGAACTCCGTGTCTGAAGCTACGAAGAGCGATCGAGTTCCACTCTCGATGCGGCCAATTTATTCGACTAACAAAATTGTCTGTTAAATTCTCTTAAATAAAATTTGCATGGTCGACAGATAAAATCTGTTCCAAGTCTGGGGGTTAGTGCATGTGAGATTTAGGTATGTTTGTAAACGCACTCAGAATAAAGAAGAAAATCCTAGTGTGGGTCAACGGCCTATTTAAAGAAATGACAACTTTTAATCGTTTTTTTTTAATATTAAAAACTGTCGATCAACTTGTACACGTTGAAGTTAACAAAATGAATTGCGTTCCTTTATCGGAATAGATTATTTAATGCTATAAATTAATCAAATTGACGTCTCGATCTTGTTCGTGACATGATTTTTGACCCCTTGCAAAATAAATTGGTGAGAGACAACCGATGTCGCACCAAGCAGTCTGATTCATTTTTGGCAGCTCTCCTATCTACGTTATTTATTTAGGTTCTCCAACAAAAGATATACACAATCATGACATACAAATAATACAGTTAACGTTTAAATATATAATTATACTAGCTGACCCCGCAAACGTTGTTTTGCCATAAAAAAAATAAATAAATATATATATATGTTGGCCTATTCTCAGACCTCCCCGATAAGCACAAAAAATTTCATCAAAATCGGTCAAGCCGTTTCGGAGGAGTATAGCAACGAAAACTGTGACACGAGAATTTTATATAGGTATTAGATAATTTTATGCTATCACTTTTATTCGTCTTTACAAACCTACATACATTCTGTTTTGGTTATTGATACAAACATTTTTAATTTAATATTTTTAATTTCTTTTTAAACAAATGTGTTGCACCTACTAACTTCGATCTCTGCATCACCCTAAGGTCGACTGGTAGAAAATGCCTTAGGCATTAAGTCCGCCTTTGTACTATATTTGTGCATAAAGCATTACATAAATAAATAAATAAAGTTTCAAAAAATATTAAATATTAAAAACTAGCTAACTAAGTAACAACAAAATATACACTTCGAAAATTAAAATTTATTTATTTATTTATTTATTAGGGGTAACAAACAGCACAATATATAACATAATAAATTTTAAAAGTAATGAATATTGCTTAGGCCAAAACAGTACCCACAAACAGTTTTTACGTGTATGCAGACAACGATTTAAAAAGTTGAATACAATAATACATGGTTACTACATAAATCAAACAAGTAGTACCTATTAGGTAATTTAGATTTAGCAGGCAGGATAAAGAATAATTATAACACTAACTTTTACTATGCAAAATACTTTGGATAACTTTCATAAAATATGTCGATGTGATTATAATTTTTATTATATTTATTGCAAGCTCTTACAATGTAACGGTTTTTTGAATAATTTGTTCCACACATAGGTAACATAAAGAGGTTTTTGGATCGTGTGAATAACACACATTTAAAAACAACTAGATAAAATGTGAACAATTTTAGTAAAATTTCGTAAAATTATGAATGAAAATACAATTATTATCTATTAAAAATCAAAACTTAAAACAAATAATAATAATATTTGTTGAAAAATACATGTACGAGGGCTCCACAAGGAAACGTTGTGTTGGCAGTGGGACTTTGACCTATAAACTGCCAACCCAACTATTCCGCTTTCGTTTTACAGGGTCAGCAACGCGCAAGTGATACCTCTGGTGTTACAAGCGTCTATAGGCTACGGTAACCACTTACCATCCGACGGGCCGTATGATTGTTTCCACGTTAGTAGTATAAAAAAATAAATAAAACAACCCATATTGAATGGACAAAAAATATCGGAACACCTTGCTCTGTAAAGTTGGCTAAAAACACCTTACGCGACCAAAAAGGCTTCGTATGTTTTTACACTCTCAAATCTCACTGAAGTTGTAGAAAATATAGTGCAAGTGCTTACCAGGGTAATAAAAGCTGCAAGATTGTAGGCTTATGGGCTTGTTTGTGGAAGATAATAACATGTAAAAAGAAGGAATGGTCAGGAATGCCTGTGAACACCTTATTGCTATATTGGTAACGACAACTTGACTATTGGTGCGAATTTTTGAAGTAGTGTGTTTATTCCTGGAAGGACCTCGGCCTGTAGTGTACACGAGTTCTTTTCGGGATACTAATAAACACTAACACGCACATTTTATATATATGAGTGACACAATAGCATTACCTTTTTTATAATTATAAATTTTCTGTTTCCCAGTGTACTAAGACTAATATTAAGAGTAGGTAAACCACACAGATCAAGCACATATATATAATGACAATACATGTTTTTATTAAAATACTCAGTAAACATTGACCTTACGTGACTCATGTTATACGTCAACGACGCGGCGCCTGCGCCGTTGAGATACTAAACCTACGTTTAAGAGAGGTGTTGTAACATTTAAGCCTTCATCTGTGTGTTTGCAGTGTCGCAGCTCCCAAACTCATGAATCGATTTTCATTTGGTTCTCTCGAATTCACTTGAATTCAATTAAAGTCAAAATAATTCAAGATAGACAACTAGGTTGGTAGTACTTTTTAATGTAATTTTTACATTTTAGGCAACCGCCAAAACGCCTTTTGTATAAATGATATTTATTTCTGTACTTAAATTGATCTTTTGAAGACATTTTTACAAATCAAAGTTTTGAATTTGTAAAGCTAGATAGAGCCACTGACGACCTCTGAGAAGAAACGCCGAAACAAACTCAGAGAATCATGGTCTCTTTTAAAGTCCAGACATAATAGTAAGTATCAAATATGTGACTCACAATGCAGGATAATTTTTGAAATGGCCTATGTAAGAAAAAGCCACAGCGGCTTTGAGTAGACCAGTTCCAGCCGATCGCACGCATACATCAGTCATTATGTAGCTCGACAACCATATACCTACTCCCACAAGATTATTTAATTTTTAAAGCAAACCTATTAGGAACATATCTCGATACCATCACGCTAGTTGTGAGAGAGAAGAGAGCTCTTTTTAGGCTTCGTTTGAAGAAGGACATGTCATAACGCACGGGGAACACCGCAGTAGGGATCATTCACAGAGCCTGATAGTATGTGGTAGGAATGATCTTTGGAAGCGGACTGTGCTGGATGAGTATCTCTGAATGCTTCAGGGAGAGGTGTACTGAAGTACTTACCGCAGCTTGCTGGTATTTTTAGGTCTATATAGTTGGAGCTCACAATACCAAACTCCGAGCTCCTACTGAGAATTTCATTAACTTGGAATAGTTACTAGTTTCTAAAATACCAAACCTACACAACGTTTTATTAGCGTAGACCACACATGAGTCATCTGAAGCGGCTTTAAGTTCTTCGCTCCCTCAATTTGATTGGTGTACGCTGTCTCAATCGTTAATAGATCACGCCATTACAATACACGATTGGATAATTGTACCAAATTGTTCCGATGCCGAGAGAGAATAGTTTGTGTTGTTAAGTTGTTTACCAATTGCGTTGTAAACTTTTTAATTAGTCTGGTGTAAGTTTTATGGTGGTTTTAGAGAGGTAATTTAGAGGTCAGTTACCTTTGAAGGTCGAGGCTTTCATGGGTGTGGGCACTCGGATAACAGTGTGACAGATTTGGTTATTAATATTAAGACTTGGGACCTAAACATAAGGACGAACTGGGGATTACTCTTCTACATAACCCTTGATGGTACCATATAAACTTGGTTGATGTGTGAATTGAAGATATACCAGAATTATTACCAGATTATAAGTAGGTTTCCTTTTCTTAAAAAGTTAATTTCCGTTTGTTAAATTCAAGTACCTAATAAATTCTCGAAACCAAGCCTGTTTGACACAGATATAGTTCATCAAATATGGCCGACATATTGACATGGGGATCGTGTCCCATAGGTTAGGTCCCCATTAGTATGTGACGACAACTTGTTGTACAGTTAAACAAACTGGCACTGTGTAGCACTGCAGCTTAGAACGAGCGACGGTGGAGCCAGGAAAATAGCGAGAAACGTTCAAATTGTTGGTAATCGTTTCTAGATCTCCATTTCCCAACTATGTCAGGGTTGACTTTCAGACTAACCAGCAGCTATCAACAATCGTCCAGCGTTCGAATCGACGAACAAATAGAAATAAAATTGTTTCAATTCATTCGTTGATTCGAACGACTTGTAAATTGAATGATTTATCGATTATCTTCAGTGCGGTAGATGCGGCAAAACTCTCTCACTATTTCCTTTATTACCGAAACCCTAATGGCATTCAATATCTAAGCCTCCTCAATACGAAAACGGAATGGTGCTATTACGCAGTAGGTAACAAGGAGGTATTAGCTAACAAAGACCACCCAGCTGCCGTATGAAGCAAACTTTGGATCGAACGCCACCTTCCATCGAAATTAGCAAACAGAGTAAGTACCCTGGACACGATTTACAGTGGTCGACATGTGGAAGTCGTTATATCGTCTACCCAGATAACAGATGGGGGTTCAGAGATCCTTATCTTGTTCAATGTCACTACTGCGATCTGGAGCAATCTATGTCACACTTTTTGGTGTGTCGTGAGTAGCCTTATATAACTCGAAAATTATTTTACTATTGACAGGAGGGTCGGTAACGCGCAAGTGATACTCCTGGTATTGCAAAAGTCTATAGGCTGCGGCAACCGCTTACCATCAGGTCGGCCGTATGCTTGTTTGCCACCTTAGTAGTATAAATGAAAGGGATACGAAAACTCGCCGTAAAACCGCAAGCGATTATCCACCGCTGTTTTCGCGGCCCCAATACAAATACTAGTTAAGTTTAAAGTATGTATACACAATAACATTGGCGGTGAAAACAATATTGTGCATAATGAGACCCTTTGTGACCAGGTTGGGGTCACAAAAGGTCCCACGACCGTAACGGTAATGTCGACTTCATAGTTGTTACCTATTTTGGGATTAGCTTGATCTATAATGGTCGATTATTTATCGTTAGATGAACTAGTTGTATGATGCAGGTGGGGTCACGGGCATTTCTCTAAAGATTGGGTACAAGTTTATCCATAGTTTACTAGTATCTTTTTAACCTACTATAAGAAAGGAGGATTTATTTTGTGTGTATGTTACCCTGATGTTTTCAGTCGTGGACTGATTGGGATGTGTTTTTTTTTTTTTTTTATGTGATAGGGTGGGCAAACGAGCAGACGGATCACCTGATGGTAAGCGATTACCGCCGCCCATGGACACCCGCAACACCAGAGGAGTTTCAGGTGCGTTGCCGCCCTTTTAAGGGGTTTGGGCGTCCGGTATCCTCACTCACTCGACGAAACACAACGAAAACGTTATTTCACGCCGGTTTTCTGTGAGGCCGTGGTATCAAGTCCGGTCGAGCCGGCCCATTCGTGCCGAAGCATGGCTCTCCCACGGTAAATCCCATGTGTATTTATTTTGAGATAGAATATACTTCCTAATTGGTCCCAGATTTTCCCAGTTGATTTCCTTTTTCCAAAAAGTTAATTCTTAAACTATGTTTGATATTTGTGGTAAATTTAATACGGGTATGGATTTCTAAAAGGTATAAAATGACTAGCTAAATTATTTGCCAAAGAAATACATAATAGGGAAAGAAAAATTACTAGGTAGTTCATGAGCTTTTTGGTGGTAACCGCGACTAAGCTTGAGGTCCTGGGTTTGATTCCCAGGTCGAGCAAAGTGTTTTTCTTTTTTAGGCCGTAACCGCAACCGTAACCTGGACTATAGCCTTATCCCTCTCATTCTGTGAGAGGAGACCAGTGCCCAGCAGTGGGACTGTATATAGGTTGATGATGAATCGCGACTGTTATGCTTTAGGTCCTGGTTTCGTTTTCCAGGTCGAGCACTGTTACTGGGTATTTCTATAAATTTCTCAGTAGCAGCTCGGAGTTTGGATTGTAGGTATATTCTCGGAATAATGTCGATATTAGTTACCAATTGACATCACGATTGTTAGAGGGTCCTCCAAGACGAGAATACAGGAGAGAAGAACTCTGTGTAGTTCATAAGTCAAAATGGTCACCCATCCATATTATGACCGCAGCAAGTGCAGCTTAACCTGGTTCGGTCTGGTTTATGTAGTCAATTTTGCATCATCAAAGCTCATCGATCATCCTGACACGGCATCAGATTGTATGTTAATGACTAAGCTACTCGCCACAATCGATCATTTGGTGTAATGATCGCTTTTTGCGATATCCAATGATTAAATATCTCATGTGAGCATCATCATGTTTAGGAATTGTGATTATTTTTTAATTTTTTATTTTTATTATAATCAACAACAAACAGCTACAAAATACAGTGTTACAAAAAGAGATACACATAAATAAGTACAATATTGTAGCCCACAACGCTGTTCTCAGATAAAGCTGTGGAATATGGTATTTAATTAGTAAAACGCTAGGATAATAGTTGAAGAATGATAACAATGAAAAAAAAAACTTGAGAGGTGTCAAGGGACACCCGGATAGAACGAAGTTCCTTTCATTAAAATTTAATAATTAAAAATAAAAAAACCTGTATACACTCAACAATTCACAACGCGCGAAATTCAAATATTGTCATTCACTCAATAATTCGAAATTCAAATATTGTTGACAAGCAAAAAGTGTCGTGACAACTTTTCGTAAGAATTTTTTCCGTCTAGCCCCCTTTCACAACGCGCGATAAGGAACTTCGTTCCAAAACTTCGTTCCAACAATAAAAACTAGACTAACTTGACTATCGCGTCCATCTATCTACACTTTTACACAATAGAATAAAGTAATCAAGAGAGCTCCTTTAATATAAGACCCTTGAACCTACTGGGAGAACATGCAAAAATATCAATGTGTTCAAAAGTCTTATTATAGTTATCTAAGATTCTGCGAACAGGCGAGCGCAGACCAGTATTAGAATTATGAAGATTATTTCGGACACACGTCGTAGTGTTGTACCCCACCAAGCTATACTATCCATATAAAATATTGAAAGTAAATAACAATAAAACTTTCATTATGGGCTGGCTCCCTTTAATTGCCTTCCATTGCCCATGATGGGGCATTTATTGCCTACTTTGTACCATTCACATTAAACTGCATACGGAGCGATAAGACCGCGATAGCTATTGCCTTTGCTACAGGTTTTCAAAGTGAGCATTTACTGCAAATAGATATTTTTAAGAATTATGATTATCGGTTCTGAAAGTATGCTACAAGATGTTTAAAGTCGGAAATCGTTTTTTTTTATTCTACTAAGGTGGCAAACAAGCATACGGCCCACCTGATGGTAAGCGGTTACCGTAATCTATAGACGCTTGCGTATCACTTGCGCGTTGCCGACCCTGTATTTAAAGAGAAATAGTTGGGTTGGCAGTATAAGGGTCAAAGTCCCCCCACTGCCAACACAACGTTTCCTCGTGGAGCACTGGCAACCTTGCCCACCGTAAGAAACACAACACAGCTTAAAGCAGTGTTATTTTACTTCGATTTTTTTTATTTTTACAATCGGCAAAGATATCGCGTAGCAAACGCACCAAAAATACATTAGAATTGCAATCCTTCCCTTTGAAGTCGATTAAAAAGCAAGCTACACCTCAATGTTTAGATTAATTAGTGACTAGGAAACGCGTCGCAAGCGCACTTTTCATAACAGTTTACGTTTCAACGATTATAATTACGCAGTTTACGTTCCTACGTTATAGTTTTTACACTGTGGAATGTCAACAATGTTTGGTGTAAACATTTACATTCACACGGTACTTTAGATTTATGGAGCTCGCAAAAAGTAGGATCCACCTTCTCCATCCATGGCTGTCGTAAAATTTGATAGGTGCTATGTCTTTAAAAGTAAAATTAAATATTGTATAAGCCTCCGCAATATCAGGTCAAAGTTACCATGCAATAATCTATACATATTATGTATATAAAAATGAACCTCTATTTCCAGTGATCATCGCATCACGCGTGTTCGGATGGAACAATTTTGCTAATTATTTTTTTGTTGTGTTAATTATTGTCAGGGGAAGGTTCTTATAAAAGAAAAAAAAATAACTTACTAAGAACTAGATACTTTCTGGTAAATTAGTACAAGTACAAAAGTAGTACAGACGCTAGTACGATTTAAAAATAATTCTTTGACACACACGAGAATTCTAACTGGCAAAGTTGGTAAACATAATTTAATGAATGTTTACAGCATTGCTACAACCAGATTGGTATGTTAACCCAATTTCAGAACGGTTTTACAAGTAGCGATGACAAATAACACTGTTTTCAATTCCTAAATCAGTTAGGAATTCTAAACAGCGTTTACGAATTCTAGTACTTACGTATTTCTTCATTATGGTCTTGTACAAACTTACTACAAATATGATGTACGAGACGGCTTGCTGCTGTGGTCGAGCAATCCGCAAATTCAGTGCTAAGGACAGGGGGTCTTCGGGAAAAAATATATTGGTTGTTTTTTTTTTGGTGCGCGGAAAGACTCATACCGACTATAAACCGCTCTTGTGTATGTCGGGCTGTGGTCCAGCAATCACTAGAAAGGATGTCACCAAAATCTGCCAAAATGCTGTACCGAGGGTACACTTATTGGAAAAAATACCCTGTATTACGCTGGTTAAAACTCTAGTCATACTTATTTTTATGCTCACTAGGGGAAAAAATAACTTTAAATTTGAAAAAACGCACGCTATTTTAACTGTTTGTATAAGTTTCATAGTGTTTTATAGTAAAAACTGACAACTTGATAGCTATCTGCTGTCAGTGTCAGTTTTGGAATGTCAAACACACACCATTTTGGCACATTATTATCAGTTTTTTAGTGATTTCATAGTTTATACTGTCAACTTGACAGCTGTCATATACCTCAGGTACAAATTTGGGTAGAGTTGTATGCTTTGGATGACCTCCTTTGTATAGCCCACGGATGTCCATTTGATGCAGCCGTGGAGCACACAATGTAATTATACATAATATAAATAAATATACTTAAAATCTTTCTTTAGCCTGACAACCAGTCTATCCTCACGGTATCGGTAGGTATCAAAATTGGGTTACGGAGGTCTGATGGCAGACGCTTCGTGTAAAATACTGATATTCAGCCGCATCTGGTTTGACTGGAAGCCGACCTCAACATAGCTGGGAAAAGGCTCGGAGAAAGAAAGACTTAATTTCTTTCTTTATTGTTATTTATTGTATGTATTGTTCATGACTTTGTAAGATATTTTATGTATCTATAAAAGCGCATGAATACAGGACTTTTTTCTGACTTTACGAAATTTCACGACCGTTCAGAAAGCCTAGCTTCATTCAAATAGGAGGTGTATTCAAGAAATGCGCTACCATATCCCCGTTTAAGTCATTAAATTAGCACTTTTTAAAAGTCAAAACTAGTTGCACGGTTCCGAAAAGTGGGTCTTATGGAGTAGAACCGGCAAGAAACTCAATAGACACTCTTTAAAAAAAAAACTTGACTACCGCTTTACTCTTGAGAACAATGTAGTTTGATGTGTACTAATAAATTAATCCAGTTTAATAATTAAACAGAAAAAAATAGATTGCCATTGACAGTAAGAGCTGATTAGCCCCTACAGACGGCACCCGTTCACGAGTATGACGTGTGTATCGGCGTCGTTCGACTCAAACATATTGCAGGGAATAAAACGACCCGACACACGGTAACCGTGTGTTACAACCCTAAGGCTAGCACAGGGTTAGCAAACACCAAACGTTAAGAAATTGTAATGCAAATAATGTTGACGCAATGCGCTTGAGCAAGGGGTTAGACGAACAATGAGACTTCCGTGCTCCTTATCTATAGAGTGCAACAGTGATAGTGGGGACAAATTACGTGTGACCCCAATAAATCGCATATTGGTGCAATAGTCACAGGAAAAGTTGGAGCTCAAGTCAAATTGGATTTGAAAATCGAAAACAAAATTTTGTAATCTGACAATAATCTGCCTCATTAGTCTACTTAGTGGTTATAAGCGGGACTGTTGAGACTCCGGGTAAAGAGTTATTGGGTTTTTATAAGAATTCTATTACATAGGACCCGAACATACCGGAAAATTATCTATAGACATAAAATAAACACTTAAAAAAAAGTAAAAACGACTTCAAAAAAAACATCAGCACTAAAAAGAGAAAAATAAACATAATGAAATATTTAATTCACAGGATAGAAATGTGTAACAATTCTCTTTTACAGATTTCCAATTTAGTTTAAAATAACTTACCTACGTAAATACTAAATTATACCTGCTAGGTATCTACTGATCTGTTTGAAGTCGGTGCCACCTCAGGAGTATACTCTTTCAAATTAAAAAAATAATTTTGAGAATCGGTCTACAAATGGAGGAGAAATCGGTGAACATACATAAAAAAAATACATACAGGCGAAAACATACAGTAAAATAAGTCTGTAAGAAATTGCTTGTAGCTTTTATAAGACCGCCAATGGTTAAGACGCCAGCAGGTCAAGCTATACAAAACTGTAAAATTTACCCAACTGAATATGAACCTTATCATTTTGTATTAAAGTTGAATATCAATCTAAGAAATTTGACAGAGTAGCTTGATGTCCTCTGTACTTAATATATGACTGTGACGTCTGTTTTTAATTCTTTTTCTGTATCCTTTGGTGTACAACAAATAATACTCTATCTATCTAAAAAGTACCTCCTTCTGTTAAAAAGAAAACTAATCATCTATACTCGATGTGTTAAGAATGGTCAACCATCCACAGACTGACCGCGGCCAGCACATTTGAACCTTGCAGATCATTTGATCGCTAGCCATAAGCCACTCTTCTATATCAATAATATTGATATAGATTTTACTTAGTTTGGAAGTCAAGAGTTCTTTTAATGTGTACTATGTATATTTTGTCAATAAACAATTTATTATTATTATTATTATTATCTCCTTTATTTGTTTATAAACTTACTAATTACATTTTTAAATATTTTTATAAAATAAAAAAAAAGACAAAAACATTTAAAAATATAAAAAATAGAGGCCCACTGGTATCGGGAGCAGGGTCCAAGCTACCGGTGGTTAGGGCCCCAGAGACAGGAACCTCCTCACAATACGTGCCGTATCAAGGAGGATACTGCCTTCTGAATCAGGCCCTTAACCCAGCCACCCAGCTCGAGCCTCCTGAGGTGTTGGTCGAGGCTCTTGGCGATAAGTCCATTGACCGTATTATTATTATTGAGCAAGAAATAAATTTCGTATTTGTATTTTCTCCGCCTATCACCTAACCAATATACAATCTAATTAAAGCCTCATAATTAATTCCCCATTAAGTCTTAATAGCGATAACACGTTCACGAAGATACCGCACTAATTAAACAAGAAGTTAATTATAACATTATCATTAGATAGCAGAGGAGTAAACATTGCCAAAATTCTTTGACACTCTCGCTCAAACATTATCAAATATTACTATTACGCCTGTAATTTACTGTTCAAGATAATTTACAAATTCATGTTATATAATTAGTTATTTGTATATAAATAATACTATTTTTTACGGATTTAATCGCGTTATATTGATATTATTAATCGGGATATCGGGTTAACAATCTTCAGAAGAAAATCCTAGTGAATGGCAACATTAAAAAAAAGAAAATAGAAAGACATTAATGACACTGATGACTGTCAAATCAAAAACGACAGTGACATAACACAATTATGTAACATCAAAATTATCTTAAAAGAAATGACTTAATTTATTCAAAGAATTCTTTAAATCTAGACCAAGATAAAATAACCACAGACTATTAATTATCTCAAACAATGACGTCAGGTGTTAGGTAGAAAATACCGTTATATAAACAGGATTTGGTATGTCTGCGGTTTTCCGCTGCCCATCCTTTATTAACCTATGGGTAAGACCAAATGTTGAAACAGTAATAAAGGCTGAATATCATGATTCTGTATGTATTTAGTGCTCATTTTGGTGGGAAACAACGTGATAAGGGATGTTGTTGATGATGATGTGAAAGAAGATGTTGTGATAAGGAATGAGAAAGGTGAGTTAAGATGGTTTGAGTGTGCAGAGGTAAACGGAGATTAAAGAAGTCATGTCAGGGCGATACCGTTATCCAAAGTATAAAAAATGTATCAGGCTTCTTGGGTTTCTGAATACCATGGACG
Organism: Acronicta alni; assembly: GCA_964056405.1. Taxonomy (NCBI): domain Eukaryota; kingdom Metazoa; phylum Arthropoda; class Insecta; order Lepidoptera; family Noctuidae; genus Acronicta; species Acronicta alni. Next base: position 11,125,907 of record OZ043935.1, read on the forward strand.
ACTGTCAGAGGTGTTCGGAGGGGTCTAGATATGTTAGGAATGGTCACGCATCCATAGACGGACCGCGCCAAGAGCAGCTTAACCTCCATTGATCAGCGTAGTTATTGATTATCCACGAGCCCTGGGTTAGTCTGTACAAATTATTATTAAATAGCTTCTGCCCGCAACTTCATCTGCGTGGAAAAGTTACTTTTAATTATCGTTGTAATTTGGCTAATTAACTCAAAATCGTTATAAATTATAGCGTATATGTTATTCTGATGTATTAATAATAATACTGTAAAATTTCATCAAAATCCTTTCAGTAGTTTTAGCGTGAAAGAGTACAAACGTCCATCCATCTATCCTCACAAACTTTCACATTTATAATAATTATTATATAAGGAAAGATAGTAGGACTAAGAATTATGATGTTTTCCAAGATCACATTTTTGAAAAACATTTCGGAGAACTGTGTACCTACACCTCCGCCTAACGAAGCGTGATAGCTGTTCGATACAGCTGCCTTACTATAATACGCGAATGTCCTTCCTAACTTGATTCACGAAGAAAATATTCAAAAGTATGAGGATAATCGTTTACACAAGTGTCAATACTTATTGTACACGCTTGACATTTAACGAAACCGATAATTGAGAATTCGAAAATAAGAATTCTACATTTTTACCAAATTACAGAGAAATGAGAGTAATGCTACCTTCACTTCCGAGTAACAAAACAAGTGTATAATTTTTAAAAATAAAATATATTTCTCATAATATAATACATACGTATATAATCTTTTTTCTGAAACAATAGAATTGGTTTTGATGAATGTCTTCATTCCCAATAGTGCCTATTGATAGGAAAATCACATAAGACTATGATATAAATTGCATTGAAGTACGAATTCGATTAGACACAATCACCTATTGTACAATAACATTGATCTCACTCGCATTGCTCTGATCTCATCATTGGTTTAGTGATCACAAGTGCGGCCACTAAGCATGAGGTCTTGCGTTCGATTCCCTGGTCTAAAGATTTATTATAATTTTATATTAAGAAATTCTCAGAAGCAGCACAGAGTGTGGATTCGGGCTAACACTGTAATATAGATCCTAAAACATACTAGCGATTTGGAAGTATGTGTCAATACACCTCTGTCTAACCGTTTGCGGGAATACAGGCGTAATGTGGGTATTTAAATTTATAAATGATAATGCCGAAACAGGAGGATATAGGCCAAGTCGTAATGGTTATCAGAAAAATAAATAAAAAATCTTTGATAGGTATTTATTTTCTAGTTTGCCCAAGGCTTTTCTCAAGGTTGTAACTTAAAAATTCTAGCTAGAGTGTGAAGGAGTTAGTTGATTGTGAAATTTAGGCAACAGTTCACAGTAACATTATTCAAGTCTTCATTTTTTTTTAAGTAGAAAAGAAAAAAGTAATGATTTGTGGCAACAGGAGTGAAAGACTATCACAGGGTGGATACAACTTGGGTTATCACCCGGTTTCGGCTTGACGTTGAGTTCTGGGACAACCTGTATGTTCATTTTTTTAAATTTATTGGGTTGCGGAGGTCTGATGGCAGTCGTTTCGTGTAAAATTTAATATTTTAGCTGCATCTGGTTAGACTGGAAGCCAACCCTAATATTTTTGGGAAAGGGCTCAGGATGAGCTTAGAAGAACTAGGTAAGCGGAGAAACATCAAGACAGACGCAATCAAAATTATATCAGAATTAGATTATTTAAAATGAGATAATTTAGCAGTTATATTAATTAGAGAACAAAGGTAGGTACGTATGTTCTAGTAGGTACTAGTGAGATAACGGGATTTTCAACAATGTTATTTTCTATTCCTATAATATTCCGCATTGGAAACCAAGTTATAATTAATAGCAGGAAAAGGTAAATAGTGGGTAATTGATAAATAAATTTTATTAGTAGCACACATTACCTACATATTCAAAATAGCCGACCGACCAACAGCTTCATCGACTCATTTGCGAGATTTATCCTTGCGAATCACGGCTTAATAGTTTTATTATAATAGTAAGTTTAGAGCCTTATATTACAGCTTTGCGATTCAGAAAGCTGTAATCTTGGACACGTCACGTATCGTGGTTCCTCGAACGAGTACGACGAACTAGGGTTTTAGGCTTTACTTTAAAAAACTATTTTATCTAATATATAAAATTCTCGTGTCACAGTTTTCGTTGCCATACTCCTCCGAAACGGCTTGACCGATTTTGATGAAATTTTTTGTGCTTATCGGGGAGGTCTGAGAATAGGCCAACATCTATTTTTCATACCCCTAAATTTTTTTTTTATGGCAAAACAACGTTTGCGGGTTCAGCTAGTTACATTATAATTACAAATTTACGTTTAAATTTTTAAAAGCACGATTTGGGTACCTATATCAGGTAAAATATTTGGTTTGATTCATAAAGATTGCTAGAGATGACTTGCAATAATTGATAACATCTTCCTAAAACATACATCGTCATTATTAAAAGAACAAAAGAAATTATTAATACACAACCAGGTACACTAACTAATATGAACGACGATAGAAATCTCCAAACAAATCGAAACAATTGATGTGATATAACTGCAGAATCGAATGAATGATATTATATCAGTGTGAGAACAATAATGTTTAAACACACATATGACCTAGTTAGGACATAAATGACAGGCGTAAATTGTCCGTGCATATCAGATACGGTAGTAAATCAAAATAAAGCGTAATATGATCGAGATTCCACAATTCCAGGGGAATAGAATGTTATAAATTTTGACAAACATCATGACGTGACGAAGAAAGTATTACTTAGATCTTTTAGCTGATTAGATTTCATAGTAAAGTGCGGGACAGGAGAAAATCCGGATAAACATGTTTTAAAGAAATCAATAATGACCTTAAAAATGTAATTCTCGATTGTTATTAGTAGCTTTAATTTTTTGTAGAACTTGTATACTTACGTGATAAGATTTTTTTAAAGTACCTATTAATCTAGAATTATAGTTGAGCATTTTTATGTAGGTACGTAGGTACTTATCTATTTCTTGAAGGCTATTTAATTGTTTATCAGTCTTTACGCGGAAGAAGCTATGGAAAATGTGATCAAGTAATAACAAGACAAACACTATTTGAGTTATAAATAAAATACATTGCTAAGCTACAAATTAAATTCTTTTGTTTCGTATAACAAAGAAATTAAACGTAGACAAAAATTAAGAGCAAGCATAACATGTTTTCTGATTATCATCGGTTTACAAGAGCGGCTAATGTTAACGCTGGAGTGTTACCAAGTATACAACATTTATCATAATACTTGACACTAATACGAATTATACAAACAATCTACGCGATACAATCAGAGATAACAACGATTGATTTGAAATAAGTGAACATAAATCATCGAGATACCTATTTGAATTTTAAATCAAATGAGAAGATGAGTATCAACTTTTACTACCTAAAGAATTATACAGACGCATTCATGAGTCACAATGTAAACAAACTTATCGTAAGATTCCTACAATGTTTTCACTACAAAGATTACTACTACATAAGCTAAGTTCAAGCCCCAACTAAACATCCAAACGATAAAATTTACATTCCAAACGAAACATAAAAAAATCTTATGACGAACATTACTATTTACTGCACTTTAATTAGAAGACTGATAAACTAGAAAATAAACAATGCAGATGAAAGTGTTGATACAAACGAGAATAAAAAAGACCGTGTCTAAACAATGGGACTCATTGAAACGCATCGTGTGTAAGAGTTTCAAAATCTACTCACCATGCATGTCAGCATCAACACAATGGACCACAGAACACTTGCACATATACACTCAAAATATTCAAAATTATGTTTTAGAATTTATCAAAACACTGGACCTAGTATACTTCCTAGTGTGACACCACGAGGTAATAATTCGAAAATCGTATTTCGTTCGCAATATGCGCGCGACTCGGCACGCGCGTGCCTTTCAAAAACTGCCCGCTCTCAACACTGATCAACGAGTGACTGACTGCGGCTGCGCCGGCGTCGCTGTTTACTATAACCCCATGCACAAGATTAACAAAAGTATTCGAAGAATTTTCGACCTTATTATACGGAAGCAAGAATTCGTTTTCGGTTGTGGCTTGCTCTCTTATCTGTGTTAGTAAGTCGGACGAATGTATTTGTCATTTTGTATGAATGAAAAAATAAACTGTACGCATAGAGCTTTCTGTTGGCATTCATTTCGTTTATATCATAACCTTAATTAATGTTTATATCGCTTACAGTCCTTGGCTCGCTGGAGTCTCGTATGACAGTATGATTCAGCTTTTTACTACTCGCTTACATTACTTCTATCCTTTCCATATCATGGTTATAAAATGTTAAATTGTTAATAATATTTCTAAGAATATGTCTAGTATCCGAATTTATGTTTCTCGTTACTATTTGGATATTTGTGGCATCTGTCCAAATGAAATTGTAATGTAATGAAGACTATTTAAAAATGTCTTTCAACTAATTTTAAACCTTGTTACTTTGTGATTGAAATTAATTTTGTTCGTATTCGGAAGTTGTTAGACTGAGAGGTCTGACAATAGACCTGTGTTCAAATCTTTTAATAGTTTAGTTCATTGTACCTATATTTTCCTGTTGATCAAAATACAACTGACGCCATTGACCTACTAATAACTATGATTCTGATTTATTTCCGATCTTCTCTGTACATACATAATTATGTTCTTCTGTGTATGTATTATCATCAAATGAATTATACTTACCTACTATAATGTTCTTGGGAAAAAAAAATATACCTAGGTACTTATTTATCTGTTTAGATATTCCTTTCCCTACATGATCTTCTTTTGCTTCTGCTATCGCCCGGAATGGGCTTCACAAACAGAAATAGTTGTTATGGTTGAAATATAAGCCAGTGAGCACCATAGCGAATATCAATATATGACCGGATGCAACTGCTCAACGTGAGGTTCTCGGTTATTTTCTCAAGAATCTATGAAATATTTTGTAAGTATGGAATATATATATAGTTCCTCAGGTGACCGCTAGAGGCGCTATCAAAGTTGTCTCCATAAAATTCATCTATATTAATTTGTATTTTAATATTATTTTAATTCTTTAATATTTTAAGTATATTATAATATATTAATTATTATTGTAAAGTGAGATCAAAACAAAAATGCTGTGCTTTCCTTTAATTTAGATGCATGCAATTCTATCTAATTGTAAATGATATATGCCATGAATGTTTCTGTGTGTATTTAGTTGGTTTGCCATAATAAATAAATAAAATAAATATTTCAATATTACTAAAATACACATCACGAACAGGATCATACATATAGAGCAATTAATAAAAAAAGTAATAATAAAGGTGCTCTGATATGTATGCCCATTACAGGAACACGCAGTAACACTGTGTACTCTATTGTTTGTTTACTAGCTGACCAGACAAACGTTGTCCTGTCCAAATTTTAATAAGTCATACAAAAATCCCGTTGAAAGAAGCACTTTCGGTGTTCCCAATGATTCCGGATTTCCGGATATATTGTCCAATAACTGTATGCCTTGAAACCCAATTCGGACTTCTACAAAATAAACCTAATCGATCCAGCCCTTCTCAAGTGTTGCGTTCACCAACGAACAGCAATTTATTTTTATTTATACATATACTTTGTTTTTGTAAATACATACATATAATACATAATATAAGAAACACCCAGACAAACACAAATACTTACGTTCATCACATAAATATTTGTGTTGTGTAGGAATCGAACCCACGACCTCGTTATTAGCAGTCTGATACTCGAACCACAAGACCACAGATATCGCCAAATGATGTGTGATCTGTACTATGTAGATATAGATAACGACCTAACAAGAGGTGGGATTTCTTCCACAAATCTACTTAGTAACAAAATGTATTGTGTTGTGCCAACATCTTCCTACAGTGAAGGTGGATGTAAACAATTTGCTCTCATTTCTCATTTCATGTTGTTTTAGGACAAACTTATTAATCTTGATTGCTCTCTTTCTTGGATCTGATATTAAGAGTAATAAATAAATTTATCCAAATCATCAAATGTATTTTTCAATTTATAATCTGTATTTTTCTGAAATCTCTATCTATTAGTTCTACTAAATAATACTTACTAAGCACATCGTTTTTATATCATAATATTACAGCTTTTGCTTTCTCCGAGCCTTTTCCTAATGTTGGGGTCGACTTCCAGTCTACCCAGATGCGGCTGAATATCAGTATTTCACACGAAGCGACTGCCATTACACCCAATTTCTGGATAATACCGATACCCTGAGGGTAGACAGGTTGTCAGGCTTTTCAGACTTCTGACTACCACTAACGATTATCATAGGTGTTCGTATGACAACCGGGACTCAAAATCAAAATAGTTTTGTTTTCACATAAACCATATACAGGCACTTATGAAATGTTGAGTCTAGGTGCACGGTTCCAAATTAGTCGTTTCTTGTGGAGAAGAAGCGGCAAGAAACTCCATGGTTACTCTTTTATAATATCGTTATGTATTGTACAATGATGGATTATAAATAGGATTGGATACTTACGGCTTTACGTGCTCTCTGAGCCACGGGGAGTCTCGATGTGTTAAGAATGGTCACTCATCCATAGACTGACCGCAACTAGTGCAGCTTAACTTTGCAGATCGGTTGATCGCTTATTTATTACTTAGCCACGAGCCCCTCTATGTATATTATAAAAAAATCAACATTTTTGTTTTCTTTGGAGTAGAAGACCAAACGAAAGTTAGTAGTTCATATAACTAGTCCAATGGTTGCAAAGCCGGCTGCTGAGCCTATAAATATCATGGGTAAACTTCCCAGTTCGATCAAAGTATTATTATTACATACATGGGAGCTACAACATATCACCAAAATGTGTATGAAAACTAAAGCCTATACTTCACGGAAAACAGGCGTAAAGTTATTTTAAAGAACATTGACGCCATATTACCAAGGGCAATAAAACAAATGAACACAATTAATAGCTATTTACATACAATAATTACCAGTATGTTATTCTGGAAATTGTAACAAGATTTGACCACAATGCGAAGTAGGTACCTACTATAATTATTGTATCAGCTTACATTTACGGCCTTCTGCCTTAGTCAGAGTTATTAAAAAATATATTATTAATAAAGTACATAATTAATTTCAAAGGTCACGTTACTTCAATGAAACTTAGAGCGGTTCCGCAGTACGTCGGATCCGAATCCGTGAAAATACAGAGAGAGAGAGATTCAACGGATGTAGTAGAGAAATCGGATGACGGAAATCTGATCTAGTGAGTAAACTACCATACAAATAGTTGTACGACTACTCCGGTCTGTATTTTCACGGATTCGGATCGGACGTAGTACAAAACCGTTCTTACTTTACAGAATCAATCACGTTTTTTGAGGTTTCTGTGGGAAAAATATCAAAAAAATCTTTTTTCCCTTATAACGCGACCCCGTTTCGAAAATGACGCTCGATGTTTTGTTACAACTTGATTTTAATAAACAACAAGCGTTTTGGTGTAACTCTTATATGAGCAAAGGCACGAGCGCGGAGGACGTTGGGGAGTAATTGATATCTGTTAAGGAAATGTTACAGGTATATGTTCACTTGCCGTGAGCATTACGTAGAACACAGCGTCTACCATTCGCAAAAACGGTACATTACAATTTAATGTTTTAGCAAATGCTCTAGTCTATACCCACCTTTAGGTTGAACATGTGCTTTTTTAAGCAGCAGTTTCCTGTTAAGGCTCTCGTCACATTGCGCAAGTGTTTCTATTCCACGCTAGAAGAAGATTAGTGTGCCCTTTATTATAGGCTTCAAAATAATACTATGCTTATTTTAAATGCTTGACATTTTCAATAATCTTGGAAGTAACTATATCAAGTACTTTGCCGCTACAATATAATGCATAGAAATGCATTACAATCTTATCTGCGACCGAAACCACTAGGCGTAATGGCAAACGAATTGATTCGGTGATCACAAGCGACAGACTATCAAACTATCGTTACTTCTGCATTTAAATCGTTAAGCTCTCGTTAAACCAAATAGTGTTAGAGCACTCAGTGATCAGTGATGAATCACGTATACTTGTCTTAAGGGGGAGTTTTGCTGGATGACTCCAGAAGGTCGAAGCAATTGTTTTTCTATTGTGTCTGCAATTTTTGTGCAGGTTATAATGTTCGCGCACGATGTATGCACCGTTTCAGTAATAATTGATAATACGCACATGATTTCTAAAGTAACAGATGTAGATTTGACTCGAGTTGTATGAATTTTCGTTACAATAGTCTTGTTACTAGCTTTGGTATAAGTTTAGTTATTATTAACTAGCTTTTACCCGCGACTTCGTACGCCTAGACTTAGTAACACAATTGTTGTCGGATTTTATTAATGGGATAAGTAGTACTCAATGTTAGGGAAATTCCCGCTTTGTTCCGAAAAAAGAAGTATTCAATATGCCAGCGCCAATCACAAACTATTAACATTTCGTTTAAATCCCGTAAGTAGGTCTCCTACATAAGTTTTCTGGGAATTCTCACATAATTATGGGGTAAAATATATTCTATTTGTTATTCCCGGTCACTTACTATGTGTACTGTATGAAATTTCATTCAAATCCCGTAAGATATTCGTTTTTCGGGAATTCCGGGATTATCCCACATTTTTCTGGGGTAACATATATACAATTTGTTATTCCCGGTTACATACTATGTCTGTATAAAATTTCATTCAAATCCCGTAAGCTATTCATTTTTCTAGATATTAGTTTTTCGGGATTTCCGGGATATTCCCACATTTTTCTGGGGTAAAATATATCCTATTTGTTATTCTCGGTTACATACTATGTGTGTATGAAATGTCATTCGAATCCCGTAAGCTATTCGTTTTTCGGGATTTCCGGGATATTCCCGGTCACATACTATGTGTGTATAAAATTTCATTCGAATCCCCTAAGATATTAGTTTTTCTGGATTTCTGGGATATTCCCACATTTTTCTGGGATAAAAAGTAGCCTATGTCCGTGTCCTGGCTCTAAGCAACCTCCTCATAAATTTTCAGCCATATCGGTAAAGACGTTCTTGAGTTATGAATAGTGTAACTAACACTTTCTTTTATATATATATAGATTATTCATTTTTGTTTTTATTTATGATTATGGTAATAAAAGAGACGCCAGTAACACCAGTGGCAAGTCTCGCGCGTTGTCATCTTGAAACTTCAGTTGTTAAGTCTTATATGCCCAGCAACGTCACTGGCTACATTGTCCTTCAAACCGAAACACAATCATGTTAGCATTATTTATTACGACCCGCTTCGCACGGGTGCAATGTATGACATACATGTATTATACATATAAACGTTCCTCTTCAATCACTCTATCTATTAAAAAAAACCGCATCAAAATCCGTTGCGTAGTTTTAAAGATTTAAGCATACATAGGGATATAGGGACAGAGAAAGCGACTTTGTTTTATACTATGTAGTGATTACTTAGCGGCAGAATTGACAATATGATGGTACCATCTGACACGAACTCAGAACTTAAAAATTTGTTTACTTCAAGTAGACAAGTAGAGGCCTGAACAGTCTAAACCTCAGTCATCAAACTGATCGTTTAGAAAACAATAACCGCGTACTTTCTTCTAAAACATACACTTTATATTCCGGAAACCAAATGCAACAGCTGATTAAATGTCACCGTCCCGTGTAAGTTGGTAGTAAAACTCAAAACCTACAAACGTTTGCCGTGGCACGTAACAATTAACGACTTAACATAGGCTGGGTAGTACTATTGTTGCCTGTAGCTATTCCTTCTACACTTTTATTTTATTTTATTGGAACGAAGTTCCTTATCGCGCGTTGTGAAAAAAATCTTACGAAAAGTTGTCACGACACTTTTTGCTTGTCAACATTATTTAAATTCCGAATTATTGAGTGAATGACAATATTTGAATTTCGCGCGTTGTGAATTGTTGAGTGTATACAGGTTTTTTTATTTTTAATGATTAAATTTTAATGAAAGGAACTTCGTTCCATCCGGGTGTCCCTTGACACCTCTCAAGTTTTTTTTATTTTATTTCGGGATAAAAAACAGGAGTACAATTAAATGTTATACATAGTATGTTACTAGCTAAACAACATACTTATTATACTACTAGCAACATTATCCACTTATTACTAACTTTTAATTGTTAAAGCTACGTGTGATAAAAATGAGCAACAACAGAAAAGATAAGAGAATGGACTTAGTGCATGAATAAATTCCTATTAATAATATATTTTATGGTACAGAAAAACGAGAAAATAAAAATAAAGGAACACCACAATAATTTATAAAGCTAAGATAGAATCTTTTGCTCATGCATATACCCACTCTCACAGAGACGGTCACTAAAGTTAATGTCAACAATAAAAAAAAACTATGTACAGTGGACTAAAGAGGTTAAAAGCAAACTGGCAGCGAACGACATCTGCGTTTTGACATAGATTACAACAACAAAGCGTTTTGTGCATCACCTGTATTTTGACAGAATTGATATTGCGTGATACATTATTGTCTACACAATCTTTGTCAAAACACAGATGCCGTTAGCTGCTTGTATACCTAACTCTTTGGTCAACTGTACAGCAGGTCAAGCTATCAGTAAAATTTTCCCAATTTTCATATTCAATTGTATCGTATCCTTATCGCTTTGTATTAAAGTTGAAAATCAATCAAAGAAATTTGACAGATTGTGGTAGATTGATGTGCTGGCCTCTGTACGTAGCCATCTAATGACATAACTTATTTATCAACTTGCTTAAAATACATAGTATTTTTTTTCTCTATCACCATAGAATTCTCCTAGAATATATGCGGTAAATACTTCGAGAAATATCATTCAATATTACAGATATAGAATCGGCCAAAGTTGTTTACCGACCGTAGGTGTAACCTTGAACGATTAGTAGGTAAAAAAATTCAAAATCAGAAATATCGAACCCAGGGCCAGTAAGTAATAAGACAACTTTTTTATTGTTTTCTGACAATTTTTCTGACATATTTTCTGACATCTACTTAAGTTGTAACGAGAAGCAGGCAAAATAATTACAAGACAGCTCAAGTAACTATCAATACAATATCATTATCATAATTAACCCATATATACTGTCCCACTCCTGGGCACGTGTCTACTCTCAGATTGAGAGGAATTAGGCTATAGTTCACCACGCTGGCGTAGTACAGGTTGGCAGATTACACAAGCAGTCGCAAAAATCTATAATCTCTTCAATATAATATAGTCAAAATTAATGGCAATAGGCTCGCCCCCTATTACACGGGACCTGACCATGACCCATGGCGAAATGTGGGTGTATATTAGTACACCTCTGCCTAACCCTTCGGGGAATACAGGCGTGATGGTATGTGTCAAAATAAATGAGGAAGCAACACAAATGTAAAACAAACATTTTAGATTCAGATTCTACAAAGATAAATCAGTTCTTGAAATTGTTTAAATCATTTCCTATTAAACTGTTGTTGTAACCCGCTATTAAAACAACAATTATTAATTAACATTTGTGTAAAGGTTAACGAGAATATCAGAAATATGCATCTTTTTATTAATAACAAACGTAGACATGACAATCAAATGGTCATGATCTTGAAACTTGTATAAGTAGGTACATACTTCATTGATTTAATACAACACAACTTCACCATAATAATTTGTAAGATTTTCTTAGAAGAGTTCTATTCTTGAAATTTTTGTAAAATCAAATTCATTCACGAATTATTATGTACAAGTCTGGTAACCAACGAGTTATCTAGCAAGTATATGCCCAATTTCTCTCAAATTCGATGGAGTTCCACTAGGTACTGGCCTTTTTTTTTACGGGATTGGAAATGCTTTATGCACTACCCACCGCTCCGGGGAAAGCGGTGGGGTGTGTCGGACTCCGCTCTAAAAAGAACGATCTACCGACTAAAACCAACCTCGGCGTTTCGCGTCACCACTTTCATGCCGGGACTACGGGAGCGCTGTAGCATTCG